>OY744541.1:57382121-57557121 GCA_963556195.1 Sepiola atlantica
AAGTTTGGGTTCGCCCCAAAATAAAATAAATATAATAAAGAATCGTACATCAACTTTATTCAGACACGCACAACAATGTTTTAATCACTTTCGTCCTCTATCAAATCTTATGAAAATAATTTCTGCTTGTTTTGGGGTAATACTTTAAAAAAAGAAACAAATATATATATATATATATATATATATATATATATATATATATATATATATATAGCCTCACAAATACGTGTGAAAAAAGTACAACCGCGACGTGGCGATGATAATCATTTAGCCAAGTATTCAGCATGGTCTGGATCAGTGAGTATATTGCGTGTATTTCCGAAATAAGCTTATCTGTGTAAATTAACAAGTAGATTGAGTTTGAATACTTACGTACTCTATTGTGGTATCTGTATATAGAGGATAATGGGAATTCATTGTGTAATGGTATACTTTCCAAGCATGGTATGACTGTCTAATTGAAATGCCTTTTTCTAAGTTTAAACTGTAACGCATCAATACTATCAATGACTTTTTAAATAGTTTTATTGTATCATTTTAACGCATTATTCGATGGTGAATTTATGTGTGTACTTTCTTGTATCGCTGCCTTCTCTTTGTAGAAATCTATTTAGTTATATCTTAAAAATCACGAATTCGGCAAGCCTATTTAAAGACTCTATTTCATCTACTGATCAGCTTACATCATTGGCAAAAATAACAATGGAAAATCTCTTACTTAGCGCAGGGAAAATAATTATTTCTGTTTAATAAATCCTTTACGAAGTATCGTTTAGCAATAGGTATTTATATCAGCATTATATTACTTGAATCGGATTGATATGCTGTACAACAAATATTTTTACAATCAATTTCTCCTCCCGATCAGTTTTTCTAATTTTGTATGTTCCTGCATTACCCGTCAAAATATTCATTTAAACATCTGCAACTAGTGACGTAGTAATCCAGCAAACAAAGTAAGTTGAAATAATAGAACTAGCCTGTATTTTCATACTACATAACGTGTAAAACTAATATCAGATTCGGCCAACTTTATTTTTGTTTCGTCAAAAAATAGCGAACTCGTAAAGATTTCACTAGATTTGCACAATGATATTAGCCAAGAGTTAAACTAGTTTACCTTTAGCATAACTAACATTAACATTGGCTATTAGGGACCGTCTCCAGAGTTCAGCAGTCAACATTTGCTGTACGGTTACGCGAAAAACCGGAAGTAAAGAAAGGCAAAAATATGATCGCAACTTAGATCGCTAGGAACGTAAAACATTTGGTAATGATCTACTTCAAACGTATAACTTGTTAAGGAATTATTAAGAGTTGTAGCTGAGAATGCATCATGCAATGTAGAAGGGAAAATAAAAACCTTTGTACCAATTGCAAAAGCCGATACTCAAATCTACAAGCATATATATATATATATATATATATATATATATATATATATATATATATATATATATATATATGTATGTATATGTAGGGAGAGAGAGAGAGAGAGAGAGAGAGATAGAGAGAACTAAACGTCTACATTTGACGCGTATGTTTGAATTATCTTGATATATATATATTTTTTAATTTAAATGTTTCCTATATATGATGTATTGATAAATAAATCAATGAACAGAATATATTCAAAGTTTATTTTGGGGGAATTAAAAACGGATTTAAATCTCTACACGAACAAAATATATAATGAATTACAGGCTACGTGATTATTTGTACACTTTAAAAAATAACGACAAAACAATATGCATCGCCAGTGTTCGCACTCACTAGTTATCTTACTATATTATTAAAATAGTCATATAAAATCGTAGTATTACGTGAGTAATGTACCTTTTGATATACAAATTATTATCATCAATTTTGATTACCTAAAATTACAAAAACATCCATGTATTTTTATTAAAGAGGAAGATTTATTTGCGCATTTCATTTCAGGATTTACTTACTCGTTTCGCCCTAACATTCGAAATGGTTTTGTTCGGGTAGGGTATTTTTCTTTTACAAATATATTAATACATGAGTGAACGCAAGAGAGCTTGGCTTAATTTGAACTCAGCCGGCCCACAGCCATGACGCCACCCGCATCTCTCGAGTGGTTCTGTATTTATATTCCCCGTTTACTGTAATTCATGTATTTCCATTCTAACAATTCTTTAAGGCGCGACATTTTTTTGAAAACATGTCCTTTTATTTATTATTTATTTTTTGTTACAAAATTAGAGACTGAATAGCTATTTGTAAAATTGTTAGTGCGAACTAAGATAAGCGTTTAATGCTCTAAGAAAGGCATAGTAGTTTATGATTGCAGGCGAAATTATAAAGACGAAGTGGGTAAGTGGAACAGTGAACATTGTGTCGGTTTTTTATATGTAGTCATATTGTTATTATTGTTCTTATTATTAGTAGTAGTAGTAGTATTAGTAGTAGTATAATTATCATTGATGATGATGATGATGATGATGATGATGATGATGATGATGATGATGATGATGATGATGATGATGATCATGATGATTAAACAATAACTACAGTCATTAGAGAAAATGATAAAATAAGAAGATGTTTACATAGTTTTAGCGATGAAGATATAATCTAAATGTGCACAAGAATTGCTAAGTTACACTTTTTGTTAGGAGTGCTGTTTGTATCTAAGTTTATGTTTTGTTCGTTTAATATAATGTTGCTAATTATAAGGTTATTATCTCTTATAATATATTTATATTATAGGAGATATAATATATATATATATATATATATATATATATATATATATATATATATATATATATTCAAAATATTTATTTAAAAACTAGGGAAACTATTCTGTGACGAACTAATAAAATAATGTTCCTTTTTTACAGTGTAGTCCTTATAGGAGAGACATTTTTTTTAAATATAGAAAAAGTTAAACGTGACTTGTAAACAAAATAGCTTTAAGATAATCAATTTTTATAGTTGAAAGATTCGAGACAATTTTAATCGAAAAAAGAATAGACCAGATATAAACAAACAAAAAATAACTTAACAACCTGGAATGTTTCAGGGTTGAATCTTCTACGACAAAATAACAAAATAATCTCCCTTTTTGTTTCGGAATTAATTACTTACATAATGTCTTTTTTAAAACAAAAAAAGATCCATAGAAACATATTGAAATTCATTATTTCGATTAATTTACTTACTACGGGCGTGTGTATTGTTTTGTTCAGGATAACACACGAAGTCACTTGCCAAGAAAAGGCGTCCATTTTGGACAGAATGTTAGAATGAGTTTTCTACCGAATAGCGCTACGGTGAATATCGAATTGAATATTAAATATGTTCCCGGTGTTCATGAAGACAGTGGGGTGATTAGCGTTTGAGAATAAAAACTAATCTTACTTACTTTATTTTTTACTAATCAAATTTAAAATATTGATCAGCATTAACTATTCAAAACAATTCAATTTATTGAAAGAAGATTTTAGTTTTTTGAACACAGGCCAATAATTGGCATAAATGATGGATGAAAAAGATTGTTGTATGCACCTTTTATTAAAAATCTTATCAACTTCAATACCTTGCATTAAATGTATCTTCAATAAACTAGAGATTGCAATTGAAACTGAAATGTTTATATACTATTAAAATTTATATCCTTTTTTATGCTTCATTCCTTTTTTTGTTTGTGCCCATGCATATGGGATCAGAAAATTATGATGTCATCAGTGATGACATCACTAAATAGTGGTGTCATCTGTTAATATAGAGGTGACGGATTACCATGTACACAGGATTACATCACAAAATAATTATGTATCAACTTAATAAAAGAGAGAGGAAGAAATAATGTATTAGGTTTTATCTAGATAACCCATTGACTCGACGCGACACTGGTCGTCTACTGTCGACTAGGCGACGTCTATACCTCTCTTGGTTCATTATTGTTGTGAAGTTGTCCAACAGTAAATAATAAATAATGGAAGTCAAGTCGAGGGTTTGTTTAACAAGTGTATTAACAAAGTAAGAAAGTGACTAGCACTTGGCTAGACAGTTACAAGACTGCTTTGTCTTCTATGTGTCTCTGGTGACTCGCACTATTTATAGTGACAACCGATGTTGTTTCTCCTGTGTAAGAACGGCCGGTGTAACAATTATATATATATATATATATATATATATATATATATATATATATATATATATATATATATAACGATAAAACCACGGTACACCTAACAGACACTGTAAGGTATAGTTTTTAAATAAAATAATTTACATATATACATATATGTATCTGACAAAATTATATTTAGTGATTATAGTAGCTATAATTCATCAAACTACGAAACCTTATCCGCCGACATTTGAGCATAAAAATCATTCTTTCGTTTCCACATTTTAATCAGCATCACCATTTTGGATTGCATTTATTTTGGTTTCTTCGATATCTTTTTTCATACAAGTTGTCTTATTCAAAATATATCGATTACCGAGTAAATAACTCTTTATTGCATGAAAAATTAACAAAATATTTTCAATTATGATAAAAATCAGAAATGTCAAAAAAAATATGATACCATCCTTAGATTTGTGTACATCTTTGCTGGTCTTTCATTTGGATACACAGGGTTTAACTTCAAAACAAGGCAGGTCAGTTTTATCTCATTACAAACAGAATTTAGATCTATTTTTGTTAAATCATTATACAATGGATATTTGATGTATGCTATATTACGTACAAAAGGGCATGGTGTTACACAATACTGGTCATTATATTTCTAACTTATTCGAGATGTAGGTATCTATACAATATGCATTGTAAATCTATTTTTTTATCCAGTACTCTATTTATTTTATTATATATGTATTATAGTAATTATATCAATGAATTAATATCATTTGAAACTTCCTAATTAGTCTTGTGCAAACTCATATATTTAATATTTGCCTAAGTAGGATTACATAAAATTCATAATTTATTTATTTACCACGTATCTTTGGACATCTCTTAATTTAATAAATCATACTTCTTACACTGGTATTAACAAAGAAAACTATATATATATATATATATATATATATATATATATATATATATATATATATATATATATATATATATATAAATCAATATATATATATATAGAGAGAGAGAGATAGATAGATAGAGAGAGAGAGAGAAAGACAGGAATTAAGACATACACATAAACGTAATATATATATATATATATATATTGATATATATATATATATATATATATATATATATATATATATATATATGTATATGTGTGTGTGTGTGTGTGTGTGTATATATATATATATATATCGCTGCGTTTTCCATTGGTTGACACTTTGTGTTAGTAATGCCCTTAAATAACGGTTAATTTAGACGTCGGATCTGGTAATCGAAAAAGCAAACGACAAAGATCAAAATGAGACTCGTACATTATTTGAACCTGAGAAAGCAAGTCACTCTGGGACGGGTCTCTTTGATCAGAACATGCTGTATAAACAAATCACTCACGTCTAAGACGTTGTGATAAATCTGTTAATTATCATTTTAGACAATAATCTCCTCGAATTTGAATTTGCGTCGAGCGGTGAATACGGTGAACATGTTACATAGTAAACATTGAAATCATTCTCATATATGTTAACCGTTTATTTAAGCGTATTGCCAATACAATATATGTGTCAACACAAAAAGTTGCAAAATACATGATATATTGTCGGAAATAAATTCCAATGTTTACTATATAAACCCGTTTTTATTATGTACTAATGTTTTTGTTATTTTAATTATTTTTTTTAAATATCTACTATTGTAAAATTCTCTATTTTAAAAGTTATCAAGCCATTTGTGTGTGCAAATTCTGCTATTTATTGGAAGATCTGTTCTGTCTTAGAAATGGACGTTTTTTAATGTTATCGATATGTATATATTATGTATATATATATATATATATATATATATATATATATATATATATATATATATATATATATATATTACGTTTATGTGTATGTCTTAATTCCTGTCTTTCTCTCTCTCTCTCTATCTATCTATCTCTCTCTATATATATATATATATATTGATTTATATATATATATATATATATATATATATATATATATATATATATATATATATATATATATATATATATATAGTTTTCTTTGTTAATACCAGTGTAAGAAGTATGATTTATTAAATTAAGAGATGTCCAAAGATACGTGGTAAATAAATAAATTATGAATTTTATGTAATCCTACTTTTAATGTTATCGATATGTAT
The DNA here is from genome assembly GCA_963556195.1 of Sepiola atlantica. NCBI lineage: Eukaryota > Metazoa > Mollusca > Cephalopoda > Sepiida > Sepiolidae > Sepiola > Sepiola atlantica. Next base: position 57,388,408 of record OY744541.1, read on the forward strand.
ATATTATGTATATATATATATATATATATATATATATATATATATATATATATATATATATATATATATATTACATAAGCCAAAATTATAATCGATGTTATTGTTTTAAAATATATTGAGTTTTTTATATGAAAACATATGCTGTATTTATTCGACGCAATTACGATTTTAAAAAGTTTATTTTCATGTGATTATATACTTGCACAGCGCCCGTTGTTTCCTGTGGGTTGTGATGGAGAATAGTGTCTAAAACACAACAGTAATAGTCAATTTATTATCAGCAATATCGGCGAGTTAAGTATAACTGAAAACGTGTGGGCATTTTACTGTTATAAACACGAGTTACTTAAAAATAAGAAAATCACGAATAAAACATAAAATCACGCATGAAATTAAAATCACGTACGAAGGCTCAATTTCGTAAAAATCACGCACGTTGTTTGAATTTCATTTACACATTAACAATCGATGTGTTCATTTGTTCATCACGGGGAAAGTATTACTTTAATAAATGTAACAATTAATGAGCGCGGTAGAAGTTATAATTTTAAAAAGTTCTTGGTGTGGATTTAAATACAAAAGTAAAGATCGATTTGTTATTTTCACCAGAGCGAGTTAAGTATTACGTAAAACATAAAAACAATAAATAAACGTTTCCGATGTCTTATTTTGAAAAAAAGTTCCATCAGGTATTATATATTACTTAAACAATAAAGCAAGACATGTCTTTATCTTGAAACGAAACCCTGCTGCTGGAAAACGATAAATGGTTAAAACTTACACTGGATAATTCGTTAAATCTTAAAAATACAAAGGAAAATAATCATTTCAGTGTGTATTTTTCCTAAATACATGCTCCACTGATATAGTCTTTGTTTAATTTTAATTTTGCATTATTATATAATGAAAAATATATATTATATAATTCAGTAATTTTATGAATCTGACTAATAATTGGCTCTAGTGACCCAATATAGAAGCGAAAGACAATTTTAATTTTGTCTTTCTATTTTGTTCAAAATTTCACCGTTAATGACACTTATTTTAATTTTCTAACTGTTATCATATCAGTTTATATAAACACATAAACAAACATTGACTTTTATCTATATATAAAGTAATAGTAATAATAATAATAATGATAATCATAATTATTATTATTATTATTATTATTATTATTATTATTTTATTGATATTATATACAAATACCTATAATATAATATAATATATAAGAGAAATATACATATCAAATTTTCTAAAATATTTCGTCCAATAGATCCAACAAATGTTTTTATAAATTTCTTCTTTTCAATAATTCATAAAAATGACTTTAGTTTCTTTTACGGTTGGAATAGTTTGCTTATTTTAATATATGTATGTTAGTTTATCAGAAAAATAGAAAAGTAAACGTCGCAATAACATAATTATAAATTTCAAAGAATTAAATAGGATTACAAAGTACTCCGTCTTATAAAATTATATATATATATATATATATATATATAATATATATATATAATATATATATATATATAAAATATATATATACATATATGTATATATATATGTATATATGTATATATATATATATATATATATATATATATATATATATATATATATATATATAGTGAAGATAGTACGATCTGTCATGTAGGACAGAAATAGACAATGTAAACATAGACACAACATACAATTAAATTGATTACAAAAGTGGTTAAAAAGGAGGAAAATGAAAAATATGAAAGTATAAAAAAATATTTTTAGAGTTTTTGTAGTAGAAGTAGTGTAGTATCAGTTGACTACCAGAGCGACTGTTCTGGGGATTTAAAGACAATACAGTCAAAATGGTATGGCTCCCCAAGCAGAACAAGCCAAGTTCTACCGCCCATACTTTGAAATCTTCAAAATATATACATTTATATAAGAATGGGTTTACATAGAAACACATATATAATATTAATATAATATATAATATATATATATATATATACATATATATATATATATAAATATATATAAATGTATATATATATATATATATATATATGATATTTACATTCATCTAATATAAAAGTGTATATATATATATATATATATATATATATATATGTATATATATATTGTTTATAAGAAGAAATAGTTACTTCGTACAAAAATCTGGTCAACATCTTCAAATCTGTTAACTGCGAATCACTCTTTGTCGTTTCTTTCTTTCTTTCTTTCTTACTTTCTTTATCACACACACACGCTTTCTATGCATATTTTCATATATAGTAGCATAAGCGCAGTATCTGATGAAGTGCTCATCGTATTCTCTGCAAGTACGAAAGAAAAAGTTTTTATTTTGGCTTGCCTTAACTAATTATACTTGTAAATCTTGCGGGTCAAATTTCACTAAATATTTCGCCATGGCTAGAATTAAAAGTGACTACACTATTACTGAAATGTATTTCAAATTTGTATTATGTAACATGCAACTGCTTCGAAAAGTAACCTACAGAAGGGTTAGTTACTATGAACTAACATTCGGTTCACGGATTTAAAACCGCTATGCTGTAAGGAGCGTTTTCAGAAACTGGCGAAAAATACTTAGATTTATTTCATTTTAAAAGCGATAGACAAATCAGCACAATTGATTTTATCTCTGCCGCACATTTTTTTGGCAGTTAAATAAAACAAAAAAAAGCTTCCTTTAAATGAGTACATTCAATTTGCACGTATAGCGTTGAAAATGTGTTGCTAAACTTAAACACGACAAGACGATGAATGGACATAGCCACGTATATAGATACGCGGAGACCAGTTAAACCTTCAGTGAGACAGTCAAAAAAATGTGCTATTTCAAATTGAAGCCTGACAGATTGCTCGATCGCAGTATTGAAATACAAATCGTCTATAGAGATGCTGAGACGCATATGAAAACACTAAAACAAAACAATTATTTGACCAGAACTAGCGACATTATAAAGCCTTAAGTTAATTATGTTTTACGATATCAATCACTTTCTTAAGATACACAATTATTTGCCAGAATCATACACAAGCAACCAAAGCATTTATTACTTTTCTGATTACAGATGCGATTAATTGATTGTATGTTATATAGCTGGGTCGAAAGAGAATATAATCTGCTTATATTTCCAAATAGTTATATGTACTTGCATCAAATAAAACATTTTTTCTTTTTCTTTTTGTTTTGCGTATATCAATTGAAGAGAATATATATATATATATATATATATATATATATATATATATAAATATATATATGTATTAATTCATATGTAAATGTATATGGTATTTTATATATATATATATATATATATATATATATATATATATATATATATATATATATATATATATATATATATATATATATATGACGAAAATTATCTATCTATTTGTCTGTCAGTCCGATTCCTATATATAGGTCATTAGATATACGAACTTAGTATTTGCTACCTGTGCAAATTATGTTAGGAGGATCAGTTTCCTTTTGGTTGAACAGGTCTCCGATGGAAATTGTTTACCATTGATATTAAACATATCCAATCTTATATAACACATAATTAAATAGCTTTTTAGCATATTTTGGAGATTTAAAGACCCTCTTAACCACAACAATAACACTTTTCTCAGGCAATAATTTTAATTGTTTAAGCTTGATCCCAATATTAATTTTATCGAATTATTTCCCGACGTTTGAGGGATAATGAACGCCGTACTATTTTTGTTTGTTTTCTGAGGTTTTAATGATTTTTAAACAATAAGTAATGAATAGATAATTACATCGATTCTAAAAGAATTGAGCAAATTTCGCTCATAAAAGACAACGTAATTGGTACTTTACGCTCATAGCTTCAGTTTTCAGATTTACTCTAAAAACTTTCACCAGATGAATACATTTTCATTGCTTTGAACTAGTCTGTTTTTTTTCATCTTTTTACCTTACATCCGAATTTCAAGTATGTTTGGAGTATGTCTGATTATTCTGAACCCATCCTAGAACGGTTATTCAAACTAGTGACTAATTTATATTAAATCAATTGTATAAAATGTATTTGAAAGCAATTTATGAATGACAAACTGATCCATAGCCATTCATAACGATGTGAATTATTATAACAATTTTAACAGTGTCTATCTTGTAATACTGTTATTTTGTACTTTTTTAGATTTGGAAACCAAGATGAAATGCATAGATCTATTTTTAAGCGTTTCCTTTTTCTATATATTGTATTTGATGTTGATTAAAAAAGTATTATATGTTTGTAATGACTTTTTCGTTCTTTCGGCCTGCGGAAATTCATGTCTTGTTTTTGTTTAGAGGCATCAATGAACATAATTAATTTCTAATCAGCAGTTTATATACACATTTCCAAATGTTTCGATGTAGTAAACAAGTTCCATCTGCAAAACATTGTCGGTATTTGTTTACTTTATGAGTCTTCAAAATTTCAACAAGATTTGAAGGCAATTCAAGTGGCGATTTAAATTTAAGTTATAAGTCAAATCTTATAATTCGTGGGTGCCTCCTAAATAGAAGAATAACATGAATTGCGTGCATACCTCTGTTGTATAAAAGACTCTAACTTTCTGTTGTTTTCAAATGTATGTTAGTCGGTAATATTTAACAACGGAGCAAACACAATTGTGTTAATATGCAGAAAATGTTTAAAATTTGTTTGCATTAATATTTACTGAGTTATAATGATTTACTTTTGTCTTTTTGATTTGTATGTAATTTATTTGAACAGATTTGTAAAATATTTTTGCCTGCATGTAAAAAGGATGAATACAAAAGACGCCAATTTTATATTAAAAGTCGTGCAACCTTTTGTGAAGCCTTCCGGATTCCGTTACTTTGTATGAGGCGCTCTCTCTCTCTCTCTCTCTCTCTCTCTCTATATATATATATATATATATATATATATATATATATATATGAAACAGATTTTCATGATAAACAACTGATGATCCCTTAAAATAGTGTTAGAAACGAACTAATATAATAACTGTGAAAAATAAATTGACTTACATGAGTGATTTTGCACTGAAAGACTTGGGACTATAAGCTTTTGTTGTTGTTTTTTTTATATAGTTTTAATGGTTGAGAAACTTCCGAGACTATATATATATAATATATATAATGGGCTGTTTATGCATCATATTTAATATGAACATATATATATATATATATATATATATATATATATATATATATATATATATATATATATATATATATATAAGACTATGCAAAAGAAGATAGATGTATAAATATTAGAGCATTAATTACATCTATTTACGTCTGATCTGGTCGCCTGACATGCTAACCATGAAAATAAATAGCAACCTGTTCACGTGTACGTATACATATATACATATACTTATATACATATATATACATATATGTATATATAGAGAGATAGATACATAGATAGATAGATAGATAGATAGATAGATAGATAGATAGATAGATAGATAGATATACATATATATATATATATATATATATATAGAGAGAGAGAGAGAGAGAGAGAGATAGATAGATAGATAGATAGATAGATAGATAGATAGATAGATAGATAGATAGATAGATAGATAGATATATGTTGTTCGTCTTATCGCAAGCGCGAAGATGCAGAAGATCGAGTACGTCATGGCTTTGCGCTTTATTCTGTTCTCACGGGCCCTTGTTGCTCGAAAGGTTTCGGCGAGTGCAGCGCCTCTTTTGATCACTGTTCTCCAACGAATTCGACTTGAGGCAATCTCTTCCCACTTTCGGTGGTGTATTTCGAAGCTAGTTAGCGGTTTTTCAGGCTATCCTTGTACCTCTTTTACGTCGGTCAACGTTTCGTTTGCTGCGGCTGAGCTCACCGAACATGACTTGTTTCGGGATTCACTCGTCGCTCATGCGGGATACGTGGCCTGACCATCGGATATGGAGGATTTTCCGAGGACAATTTGTGTGGAATCTGTCAATCCGTTGCTCATGTCTGCGGTAACGCGTCCACCTCTCACAGCCATAGCTCAGGGCAGGGACGACAGCCGCTCTGTAAACCTTCAGCTTGGGTCGGAGGCTGAAGCCTCTTCAATTTCAAACCCAATCTCCCAGATGAGATTATGTTGTTTAGCTCTTCGTCAATGTTCGTGCTCCTGGAGATTGTACTGCCAAGGTAACTGAAACTATCCACTGATTGAGAGTTTCTCCGCCCAATTAAATTCGTAGATCGGAGTGCTCTTCTCCTGGGGCCGGTTTAAACAGTACCTCGTTCTTCTTTATACTGATTGTCAGACCAAAGTTGTTGCAGGCTGCCGCGATACGGTCCATTTGGCGTTGCCCCTCCCTTTTCTTCATGTGTGGTGACAGCACAGTCGTCCGCAAAAAGAATTTCCTGGATAGTTGTTTCCTTTACCATGGTCGCCGCAAGCAGTCACTAGGCGTTGAACAAATTTCCGTCCGTTCTGTATCGAATGTCGACGCCGTTTTTGTCCCCTTCTGAAGCGTCGTTTAGCATGGCTGAGAGCATCATGCTGAATAGCGTGGGAGCTAGGACACAAGCCTGTTTGACTCCGTTTGTCACCTGGAAGGTCTCAGATGCGTCGCCGTCGTCGAGAATCCTGGCCGTCATTCGATCATTCACTGTGATAACCATAGAGGCATCTTTCCCCTCTCAATAGCGGGCAAGATCTTTGCCCGAGTCCTTCTGAACCGACTGCTGACAAACTTGGAACGCGAACTTCTCCCAGAGAGTCAATGTAGCTTCCTCCACGGACGATTGACGACGGGCATTATCTTCGCTGCACGCCAACTCCAAGACAAATGTGTCGAAAAAAAACCGTGATATCTACATAACGTTTGTGGATCTCACTAAGGCATTCGACTCAGTCAGTCGAGAAGATCTCTGGAAGATAATGCAAAAAATTCGGCTGCCCCTAAAAGTTCATGGGAATCATTCGCCAGTTACATGAAAGAATGACGGCCAGGATTATCAACGATGACAGGTATATATATATATATATATATATATATATATATATATATATATATATATATATATATGTATATATGTATATATATATATATATATATATATATATATATATATATATATATATATATATATATATGTAGATATATATAGTATATTTAGGCAGCATATTTTCATTTTGGCCAACATTATTAAATAACACAGAGTGTTTTTGCTTGATAAGACTTTATTTATTTTTTTCAATTTTGCGAATGGTCGATTGAATGTTTATGTCAAATTGCTGTATGTAAGTTCCATGGGTTTCTTGTTCGATTTACTTTCCCTTTTTGCAAATACTTTCGATTTGATGCGTCAAATAATCTTCAGACGGTGTTTGTTTTGGTTTATTAAAATATGTCTTTACTGTTGAGTTATTATTTTATATTATAAAGGTCAGTAATTAACAATGTAAAAGTGGCGTCTATATTATTGAGATATTGCATAAGAGCGTGCAAGATTCAAAAGTTTGATTGCTTAATCATTAAGAATTTAATTACGTTCTGAGCGCGTTCACGATTCAAACGTATAAATGCTTAATGGCTAAGAATTTGATAACGTTTCTTACTATGCTAGACACTTTCAATTGTTGTGACTTGTTTCGTAATTCACATTATTGATTGTGGAATGTTTTGTTTTTATGTAGAGGGCTTCAATATTTTTTTATGTTTTGGTGTTGGTATAGTGGTGTATTATTTTAGTATTGTTAACTAGTATGTGTCTATATTGGGAATGGGGGCAGTCATGTTTTTTAGGTGTTGGCAAATAGAGCTAGTATCAGATAGGTTAGTCTTCTGGAAAGTGTTGTTTTAGTGTAACCGATGTAAGAATTAGTTTTATTATTATTGTCGGAGATGCATTCTATCATTAGGCATTGAAACTGATGTATTATATTGGTTCTCACTAATGTATTTTGGGTCTGAGAGGTGTTATATTTAACTACATAGTTCGATGTTTTCATTTTTTTAATAATAAATGATTAATCTTATTTTATTAGCAGAGTTTATGGGGGATATGTAGCGATGTCTTATATTTTTAAGAGCTTTTTCATCCAATTTAAAGTTCGGGTGCATTTTGTTACATTAGAATACATTTATGTAGTGGGAATTATTTAGCTGATTATTATTAGTATTGTTTAAGTTTTTAATTATTAATTTTATTTGTTTGTCTACAATCAATCTACGAATCAAATCGAAAGTACTCATCAAAAAGGAAAGACAATGGAACAAGAAACCCATGGGACTTACATACAGCAAGTTGACCGAAACATTAAATGGACCATTGGGAAAATTGAAAAAATAAAAAAAAGTCTTATCAAACAAAAACACACCGTGTTATTTAATAATGTTTGCCTTAATATATATATATATATATATATATATATATATATATATATATATGTATATATATATGTATATATATGTATATATATACATATATATACATATATATATATATATATATAGGTAATGATCTGATTTGACAGAGTTCAACAATCATTGGAAAGTATTTATCATTAATTATTTATATTGAATCGGCAACTGTTTAAAAACCCTTATGCCATATTAGACAAATATATACAAGTATACATCAATATTTAATTAATTCGTATACATTTTCATTTAGTATGAATTTATATTTAATCTAAATTTATATTTAGTACACATTTTTATTTATATAAACATTTCTTGCTACAAATGTGAATACTTGTTTAAGCTGAACACTAAGATTTGCTGACGCCTCGGAGAAATAGTAACCATTTTAGCCTCACGACGAGTCAGCCTATTCTAGATTTTCGCGTAAACATGTATTAAAAATACATTGTAGAAATATTTGTATGAAGAAAAATGTATACTAAATGAATATACCGCTCTACTTGTTATTGAGCACTTTTGTCTAAACACTGTAAGATTCCTAAGATGTTTATACAATTTCTATGAACAATCTTACACCTCGAATGCTATATAGATGGTGCGGTATATGTCTTTAATATTGTACATATATATATCCATGTATATATATATATATATATATATATATATATATATATATATATATATATATATATATATATATATATATATATACACCTTATAAGATCGCTTTCCTCTACCTTGACCTATCGGCAGTAGATAGGGAAAGGTCGAGTAAAGCGATTTTTGAAGGCAGCATGCTTTTTAAAAAGAATAGGATGAAACACTAGCGAAAGAAGAGTGCAGCGAGGAAAGACGGGACGTGGCATCTCCAGCACATGGAGGAAACATGGAACACTTAAGATGTTAAGCGGACAAGAGGTAACTTCATTTATGGCATCGTCTAAGATCATCACAACACCTGCCACCTCTTGAAAAGCCACATCTGAACCTCTCACTGGGAACCTTCACACTTATATCACATCGATACGCCAAAAGTGGTCATATTCGAAATCGAATAGACAGCCACCATATATATATATATATATATATATATATATATATATATATATATATACATAGAGACATAGAGACATATATACATAAATATTTACATACATATACATATATATCAGGTTGGAAAGAAAGTAATGTCGATTTTGTCAAACACATTTATTTCATCTGAAACATTCACATTAGGGCATTTTTAATCTTCACAATAATTTCCCTGATTTTCTATGACTTCTGCCCAACGATCAACTAGCTTCTTCAGGTATTCGTCAAAATAATTTACCATTTTTTAGTTGGTCGTTATTTTCATAAATGCTATTGTTTTAGTGTTGCTGCAACCACCGGAGAAACTGGTAGTCAGATGGAGCTATGTTTATATAGTGTCTAATTTTCAAAAAAAAAAATACCAAGTTTCACCTAAAACTTGGCGGGGGTTGTGCTCTCCGAGTGCTTATGTTATTCAAAGTTTTTGCAATCATCTAACTGAATGTTATCTTCAGGTGCTGACAAATTAGCGCAAACTATACCACAACACTCTCTTACTGTGTGCTGAACAATAAAGTCCATACTTTTTACATATACGCCGTGCTGTATTGTAATATTTTTTAAGTTGCACCGGATAAAATAAGAAGACTTTTTGGTGCTGGTAGCATATCAGTCATTTCTGGTGTGATGACATCATTGATCACCTGTCATCCCCAAATTGATGAGATATAGAAAACTAGTTACTAACCATAGCTGTACTTATTAGTATAATGCATAGAATAAAATTTTGCAGCAGCTGTTGTTGGAGGCAAGATATTTAATCCACTGTGATTTTTATGTATCTTGTAGAAAAACCTATGATAGCGCAATTTGTTGACGTTCCGTGCTGGCGTTTTTCAGATGCAATAATGCTTTCTTTTGATGCCTCACACTGACAGAAGCCCTCATCACGATGATGTAAGTCGTGTTTATATTATCTTAATAGCAACTGATTTGACTTCATTGGATAAGCATGAAGTTGTGTCACATTTAAGACAGGCATGAAGAAATAATAAATGTAAGAATATGCTGGTGCTTAGGTCAGACTTTGAACAGTGTATATTTTAACAGCAGTTTCAATAAAAAAAACATCATCACCATTGGCATTGATACACATACACCCTACTCGTTCAAAACCTTTAGAAAACCTTTAGAAAACATCTGGATAAGATTAGATTTATTTGCCAAGAAAATGTATTTTTTTCGTTTCTAGAACCATATTTAATTCAGTGTACAGATATCGTATTTACTCCTCTTCCCAAATAAATAATGTATTTTACTGAAGTTTGTTCACTGTAACCACTAAATATCATAACGCATTTGTCATATTTGCACAATACGTATTTAATATATGCATACTATATTTATTTAAATATAAGACTATGATGCGAAATGATTTGATGTAGTAATGCTCCTCCATCCCAAAAAAGTGTCTACCAGTGGGAAGTTTGGATTCTTGGTATGGAAGCTGGTTCCATAGGGCACTTACAAGAATTGTTTTGCTTGCAGATCTGGGAGAAGACATATAATCAAACATAGATGTTGTTTAATGACACAGTTTATATTAAAACAGGTCTTGTATATTAAAGGTTTGTTTTGTTGCAACTAATGTTAGGCGTTGACATGATACTTGCAGATTAATATGCACTACGTTTTTATCTATAATCACATCTGTTTTTAATTCAAGTGTAAGTGTCCGTTTTCTTTTAACTTGAATATATCGTTAGATACCTCATTGCATTCGATGGATTGAAGAATCTCATAGCCAACATTTTCTATTTGATCTAAATTTACTGAATCCCATACAACAATATGTGAGATAATGCTGGAATTTCTGGCTTTCAAAAAGTTGATATGTTTTTTGTATCCGTCCAGTCTCTCTTTTGTCGGGTGTCAGTTACTTCTTTGTGCTGTTTACTAATTTTATAATTGACACAAGTAAACTACGGGATAACTTGATTTAGTTCAAAACCAACCAGGCAGATTTTATCAACGATTCGCTTCTTTTCTATCCCTTGTGAGTCTGCCAGTGAATTTGATACTTCGCATAAACAATTAAATCAGTGGGGAGTCTTGCCCAGTTTCACTATGGCAAACAGCATGTAAACTATTTTTAAAACTGAATATAAATCAGGATGGTCTCTTGATAAAGTAGCCATTTGTTGAAGATATAGAAATATTGTCTGAGTATAGAAATTGTGACCTGTCGTAACAAAGAATGGTAGCATGTCATACAATGAAGCCAGATGGAGACTCCAATTTCCTGTTTTTCAGCCCCGAGAAAATGCTTCTAAATGTCTAGCATTTTGATATATTGCAACCACAAGCAGCAAGTACGATTAGTGAAATATTTCTTTTTTCTGTTCGAACTCTTCATGGATAATCATAGCTGCTATCACAAATTCTTCATCTACCATCGTCTCTGGATTAGCAATGATTTTTGCAAATATTTGTAGCTGCCATTATTCAACTTTCTGCTAAATTAGTACCTCTCACTTAAATTATATTATATTTCTCTGCTCATGTGTGAGCCTTTTCTTCACTTTGAGTTTAAGGAGCTGGTATAGAAGTATGTGGCACACTGAGTTTCAATGTGTCTGCAAGAAGTAATATATTAAGTGCAACATCTATTAAGAAATTACCTCTTCATTCTATCGTTTTCCACAGCTCTTATAAACACATTGACCTGCGAATATACGAAAATTACTTGAATATTCTGCACATGGTGTGTTGATGCTATCACTTCCTTTTTGAATAATTGTCACTGTATCGCTTAGATTTTAATTAATTTATTTATTTAAAGAAATAATTTTCCTTTCGGTATAAGAGATCGTTTTAAAACAACAAAGACGTAAGACGTTCAGCTGTTAAAAACAAAAACAAAAACAGACGAGATGTTGAATCATCAAACGACGCGTAAGGGGCTAAGCCGTTGAAAAGTCAGTTGTTTTAATTTCATAAAACAGTTCGATTGAAATGCGATTCAGATAATGGGGCCTCGCATTGTCTAGAGGCTAAAATGAAGTATTCCATCAATAAAACAGCCGAGGAAATATATATATATATATATACCAGCCCACAAGATAAGCTGTTTCTTCCAAACATCAATATAGTCTGTTATCAGCTCACTTCACAGCGAGGTTCTGCTACTTGTCCGGTAGCTAGTTTTATTCTATAAAGCCATGGCTCTTCCGGTGACTTTCGAGAAACAGACTGGATGGCGACTGAGAATATACCAGCGACACCTGGAAAGACAGGAGACGTTGGGAAAGACCAAATGAATTTATCGGGCCACCAATCCAGAGTTCATTTAATATATTCTACAGAAGAAAATAGAGGAAAATGTCCTCAAGATCCACCGAAAGGGACGGATGATGACGGATCAAAACGAAACTATTTGAAAAAGACTCTGATAGACTAACAATACACGGACAATAGAACAATACACTGACTTCCCATGTGTCTATGGACTGAAATCTAACTGACTAAAACGGAATAAAGATTCATCGAAGCAAGGTGGGATGTGCTTCTCGCCCAATGACTCATAAGCAGCGGTTTGTTATCACAAGTAAGACTACGGAAAACCAAGGCCAGGGCGCAACCCGGTACTGTTACCGAGGATATCCATGCAGTTGCGCCAGAGAGTGAGATAGATCTTCCCAAGATAAAATTCTCACCGGCCAGCAGTTCGGAATGGTGCAAGCTTGACCATACAATAAGCAATGCACTACATAAAAAATGAGATAGAAAGAAATATGATCAACGGTTTGAAAATGTGGTCATGTTATATACCGGATTAGTATGCCATTGTATGGTGAAAAAGGGGAATCTTTAAACCATCAGTCAAGAAAAACAGACGACAGAGGGAAATGGGAAACTTAAGAAATAAGGTGGCTCTGGGCGAAAAAGAATATCACATGGTGATATGATAGAAAGTGTCCACTGTATAACTATCTCTGTGAGAGATAAACATTTTTTTTATATATTTAAAATTATTTATGCATTATCTCCCTTGAACAATTTGGATAATTTAGGAATGGTATTTATTTAGGTATTTATTTATGTTTATTTTATTTATTTATTTAGCTATTTATTTAATTTATTTTAGTTTATTTATTTAAAAAAACGTTCTTTTCGATATAAGCGAACGTTTTCATACAACAAAGACATAAGATGTTCAGCCGTTAAAAACAAAAACAAAAACAGACAAGACGCTGAATCATCAAACGACACGTAAAACGCTAAGCCGTTGAAAAGTCAGTTGTTTTAATTTCATTGAACAGTTAGATTGAAATGCGATTCAGATAATAGGGCCTCACATCAGTGAGGGGGCCGATGCGCAAAAAAGCCGTCGAGAGAAAGGTCTTGGAATGGTGCGTATTCTCTCCTGGCATTGTCTGGTGGCTGAAATGAAGTATTCCCTCAGTAAAACAGCCGAAGAAATATATATATATATATATATATATATATATATATATATATATATATATATATATATATATATATATATATATATATATATATATACCAGCCCACAAGATAAGCTTTTTCTTCCAAACAAAAATATATTCTGTTATCAGCTCGCTACAGAGCGAGTTTCTGATACTGTTCCGGTAGCTACTTTCATTCTATGTAATAATTTGAAAATGCTGTGTCATTACTTCCGGAAATAGTTTTTTTTTTAATTTTTTCTTAACGTTACCTAACGTCATTCCTCTTCAGATGGAGGGGAGTAAGACACGTGGAAAGGTGTTTTTACTAGTGTTCTGGGGGCATCCTTAATTTTATTTTGATAGTTTCCTAGTGCTCTGGGGGCGTGCGTACGCTATTTGAGGACATATTTGAATTTATAATATATCATTTCAGTAGTTCTGTGGAGGCTTCCGAAATTTTATTTGGGTGGTTTTAGTATCGCCCTACAGCCCCAACGTTTGATATTTTCACTCCTCACTTAAAAGATAGAGGCTGGGAGAAGAAACTTTGTTTTAGTAGTGCTCTGAAGATCAACTTTATTTTAAAAGTGCTCAATATCTTTAATTGTACAACTGCGTTTAAACGCAGTTTTGCCCGGGATAAAGCACTTCTCTGTCTTTTTTAATATTGTTATATACCCTTGGAGCCATAATTCAAAGTGCTCAATATGCAGGATAGAGCAAGTAGTAACCCAAAAGTGTTCATTATAGTGCACAATATTTTAGATAGAGCATGTGTGTTTAAAAGCAGAGTTGCATAGGATAAAGATCTTTTTAGTCTTTTGTATAATGTTGTTGCCCGGGACATAATCCAATGTGCGCAATATCCTGGATAGAGCAAGTGATTTTAATCGCAGCGTTGCCCGAGAGAAATAACATATTCGTCTTTTGTTATTATGTTGTATACTAGACAAAGGGCAGGGGGTTGCCCGGGAATCATAAGAATAAAAATAATACATCATCATATCTGGTAAGTAGTATAAGTTAGCGATTCAAAAGCTGCTCAAAATCCTGGTATGTTTAAAGCAGCGTTGCCCAGGAAAATTAACATCACTTTGTGTTCTTATACTATTTTATACAAAAAATCTATTCGGCATTGCCCGGAAGTCATAATAGTAACATTTAAGTATTGTATATGGGAAGTTCTATATAGTAATCGAAAAGTGCTCAATATCCTAGATAGATCAGGTATGTTTAAATGCAGCTTTGTCTTGGAGAAATTACTAATTTGTATTTTGTTATTTGTTGTATAGTAGACAAGGTACGTAGTATTGCCCGTGAGTAATAATATTTAAAATGCATTATAACATCTGGTAAGTGATATAAGTTAGCCAATCTAACGTGCTCAATATTGTGGAAAGAGCATGTACGTTTAAAGGTCGCGTTGTCAAGGAAAACCAACTCACTGTGTTTTGTTATAGTATTTTTAAAAAGAAAATCTATTCGGCATTGCCCAAGAGTCATAATATTAACAATATAGTAGTTCATATGGGAAGTGATATACATTAAGCAAAAGTGCTCAATATCCTAGATACAGCAGCCTTGTTTAGACGCAGCGTTGCCTGGGAGAAATAACTTATTTTTATTTCGTTTTGCTGTACAATTATATTTTAAAAAATCTATTCAGCATTGCCCGGGAGTCATAATAGTAACATTAAGGTATTTAATATGGGAAGTGTTGTATAGTAATCAAAATTTGCTAAATATCTTAGATCAAGCAGCTGTGTTTTAACACAGCGTTGCCCGGGTGAAGTAACCTATTTTTCTTTTGTTATCATGTTGTATACTTGACAAGGCACATGGTATTTCCAAAGAGTAATAATAGTAATAATACATTATAATATCTGGTAAGTGATATGTTAGTCAATCCAAAGTGCTCAATATCCTAGAAAGGGGCAGTTATTTTTAAAGGCCGCTTTACCCAGAAAAAACAACATCTTAGTTTTCTAATACTATTTTATACAAGAAAAGGTACTCGGCGTTGCCCAGCGGTCATAATATTAACATTACAGTATTACATTGGATAAGTGTAAATTTGTCTGTGTATGTGGGATACTACATAAGATACGTGTTTATTAATTCTTTTTTTCATTTTTATTCATGTTTTCGTTTCTTTTTTCATTCATTTTTCCTTCAATTATTATCATTCATTTTTTTTCTTATTAGAATTTTCTTTTTCTTTTTTCAATAATGTTTTTCTTCTGGTTTATAAACTATTTTTCCTTCATTTTTATTTTCATCCATTTTTAATTCATAAATTTTTCCATTCACTTTTTGCTTCATTTTTTTACAAAACGTTTTATTCATTTTTCATTAATATTTTTCTTTCAATTTAAAAAAAAATGTCATTCTTTTTTTCCATTCCTTTTTTCATGGCTGTTTATCATTCATTTTCTGACTCTCTATCTATTCATTTTCTTCATTCAATTATTTTCACTCCTTTTTCATTGATTATTTCTTTCATTTTTTCATTTACTTATTTTAATTTATTTTTCATTCATTTTTCTTCATTCAATTTTTTCATTCATTTATTCTCATTAATATTTTTTAATTCTGGTTATCTTTCTTTTTCTGTCATCTATTTTTTCATTAAATTTTTTCCTTTTATTTTTTTAAATCAAAATCTTATTTATTTTTTATTCATTTGTTTATTCATTTTTTCATCAGGTTTTTCATTAATTAACCTTCATATTTCTTTATGAATTTTTCATTCACTTCCTTTCATTCACTTTTTTCATCCCACTTTTCATTACTTTTTATGAATGGTTTTCCATTCCTTTTTTAATTTATTTGCTTTCATTCAATTTTTTTCATTAATTATTTCATTCATGTTTCTCATTTATTTTGTTCATTCGATATTTAATTGATTGTTCACTAATTTAGCTGCATTCAATATTTTCATACCTTATTCATTTTATTTCATACATGTGTTCCCTTATTTTTTTTATTAATTTCTCAAATTTAAATAACAAATTGAATACAGAAGTTTTAATTTACAAGAAAAAAAAAGAAAAATGTTTGATCGCCCCCAAATTCCACCCCCCATACATAGAAATATTTTTAGTTGAAAGAAAAAAGAAATTATAGCCCCCCGAAAAAAATTTTCAACCTCCCCCATACATATAAATATTTTTAATGAAAAAGTGAAAAAAAAAAGTTTTGAACCCCCCAATAATTTTTTTTTACCCTCCCCATACATAGAAATATTTTTAGTTGAAAGTAGAAAAAAGAAAAAAAAAATTTACCCCCCCACGAATTTTTTTTTTCTATCCTCCCCCATACATATAGAAATATTTTTAGTTTAAAAAAGGAAGAAAAAACTACTATGACATCAGAGAATCATAGATGGTGTTAAAATACTATACAAACCTATAAATAAAGTAGCTCTATCTAGGATATTGAGCACTTTTCTCCCGGACAACGCCGAGTATTTAAAAAGTCAGGAAAGCCTCCAGAGCACTACTGAAATCACTGTTACTGATTTCCCCTCATTTACATGGTCACAATAGTCTGAAGAGAAGTGTAGATGTTGTTAAAATATTATACAAACCTATCACTACAGAAGCTCTATCTACGATATTGAGCACTTTTATCCCGGACAACGCCGAGTGCTTAGAAAACCAAGGAGGCATCGAGAGGACTACTGAAATCACTCTTACTGAATATTCTGAAAAGAAGCGTAAATGGTGTTAAAATATTATACTAATCTATCACTGCAGCAGCTCTATCTAGGATATTGAGCACTTTTCTCCCGGACAACATCTTGTATATAGAAAATCAAGGAGACATCCAGAGCACTACTAAAAACACGCTTACTGATTCCTCCTCCTTTTCATCTGTATAATAGTCCGAAAAAATACGTAGATGCTGTTAAAATATTATACAAATCTATCACTACAGCAGCTCTATTTAGGATATACAACACTTTTCTCCCGGACAATGCCGATTATTTAGAAATTCAAGAAGGCCTCCAGAGCTCTACTAGAACAACTCTTACCGATCCTCCCTCTTTTTCAACTGCACAATAGTTCGAAGAGAAACGTAGATGGCGTTAAAATATTATACAAATTATCACTACAGTAGCTCTTTCTAGGACATTAAGCACTTTTATCTCGGACAACGTCGAGTATATAGAAAATCATTCTTACTGAATCCTCCTCCTTTTCACCTGCACAATAGTCCTAAAAGAAGCATAGATGCTGTTAAAATATTATGCAAACCTATCACTACAGTAGCTCGGACATTGAGCACTTTTCTCCTGGACAACGCCGAGTACTTAGAAAATCAAGGAGGCATCACGAGCACTACTAAAATCACTCTTACTGATTCCCTCTCCTATTCATCTGCACAATATTCCGAATAGAAGCGTAAATGGCGTTAAAATATTATACAAATCTATCAATAAAGCAGCTCTATCTAGGATATTAAGCACTTTCCTACCGGACAACGCTGAGTATTTAGAAAATCAAAGAGGCTTCTAGAGCACTACTAAAATCATTCTTACTGATTCCTCTTCCTTTTCATCTGCACAATAGTCCCGAAAAGAAGCGTAGATGGCGTTAAAATATTATTAAAACCTATCACTACAGTAGCTCTATCTAGGACATCAAGTACTTTTCTCCCGGCCAACGCCGAGTATTTAGAAAATCAAAGAGGGATCACGAGCACTCCTAAAATCACTCTTATTGATTCCCCCTCCTATTCATCTGCACAATATTCCGAAAAGAAGCGTAAATTGTGTTAAAATATTATACAAATCTATAACTGCAGCAGCTCTATCTAGGATATTGAGCACTTTTCTCCCGGACAACGCCGAGTATTTAGAAAATAAAGGAGGCTTCTAGAGCACTACTAAAATCACTCTTACTGATTCCTCCTCTTATTCGTCTAAACAATAGTCCGAAAAGAAGCGTAGATGCTGTTAAAATATTATACAAACTTATCACTACAGTAGCTCTTTCTTGGACATTGAGCACTTTTCTCCCGGACAACGCCGAATAGTTAAAAAAAATCAAGGAGGCATCCAGAGCACTACTAAAATCACTCTTACTGAGTCCTCCTACTTTTCATCTGCATAATTGTTCTAAGAATTAGAACATCAAGTCTAGTATGGCGTACGATCGTTTCCGAAACATTTTGGAAATACTTTATTTTATTTTATAAATTAACAAAGCTACTCCAAAACATCACTTCATCAGCGCCTTTAGCACCACGTCTTACAGAAAATCAAAGAAAAAATAACAAGCTCGTTGTAGAGGAACATCTATTGGCAGAAAGAGCCACAGAGACAAATAATAGAAAAAAAGAATGTTACAAATATAAGATAAAAAATAGAAAGATAAAATGATAATAATAATAAATATTATAAAAATAAAAATAACAATAAAAATAAAATATAAAAAATATGAAAATATAACAAAATAATAAAATATAAAAAATATAACAAATATACCCTTTGTTAAAGTCAAAATTCCCTTTATTCAAACTTATATATATATATATATATATATATATATATATATATATATATATATATATATATATATATATATATATATATATATACACACTTAACTTAATGTATACATATATTTATATAATAATTTGATGGGTGTTACTACAGTTTGAATTGCTGTTGAAATGATAAATTTGAAAATTGAGAAACCCGATAACTTAATGCGAGATTTTTTTCAAATAAATGAAATATTTATTAAATCATTTTTTTAAATCCAAATTTTCGGTTTCTCAAGTTTCAAACTCATCATTTAAACGGCGCTTTTAACTGTAGGAAAAATAGAAATAGTGTACGTATGATTAGAGTTTATGAAACCGAAAATTTGGATTAAAAAAAAAATGATTAAATAAATATTTGATTTATTTTAAAAAATAACGCGTCAAGTTATTTGGTTTCTCAATCATCACGAATCACTGCACATATAACTTTCTAAATTTCGGTTGCTCTTATATTATTACAAAACTTCCCACATCTTATTTTGTTTTGTAACTCACCGGTTTGAGGGTGGAGTTTGTTTCACATCAAAAGAAGGTCTGATAACTGACATAGTTTATATGATGTTGGACAACTTGACACGAGCGATAAAAAGCAGCACATCGCACTGGTCGTTTGTTCAAAGTGTCTTAATCGTGTTTTTTTTTCAATCAAACTTTCTGAAAGATGAAAACCTAAAATAAGACTAGGTTTCTACTGAAGTGATTGCTGGCAGGAAATCCTTGTTAGCAACCGAGATTATATGTAAGAATCCACTTATCACTACAAGAAACTCTATCGTAATGACAGCATCCATTTCTGGCAGATTAATGTTCCACGAATTGGTCGAATGTGTTGAACGTGTCCGCCACACATGCAGTCATGTGCCCGTTTAATTTGTTCTGCGTCTGTCTTCTCTTCTTTACTCAGCTGTCTGTACACCACAAGAGCATCGCCTCGTAGCCGTAATCGTAGAACACGCTCGATTGTGTGAATGGCGCAGGGTTCACAAGCCAACTCAACATTTTCTATCCATTCCACGATGGACATGTCAGTTGTGGCACCTCTGAATTTCAGAATAGCCAGATATCGAAAGCCTTCACATCCATACTGAAGTGTTGGATAATGGCCCTATGGGAATGGACGTATCTGTTGGAAATCGTTGGTTTGACTTTCGCGAATAAGCGCGGGTGAACCCGTGCACTCGAGTGCAGAATAGGGCATGTTCTCACAGTCGGAGCTCACAGACTGCGAGAGGCTCTGTGACGTCACGGGCGTTTGCGTGGGAAGCAGAGGGATCCGTGACGTCACTCGTTCTTCGTAGAAGCGAGTTTTAACAGTCTTGGTTTTGGAGGCGAACCTATCAGACATGATTTTTAACATGTAGCTGCTACATAGTTATGGGAATCATTTCCCTAAGAAAATACAGGCGAATATCTCTTCCCCCCCACGAATGGTTAAGACTTAATTGATAAGTAATTACGAAAGCAGTAATTTGCTCTCTCTCTCTCGACGTTAGTAAATATCTCCAAGCCGATAGATAACTAACGCGTGTAATAAAAAGAATTGAAAATAAATAGATTGTTTGTCTTCGGAGTCCGTCATGAAGTTTTTTTGTAGCGGCGATTTTCGGCAGAAAGAAAGAAGAAATAATTAAACCACTAGACGACACGCCCCCTCCACGCGACGAGGAAAGAAGAGAGGGTACGAGAAATTTAAAGGTATAAAAACTATATGATTTTTTATGTTAAAAAAATGACGAGTGTTTAAACGGGAACTGCCACGACCCGTTCTGGGACAAGTATAGTAAACGAGAAATGCCGAGGCCCAAGTAGAGGGGCTATGTAACACAAGTATATACGCTGAAATAGCTTGAAATAGGGAGTTTGAAAGTCTATCAGGGAAGCGTTTCCACTCTGACTTCAATGGGGTCGTTAAAGATAAATTTAACTGAATCAAATGAAAATAGTCGACTTGTTGCCTCACTCAAATATAATACGGGTTGACGTTTTCTCTTACTTCTCTACTTGCTGCTTCTCTACGTTCTGCTCTTCACATCAAGTTCAGAAAATGAATTCCCGACCCCAAAATGCGAATTATGTTTTTTTCTTTTTATTTACTTAAATCCGACATATGCAAACAAATTTGGTTTTCATAACAACATCTCTGGACTCGCTATCCCGGATGAATAAACTACAAGTCGTTTCTACTCACGCCGGTATTCGTCATCAATGGGGTATTGATCGAATCCTCACTCGCAACCTATAATTTAAACATTTCTTTAATTTTTAAATAGCACGCCAGGCAAAGACGTGCCCTTGTATTGCAAAATTGAGACAACTTAGTGACGCTTACACCGCTCGATACGGGTTCAGGATCATTACGTCGGTCACAATAACGTCTTGTTAACTGATATTATTTTAAATTTCTATCATTACGGAATAATATAATAAACGTGAGGGCGAACGTCCCCTTAAGGGAACGCGTGTGTTGTACTCCATACATCAGGAAAGCGAGATGAGTCGAACACTACCCCAGTGATAACGAACACCAACGCTAGTCGAGGCGACGACGACTCTTAATGTCACTACTTAAAACATCAGTGAGAGCGAAGCAAATAAGCAAATAATTTGTTTTGTGCGATCAGTGATATGGAAACATTCGTAACAACAATTATTTTAAAGTTCAAGAAAAAGAAAAAGAATTTACCATTTGGGATTATTATTTGGCTGGACTGAATGCTTTTAAGAGAGAAGTTAAAAGTCAGAGCGCTTTTACGGTGGATGTGTGCTTGAGATCCGGGTAAAACGTTGTTTCTATTTGTGCCTGCTGGCAGTCGGGAGAAGTTGTTTTTCCTTTATTAAGCTTTTAGGCGCTCTTCATTTTTATGGGTCTTGTTTGCGGTCGCGTTTAAATCAGAGTGGAAGTGACTAACATACCAAACAAAACTCTCGCAAATATGCTAGGAGGCATCGAACAACTGTTTATCGTTTCAAACAAATCTTCATGGATTTATCATTTTATAAAAATACACTATATGCGTCATATATTTTCTTTAGAGATGAAGCAAACATTTTAATTATATTAACTAATAGCAGGACCCGTGTCCCGGCGTTGCCCGGGGAAATATAACAGCCTGATTTTAATTTTTAAGTTAAATAAATAGATTCAGAAAATAAATAATTTCACTGGAAGTAATTTAGGTAATTAAAATAGGATTTAACACGGAGCTGTGCCCTAGCGTTCTTGTGTTTGTTCCAACAGATGTCTCCTTTATAGTGGTAAAAGTTATTCGTACAAAGCTCTTGAACATCCTACATAAAACTGCCCATGGCTAAAGTAAGGTGAAGTCAAGTTTAGACCCACCACTGCCAATGATTGTCCTTGGGACTTGTTAATTGTCATGGCAAAACACAATTTAACTGGGAACTGAAGCCTTTTAAATTTTATTACAGAATCCGACGGAATAATGGGTATTCTGGGAAGGAATGTCAGTTTGCTCCTTGCCACACCAGTTAGTATTACAGCTTCTATCACATGAGGTTGCATGTGTTTAACACAGTCTCGTTCCATTACATAGCCTTGGAGCATCAAGATTCCAGAGTAACATAATTGGGCATCCAGCTTTCAGCTGTGTTGGCATACCAGGCAATTCTAATGAATTTAAGAATTATGTAGGGTAGTGTACAGCCTGGACGCCATCGAGAGTAGAATCCACAGAAGTGAAAGTTTGTGCATCACCTGGAATTTCATCAAGCAGTTGTTGATTGATGACACGCACCATGTCATTTTTAGGAGCTAGAATTACCCTCTCAGTTAGCCATTCAGGATGCACATAGTTTTCGGCTATATTTGGATAAACTTTGCTAAGTTCTGTGAGTGATGGAACAATTGAGCCAATACCTGGAGTAATAACAATCTTGCCATTGTTGGTTGTTGCAAGCTTGCCATCACCTATTTTTAGGAGGAGGGAGGTAAACTCACCAGCCATTGGGTCACTATTGAGATGTACACGTATGTTTGTAAATAACGTTACAGTCTTAATGTATTTCCACAAATATGACAATTTAATGCAAGCATTAAGCTCATCAGCGGGACTTCCACGTGGAACAATAGGAAGCGTTTGTCGGAAGTCACCTGATAATAAATGTTATGCCACCCATAACAACATCACGTCTCTTGAGATCACGCAA
Organism: Sepiola atlantica; assembly: GCA_963556195.1. Taxonomy (NCBI): domain Eukaryota; kingdom Metazoa; phylum Mollusca; class Cephalopoda; order Sepiida; family Sepiolidae; genus Sepiola; species Sepiola atlantica. Next base: position 57,412,045 of record OY744541.1, read on the forward strand.
TATTTTATCTAGAGCCTCGAACGCTTGTTTATGTGCAATTGTACATTCGTCCCAGACGATCAAGGAACAATTCTGTAAGACTTTGGCTGAATCTGACCATCTTTCTATTTTACAAATTGGATCAGCATCTTTTGTTAGATAATGGCAACTTAAATGTGGAGTGAGCTGTCTTACCACCAGGAGTACCTCCGGGTGCATCAAGGAATATAAGGCCACCTTGCTGATCTTCTTCAGTATTAACTACAGTACGAAAGATATGAATTTGCTCATTATGTAGTTGTGCGATACCATCTCGAACAATTGATGCTTGCTCATGAGGTTGATAACTAATTTCACGCGTCCATGCAGTAATAACCGGATGTGTATTAGATCGATTAGGTGAGGTAAGACCCAATTTTGTCAGTGGTTTACCATTCATCTTATAAGTCATATCTTCGATATGAACTAAAGCCATACTGAAGATGTCTATAAATGTTATATCAACTTCAGGCTGTTGATTGTGTTTCCTAAGAAGAAAATCTTCACTAAAAGCTTCTTTGTGTGCATCCAAAAGTCGTTTTGGATGAGACACTGCACATGATGTCAACATGATGGCAAAAAAATGTCTACAATTGCCTGCAGATTCAGATATAGATGCTTCCTGTAATGTAGCATCCCAGTGGTTATCATCCTCAAGTAGTCCATGTGCACTACACGCATCCCTGAATGTAGTCATAACTTGACCATTGATCGTTTTTAGGTCATTAAAGCTCTGTGAACCTCTAACATTGTGTAGAAGCAGTCTCAAACAGAAGCAGTCAAATTTGATTTGGATGCACGGTGTATACCATGGCCAAAACTTCTGTTCTTTTAACGCACGGGTAGCCTGGAAGTGGCTTACCCTGTAACCGTCGCTTGAAGACCTTAGTTTTAGTGTCCCAGGTATAATAAAGTGGAACTGCTCAGTACAAAAGTGTACGTGCCAAAAAATCTGTTTGACAAAATTTGAAGAAAGTTGTTAGAGTGGTTGAAGGTGGATTTGCAACTCTATCTGCTGCAGTACTTTCAGTAAAGTATATACGCTGCCCATTTTCTAGTTCAACTTATAGGTGAATAACTGGGGGATGATGTATATGTATGTGAAAGTTAAGTATTCTCCAAATGGCTTCATTGGTTGATATGTTACGTCCCGTATCGTATCTCTTAACTTCATCATGAGCATTACTTTCAATTGTCAAGATAGCTTGATCACTACCTTTATTTTCATATTTACAAATGTATTTTAGTGATTTCATGCTGTTGCAATATTCAACATTGATATGTGCATCAAAAATCTTACCAAGCAGTTTATTATGTGGTACAACCCATCGGTTATCTACAGGAACTGTTATGTTGCCAGGTAGGGTAACTGTCGTCTCAAAACCTCCAGCTAAAGGAGATAGTCGTCGATATTGTGGGTAGCCATTTGTATCCGATTGAGTTTCACTCAAGAAGTGTCTTGGATATCTCTTACTGCAGTGTCCATCTTTGAGACAGAGTGAACATCTGTTTATGTTTCCACATGGTCCATGAATCATATGGTGCCTAATGAAATCATGTAAAACCGGATCTGCCACTGGATCTGGAATGTCCGCATTGAGAACTGAATCTATGTGAGAGGATCTCAATTTTTATCCTCTTTTCTGCCACTCAACAGTGTACATGTATGCTATGACATATAAGGGAAGCAGTTTTTGTCGCCGCCACTTACTGCCACCAAGCACAATCAAGGATTTGGTTTACCCGACTCAAATTAAAAAAAATAGCAAGCAAGTAAAAGTAAAGAGGATTGTCTGCATGTAATGTTATAAGAACATTTTTTTTTTACTTATTGTTATGCCCCCCCCCGTTACACATGGTGGACCGTACATTTGCTCGCCAGAAGGTGAATCGTAACATAAAACGGGCAGCACTTTTCCCGGTCGCCATCGGCATTTGGCTCACGTGACTCAATCGCAGTCATGAAAAAGAAATTAGAGAATAGTCTTCATTATTAAAAATAAGCATATAATAGTAATTTTAGTGCCGCCCCCCCCCCCATCCGAATACAATTTGTAATGCTCTGCAGCCTACATTAAGTATATTTGTGTGTTTCAGTGGTGCTCATTTTCCATTTTCCTTTTCAGCCAAAGAAAATGGAATTTATATGCAAAGGTAATTGGGGTGGGATTTTAATGGGGCTATGTAGGCCTCTTTAATTTTCCAAGGGCCCTTATCACAGACAGAGCCGGTGTTTATAAAAAAATAAAAATAAAAATTCTGGTGAAATCAAAGTAAATTGCTGTCAGTATATATCAAACAGGCTTCGTTTAACTATATTAATTTTCATATTAATATTATATTCCCCATCGGTGGGTTAGTGGTTACGACGTTACAGTTTTTGGCGTTCGGTCCCATTCTAGTAAAATGAATTTTTTTTTTAATGTTAAACATTTGTAAACACGGTAGCACGGGGGATTTAAAATTCTATCAGAATAGTCAATAGTGATCGTTTAAAACGAAGATTTATAATGTAAAATGAAAATGCAGTCTGGCATTTCAGGTTGACTCGGTGGAATGAAGTTGTTTTAACTTTATGTAAATAAGGAAAACAGAAATGTTTTTTTTAATTGTTAGAGTTGAATTTTGTTAAAAAATTATTATAATATGAAATATCAGAATTATTCTATTTTTTTTTACAATGAAGGTGAATAACTGGGCACTGGTTGTGTTCGTATCGTAGCATGTTTTCGATTGTGAAGGTGGTCGGATTAATGTAATCCGTGATTCGATTACTGTGAATTGTTACGAAAGAAGAATAAGGGAATGATATTCGTCTAATCTGTAAGCGCGGTGGTTTGTTATGTTTCTTAAAAAAATCGGTTTGTTTGTTTTGTTACTTGTGTCAAAGTATTTAACGGTGAGGGAATTCTTCCCAAACTTATAAAAACAATGTAAATGTTTTTTTTCTTATTGTATGAAGTAAAACTTTCGCAAAGTAGGCAACAGTGATTTTTAAAACGAAAATGTATAATTTTCATGAATAGTCATTGATTTATTTATTGTATGATTGAAAAGTTTCTCAAAATAGTAAACAGTGATTTATTTATTGTATGAATTAAAATTTTATCAGAAGAGTCAATAGTGATCGTTAACACGAAAATTTATAATTTAAAATTAAACATTCAGTCTGGCAGTCGGTGGAATGAATGGAAGTCTTCCAAGTGATGTTTGAAATACAGAAGTATCCTTATTTATTACAACAAAATTCAAGGATCTGTTCTTTTCAATTTTTTTCTTCTCATAGTCGGTAGCTGAAATCCCATTTGTAAAAAGTATTTGCTTATTTTATTAACGAATTGAAAAAAAAACAGTTCGGTTCAAATAGTGTAGAAGTCACATGTTTGTTTTTAAAGTAAGTGATAGGTATAATTATTGGTATATATTGATTCTTGAGTTGTGTATTTCGTAACATAAGGAAAACTTAATTTTTTTTATCTTATATTTTAGAGTTGAAATTTTTAAATTTTTGTATTATGTAATCGGTGTTCGGTACGTGAAATAAGGAAAAAAAGTGAAAAATACGTGTAAGGTGAGGCTTTCCCCTTCCCCCGCCCCGTCAGAAACATAAAAGTTATTTGGAATATTGTTTAGTATGTAATATAATGTTTGATGTGTATTCTTTGTGCAAAATAAATTGAACTGTAGTTGTATATGTAAGTGGCTGTAGTTCGTAATGTGCCACCACCAGTATTTCTCAACGTGTAAACTGATCTGATTGAGGTTTGCGAAGAGTAAACTAATGGAAAAGTAAGTATTACATATTAAATCGAATAAGAAATGTTGTACTTTCTGTTAGAAGTGTACTAATGTATTTATTAGTACAATGAAGGTGGATAAATCGTCGTGTTTGCGATTGTCATTGTGTTCAGTTTAATGTAATCTGTTATTCGCTAACGTGAAAATGCTACGTAGGAAGAACAATGGAATGTCAATCGCTTAATCTGTAACCGGTTTTTTTCTGAACATATTACGTTAGTATTGTAGCAGCAATTTTAAGAAGTGAAGTAGATGAATGTATGACGGAAATAGCAGAACAGGAACGGTGTATTACCTGAAGAAAAGTTAGATCGTTAAGGGGAATCGGTATAATTGTTTAAGGGTAGTGAATCTGACAGGCGTTTCGTGATCTGTAGTTGCTGGTTGAGGCTTAGAGTAGGAGCCTTAATCTTATTTGGCGGAAGTTACGTAGTCAGATGTATTGAAGGGAGCGTCTGTTATATTTTCTGTGCAACGTAGTCTACTGTGTGGTGAGGTGAAGACATATTTAACGTAAATAATAAGGTGTAAATTGTGTGGAAGTATCCGTTGTGTAGTTGTTCCCGGTGTAGACTGGTAGCGTGGGAAGAGTAAAATGTTAGAGAGAAATGTTCTTGCTACTACCTGTATGGTGTCTGGTTTGGGGAGAGTTACTGATTGAGGAACGAAAGTTATAATTTGCCCGAGGTGGATGTAAGAGTCTAGAGTTTGCTAAGAACACGCTCGAACGAATAAGCTTGATGTTGTAGTGATTGTAGTAACCTATTGAGTTAGAGTTTATTTTCCTATTCAACGCGAAGGTACAGGGGAAAAAACGTCTCTACTTTATATATAAGATATAGAGAACAGTAAAGATGAATTAATTACTTTTAGTGATGACATACACCTACTTATATTCTATAAAATCGCTTTATCTGTTATTAAGAAATTACGCAACCTTGTAAACCATGAGCAATATAACCTAGTCAATGTACATTATGGGTCATTTTGGGATCAGGGCCAATAAAAGTGAGGTTAAGTTCGACTGTGATTAAGGTAATCGAAACTTTTACGGTTTGTCCGAAAGTTTAGTACATTCCGTTATTACAAATAGTTGATATTTTTTGTCTCTTCAAAAATAATATTTTCAAATTGTTTTCATATGCATACACATAAGTAATAGCTGCAATTACATCACTTGCCTGATGTTCGGTATTGCATCGGTTTTCTAGACGTGCGAGGATAAGGAACTGCTTCACAGTGTAAACAGCATTTCCATGTTAACCTAAGAAACATGCCAATACCAATTTGTCAGCGTAAATGTAGAACTCAGCCGGTTTAGGTTTTCTATTGCAGTCATTTTGATAATGTACCAACTGGGAGTTTTACCAGATAATAGCATTATCATATCAACGCCCTGATCCAAATTGTTAGCAATTTAACGTTCTTGGATACAAAGAAGGGTGACTTTGTTAAGAAAATATGTTCTTTGAGTTACAGTTTTTGACAAGAGTTTGCCTTCTCAAATAGTACATGGTGTTAATCATTGGTTTTCTTTGATCTTTCTACTATGTTGTGACTTCTCGTCTTGCACCTATAGGAACGACCGCGGCTAGAAGGGGGGATAGGTGGTTTGTATCGATAGGTATTAAGCATATAATAATTAATAGGTTAGTATTGTTTAGAGATGGGTCACTAAATATCAAAAGAATATACACAGGGAAAGCGAATATATATATATATATATATATATATATATATATATATATATATATATATATATATATAAGGGTCACACAAAGGCCACAGAAATATGGGTTGTCCGACTAATAACTTGTGAATTCCCAACTCTTCAATGCTATGCACTCAGTTGCGAATCACCTAGAACATTAATTATGTATTAGCGAATGTACCATTACGAGTTACCACTTTCGGAGGTAGTTTATATGCGAATGGTTTTGATTACAGTGCTCTGTTTATCTTATGTTAATGGCAAAATGGAATTTATAGATGATGTTGTGCTTCAGGTTATTCAACGATGGATGATTGACGAAGCGGAAGTGCTCACATTCTCTCATACGGGACCATATTTAGCTGGTGATGATTTGGAATGTGAGAAGTGTTAAAATCAATGTCAAGATGTTTCAGCACAAGACGACGATTGATCGTTGAAGGCCAAACATGCACGCATCTCTCATGCAAATATGAAAGGCAATTCATGCGTAACAATTTTGTTTAATCATGAACAGATTCTATTGACGATAAATATATATATATATATATATATATATATATATATATATATATATATATATATATATATGAGATACTGCCAGCGCCGATTGACATATGAGTTTAAAACATGCCACTCAATAATTTACAGTATATTGGTAAGACCCTTTTGCTTGATCTGGGAACACGCACACACATTACGTCTTTTCCTTAAAGTAGCATATTCTCCTTTTTCTTTTCTTTCATTCTTTTACTTTACTTCTTTTGTTTTTTCGTTTTCCAACACGTTTCCCTTAGTTCCTCGCCTGTTCCCACTAATACCTACGCATGTATAAGATTACCTTCGAATAAATAACCTTTTTTTAATTTTACATATCGAAAAAAGTATATATTATTCAAAAATAGTATTTCACATAAAAAGCATTGTCCAATACTTGTTTATATCACATATATACAAAACAAAGCGATTAGAACTGATTCTATAAAATAAAAATTGACAACAGGCTATGTTGTCAAAGAGACGAAACAGTAGACTATATTATCAATGAATAAAGCATGGATAGCGTAGTCAATTAAAAGGTGTATAAATAACCAAACACACAAACAATGGTACAAACACATTCCTAACTACGGTATTGAAAAATGAAAGCATAAAATCATCTGAGACTTTGCAATACAAACGAAGACATTCATTTCAGCTAGAAAACAAGGCATGATCATGATCATCAAATAAGGGGAAAATCTTCCAAGATTAGATAAACAAAACTTGTAAATAGACAGTAATAATCAGAGAGCTGATGGGTGTATACAACATCCACAACGACGGTAATACAACGAATTGTAGGAGCACCAGGAATAGTCCCGAGAAAACTGGAAGCTAGTAGAAATTTGATGCAGAAGAAGAATTCAGACTAGATATATCACTGGGCTATTGTAGAAAATCCTTGAGTGTCGAAACCTGCCTATATGAAAATAAATAAACCACATGTCTATTAAAATAAAATGGCACATAATTGCTTCCAGATATCTCTGGAAATAGTACGGGGAGTCTAAAACTCTATATATAGAAGGAAATTACGTGAGTATCAGTTTCCTTACTAATACGAATCCACAACTGTGGGCGTAGCTCTTGACGCCAGTGGAGCCATCATCGAGGATGCAAGATGGTTTCGACCAACAAAGGATACCCAACATATAAACGTGGCAGAGCTGGATGCCGTACTAAAAGGACTAAACCTTGCACTCAAATACAATGCCAATGTGTTACACATAAAAACAGACTCTGTGTGTGTACCACTGGGTGACCAATGCGCTCACGGGAAAGTCTCGATTAAGCACAAAGGCCGCAAGTGAGATGCTCATAAGGCGGAGACTTGGCACGATAATCTCACTTGTGGAAGAGTACGACATTTCGGTTGATATAGCACTAATAAGATCTGGCCAGAACCGAGCAGAATCCCTGACAAGCGTTCCACAGCGGTGGCTGAATGATGTGAAGAGAGAGATTGAACCAACACAGTCAGTGTGTGCTTTTGCCACAGGAAACCTGACCCCAACACAGATGAACGAAATTCATCGACATAGTGGACATCCTGGAATCAGGTGAACATCATATTTTGTGCGTAAAATCGACCTGACTGTGTCTAAAGCGGCAGTAAATGCAGTTATTCGGAAATTGTGAGGAATGCCAGACAATATACCCAGCTCCAGTTCAATAGAAAAAGGGAACGCTCAGTGTGCAAGCCGTATGGAACCGGCTAGGCATGGACATCCCACACTACAATGGTTGCCATTTTTGACACTGATCGATTGTGGACCTACACGGTTTTCAATCTGGCGGCCACTACAACAGCAAGACACTGCACATGTGATCCGGCAATTAGAATCAGTGTGTTTTGAACGTGGCCCCTCAACCTATATTATGGCTGATAACGACACTGCCTTCTGCAGTCAACAGTTCAGAGTGGGGTGTAAATGCTGTGCATACCGGCCATCATTAAATGGTATTATAGAAAGGTGTCATAACACAGTGAATAGGATTGCTGCGCGAAAGAGCAGTCCTGTTATGGAGGCTGTGTATTGGTACAACGTTACCCCCAAGGATGATGTGTTCGCATCATCAGCACCTGCCAATTTGTTGTACTCATACCAGATCAGAGTGAAAGGAGTCAATGTTGTGTCTCATCCGAATCACCATGGGGTCTCTGCACTTTATAAAGAGGGGGGCACAGTTTGGGTGAAAAATCCACATGGACGTTGCACGTCGAAATTCAGACCAGGTCGTGTCACTGGAGTAATAAGTCCACAGTCGGAGTGAGAGAAAAACAAAAGTAAATCTCTCAACGTTATGGTGGCTTTGAATCATTAAAGATCTCCAACTAATGCTTCAAAATCTTTTGTCTACACAGGCTAGGTCGAGAATTGTTAATAACTAACGCCTCAATAATATTGAGATGGTAGTTCGACATGGCGCTGTGTAAAACAGAAAACCACCCATCGGAATAGTTGTCAGAACAACTATTTGTACTAACAAGGTGATTACCGATGGCTGATTCCTGTGCCTGAAAGTTCCCGGATGATCTCGAAACCTTGAAAGATTAGAATTTAGAATATCCCAACACATACCACGTGATATTCGCTTACACAAGGTTTCGAGATCATCCGAGAACTTTCAGGCACAGAAATCAGCCATCGGTAATCACCTCGTTAGTACAAATAGTTGTTCTGACAACTATTCCGATGGGTGGTTTTCTTTTTTACACAGTGCCAGGTCGAACTACCATCTCAATATTATTGAGGCGTTAGTTATTAACAATTCTCGACCTAGCCTGTGTAGACAAAAGATTTTGAAGCATCAGTTGGAGATCTTTAATGATTAAAAGCCACCATAACGTTGAGAGATATACTTTTTTCTCAATCGGTTTCTCCAACTGAAACAATTTTTCCCCTCATATCTCATTCGATGTTCTTAGTATTTAATTCATCATTCTGACGTTTCCTCTTAGAGGGTCAGACGATAAGGCCTTAAGGAAAATTTTAGCAATTTTCTTTTTTTTCCACCTGCCCGTTTCATTGATTAAAAAAATGTTCTCTCTGAAATATATATATATATATATATATAACATAGCTACCATTCTCAAGACCTTTTTAAAATCATTTTTTATCATTATTTTAATATAGATATATTTAACATACCACAACCACAATACAGACTTAACCCATATCCCCCTTAACCCCATCCACTACAAATAGAACATTAATCAGTAGATACCTTATCTCCTTTAAAAATGTTAACATAATTAACACCTAGAAATATATCAAACCCTACAGAAAGGAAGTATAGATGCCTGAGATCTACCCCCCCCCATAATACAGCCCCTATTGTAGACTCATAAACTTTATTAGATAAAGCCAACAGAATTAACTAAATACATAAACCCAACACAAATGCATATGACAATGATAATTAAAACATGAGATATCCCTTAGATGAACCCTTTCACTGACAAATTATTCTCCGTAAACATCCAGCCACTACCTAACAATTAATCCACTCAAATACAGATATATAAAAAATATTATGATAATATTTTATAAAAATAATTTTGAAACAATAAAAAATACAAAACTATAAATAATAAAAAATTAAAAATAAATAAAAGTCTTAATAAATCCCACCCAGAGCCTAATCAATAAACTATGCCACACAATTATCCCTAAAAATAAACACACCTTTGAAGCAGTAAAACAGAAAACACCCATCATATATAATTGAATGTATTTCTATAAAACATAGTTATCATGAAGACCCATATATTATATTAAACCCTGATCCAGTACTTCTTACAAAAGGGGCACGTCAACAATACACCGTTTTAAACGATTAATTACGACGCCACCCGCCTTTGTTTTCGTTTTTTCGAGACGATCTGACAATACAACACTACAAATAAATTAAATGAAACATCAAATGAAATAAAACCCTTTAAAACACAAATATATAAATAAAACAAATATAATATATAAACTTGAGACGATTTTTTCCTGTACTCGTTTGAAGAATAGGGAAATAACCACATGCATCACAGGCTACTAAGCTCACCACTATATTACGCTGATTCACTCGAGCGTGTTTTAGTAAATTTGTTATTATTTTTCTCCAGCAAATGCTAAATATTACTTTGGGCCCACCATCTTTGACTCTCCTCAAAATATATTACATATAAATGCTAGCAAAACCTTTTCCCCTAAAACTTTAGTACTGATACTCCCGCATCGACACAGGGAATACATAAACAACGTCTACTTTTTAAAATATTCCGTAAATATTTTTCTGCTTTTAATTTACTACATTATACAAAACATTACGCACACATTTAATGGACGATTCCGCTAGTTCCGCTGATTTTCGAGAATATCGGATTACGTTATTTCTACCTATTACGTATACATTTATACTCATTACGGCTTTTAGAGAATGCAATTTACGAACATAGTTCATTGTAGCTGCCATGTTGAATAGTTAATACCATTCAACTGTTAACCTGCAATGTTTTTAGCGACTCAACTACCGAATAAAGTCATTATACGCCAAGATACTCGACTGATTTCATAAAGTTCACATTTTCATAATCCTACACCTTTCAAACGCATAATATCCAAATGTAAAAAAAACATCGATTTCTTCGTATAGTAATGACCCAAAACGTGACTGGTCGACCCTACATTTGGTCGCCTCCTGGCGGAGCGTAAAATAAAACGCATGTCAGCTTACAAGCTTCGTTTAAGTGACCTATTTTTCAATAGATTTTCTACTTGCTTTCGTGGCCAAGTGGTTACCAACGTAAATCTAAGACCGACAGGTTTACCTTTCGATCCCAGTCACTCACACAACTTTTTTTCTACATTGTTAAAATTTTGCCAACGCGGGAAGGCGGGAAGGGAGGATTATGGGCCAAGTTTTTTAAATTCCACATCATTACGTCGTAATTTTAAATGAAATCAATGTAATAGTAGTACTTAAACTATTAAATCAATGTAATATGTTGTACTTTAGCTCATGTGAATATAATCATTTTTATTCGAACACACATAGTTTATTAGTGCTCTGCAAGCCACCTTAATAATGTGTGTGTTTCAGCAGTGCTATTTTTTCTTTTTTCTTTCGTCACAAAAGCAAAGAAATTTCTATACAAATATAAAGGAGGGAATTGGTCTTAATAGGGCCCTGTAGACCTCTTTAATTCTTAAAGTGTCAATTATCATTACTAGAGCAGGTGTTTACTAAAAAAGAAACAGTCTGAGGAAATACCGGTACTATGGGATGTGCAGTAAGACTCCTACAACCGCGTCTCCTTCCTTCCTTCATTCCTTCATTCATTCCTTTCTTCCGCATACCCCCTTCAACAATTTTCAAACCGAATATTACAATTGTCCGATGTGACCTATTTGCGTTCTGTCGGGTATTGACAAATTTTAAATCATTCTTTTATATTTATCCCGGGCAAGGCCGGGCGACGAGTATCGCTAGTAATAAATTAAATAAAACTCAATTAATCACATTCTATACATAAAAATGACCCCGTTAACTTTTTCAAAATGAGACTTCTATAACACACCGTTTTAAAACAATGAATTCAAACGCCCCCTTCTCTCTGTTTTCATTTTTCAAGACGCCGAAAATATACCACGGTCTATAGACGATCTTCATAATACAACCCTTATGAAATAAAAATGTAAAATTACGAATTAATAATTAAATAAAACACTTTCTAGAATAAAATAAAAAACGTTTTTAAAACACTACACTATATATAATAAATAAAATAAAACGAAATAAACGATAAACATAAACGTTATTTCTCATTTGTTTTGTTTTTTATCTCATTTTAGTACGCTGACCCTTCTCTTTGGGTATAGGTTTTTTACAAATTTAAAACTGGGATTGTTGTCTGCGGAGGGGTTTCTAAAAAAATGATGAGTGTCGTTTGTTCCGTAAAATCCAAGCACTCGATGAAACGGAGATGACCGATAAAATAAAGGTCCAAATAACACGTACTTAATAAACACACACAGCTTTGACCAAGAGAAGCAGCAACTACTCTTTATTCTCTGTAATATTCAAGTAGTCCCACATCTAAATATTTATCTCATTATACCTTCTATCACAGGAGAAGTAACAAATTTCTACAGCGGAAACCGCTCATTTAATTTACTGCTATTGTCCCATCACACTAACTTCTCCATTTCCTGTATTGACTTATTAATTAATCAATTTAACCCTCACACTTAAATACATTGAAAAATATATACAAACAAATAAACAAGATGAATAAAATATAAACAGATTTAAATTTAATAATATATACATATCCACACACACACACACACACATATATATATATATATATATATATATATATATAATATTAAACAAAACATTAAAATTTAAAATAAAGTGTGTGCTCTGTGTAGTAAAATATAGCGTGAACTTTTATCGACTGAAGCTATGGAATTAATTCCAAGCATCTGTCCCATAAAGCATAGACCTGTGTTTCAGGTCCGACATGATATAAAGTGTATGTTTGATCAAAATAAAATTTAAAAAATACAAACATAAAAAACACACAAAACTTAATAAAAAATTTGAAGTTAGAGATTTGAAAGCTAATATCCTAAGATCTCAAAATTAGATATCCTAAGATCTCAGTCAAAGTTGTCTCCATTGGAACTTTGTTGTTTTACGATTAAAATTTAAATTCAATTAGCATAATCATGGCTTACGTAAAACTTAGATGTTGGCTATAAATGTGTATATATATGTATGATGAAAATATAGAAATAATATTCCAACATGATGTAAGTAAGATTTTATTTTTCAAATACACAAATGCAATAAATAAATAAAATTATATTATTACAAACAAACAGTTGATTACTGACCTTATAATTGGTAACATATTTCAATTATTATAAAGTATAATTTAAGAAAATTAATAATACTAATTGTAATTAATATTATTTCTTGAATATACAATAATCAAAAGACAATTTAATAAAAGGACAAATAAAATGAATAAATAAAATTATATTATTACACAGAGACAGTTAATCATGATCATATAATGCCAAGTTAATTACTTTAATATTACACACTTATTTTGAACAGCATATCTATGGTTAGAATTACATTTTGAAATGATTTAAACTTATTATTTGCTGCAGCGCACTCATTCCCACTGCGGTACTGACTTGTTTTAATTTCTAATTTTTTCATTCCCATCCTGGTGAATTCTACACTATAGGACTTTTCTTTTGTGTCCATTTTTGACAAGTAGAATATTTTCCCGAAATATCAAATGATTTCTAATCATCCGGACATCAGACACATCTAACGTCATACTTGCTGTTTATGTGAAATTGAAATGAAAAATTCATAAATAATTGTAAGGCATTTCCTTCAATTATTTATTTTTGTTCTTTCTAGCTTCTCAGCATTCCTGCTTTCTGCATTGCCTTCAGCCTTCGAAATATTTTTATTACAATTCCCAGCAATGCTTCAAGCAAACTCCTATTCTCTCTTAATATATATATATATATATATATATATATATATATATATATATATATATATATATATATATATATATATATATATATATATATATGCGTGCGTGTGCAGGTGTATATATATATATATGTTTGATGAAAATATGGAAATAATATTCCAAAATGATGTAAAATGAAAAAGATAAAATATTTATAATTTATAAATTGACTAACGTTTCTTCTTTATTTCAACACTTCGTCGGTATGATTGATTTGAAAAAATAAAATGCAAGTACAATATTTGAAAATATTAGGTGTGTATGTGATATGAATAGAATGCTTTTGTTTTTTTTTAACGAAACAAACCCGTTAGAATCCAACATGTGTAATGCATATATTACATGACATTTGTTTATTTTTTTTTGAAACGGCACGTAGTTGTTTGAATTTTAAAAGTTTGTGCGATTTTGTACGTGAAAAGAATGTTTTTGTTATTTTTTCTGAACTAATCATGACCGTTATGATTAAAAAATGGTAATGCGTTTATGAAATTGAATGCTTTTTCTTTGCTTATTTTTAAACAACACAGTTTTTAGAACTCATAAATGTTATGAAATTTATGGGTGAGAAGAACGTGTTTGTTCTTTTTAAAACGAACAATAGCCGTTAGAATTTAAAATTGGTAATGCGTTTACGACATGGAATGAGTGTTATTTTATTCATGTATTTTATGATCGTTATTATGTACAATGTTTTGTTGGGAATGTAGTGTAAAATAGCTAGCCTAAGTCTGTGATTATAACTTTGCTAATCAAAGGAGATAAATTGCGAAAGCCGTTACGTTGTTTAATTGCGTGAGAGTGCTTATTCAAGAAGTCTTCGCCGGGATTTATTAAAAATGAATGAGTCTAGTTTGTAACAAGTTAACACTTATCACCATGTTGTAATTCATATGAGAATAGGGTATTTATTTATTATGTTCATCAAGCCTTTTCCTTAGTTCCCACGTATATCTGATAAAAACATTGCAAAGGAGAGTATATATACCTGCATTAGATGTGTTTTGTTTCGAAAATGTTTAGTTGCTTTTAATGTTTGTTTTATAGTTTGTGATGTATGTGTTATATTATGAGGGGCCCTGTATGCCTAAAAGCGAGTAGGTCCACTAGTTTTGATTGTGAGAGGGGTGAACTTTGTTCGAGTTAAGTGCAGATCGAAAGGACATCCATTTTGGGGCAGATAGATTTGTCCTCAGAATGAGTAATCCCAAAAAGTCATAACAACTGGTGAAACTTGGCTGACTTCAAATGTTGAGGTTCAATAAAGGTCAGACAAGTTCTGGTCATGATTTGTATGACAGGGCAAAGGACTGTGACGTCACTCCCTTTTCGTGAGAAACTAAGGTTTTTAAAAGAGTGACGATTTTGGAAGCGAGCTGGATGGTCGACCTCTCTGTTGGTCCTCAAATGAGATAGAAGGGCTTTGGAAATGAAAGCGTCGGGTCGACAATGTAGACGTGCGTCGTAATGGTTTGATCTTTTCGAGATCAAGCAGAAATTCCAGTGCATAGTTGCATCCCCAGCGAGAAGGATGAATGAGAATTGAGCGAACGAATGGAAAAAGCCTTTGCAACGAAGTCCAGAATAAAAAACTTGAATCTCTCTGCGGAAAAATTGTCTCCGCGTTTGTCTTCTGCCTGTATATAAATTTGTATCCACAGATCAAAGATCACCAACATCGATCACGGCCATAGATACGCAATGGAAATCGACGGCACCAACGGCGATCACAACCAGACGACGAAAGAAAGTGTGAGGTAACTTTTTGTGTATCACATTTTTGGGGTCCTAATCTGTTAAACTTCGAAAGACTTAAAACTAAAAGAACTAAAGCGGAAAGAAAAAAGTGCACCATGCTTAATTTGATATGTTGAAAAGAACTATGTTTCAAAGTAAAATGTTTAATGTAAAGAAAAATGGTTAATGTAACGAACAATGTTTAATGAACTGTGTTTAATGAGAAAATAATTTAAAAAGAACTATGTTTAAAAAGAAATATGTAATAGGACTTGGCAGTTTAAAGGCTTAAAAACGCCCTGAAGAAATGTGTTTAAAAGTGCCTTAAAAACGTGTTTTAAAAGTTTGAAAACACTTCATAAACTTTCATATGATTTCGTATTTTGTATTGCTTTCGTATTTTAAGAAGCGCTTAATAGACTTTCGTGGCGATGATTTTCATCATTGATAACGTAATAAATGTCAGGGTTTTGGGTGCCGCTATGCAACATATGTATGTGTTTATTTAGAGTGTTGCAAATTATTGTATTATTGGTGTGGGTAGGTAAAAGAAGATGTCTGTTTGTAAGATAAGTGTCCGATGTATATGGTGTTTGCTATTGTTTCTAGAAATTATATGTAGTGCTTTTTTCTTTGGATTTAATATGAAATATGTAGGGTATTGCAATGTCTTAAGTTAATTTCTGATGTATTTTAATTCTTTATCTAGATATTGTAAACTACAAATTCCGAATGAACGTAGGAAGAAATCAATAACCCTACCTTTTTATATATGTGTATAAATAAGTATATGTTGGTACGTTGTCCATATATACAAGTGTTGTTTTATATACAATATTATTTATAATATATATATATATATATATATATATATATATATATATATATATATATATATATATATATATATATACATTAACGCTAAAAAGGTAAAATCAAATCTAATATTGGGAATCAATAATGGGTGACAATAACTCACGCCTGAAAAAAATCGAAAATTTACCCCTTAATTAGTAACAAAAACCAGTGAGATTTTTTTCGTTCAAACATAATTGTATGGGAGAAGTGAGATAACTCTTTATTACAAATATTTTATTTTTTTCAATTTAAAAAAAAGATTAGATTTTAATTTTTAATTAGCCGACGCTCTTATTTTGAATTTTCTTTATATATATCCATTAACACGAGCCCATGTATTACTTTTATGTACGTAATAATTAATGTATAACTATATATAATAAAATTAATGACACGTCCGATTGAAGGTGCCTTTATGCAATATTTTGCATATTCTTTACCGCTTAGGAAGTTGAAAAATACTAAAATCAGCGCTGTTTCTATCGCCAGTAAAAATAATAACAACAAAGTCGTACATATGTTGGGCAAGTGTCATTACCTGATGGTAACACTTTAGACTTCAGACAATAACATCAAGAGTTCAGTCGTTGGCCAGCTTTGCCATAATGATGACGACTGATAGCCAGAAATACGTGTTTATGGATTACTTTAATGTACGTAAAAATTAATGAATAAATATATATGTATGTAAATATATATATATATATATATATATATATATATATATATATATATATATATATATGTATAGTTTGTGTGTGTTTCACCAGCATTTTTTTATTTAGGAAAATATTATTAAATTACACGGAGTGTTTTTGCTTCAAAAGAATTTTTCATTTTTTCAATTTGTCGAATAGTTCATTAAGTATTTCGGTCAAATTGTTGTATGTAAGTTCCGTGAGTTTCTTGCTCCATTTTTTTTTCTTTTTCGCAAGTACTTTCGATTTAATTCTTCAAATCATCTTCAGGTGGTGTTAGTCTTTACAGTTCAGTTGTTTTTAAACGATTAGTAATTTACAAATAAAAAAGCGTCTATAATATAGAGATGTTACATGCAAAAGTGATTAAGTTCAAAGCATGTGCAAGATTTAAATGTATGATTACTTAACGGCTAAAAATCTGTGAATGTTAATTAAACACTTCAATATGTTGTGACTAGTTTCGTAATTCACATTATTGATTGTGAGATGTTTAGTTTTTTATATACAGCGCTTAAAGAAGCTGTTTACAAAAATCAACAGTATAGACATAGTTGTAACGACACCAAGACTAATACGACTTGAAAAAGATTTGACGAATAAAATCGAAAGTACTCACTAAAAAATAAAATAAAAATGGAACAAGAAACCCACAAAACTAACATACAACAGTTAACCGGAATACTAGATGGACTATTCGGAAATTTTACATTACATGGTATTTAATACTGTTTGCTTAAATATATATAAATATGGACATACATACATATATATATATATATATATATATTAGGGGGGGTCGATTTTGAAACTGTAAATTATCGCACTCGAAGAAAGTTGCCAAATAATGTCAAAAGTTACCACAAGAAATATTTTTCTTCAAAATTTTGTATTTATTTGAGCATTGCAACTTTAAGATCAAATAAATCGAGATTTTTTCTCACGGCCTAGATCTCACCGGCAGATGTGTCGCCTTAAATTAAACCCGGGTTTTAACAAAAAAAAGTAATACATTACTTAATAATAAATATTTGAAAGTTTATTATTCCTTTTCTTAAGAAATTAAGTGTACATATTCAGATTAAAAAGGAATAAAACACTATAATATTTAATTTTATATATAAATAATTATTTATTTACATAGGCGTTTTATTTATTGAATATTTTTTATGGTATTCACCGGTTGAAAATTCAACGAGCGAATTTGAATTCATGTGTTGATTTTGTGTTTACAAATGTAATTATCACAAATATATATTGAATTGTTCTTAAAGTAGAGTGAACTGAAATAATTATTCTCATTTGTTTATATTTTGAAAGTTTGTATGGCACTTCTGCATTCTTTATGAACCCGCAGATTTTCTGTCCTTATGTTTTCCACATGATTTGTTGTGGCACCTGTGGATGGCGATGTGCCTGTAAAAAATCGATTGTTTTTTGCGTCTGGTTCATTAAATTACCAATGTCGCGAAGATTCAACTCATTTAACTCCATTTTCTAAAAACTAAATTCTACTTCAACTCCCGGTAAATTCAACTTCCGGTGAATTCTGAATGAATGGTACTTGGAGAAAAAAAACGGAACTCTTCAATTTCGATTTCTTAATCGGCTGCGGGTTCATAAAGAATGCAGAAGTGCCGTTTGTATTTATTGATTAAGAAGCTAATCTCGAAAGTAACTACGTACGTAAGGTAAGTACACATTTTTTTTTAATTAATGCACATTTCAAATTTTATCAAATTTAATTTTAAAAAATATGATGGTGCTTCTTGAGATAACAAACCGAGGTAATTACGCTAAATACAATTCTAATTTTAGACAATACATACGTGTTAGTGTGTTAATAAACAGTATTTCAAATTTTAGGGAAAACAAACAAGTAGTTTTTTTATTTAAGATTTTCGAATTTTCGTCGACCGCGAGGAGAGATTTTTTTCTGATTTTTTCTGATTTTTTTTAATCCATCGAAAAAATGCAATAACTCTTCCTGGCCTAAACCGAGATTCTCGTTCAAAATTAGCAGACTTTATACCGTAACAAATTATAAATGATCAAATTTGAAAATCTTAAATAAAAAACAAACTACTTGTTTGTTTTCTCTAAAATTTGAAATACTGTTTATTAACACACTAACACGTATGCATTGTCTAAAATTAGAATTTTATTTAGCGTAGTTACCTCGGTTTGTTATCTCAAGAAGCACCAATATGATGCTTATGCACTAATGTTACCGTGTTGAAAAAAATATATCATGGTAACATAAGGGCATAAGCACCAAAAATATTTGTGTAATTTAATTTCTCATAGTATTTTTCTTTTCAGGTATTTTATTAAAAATGGCTGGAAAATCTGCAATTTCAACTCGCAGTAAATATGAAATGAACTTTTCAGGTCCACCTCTACCATTAAAAAAAACCGAGCCACCAATTTACCGACAAATTATCCAATATAGTTATTATTTAATAAATACTTATCCCCACCGTTCAAATTTTGCTATTTCTAAATTAATAACAAAGGAAGTAATCGATATTTGGAAAGCTGTTAATCCACGTTTACCTTTATTAAATGAAATGACTATTATAAAAAAAGTTAGTATACTATGCTTCAAGAAAGCTAAAGAAATAAATAGAAAATCTCTCCCTGCTTCCCAAAAGAAATTTTTGATAGAAAAACTGGATTCATTATTTGATATTTCATCCTGCTCTTGCAAACTGCCAGTTTTAAGTTGTGACGACTATCATGTAAAATGCCATGAAGAAAACTGCAAAATTCAACACATTATTTGCACTTGCCCTCTTCAACAGAAAGTAAGTTATTTTCTATTTTTTGTTTTTCCAATGTCTTTATGAGACAGCCTTATATCAAGACCAATTTCCATATTTTATTATTATTCAAATATATAAACCATTTTTCCATTATATTTTTCATGCAAATTAATTTTTATATTAATCTATTTAGATGTATTTTTAATATAAATAAAATTTGACTTTTCAGGTTCCAGTTGAGGATCGTGAATACCTAAAGGATCAGAGAAGCAAAATAGGGCCCAAGGGCACTTTTCAGCTTGGCCCAGTAGATAGAAATGCTCTAAAAAAAAGTAAAAAGCAAGTAAATGTGTTAAGAAAAAAATTACATTCATCACCTTCAACATCAAATGTCCAGGATAATGTTTCTTCCCCCTCCTACTCATCTTCTCCAAATGAAGAACCAGAAGAATATTTGCAGCCAAATACTCAAACAGGGCCTTATAGCCTTATCAAATTTCCAAGATATGCTCTCGAATTAGTCAGGGGGGGTATATCTTCTAATCTTGGAGCCAGCCTTGCCAATGCCTTTCTCTTAGATTTGAAAGCTGCGGGCCTTCTTATACCCAATATTAATATGAAAGATATTATTATTGATAAATCTAAAGTCACTAGGGCAAAGACTAAAGTGAAAATAACTGCCCAACAAAAACATGATGAAAGTGTGGAAAATATTATATGTATTGGAGTTGATGGGAGAATGGATAAGGACACATTGATGTATAAGGAAATTGTGGATGAAAATAGACAGAGAATTATGAAAAAAACTAAAGGACCAGAACACCATTTAACTTTTACAAAAGAAACACCATGTGAAAGTAAATATCTGACACATAGAGTTCTTCCTAATAGTGGTGCAACAGGTGCTGTTCATGCAGATCAAGTGGTGGATGTTTTGCATGAATTCCACAGTGAGAACAGTATCAAGGCTATACTTGTTGACAACACTAATACCAACACAGGTTGCGAAGGTGGAATGGTTGCAATTTTAGAAAAAAAACTTTTTAAAAATCTTCACACAATTGGTTGCTCTTTGCATCATAATGAACTACCTTTCAGAGCCCTTTTTAAAAACATAGATGGTTGCGCAAAGGGCCCTACAACATTCAGTGGCCCTCTGGGGAAATTATGCTCAAATGATTGCCATGATTTACCCCAAATATCATTTTCCACTATTAGCAATCCTCTAGAGTCAATTTTTAAAATTGATGAAATACATGATCTTAGTTCTGACCAAAGACTCCTTTATGAATACACAGTAGGTATTTCTAGAGGTAAGGTTGACTCTAGATATGCCTCCTGGAAAATTGGTCCTTTAAACCAAGCAAGATGGTTAACTTTGGCCATCAGGCTCATGTGTTTATGGACTCGTGGTGCATACCCACAAAGGCACACAACAAAACTACACTATGTAGTAAATTTTATTGTAAATGTGTATGCCACTTCTTGGTTTGAAATTAAAAGAAATAGTAAATTCCACAATCAGCAAGTGCACATTTTTAATATGATCCAGAGGATTAAGGAGCAGCCTCAGGAAATCCAAGATATCACATTTAGAAATATACAAGGTAATACATTTTGTTTACTGCCTGAAAACTTTCTATATTCCATGGTTAAATCTGAGGAGATTGAAGTAAGAGAAGAAGCTTTAAAAAGAATTTTGGCCATTAGGTAAGTAATATTTATTCATATATTTCTGACTCAATTATTGATTCCAATTTATAGAATGATTTTTAAAGATTATATCTAATTTCACCATAATTATTAAAGCAGTACAGATTGGAATTTTTTAATAATTCAATTAATTAATTTGTTCTTTCAGGAGTGAGGAGTCAACCAGAAAAAGATTAAAAAGAATACCACCTATTAATTTTAATGCCACACATTGGACACAATTAATAGATTTAAAATTATGCGGCATTTTTGAACCACCATTGACGGAAGATTTTACTGAATCTGAACTTCGAGAATCGTTGATGAATGGAACCAAGCTTGACTTGCCAGATTTGCCCTCACATTCGCAGGGCGTGGAACGGGCAGTTAAGTTAATAACAGAAGCTTCACAAACTGTATATGGTTTTGAAGCAAGGCATCAACACATTACAGCCAAAGTTTTGAGTCAGAAATTGAGACCAGCATTTTTGTCTAAGGGGTCTTATATGGAGCAATTTGACTCTCTATATTAAGCTCCATTAAAATAGTGTTAGGTTTTTCCTTATTTCTTTGCTTGTTATATTTTCACTTATAACAGAAAAAAATCATTTTTTTAGGTATTCAAATATTAGTGTTTAATTCATAACGTTAAAAGGTAGTTTACAAAAGCAGATACCGAAAATGAGGGGGGGGGGCAAATTTTCAATTTGAAGATTTCTTTAATTCATATCATTTTTATAAAATAAAAGGACATTCCCTGATTTTAAATGCTAAAATTATTTGGTTTTCACACCAATATTCAAGCAAATCTTGCAAAAACGAGGAATTTTCAGTATATTCTTGTCTACGATCTTTGATACCAAACGCTCAAAAGACCGCTGAAGTTTTTGATCTAATTTTTTGCATGAGTATTTAATAGGTCTATATACAACTTTCGGTACGTGCCTTTTTTTAATATTTAAAAAAAAGTGTAAAATCGACCCACCCTAATATATATATATATATAGAGAGAGAGAGAGAGAGAGAGAGAGAGAAAGAGAGAGAGAGAGAGAGAGAGGAAGCGAGAGAAGGAGGCATTCACTATCTGTTATTTAAATGTGCTAAACTTACTAATATTCTAATGAATTGTGTCCTAATTCTCTATCCAATTGTGTGATTATGTATGTATCTGTATATGTGTGATTTAGTAGTGGGTGTATTATCGAGAGTGTATATATGTGTTTGTTGATATACGTGTTTTTGCATGTGCATGCGTTTCTGTTTACTGTTTACGTCTTGTGTTTAGTTGGATAATATTTCCGTCTTTAACAAATCCCCTCATTAAAGATTTTGATTTTGATTTATATTCACATTGTTAACCGTATTATTATTAATAGTAGTAGTAGTACTATTTTTGTTGTTATTATTATTGTTATTATTATTATCATCATTCTTCTTAATATTATTATCATCATCATTCTTATTCTTATTTTTCTTATTATTATTATCGTTGGACGCACATTTTCACGATGTATTTTTATTAAATGTATTAGCTAATTATATAACTGAATGCTTACTGAAAATATTTAAATGTTGATCGGTGAATATCTGTTGTATAAAGGAAAGTTGTCTTGTCTGTCTGCCTGTATTTTTGGCCGCATTAAACTCAAAGATACGTTTACATATTTGGTTTTAGTATGACCCCGAAGAATTAGTGTCCGATAGCAGACTGCACTATTCATTTATTTGGGTCACCAGGGTCAAAATTAGTGACTATTATGTCAGAAAACATAAGTAATTTCATTCTAGAAATTCAATACATCCAAGGGAGATAACCGAAGAAATAGTTTGAAACTCATTTAAGCTAACCTAATTAAAATTGAAAATTAAACAAATTAAAAATATAAAAATAAAAAGGGTAGTATAAAGAATACGGTCGGGGAGTAGGGATAGACAAGGTTATTGATTCAGTCCGACAACACCTAGAAGCACTGCTAGTTTAAATAAATATTTCTATTTTATTTTATTGAACCCTTAAGTTTGCGTTGGGTCAAAACTTTAACTAATCTTTGTGCGATAAATAAGCATTATATTATCATATGCTAGTAATAAACAATCAGTGTGCATTTTATTGATTTCATGATGTAGTAAAATTTTAAGCACCCTGACGTGGAATAAACCAACAATGATCCTTAGGTTTTTGAGACTCTGATGAGTCAAATCGCGACCCATGTTCGACTAATCACGAAATTACTGTCAGTTCAATTTGATTGTCGATTTCTTAAACATATCAGATTTACCAAATGTGGAAGAGATAACAAACAGAAAAGCCATATACATTCATCCTTAGACTATTTTCATAAGTAAAATCTCTCCGCCCGATGTGAAAAGGCAGTTAACGAAGTATTCATATTTTCATGCGTCTCATTAGCGTTCTTTTATATAAAAACAACTATATTCATGGCAAGTAAAAAATATAATTATAGCAAGTAAACTACGCAGAAATCTTTGTGCTTAATTCCTCCAAGAAATTAATCAGACTATATATATATATATATATATATATATATATATATATATATATATATATATATATGGGAAGAGAAGGATGAAGGTAATCCGACGTGATGGGAAAATGAAAAAGGAAAACCAAAAAATGGATGTTTTTTATGTGTACATCAACGTTTCGTCTTTATTTATAAGACTTCATCAGGATGATAAAATAGAGAAAAAATGTCATGCAAGTACAGATACATGTAGGGAAGACATATTGGGAGGAAAAATAGAATGAAATAATGGCCACTGCTGGGTGGACGTCCGTATTTGTTGGAGAAATAGAAATGAATGTTGAAGAAAATGAGTGGGGGAAAAATGGAAGGATGGGGTGAGCAAGGACTACTGTGGCTGGTGGTAAAAGAAAGAGGTGGGGGATGAGCAGGGGTAAAGTGGATGGCAGAGAGGGGGTGGAGGAAGAGGGGGAGGGAGGTGTTTGACCAGATGGCTGCGGTCAAGATTGAAGGGGAAAAGTAAGTTGGAATGTTTGTGTATGGGGGGTGTATGCATCCTCCTTTCCCTGCATACACCCCCCATACACAAACATTCCAACTTACTTTTCCCCTTCAATCTTGACCGCAGCCATCTGGTCAAACACCTCCCTCCCCCCTCTTCCTCCACTCCCTCTCTGCCATCCACTTTATCCCTGCTCATCCTCCACCTCTTTCTCTTACCACCAGCCACAGTAGTCCTTGCTCACTCCATCCTTCCATTTTTCCCCCACTCATTTTCTTCAACATTCATTTCTATTTCTCCAACAAATACGGACGTCCACCCAGCAGTGGCCATTATTTCATTCTATTTTTCCTCCCAATATGTCTACCCTACATGTATCTGTACTTGCATGACATTTTTCTCTATTTTATCATCCTGATGAAGTCTTATAAATAAAGACGAAACGTTGATGTACACATAAAAAACATCCATTTTTTGGTTTTCCTTTTTCATTTTCCCATATATATATATATATATATATATATATATATATATATATATATATATATATATATTAGTGATAGGACGATTCAAAAATGTTTCATGATTCTGATACAATTACCGATTCTATTCGAAATTCCCGATTCCGATACAATTACCGATTCCGATTCTTTTAAATTTCTAAATATGTAATGAGAGATCTGTTGCTTTTTAATTCATTTTCGAATTAATGTAAAAAAACGTAAACAATACACTTGTGGGCGTATATTACACGAGTAGCTTTTTCTAAATATTTTTCTCAAATGTTTTCTCTTGAAATTGATTGAAAATTGTGAAGCAACTAAAGATGTATTTCTCTTTTAAAACAAAGCCAATTCGCATTAGTTCGTCGTTAGTTGACAACATGCTATTTGATTTATTTTCATTAACAATTGAAAATAGTCGACGATTTGTATGCAAAATAAAAAGACGGTGTAGGAACAGAATAGTTAATAAAGCCTCTCACCATGTTAAACATGTGTTTCTAAATAACAATGTTACTATTTAGAAAACCATTAGTAACATGAGAAGGGCTGGGCTGGGATGCTTTGTTAACTATTCTGTGACTTCGCTCTATCAAAGAAGTTCGTGTTTTTACCCTAATTATGAACTTTGATCGGTTGTTGCTACTGTCAATATAACAGATATGTAGCAGATTGATTTGTTTTACTGTAAAAATAAAAACAAGCTAAAGATGATGATGATAATAATAATAATCACAATATTATTATTATTATTATTATTGTAATAATAATAATACTAATGATACTAATAATACTAATAATAATACTAATAATAATGACTAATATTTAGATAAACACAATCAGTAACCCCTCGACAAATAAGATCCTACTTTTTGTTGATGATTACCTGTGAACACCTTGAAAGACTTGGCGGAAAGAAAAATAAAACAAGTATTTAAGAATTTAGAGTGCAAGATCAGTTTCGTATATAAATTGAACGTTAAATGATCATCATTTTCGGGTCATTCTAACTTGTTTGTGGTGTTCATAAATATGTTTACCACTAACCCTTAGTCCGATTGGCAAACTCGTAAAACTATATTTAATCGCTTAAAAAAGTATACCTCGTCCCTCCCCAACAAACGCTGCTCTAAAACGCTAGAATGTTTCGGAAATGTGAACTCATTTCACGGTTAATTTATATGTGAAACTGATGCCCCACTCAAAATTCTGAAGTATGTTTCTTTAGTTTGAGCTTTTTAGGGTGTTCACATGTAAGTGCTTAAAAAAGAAGAATCTAAATTTTGTTTAGAGGGGTGATTAAGCTGAGGGTGTTAATCTACGATAATAAGGTCTTATATTGTAAAAAATCTATTTAATTTCTACAAATATACAGTAAAATATTAGTTTAAATACAAATTAAAAAATAATTAAAAAAACATGTTAGTAATTATTTTTTGAATAAAACACATTTTAAATGTCTTTGAAATTGTCTAATATTTTAATGTTTTTACGAATCTTGTCAGTAGAAGAGAAATGACACAGCTAAACTGCCAAACGGTTACAACTAATAATCATTTTTATTAATAGTCTTTGATTGTATTGCCTTGTATCTCAATCCCAAAACACCTTATTTAGAAACTTTGTTTTACAACCAGACATGGAGAATAAAAATGAAACAAAAACTGACGCCAACGTAGAGGCGTAGAAAATCTTCAAATTCATTTATAGCTAATTCAACTCTAGTCCACCTTTTTAAAGCTGTCAATTTAACATATATATTTGCATAATTATACTTTTTTGATGGAGGAAGCAAAAGCGTCGTTTCCCGGGGAAGTAATGGCTGTCGATGGAACATATATATTTGCATAACTAGATTTTTCTGATGGAGGTGGAAAAAGCGTCGTTTCCCGCGGAAGTAATAGCTGTCGATCGATCATATATATTTGCATAACTAGACTTTTCTGATAGAGGAGACAAAAGCGTCGTTTCCCTGGAAAAAAAGCTGTCAAACGAACATATATATTTGAATAACTAGACTTTTGTGATAGAGGAGGCAAAAGCACCGTTTCCCGCGTAAGTAATAGCTGTCGATCGAACATATATATTTGCATAATTAGACTGTTCTGATGGAGGAGGCAACAGCACCGTTTCCCGCGGAAGTAATAGCTGTAGATCGAACATATATATTTGAATAATTGGACTTTTCTGATGGAGGAGGCAAACGCGTCGTTTTCCGCGGAAATAATAGCTGTCGATCGAACATATATATTTGCATAACTAGAGATTTGTTTATGGACGAGGCAAACGCTTTTGCCTCTTCCATCAGATAACTCTAGTTTTGCAAATATATATCTTGGATCGACAGCTATTACTGCGCGGAAAACGACGCGTTTGCCTCCTCCATCTAAAAAGGCTAGTTATGCCAATATATATGTTTGATCGACAGCTATTCCTTCCGCGGGGAACAACGATTTTGCCTCCTCCATCACAAAAGTCTAATTAATCAAATATATATGTTCGTTCGACAGCTGTTTCTTCACCGGGAAACGACGTTTTTCCTCCTCTATCCCAAAAGTCTAGTCATGCAAATATATATGTTGATCGACAGCTATTACTTCGGCGGGAAACGACGCTTTTGCAACCTTTATCAGAAAAGTCTAGTTATGCAAATATATGTGTTCGACCGACAGCTATTACTTCCGCGGGAAACGACGCTTTTGCTGCCTTTATCAGAAAAGTATGATTATACAAATGTATATGATAGATAGACAGCTATTATTCCGCGGGAGACGACGCGTCTGCCTCCTCCATTACAAAAGTCAAGTTATTACAATATATATGTTCGGTGTACAGCTGTTTCTTCACCGGGAAACGACGCTTTTGTCTCCTCTATCAACAAAGTCTAGGTATGCAAATATATATGTCCGATCGACAGCTATTACTGCCCTGGTGAACGAAGCTGTTTCCTCCTCCATCAAAAAATGTCTAGTAATTCAAATATATATGTTCGTTCGACAGCTTTTTCTTGCCCGGGAAACGACGCTTTTGTCTCCTCTATAAGAAAAGCCTAGTTTTGCAAATATATATGTTCGATCGACAGCTATTACTTCCGCGGGGAACAACGATTTTGCCTCCTCCATCACAAAAGTCTAATTAATCAAATATATATGTTCGTTCGACAGCTGTTTCTTCACCGGGAAACGACGTTTTTCCTCCTCTATCCCAAAAGTCTAGTCATGCAAATATATATGTTGATCGACAGCTATTACTTCGGCGGGAAACGACGCTTTTGCAACCTTTATCAGAAAAGTCTAGTTATGCAAATATATGTGTTCGACCGACAGCTATTACTTCCGCGGGAAACGACGCTTTTGCTGCCTTTATCAGAAAAGTATGATTATACAAATGTATATGATAGATAGACAGCTATTATTCCGCGGGAGACGACGCGTCTGCCTCCTCCATTACAAAAGTCAAGTTATTACAATATATATGTTCGGTGTACAGCTGTTTCTTCACCGGGAAACGACGCTTTTGTCTCCTCTATCAACAAAGTCTAGGTATGCAAATATATATGTCCGATCGACAGCTATTACTGCCCCGGGGAACGAAGCTGTTTCCTCCTCCATCAAAAAATGTCTAGTAATTCAAATATATATGTTCGTTCGACAGCTTTTTCTTGCCCGGGAAACGACGCTTTTGTCTCCTCTATCAGAAAAGCCTAGTTTTGCAAATATATATGTTCGATCGACAGCTATTACTTCCGCGGGAAACGACGCTTTCGCCTCCTCCATCACAAAAGTCTAGATATGCAAATATATATGTTCGATTGACAGCTATTACTTCCGCGGGAAACGACGCTTTTGCTACCTTCATCAGACAAGTCTAGTTATGCAACTATATGTGTTCGATCGACAGCTATTACTTCCCGGGAAACGACGCTTTTGCTGCCTTTATCAGTAAAGTATGATTATGCAAATGTATATGTTAGATCGACAGCTATTATTCTGCTGGAAACGACGCGTTTTCCTCCTCCATCACAAAAGTCTAGTTATTAAAATATATATGTTCGATCGACAGCTGTTTCTTCCCCGAGAAACGACGATTTTGTCTACTCTATCAGAAAAGTCTGGATATCCAAATATATATGTTCGATCGACAGCTATTACTTCCGCGGAAAACGACGCGTTTGTCTCCTCGATCAGAAAGTGTAGTTAGTCAAATACATATGGTCGATAGACAGCTACTACTTCCTCCGTGAAACGACGAATTTTCCTCCTCCATCAGAAAAGTCTAGTTATGCAAATATATATGTTCCATCGAAATCTGTTACTTTCGCGGGAAGTTACGCCTTTGCATCCTTCATCAGCGAAGTCTAGTTATGCAAATATATATGTCCGACTGACAGCTCTTACTTTCGCTGGAAACGACGCTTTTGCATCCTCCATCAGAAAAGTCTAGTTATGCAAATATATATGTTTGATCGACAGCTATTCCTTCCGCGGGGAACGACGATTTTGCCTCCTCCATCACAAAAGTCTAATTAATCAAATATATATGTTCGTTCGACAGCTGTTTCTTCACCGGGAAACGACGTTTTTCCTCCTCTATCCCAAAAGTCTAGTCATGCATATATATATGTTGATCGACAGCTATTACTTCCGCGGGAAACGACGCTTTTGCAACCTTTATCAGAAAAGTCTAGTTATGCAAATATTTGTGTTCGACCGACAGCTATTACTTCCGCGGGAAACGACGCTTTTGCTGCCTTTATCAGAAAAGTATGATTATGCAAATGTATATGATAGATCGACAGCTATTATTCCGCGGGAAACGACGCGTTTGCCTCCTCCATCGTAAAAGTTTAGTTATTCAAATATATATATTCGGTGCAAAGCTGTTTCTTCACCGGGAAACGACGCTTTTGTCTCCTCTATCAGTAAAGTCTAGGTATGCAAATATATATGTCCGATGGACAGCTATTACTTCCGCGGGGAACGACGCTGTTTCCTCCTCCATCAAAAAAGTCTAGTAATTCAAATATACATGTTCGTTCGACAGCTTTTTCTTCCCCGGGAAACAACGCTTTTGTCTCCTCTATCAGAAAAGCCTAGTTTTGCAAATATATATGTTCGATCGACAGCCATTACTTCCGCGGGAAACGACGCGTTTGCCTCGTCCATCACAAATCTATTGTTATGCAAATATATATGTTCGACCGAAAGCTATTACTTTCGCGGGAAGTTACGTTTTTGCATCCTCCATTAGCAATATTGAGTTATGCAAATATATATATTCGATCGACAGCTATTATTTTCGCTGGAAACGAAGCTTTTGCCTCCACTATCAGAAAAGTCTAGTTATGCAAATATATATGTTTGATCAACAGCTATTACTTCCGCGGGAAACGACGCTTTTGCTACCTCCATCAGATAAGACTAATTATGAAAATATATATGTTCCATCGACAGCCATTACTTCCCCGGGAAACGACGCTTTAGCTTTCTCTATCAGAAAAGTATAATTATGCAAATATATATGTTAGCTTGACAGCTATTACTTTCTCGGGAAACGACGCTTTTGCTTCCTCCATGAGAAAAGTATAATGATGCAGATATATATGTTTGATCGACAGCTATTACTTCCCCGGGAAACATCGCTTTTGCCTCCTTCATCAGAAAAGCCTTGTTATACAAATATTAATGTTCGATCGACAGCTATACCTTCCGCGAGAAACGACGCTTTTCCCTCCACCATCAGAATAGTCTAGTTATGCAAATATATATGTTCTATCGACAGCTGTTTCTTGTACGGGAAACGACGCTTTTGTCTCCTCTATTTGAAAAGTCTAGTTTACCGATATATATGTTCGATCGTAAGTTATTACTTCCGCGGAAAACGACGTGTTTGCCTCCTCTATCAGAAAAGTCTAGTTATGCAAATATATATGTTCGATCTACAGCTATTACTTCCCCAGGAAACGACGCGTTTTCCTTCTCCATCAAAACAGCCTTGTTATGCAAATATATATGTTCGATCTATAGCTATTACTTCCGTTGGAAACGACGCGTTTGTCTCCTCAATCAGAAAGTGTAGTTATACAAATATATATGTTCTATCGACAGCTATATCTTCCCCGGGAAACGACGGTTTTTCCTCCTCTATCAGAAAAGGCTAGTTATGCAAATATATATGTTCGATCGACAGCCATTACTTTCGCGGGAAGTGACGCTTTTGCATCCTCCATCAGCAAAGTTGAGTTATGCAAATATATATATTCGATCGACAGCTATTATTTTCGCTGGAAACGACGCTTTTGCATCCTCTATCAGAAAAGTCTAGTTATGCAAATATCGATCGACAGCTATTACTTCCACGGGAAACGACGCGATTGCTTCCTCGATCAGAAAAGTCTTGTTATGATGGTATATCTGTTCGATCTACAGCCATTACTTCCGCGGGGAACGACGCTTTTGCCTCCTCCATCACAAAAGTCTAGTTATGCAAATATATATGTTCGATCGACAGCTTTTCCTTCCCCTGGAAACAACGCTGTTGCTTCCTCCATCAATGTTTTCAAGAAACGGATCTTTTCGACACAGAATTAGATATTGTCCCGCTATTTTCACGCATTTGGCATCAGCATCAATCGATGTTTTCAAAGAAACGGATATTTCTGAAACACAATGAGAGATTGTCTCGCTATTTTTACGCATTTGGTATCAGCATTAATCGATGTTTTCAAGAAACGGATCTTTCCGACACAAAATAATAGATTGTCCCGCTATTTTCACGCATTTGGCATCAGTATTAATCGATGTTTTCAAGAAACGGATCTTTCCGACAAACAATGAGAGATTGTCCCGCTATTTTCACGCATTTGGCATCAGGATTAATCGATGTTTTCAAGAAACGGATATTACCGACACACAATGAGAGATTGTCTCGCTATTTTCACGCATTTAGCATCAGCATAAATCGGTGTTTTTAAGAAACGGATATTTCTGAAACACAATGAGAGATTGTCTCGCTATTTTCACGCATTTGGCATCAGCGATAATCGATGTTTTCAAGAAACGGATCTTTCCGACACAAAATGAGAGATTGTCCCGCTATTTTCACGCATTTGGCATCAGCATTAATCGATGTTTTCAAGAAACGGATCTTTCCGACACACAATGAGAGATTGTCCCGCTATTTTCACGCATTAGCCATCAGCATTAATCGATGTTTTCAAGAAACGGATATTACCGACACAAAATGAGAGATTGTCCCGCTATTTTCACGCATTTGGCATCAGCATTAATCGATGTTTTCAAGAAACGAATATTACCGACACACAATGAGACATTGTCTCGCTATTTTCACGCATTTGGCATCAGCGATAATCGATGTTTTCAAGAAACGGATATTACCGCCACACAATGAGAGATTGTCTCGCTATTTTCACGCATTTAGCATCAGCATCAATCGATGTTTTCAAGAAACGGATATTACCGGCACACAATGACACATTGTCTCGCTATTTTCACGCATTTGGCATCAGCATTAATCGATGTTTTCAAGAAACGGATCTTTCCGACACACAATAAGAGATTGTCCCGCTATTTTCACGCATTTAGTATCAGCATTAATCGATGTTTTAAAGAAACCGATATTACCGACACACAATGAGACATTGTCTCGCTATTTTCACGCATTTGGCATAAGCATTAATCGATGTTTTCAAGAAACGGATCTTTTCGACATACAATGAGAGATTGTCTCGCTATTTTAACGCATTTGGCATCAGCGATTATCGATGTTTTCAAGAAACGGATCTTTCCGACAAAAAATGAGAGATTGTCCCGCTATTTTCACGCATTTGGCATCAGCATTAATCGATGTTTTCAAGAAACGGATCTTTCCGACACACAATGAGAGATTGTCTCGCTATTTTCACGCAGTTGGCATCAGCATTAATCGATGTTTTCAAGAAACGGATATTTTCGACACACAATGTCCCGCTATTTTCAGGCATTTGCCATCAGCATTAATGGATGTTTTCAAGAAACGGATATTACCGACACAAAATGAGAGATTGTCTCGCTATTATCACGTATTTAGCATCAGCATTAATCGATGTTTTCAAGAAACGGATATTACCGACACACAATAAGACATTGTCTCACTATTTTCACGCATTTAGCATCCGCATTAATCGATGTTTTCAAGAAACGGATCTTTCCGACACACAATGAGAGGGGGTCTCGCTATTTTTACGCATTTGGCATCAGCATTAATCGATGTTTTCAAGAAAAGCCTCCGTCCGACACACAATGAGAGATTTTCCCGCTATTTTCACGCATTTAGCATCAGCATAAGTCGATGTTTTCAAGAAACGGATATTACTGACAAACAATGCCCCGCAATTTACACGCATTTGTCATCATCATTAATCGATGTTTTCAAAGAAACGGATATTTCTGAAACACAATGAGAGATTGTCTCGCTATTTTCACGCATTTGGCATCAGCGATAATCGATGTTTTCAAGAAACGGATCTCTCCGACACAAAATAAGAGATTGTCCCGCTATTTTCACGCATTTTGCATCAGCATTAATCGATGTTTTCAAGAAACGGATCTTTCCGACAAACAATGAGAGATTGTCCCGCTATTTTCACGCATTTGGCATCAGGATTAATCGATGTTTTCAAGAAACGGATATTACCGACACACAATGAGAGATTGTCTCGCTATTTTCACGCATTTAGCATCAGCATCAATCGATGTTTTTAAGAAACGGATATTTCTGAAACACAATGAGAGATTGTCCCGCTATTTTCACGCATTTGGCATCAGCGATAATCGATGTTTTCAAGAAACTGATCTTTCCGACACACAATGAGAGATTGTTCTGCTATTTTCACGCAGTTGGCATCAGCATTAATCTATGTTTTCAAGAAACGGATCTTTCCGACACACAATGAGAGATTGTCCCGCTATTTTCACGCATTAGCCATCAGCATTAATCGATGTTTTCAAGAAACGGATCTTTCCGACACAAAATGAGAGATTGTCCCGCTATTTTCACGCATTTGGCATCAGCATTAATCGATGTTTTCAAGAAACGAATATCACCGACACACAATGAGACATTGTCTCGCAATTTTCACGCATTTGGCATCAGCAATAATCGATGTTCTCAAGAAACGGATATTACCGACACACAATGAGAGATTGTCTCACTATTTTCACGCATTTAGCATCAGCATCAATCTATGTTTTCAAGAAACGGATATTACCGACACACAATGACACATTGTCTCGCTATTTTCACGCATTTGGCATCAGCATTCATCGATGTTTTCAAGAAACCGATATTACCGACACACAATGAGACATTGTCTCGCTATTTTCACGCATTTGGCATCAGCATTAATCGATGTTTTCAAGAAACGGATATTCCCGACACACAATGAGAGATTGTCTCGCTATTTTAACGCATTTGGCATCAGCGATTATCGATGTTTTCAAGAAACGGATCTTTCCGACAAAACATGAGAGATTGTCCCGCTATTTTCACGCATTTGGCATCAGCATTAATCGATGTTTTCAAGAAACGGATCTTTCCGACACACAATGAGAGATTGTCCCGCTATTTTCACGCAGTTGGCATCAGCATTAATCGATGTTTTCAAGAAACGGATATTTCCGACACACAATGTCTCGCTGTTTTCAGGCATTTGCCATCAGCATTAATGGATGTTTTCAAGAAACGGATATTACCGACACACAATGAGAGATTGTCTCGCCATTATCACGTATTTAGCATCAGCATTAATCGATGTTTTCAAGAAACGGATATTACCGACACACAATGAGACATTGTCTCGCTATTTTCACGCATTTGGCATCCGCATTAATCGATGTTTTCAAGAAACGAATATTTCCAATGTCCCGCTATTTTCACGCATTTGGCATCAGCATTAATCGATGTTTTCAAGAAACAGATATTACCGACACACATTGAGAGATTGTCCCGCTATTTTCACGTATTTGGCATCGGCATTAATCGATGTTTTCAAGAAACAGATATAAACGACACACATTGAGAGATTGTCCCGCTATTTTCACGCATTTGGCATCAGGATTAATCGATGTTTTCAAGAAACGGATATTACCGACACCCAATGAGACATTGTCTCGCTATTTTGACTCATTTGGCATCAGCATTAATCGATGTTTTCAAGAAACGGATATTTCCGACACAAAATAAGACATAGTGTCGCTATTTTCACGCATTTGGCATCAGCGATAATCGATGTTTTCAAGAAACGGATCTTTTCGACACACAATGAGAGATTGTCTCGCTATTTTCACGCATTTAGCATCAGCATCAATCGATGTTTTCAAGAAACGGATATTACCGACACACAATGAGTCATTGCCACGCTATTTTCACGCATTTAGCGTCAGCATCAATCGATGTTTTCAAGAAACGGATCTTTCCGACACGCAATGAGAAATTGTCCCGCTATTTTCACGCATTTGGTATCAGCATTAATCGATGTTTTCAAGAAACGGATCTTTCCGACACACGATGAGAGATTGTTCTGCTATTTTCACGCATTTGGCATCAGCATTAATCGATGTTTTCAAGAAACGGATCTTTCCGACACACAATGAGAGATTGTCTCGCTATTTTCACGCATTTGGCATCAGCATTAATCGATGTTTTCAAGAAACGGATATTTCCAACACACAATGAGATATTGTCCCGCTATTTTGAAGTATTTTGCATCAGCATTAATGGAGGTTTTCAAGAAACGGATCTTTCCGACACACAATGAGAGATTGTCCCGCTATTTTGACATATTTGGCATCAGCATTAATCGATGTTTTCAAGAAACGGATCTTTCCAACACACAATGAGAGATTGTCCCGCTATTTTAACGCATTTGGCATCAGCATTAATCGATGTTTTTAATAAACGGATCTTACCGACACACAATATCTCGCTATTTTCACGCACTTGGCATCAGCATTAATCGATGTTTTCAAGAAACGGATTTTTCTGACGCACGAGGAGATATTGTCACCCTATTTTCACGCATTTGGCATCAGCATTAATCGATGTTTTCAAGAAACGGATATTACCGACACACAATGAGACATTGTTTCGGTATTTTCACGCATTTGGCATCAGCATTAATCGATGTTTTCAAGAAACGGATCTTTCCTACACACAATGAG
Source organism: Sepiola atlantica (assembly GCA_963556195.1). Taxonomy (NCBI): domain Eukaryota; kingdom Metazoa; phylum Mollusca; class Cephalopoda; order Sepiida; family Sepiolidae; genus Sepiola; species Sepiola atlantica. Next base: position 57,448,139 of record OY744541.1, read on the forward strand.
AGATTTCCCTGCTATTTAGACGCATTTGGCATCAGCATTAATCGATGTTTTCAAGAAACGGATATTACCGACACACAATGAGACATTGTCTCGCTATTTTCACGCATTCGGCATCAGCATTAATCGATGTTTTCAAGAAACGGATCTTTCCGACACAAAATAAGACATAGTGTCGCTATTTTCACGCATTTGGCATCAGCGATAATCGATGTTTTCAAGAAACGGATCTTTTCGACACACAATGAGAGATTGTCTCGCTATTTTCACGCATTTAGCATCAGCATCAATCGATGTTTTCAAGAAACGGATATTACCGACACACAATGAGTCATTGTCCCGCTATTTTCACGCATTTAGCATCAGCATCAATCGATGTTTTCAAGAAACGGATCTTTCCGACACGCAATGAGAAATTGTCCCGCTATTTTCACGCATTTGGCATCAGCATTAATCGATGTTTTCAAAAAACGCATCTTTCTGACACACAATTAGAGATTGTCCCGCTATTTTCACGCATTTGGCATCAGCATTAATCGATGTTTTCAAGAAACGGATCTTTTCGACACACAATGAGACATTGTCTCGCTATTTTCACGCATTTGGCATCAGCGATAATCGATGTTTTCAAAAAACGGATCTTTTCGACACACAATGAGAGATTTGCCAGTCCTATCTAGGCATTTGGCATCAGCATTAATCGATGTTTTCTAAGAAACGGATCTTTCCGACACACAATGAGAGATTGTCCCGCTATTTACAAGAATTGGCCTTCAGGATAAATCGATGTTTTCAACAAACGGATCTTTCCGACACACAATGAGACATTGTCTCGCTATTTTCACGCATTTAGCATCAGCATCAATCGATGTTTTCAAGAAACGGATATTACCGACACACAATGAGTCATTGTCCCGCTATTTTCACGCATTTGGCATCAGCCTTAATCGATGTTTTCAAGAAACGGATCTTTCCGACACGCAATGAGAAATTTTCCCGCTATTTTCACGCATTTTGCATCAGCGATAATCGATGTTTTCAAAAAACGGATCTTTCTGACACACAATTAGAGATTGTCCCGCTATTTTTACGCATTTGGCATCAGCATTAATCGATGTTTTCAAGAAACGGATCTTTTCGACACACAATGAGACATTGTCTCGCTATTTTCACGCATTTTGCATCAGCGATAATCGATGTTTTCAAAAAACGGATCTTTTCGACACACAATGAGAGATTTGCCAGTCCTATCTAGGCATTTGGCATCAGCATTAATCGATGTTTTCAAGAAACGGATCTTTCCGACACACAATGAGAGATTGTCCCGCTATTTACAAGAATTGGCCTTCAGGATAAATCGATGTTTTCAAGAAACGGATCTTTCCGACACACAATGAGACATTGTCTCGCTATTTTCACGCATTTGTCATCGTATTAGTCATATCAGATTCTTCTAGCTACGGAATCAAGGTCACAGAAGCATATACAGAATATTGATTTATCAGTGAAAGTTTCTATTAATCAAAAGACAAATAGCGAATATTTCTACCTCGTATTAACGCTTTAATTACTCTCTACATTTTAGTAGTTGCTTCTGAATTGGTAACATTCTGCCATATTCGAGTTGATTAATCTTCCAAAGTATTTCGGTTCAACCTTGTTGTAGGCTTTGGAAATGTTACAACAATTCGTTAATCGATTTGAAATAATGACGTACATTTCTAGCTGTCGTTTTGTGTTTGGAATGTCATGTTTTGAAGACATGTGTTTTGATTATCTTTTAGATAACAGAGTGAGAGCATTCCACCTGGATAGGTATCCTCTTCTGAATCGTCCGAGCTTATGAATGAATTATTACTCTCTTTATATACCAATTATCAGAGAATACTTATGAAATTATCTACTATGTTGAAATCATCAGGGAAGTGTTATATTATTTACATATATTGAATTGGTATAGTGGAAGGGATCAAGTAAAACAGCAGTCAAGCGATTAATATGAAAGTTATTTGCCAAAAAGCGATCATTCTATTTCACTAAATTGGTGTAATGTAGTAAAACGTTAAGCAGTAAATTTTCATGTAAATTGCCTTCAGTCTTGTGCATAGTCTAAATCATGTAGACACTACGTGCATGAAGACAACACTAAATGGAAATTGATCATCCATATACAATATTATCTGATCAATTGATATCCCAATTCTTCTCCTCTACCATGATGGTAATTTATTTATATAATACATTGTTTACTTATGCATTTGTGAATATCATACGAGTTCTATAATATATCAGTTAAACAACACATCAATACTGTCAAAACTGAAGCATCGATGTGACTTAAGACAGAGTTAAGAATAGTTCTACTTCGGTGGCATTAATCCTCGGTGTATTTGTAATGCAACTGTGCTATTATCATGAAGAGACAATGGTATAATGTACTTGTAGATAATTATCGATCCAAGATTTATCTTGTTCTACCTCTCTGGTTTCCATATCATTTCAATTCTATTTGGAACGCATTCTGTAGTATGTATATCGAATAGCTAAGCTGGAAATACCGAATTTGTGATTTTAAATCTACAGCAATTTGATTGTATTCTTGTAGAATAGTAATTTCCAGTGCTTTTTTTCGTATAAAAAGTGTCATTAAATCACACGTTTCAATATACGAATTATAAATCTAGAATGACAAGTAAGTTAACACCAGAGTAAATGTCATGGCTAATTACTACTATAACTACTTACAACCTAACTACAAAATAACATTGTATTACATTTAGATTGGTTGGTGTATTATGCAATATATTTGTTTCTGTGTTGAATGTGTACACTATGGAGTTGTATTTAATACCATGGAGTTGTATTTCAGACCATTGAGTTGTATTTCATGAAATAGAAATTTGATCAGCCGGTTAAGATAAGGTTTAATTTTGTGTTACATAGCTTGTGTGTTCTTGGATTCGATCTTGTGTTACATAGCTTGTGTGTTCTTGGATTCGATCTTGTGTACATAGCTTGTGTGTTCTTGGATTCGATCTTGTGTTACATAGCTTGTGTGTTCTTGGATTCGATCTTGTGTTACATAGCTTGTGTGTTCTTGGATTCGATCTTGTGTTACATAGCTTGTGTGTTCTTGGATTCGATCTTGTGTTACATACCTTGTGTGTTATTTGATTCGATATTTTATTACATAGCTTGTGTCCTTGGATTCGATATTTTGTTACATAGCTTGTGTGTTCTTGGATTCGATGTTGTGTTACATAGCTGTGGTGATCTTGGATTCGATATTGTGTTACATAGCTGGGGTGTTCTTGGATTCGATATTCTGTTACATAGCTTGTGTGTTCTTGGATTCGATATTGTGTTACATAGCTGAGGTGATCTTGGATTCGATATTGTGTTACATAGCTTGTGTGATCTTGGATTTGATATTGTGTTACATAGCTGGGGTGTTCTTGGATTCGATATTGTGTTACATAGCTGGGGTGATCTTGGATTCGATATTGTGTTACATAGCTGCGGTGATCTTGGATTCGATATTGTGTTATATAGCTTGTGTGTTCTTGGATTCGATATTGTGTTACATAGCTTGTGTGTTCTTTGATTCGATCTTGTGTTACATAGCTGGGGTGTTCTTGGATTCGATATTGTGTTACATAGCTGGGGTGACTTTGGATTCGATATTGTGTTATATAGCTTGTGTGTTATTGGATTCGATATTGTGTTACATAGCTTGTGTGTTCTTGGATTCGATATTGTGTTACATAGCTGGGGTGTTCTTGGATTCGATATTGTGTTACATAGCTGAGGTGATCTTGGATTCGATATTGTGTTACATAGCTGGGGTCTCCTTGAATTCGATATTGTGTTATATAGTTGCGGTCTTCTTGTATTCTTACAGTTCGTCCACTTTTTTGACAATTCGTCATTGAACGTTTCAATCTTCTCGCCTCTTTCTCTGTTGTTTTATTCTTCCTTTGAATGACGAGTTATGGGTGAGAATGTAAGTGGGGATTTGGACAGAAAGCTTTTTCCCCCATTACATATAAATTTCTGTATTTTGGTTGGTAAATGAAACAGGGTACAGGGAGGAAATTATAATAGCAACTATGTAAGGAAAAAAGCTATTAAAGTAAAAAGTATTCCGGGATTTAGGGAATTCTACAGTTAAGAGGTGAGATTTTACTGATAGTTTGGTGGGTTCGGTTGTATTCGTTGAGTGTGTAAACGTGCAGTAAGTTCATTAAAGCACATTTCGTGGAAAGACTTGTATAAAAGCAGATGGTGTAACACTGGGATACTGGATCTTTTTGCCCCCTGTCCAAGAGAGAAAGGCATGTTGTTGTTGCACCATCCCAGATGTTACAACATGCATGCATGTTACTACATCTTCATGAGGATGAATTGTGGTTTTATAGAGGTAAAGAATGCTGGCAGATGTAAGAAGTTTTCTAATCCGGTAGTATTCTACTTTTTTTGCAGCAGAGTTCTTAGTATATTCTATGTATGTATTCCAATTCATGTTGCCGGTAGTTGGAAAAGTTTATCTTTGGAATTGCATTCTTTCTTTATATAATACAAGAATATGCATGAAACATCCAATCTTCTTTTCATGGAGAAACATCAGCTACGAAAAACCCTAACCGCTCTCTTTGGTGGTTCAGTCGAAAGAGATCGATTCTATATTCCCATTAGTCACATCCGCTTACCCGCTTCCTATACCCGTGACGTAACAGCTGGGACACGTAGACTTCCGCGAAGTCTAATTGGAAAATTACACTCCCGAACTAATTTTTAACTTTACGTTTAACCTTACGTGGGAATTTACCAGATTAATCCTAGTTTTTACACACCCGCCTTTTATCTCGGTACAGTTGTATTTTCGGTTCTCTGGCACGTTTAAAATTGAAAAAGGTGTTTCTATAGTTTATCTCACTTAAGTTTGAAACATCATTTTTAAATACGTATATAAGGCTCATCTGTCTGTGATGCTAAAGTTTAGAATGGCATTACAATCGCTAAACGTTCAGATTGAATGAACACATGAAAAGTGAGACTTGTTTACTTCCTTCCTTGTAGTTTTTATTTTACATTTGCTTATTTCTTTTTCCTGCAATTATTTTGACTTCTATTCTCATTTTCTTGTATTTATTGTTAAATCTGTTCTTTCTGTTTACACTGCTTTTCTTTTGTTAAATAACATCTTTATATTTGTTATGCCTTTTATTCACAGTTTTCTCTTATGTTAAGGATTAACAACCGGTTTTTTCTTTTGTGTCAATGCATAAAACCACCCAACGCACAATCGTCCATCAACTATTTGAATGTGATATTCTGTTTGAATCAAGCTCATCTTACCTCCTCTTGTTCAGTTCTACCATACTCTTCATTTTTTTGGCTGCCTTTTATGATATTTTCAAATCTTTTCTATGGATTCTTCTTTTCCTAAATAAAAGTGAAAGAAGACAAATGAATAGCCATGCGATAATATCATCATCATCAGCAGCGGCATCATCATCATCATAATCATAATCATCATCCTAATAACTTGTTTTACCCTTCATCTGTTGCATATTGCTGCCGTGCTTTAAATATTTCCGGGGCGAACCAATACCCCACGATATTAGTGTATCACCTTGTTAACAACTGAACCATATTTATCTACGTACTCTGTAAAATGTGGTTTCAGACAGAATATATAGTGTTATGTGTGTCTATCTCCAAAACCTTTTTTGCTGGTTGCATATTTCCTTCTATGAACGTCTGGCGCGGACGCAGATGTTTCTACTTGATTTTTTAGCCACTCTCTAAGTTACTGTTTTTTCTCAGATTATAACTTTTACTAAACAAGGCGTAGTGCGGTAGAAACTCATTTGTTGTTTTATAATTTTCGTTAAAGTAGGAAATCATAGGGTGTGGCTCGGGTGTAATTAAAAGATTTTGAAATCTAACATGCAGGAGAACGGGAAGTTTTGGGGATTGTTCATTTTAACGGTTATTTTATATCGAGTATATTATTATATTCGATATTCGTTGTGTTATACCGATATAGTTTTGTCGCATTTCTTGTAACGAACTGAATAAATGTCCGTCTTATTTGTAGGTGAGATATTTTGTTATTTTGAGTTATGTGTGATGCTTTTTGATAATAATCGTGCAGTGCCTTGTTTATTATGTGTTTACGTAGAGGTTGGATGAATCTTTTAGTATCTGTGTAAATAATGAGATGTTCGGTAGTCTCTCTTTCTATTCACTTCTTTCTCTCTCACTATATATATATATATATATATAAATTCTTTGTAGAATGGTAGGAAAAATCCCAGCAGAGTGCTCGATTAATTAAGAATCAAAGTTAAAAATTAAGAGCATAATATTTATTTATTCTGGTACAGAAAAATTAGTACAACATTCGTACCGTCGGTTTCAAGCACGGAAGGTCTTACCCATCCGGCTCTCTTCAGCTTCTGTTGTCATCTGTTTTGGAAATGTGAGGTCACATGACACTCTTGTTGGGACGCGTTATTTGCTCAGTGCGTTGTGTGTGTTTGTTTAAATTTGAATTTAGTGTAATAAGACCGTTAAGATTTAAAACACGGGAGAAGAAAGAGAATTCAAGATTAAAGGGAATAAAAAAGGGGGGTAAAAAATAAAAAGATATATATGAGAAAATATATATATATATATATAAATAAATATAAAAAAACATATATATATAAAAAATATATATAAAAAAAAAAAAAAAAAAAAAACATTTCAATACTAAGAATAAAAGAAGAAAAAGAAGAAAAAAAGGGGGGTTAAAAAATATATATAGAGAGAATAAAATGTAGAGAATAAAAAAGAGCGAGAGAGAAAGAAAGAATAAAAATAGAAAGAATAAAAAGAATAAAAATATAATAAATAAAAGTAAAAGTATAAATAGAAATAAAAATAAATTAAAAATAAATTTAAAGGTTAAAAATAATAATAATAATAATAATAATAATAAAAAATAAAAAATAAAATTAAAAATTAAAAATTAAAAATTAAAAATTAAAGATTAAAAACAAAAATTATAAAAATAAAAATAATAAAAATAAAGAAAGGGTTTCTCTGAAATTCCCGTGAGCCAAATTATGAATTTGTATCATTAGCCGTTATATTTTTGAAGGTATGCGTTCTGAAAAACCGTTGATGTGTAAGAATCATTTCCCCAGATTGGAGTGATTTAATGAAGAAATTCAGAACTAAGGGAGGTAACTAAGATGGAAATATGAAATATTTGAGTTTGTTAAAATGGGTTTGTAGATTAATCTAGTGGTTGTTAAAAAATAAATATTTTTGCATTTTGGTGAAAGTCGAAGTTTTTGCTCTTGGAATTTATGTGGATATAGTTTGTTTAAATGGATTTGTAGAGTAATCTAGTAACTGATAATTGAATTAAATATTTTTGTATTTTTGTGAAGGTCGGAGTTTTTGCTCTTGAAGTTTAAGTGGATATAGGTTGATGAGGTATTTGTTCGTATTAGTAGAGGGGGGGTAGTTAGACATTATGTGAATCGGTCAGACCAGTTTATAAGCAATGCTTGTCTCTTGTGGACACATCCCCGGAATATTTCATCGCGGACATTTAAACAGGCTGTATTCGGATCGATGATGGCTTTTGAAATGTGGTATTTTTCAGCGTCACATAGAGGACATCTGTTTATGGCTGGAGAGAAGGATGGTTTTCTCTCAATTATTTTCCATTTGATGGTGAAGGGTGTGTTTTCTTCTTTAAGCTGCCATATTCGGGTCGCGAGTGCCGTATTAGCCTTGTTTTTGTATCTGAAGGAGTTTCTGTGTGCATATAGCCTTTGTTTGAAGTTTCCCTTCGTCATCCCAATATATTTTTCTGCATTACTGGTGTTCTGGTCTGTGACGGTTGCTTCATAAATGATTGAATTGATTTTGCAATTTCCCTCCAGGGGGCAGTTGTTTTTGTCTTGGCATGAGCAGCCTGCGTTTGTAATTGTTTTGGGTTCTGCAGAGATAATTTTTCTTATTGAAGGGGCAGTGGAATAGCTGACCTTAACAGAATTTCTGTTAAAAAGTTTGTGTAATTCATTTGTGGGTGGGAAGTGTTTGTCGAGCAACTTGAGGAAAAGTTGGCCTACCTTTGTTTTGGTATTGGTCGAATAGGGTGGGGAAAACCAGATCACCGATCTCCTTCTATTGCTCATGCCAAGACAAAAACAACTGCCCCCTGGAGGGAAATTGCAAAATCAATTCAATCATTTATGAAGCAACCGTCACAGACCAGAACACCAGTAATGCAGAAAAATATATTGGGATGACGAAGGGAAACTTCAAACAAAGGCTATATGCACACAGAAACTCCTTCAGATACAAAAACAAGGCTAATACGGCACTCGCGACCCGAATATGGCAGCTTAAAGAAGAAAACACACCCTTCACCATCAAATGGAAAATAATTGAGAGAAAACCATCCTTCTCTCCAGCCATAAACAGATGTCCTCTATGTGACGCTGAAAAATACCACATTTCAAAAGCCATCATCGATCCGAATACAGTCTGTTTAAATGTCCGCGATGAAATATTCCGGGGATGTGTCCACAAGAGACAAGCATTGCTTATAAACTGGTCTGACCGATTCACATAATGTCTAACTACCCCCCTCTACTAATACGAACAAATACCTCATCAACCTATATCCACTTAAACTTCAAGAGCAAAAACTCCGACCTTCACAAAAATACAAAAATATTTAATTTAATTATCAGTTACTAGATTACTCTACAAATCCATTTAAACAAACTATATCCACATAAATTCCAAGAGCAAAAACTTCGACTTTCACCAAAATGCAAAAATATTTATTTTTTAACAACCACTAGATTAATCTACAAACCCATTTTAACAAACTCAAATATTTCATATTTCCATCTTAGTTACCTCCCTTAGTTCTGAATTTCTTCATTAAATCACTCCAATCTGGGGAAATGATTCTTACACATCAACGGTTTTTCAGAACGCATACCTTCAAAAATATAACGGCTAATGATACAAATTCATAATTTGGCTCACGGGAATTTCAGAGAAACCCTTTCTTTATTTTTATTATTTTTATTTTTATAATTTTTGTTTTTAATCTTTAATTTTTAATTTTTAATTTTTAATTTTATTTTTTATTTTTTATTATTATTATTATTATTATTATTTTTAACCTTTAAATTTATTTTTAATTTATTTTTATTTCTATTTATACTTTTACTTTTATTTATTATATTTTTATTCTTTTTATTCTTTCTATTTTTATTCTTTCTTTCTCTCTCGCTCTTTTTTATTCTCTACATTTTATTCTCTCTATATATATTTTTTAACCCCCCTTTTTTTCTTCTTTTTATTCTTTTATTCTTAGTATTGAAATGTTTTTTTTTTTTTTTTATATATATTTTTTATATATATATGTTTTTTTATATTTATTTATATATATATATATATATATTTTCTCATATATATCTTTTTATTTTTTACCCCCCTTTTTTATTCCCTTTAATCTTGAATTCTCTTTCTTCTCCCGTGTTTTAAATCTTAACGGTCTTATTACACTAAATTCAAATTTAAACAAACACACACAACGCACTGAGCAAATAACGCGTCCCAACAAGAGTGTCATGTGACCTCACATTTCCAAAACAGATGACAACAGAAGCTGAAGAGAGCCGGATGGGTAAGACCTTCCGTGCTTGAAACCGACGGTACGAATGTTGTACTAATTTTTCTGTACCAGAATAAATAAATATTATGCTCTTAATTTTTAACTTTGATTCTTAATTAATCGAGCACTCTGCTGGGATTTTTCCTACCATTCTACAAAGAATTTACTCAGCCCCTACCAGGAATTACAGTTAAACCCTGTTAGCCTCGTAGTCGAGCACTCTCGGGAAAATTACCAACACCACGGAAAAAACTAATTAACAGGGATTACCACCTATACCCTGGGAAATGGAACTATACACTCTCGGATATTCTACCAAAAATATCCCAACCCCCAAAAAACAAACATATACCAGGATACTCCTGACAAAAATAGTGGACGTCATAGGAAGAATGAGGTGGAAAGTGTTGAATACAGAACAGAGGCAAACGGAAAAAAACTACTACGGCTTAAAATCTGGTAAATACCCGCCAAAAGTAGAGGCCTTAGACAATTTCGAAAAAGACCTACTCAACATTACTCACAACCTAGTTTTTACAAACAAGCAAAATCCATTTCAGAAGACACTTACCGCCGACATAAAAAAACTTAAAAGAGAAAATAACGCACTTGTATTCTCCGACAAAACTAAAAATATTTATAAAATGACTAAAAAGGAAAAAACAGACCTAACAATTAGCTCCATTACCGATAAATATCAATTAGCCAAGGCAGATACATATAAATCTATTAATAATGATACTACTGAAATAGCTACTAGACTAGGCGTCGAATATAGAATTAATTATTTAGATAAGAGGAAGGCCTTTGTTACTTTAAAAGACCACAAAGAAAACTTCACAAATAAACCCTCATGCAGACTTATCAACCCAGCTAAAAGCGAACTAGGACTAGCAAGCAAATCCATTGTTAAAAATATAGTTAATAAAATTAAGGAAAAAATAAACCTAAGTCTATGGGGCAATACTAACTCAGTCCTAAATTGGTTCCATAACATACAAGATAAACACAGATGCAAATTCACACAATTAGATATAGTAGACTTCTACCCATCCATTACAAAAGACACCCTAGATAAGGCCTTAACATTTGCACTTTCACACACAAACATCAGTCAACTAGAAAGGGACACAATACTGCAAGCAAGACAAACCCTTCTCTTCTTCGAGGGAAGGGCTTGGGTTAAAAAATCAAACCCAGAGGACCCATTTGATGTTGCAATGGGGGCCTACGACAGTGCAGACATCTGTGACTTAGTCGGCTTGCTTATATTAAATACACTCCAAAATAAATTTCCAGACCATTTCTTTGGTCTCTATAGAGATGACGGACTTTGTCTGTCACGCAACCACAACGGAAACACATTAGATAGATTTAGAAAAGAATTAACAAACACCTTCCATAATCTCGGCTTCAAAATTACCATTAAAACAAATTTAGACCAGGTAAACTTCCTAGATACCACACTGAACCTTAAAAACAATACACACAAACCTTTCCACAAACCCAATGAAACACTCCAATACATACACAAGGGATCCTGCCACCCCCCACCATCTTTAAAAATTTAATCAATAATATTAGCCAAAGAATTTCAAACCTCTCATCCAGTCCCGAAATTTTCAACCAAGCAGCACCATATTACAACAAAGCGCTCCGCGACAGCGGGTTCAGAGAAGAAATCTCATACACCCCCAACCGAGACCAACCACGGGGGACCCGCAATAGAAGGAGATCGGTGATCTGGTTTTCCCCACCCTATTCGACCAATACCAAAACAAAGGTAGGCCAACTTTTCCTCAAGTTGCTCGACAAACACTTCCCACCCACAAATGAATTACACAAACTTTTTAACAGAAATTCTGTTAAGGTCAGCTATTCCACTGCCCCTTCAATAAGAAAAATTATCTCTGCAGAACCCAAAACAATTACAAACGCAGGCTGCTCATGCCAAGACAAAAACAACTGCCCCCTGGAGGGAAATTGCAAAATCAATTCAATCATTTATGAAGCAACCGTCACAGACCAGAACACCAGTAATGCAGAAAAATATATTGGGATGACGAAGGGAAACTTCAAACAAAGGCTATATGCACACAGAAACTCCTTCAGATACAAAAACAAGGCTAATACGGCACTCGCGACCCGAATATGGCAGCTTAAAGAAGAAAACACACCCTTCACCATCAAATGGAAAATAATTGAGAGAAAACCATCCTTCTCTCCAGCCATAAACAGATGTCCTCTATGTGACGCTGAAAAATACCACATTTCAAAAGCCATCATCGATCCGAATACAGCCTGTTTAAATGTCCGCGATGAAATATTCCGGGGATGTGTCCACAAGAGACAAGCATTGCTTATAAACTGGTCTGACCGATTCACATAATGTCTAACTACCCCCCCTCTACTAATACGAACAAATACCTCATCAACCTATATCCACTTAAACTTCAAGAGCAAAAACTCCGACCTTCACAAAAATACAAAAATATTTAATTTAATTATCAGTTACTAGATTACTCTACAAATCCATTTAAACAAACTATATCCACATAAATTCCAAGAGCAAAAACTTCGACTTTCACCAAAATGCAAAAATATTTATTTTTTAACAACCACTAGATTAATCTACAAACCCATTTTAACAAACTCAAATATTTCATATTTCCATCTTAGTTACCTCCCTTAGTTCTGAATTTCTTCATTAAATCACTCCAATCTGGGGAAATGATTCTTACACATCAACGGTTTTTCAGAACGCATACCTTCAAAAATATAACGGCTAATGATACAAATTCATAATTTGGCTCACGGGAATTTCAGAGAAACCCTTTCTTTATTTTTATTATTTTTATTTTTATAATTTTTGTTTTTAATCTTTAATTTTTAATTTTTAATTTTTAATTTTTAATTTTATTTTTTATTTTTTATTATTATTATTATTATTATTATTATTTTTAACCTTTAAATTTATTTTTAATTTATTTTTATTTCTATTTATACTTTTACTTTTATTTATTATATTTTTATTCTTTTTATTCTTTCTATTTTTATTCTTTCTTTCTCTCTCGCTCTTTTTTATTCTCTACATTTTATTCTCTCTATATATATTTTTTAACCCCCCTTTTTTTCTTCTTTTTATTCTTTTATTCTTAGTATTGAAATGTTTTTTTTGTTTTTTTATATATATTTTTTATATATATATGTTTTTTTATATTTATTTATATATATATATATATATTTTTTCTCATATATATCTTTTTATTTTTTACCCCCCTTTTTTATTCCCTTTAATCTTGAATTCTCTTTCTTCTCCCGTGTTTTAAATCTTAACGGTCTTATTACACTAAATTCAAATTTAAACAAACACACACAACGCACTGAGCAAATAACGCGTCCCAACAAGAGTGTCATGTGACCTCACATTTCCAAAACAGATGACAACAGAAGCTGAAGAGAGCCGGATGGGTAAGACCTTCCGTGCTTGAAACCGACGGTACGAATGTTGTACTAATTTTTCTGTACCAGAATATATAAATATATATATATATATATATATATATATATATATATATATATATATATATATATATACTAGCAAGAAGAACCGTCCTTGAATGAGTTTATATGTGTCGCTTCCCCTCACCCAATAATAATATATTTATTTTCTGTTCTTGTTTTAAAATTTTAAATATTAAATTAAGGGGGTGGGGCCCACATATGTACTTAACTGTGTTCGAGTGAGAGGCGATGTGGGTACAGTGAAATTTAGTAAAGTATATCTCAGTAAAATTATAGTATTCAACCCGCACGAGGCACACCCGGTATTTCTCTAGAATAAATGAGAACTGTTGTTCACCTATGTGCCATGAACACTTTATAAAACATTTATATTATATTAGTATTAACAAAATATATAGTAGAACGTTAGATTTTCTTTCTATGGATGTCGAGCGTGAACTCACACTGTAATTTGAAAAATAAATATACTTTTGCAAGTACTTTGGATGATGTAATTTCATAATATATAATACTAGTAGACATCTATAAACCAGCAAATAAAGAGACAATAATTACAACTTTATATATATATATATATATATATATATATATATATATATATATATATATATATATATATATACATACACACATATGTATATGTATATATATATATATATATATATATATATATATATATATATATTAATAAATTACATACAGATATATTGATAAATGAACTGAAAAACCAAATACTTTTTAACATTGTTCAATACAAAGGAAAGCTTTATAAGTCAGATTATATACATATTAGAATAGCCTATGCGAATTCAACTGTGTTTCGCTGTTAGTACAGCTACGGAACTATTAAATCGACTTAATATTAAATTTTAGAAAATATATCAGACAAGATGAAACAGAAAATCGGTCACTAAAATGTACTTCTTTCCAAGGCCGTAGTTATCGGGGTTGCGATGTAAAGACTTGCTAAACATGTCATTTATTTTCATTTTAGCCGACTATCAGCACAAAAACACGCACCTTCATACATTGAAAGAGCATAGGTACTAATCAGTTATATGCATAACACACGCTACATTTTATTCACAAACTATTTTACTCTCTCACAACCCTCACACATTAGGTGTATCTGAATCTATAGAAAGTAAGCTAAATCTACCTTACAATATATTCACTCCCATCGGCGAGATATAGATAGAAAATTAACCGCCTACACATACATTTCACTGTATATTAAATATTTACATTCACAAATTATAGGGAAACAATGTATAATAGCACACACACATACATTAAACGTCATAATTCATAAAATAATAATCCATTTTAAGGGAAAATCTATCTAGAAATGAGTTTTCCACTATATTATACTGGGGTTTAATAAATAAATTAATACTCCGACGCGTTAATTAGAAGATATAATCGGTGTTTACTAAAACTAATAATAATAATAATAATAATAATAATAATAATAATAATAATAATAATAATAATAATAATAAATAAATAAATATTTTTCAAAACTCCTATTTTCAGAAAATATAAAATCATAATATCATAAAATAATAATCTTACCAAAAGAATGACATGCACCAAGGAGTATATCAACAAAATGATGTGACACAATTATGCAAATTAAAGTTAAACTCAAACTATGTGATAAACCGGTACTGAAATTTTAAAAATAAATATTAATCTATCCTTACTAACATATTCAAATAGTGAACGTGTTACAAATATTATTCAATTATTTATTAATAGAAATTCTTAGTTCAAGTACTAAATATAATCCAGTTCGATTGACAGTCAACACAACATTTATCTGTGGTTCATAAACTTACATTACTTATTAATTATTAAGTTTAATACCTAATTCAATTACTATTATAAACGGATCTTAGTTGTATACTTAGCCGGGGGTGTTTTAATTGTTATTTTATACTAGAAAGTAAGTTAATTAAGGTTTCATCATGGAATATTATAGTGAATTCACTAGCATATTGCTATGTTTATCCAGGGTGTAGCGTTTACGTCTCTAATACCTATATCATCCCTTTTATTCAGTAGTTTATCTTTATCAGGGTAGTTAATGATAGCTAATCAGGGTAGTTAATGATAGCTAATGATAGCTTTATTACAACACAGAAAACAGGTGGGTGATGAGGCTTTCTTCAAGATGCCCCATTTCAGTAGAGGTACTTTATTATTTTCCTTTAGAGATCATATGTGGTTTGATATGAGGTGTCACCGCTCTTATCCAGATTATTAAAAAAGGTTCTATGGCTTATGTATCTAGCCTTAAAAACAGTCCCCGTACCTCCTATGTAAAGATTCTTCGGGCTAAGATTATTTTCTGGGTACACAGTTCATAAATAAACTATACTTTTAGTAAACATTTTTCTTGTAGCGGACATTCATTTTTATCTCTTCAGTTACATTCATTATTGTTGTTATTATTATTAATCCTATTATTATTACGATAAAGGATCTGTTTATTATGCCTCTTAATTATTTTGTTTAAGTTATTTGTACAGCTATATCTAAGTTTAACAGTACTTTTTATTTAAGAATTTATGTATGGGTAATTTGCAAGAAAATCACGACTTAAAAGATTGAGTCCGATTTTGGATTTAACAAACAGTGTAAACGGGGAAGGGGTTATACCAAATAATTTTCCGGTTTCTATTTTTTCTTTTAATAATCTTAATAGTTCTCCTTATACTCAATCTTAGTGTTAACATAAGTACTGTTTTGTAAAGCGTTGTTGTGTTATGTATAACTATTGTTATTAAAAATTTCTTCAGTAGAGGAAGTATTGCTAATTTTGTGGATAATTGATATTGGGATATGTTTAATAATATAATGATGGTGATTTGACTTGAGATTATTATATAATGGGTCATACTTTTTTTAATATATGGGTCATATGTGCCATAGGTACGGTTAAATGTAAACTCTTACAAGTCGCTAATCATAATTCCTGCTGTGATCATAAAGTCCAAATATGTTTTTTATGAACTTTTTCATTCTTTCAGCTTTCAACATGAATCACACAGGATTCAGTAACTTTATTCAAAATAAAAAGTTCTACTCAATTTGCATACTTGTGTAATCGTAATATGAGCTCATGGATATACACCTTAATGCATATAAGTGATATACATAATTTTTTTCAGAATTTTGTTTACTAAGATTATGATTTTATGATTTTATAATTCTTGAAATAAAATTTTAAAAAATAGTTATTGATTTAGTTATTGATAGATTTTATAAACAGAGAATGCATTTATATATCAAACCCTAGTCAAATACAGTAGAAAATTCAATTTTAGATGGAGTTTACCTTAAACTTGCTTATTATTTTATTAATCCAGACGTTTAATGTATGGGCGTGCTATTTCAACTTATTTCCCTATAACATGTGTATATAATTTGTTGGTATATGGTAGAATGTATGTGTAGGTGGTGGTTTTTCTGTCCACGTCTAGCCGATGGGGGTGGATATATTGTAATATAGATTTAGATAGATTGCTATGGATTCGAGTATACGTCGTGTCTAGCCGTGAGAGGGTAAAAAGTGTAAAATGTCTAAGGGTACATGCGGAGGGTATGGCTGCTGGCCGTCAAAATCAAAATAAATTGCACGCTTAGAAAGTCTTTACCCTGATAGCTCCAGCCTTGGAAAGAAGTAAATATTACTTCAATTTTCTGTTTCATTCTGTCTGATTTCTTTTAGAATATTTACTTGATTTTATAGTCCCGTAGCGATATACTTACATTGGAATGCACGTTAATCCGTGTAACTTGTTCTACTGTTTATATCATGTGATATATATATATATGTATATATATGTATATATATATATATATATATATATATATATATATATATATATATATATATATATATATATATATATATATATATATATATATGGGGTAAGGTACACGATAATTCATGAAAATAAAATGCAATGGTAGACAAAATGTGTGAAAAAAGACAAACGGAAAACAGGTTAAAATGCAGGAGAAAAACAAAAACAAGAGATTTGACCGGTTTAGTTCGTATTAATGGTCTTTAGTTTGTTGGTTTTTATTTCGGAAGTATTAACCCGAAGAGTCTAATCCGCGGTAGAGTAAAAAATACATGTTTAGTTGTTAGGGACGTTAGTTTAAAATTGAAGTCCAGTCGATGTTTAGCGCTGGTTTGGCGTTTTTGAATAAAGAAAATAATAACATCTTTGAAGCACATATGAAACTGTATTTAAATGTAATTTTGGAACAAAAAATTGGGGCAATTTTAAATGATAAAATCATTTATTTATTTATTTTTGCAAGCTTTCGATATGCAAAAAACAAAAATAAATAAATGATTTTATCATTTAAAATTGCAGCATGTTTGTTTTTCAAAAAGTTCATATATACAGGTCTATGTGTGCTTCAAATATGTTATGAATTTCCTTATATATATATATATATATATATATATATATATATATATATATATATATATATATATATATATGGAATATATCTTTAAAGGCAACATGGTTTAAAATACTAATGGCCATACATTGGTACATAAATATAATGACTGTTGTTATAAGAGATAATCTTTCGTTAAACCTTGTTGTCAACAAAATACCAATGCGCACTGATGTCTAATCGTATCATGTTCGAATAAACTTAGCAACATTTTAACAAGAAATTAGATATTATGACATTTGACAGTAGGGGAAAACAATGCCCTTACGCTGCGTTGTAATCCCTTTTGTTTTTACTAACTTAAATCAAGTGAAGTTTACTAAATCTTTATAAATTCAATGAGCCGGTGACAAAATACCATGTGATATCAGCCAGTTATTATTTAAGGTGAGGAGATGGAACCCTCTAATAATATTTCAGCTGTTAATATGTAAATAGACAGAAGCATATCAAGGTAAGTCTAGGTGCTTCCTTCCCGATCTCACCTGTCTATCTAGTGTTGACTTGTAAGAAAAAAAGACGTATACAAATGTAATATAGCCGTAATAAGGTGATAATGATTGTCTAAACTTCATTATGAAATCCTGTTCATTCAACACCGTATCAATACTGACAGAATTTCCAGCACCAACGCTTTCTGTCAGCTTTCCAAATGTCGGCTCCCTAATCCGCTTTTAATCATCGTTTTTTTTAAATCAACTGGTCTCCACACATGCAATTGAACAAGTTGGCCAAAAGATCTGTCATTATGACCACAAGTTATTTCCGTTCAGCGAAAACGGTTATAGAAAACATCTAATTCGTAAGTGTTCTTATTGCTACATAATTATTGAGAGCTCTCTCCACAATTTCATTTGATTGAGATTTTTCGAAAAATGTAAAGTCCCCGCAGTGTTGTTATTTAATATTTGAAAAAAATTACTAAAAACAACTCGATATGAATTGATCAATTCTTAAAATGCATCCATTCAATCAGCGCGTTCAGTGATGAAGATGCGATTTCAAGCTTGTCAGACTAGCGAAACAGTTTTTTTACAAAAGCTAAGAGTAAGAGATGAAGACAAATGCTATTTTATACTCATAGCGATGCCTTGACGTATCTGAAATACAATTCTTTTTGGACCAATATTCCGGGCAAAAATTAGGATGCCCTACTTTTGAATGCCCTTATTAAGATGCTTTTAACTAACAAAACAGTTTTTTCTATATATATATATTTTCAAAGTTATATTTACCAGAATACATACATTACTGTTTTTTTTGTCTTCTGATGAAAATAATTTATCTTTCTAAATTTATGGGTTAAGGATTATAACATGATTTCTTGTTCTGAACTTTTGATGAATTAATAAAAATTTGTAATTTGTAATTTGTCCAACTTATATTGTTATAATTCATTTTCTTTCTCTATCTCTCTCACTCTCTTTCTCTCTCTCTCTCTCTCTCTCTCTCTCTCTCTGTCTATATATATATATATATATATATATATATATATATATATATATATATTTCCAATTTTTCATTTCTGAAGACGTTCGCCAACAGAACGAAACCGGTCAAACCTCTTGTTTTTGTTTTTCTCCTGCACTTTAACTTGTTTTCCGTTTGTCCCTTTTCACACATTTTGTCCACCACGACATTTTATTCTCATGAATTATCGCGTAACTTACCCCATATATATATATATATATATATATATATATATATATATATATATATATATATATATATATATACTATCGTATGAACAGCTTGGCCACAAATATATAACGTAGACAAATGGCGAGCTAGTTATATACGAATACTTCCATGAACTAAAATTTACTAATATATATATACAACCCCTATTTCTACCTTTTTATTGTGATTAATGAGCTGTGCTAACATTTCGTTTTGTTTTCATGATTACTTTTCAATTTGCATCGAATCAACGTTTAAAAAATATTCGCGTGCATTTTTCAAAAGTACGTAGTTCGTTCCAATGGGAAATTTTACTTGTAGGCAACCTCGCTAAAGACGTCAGCGGCAACGATGAATACAAAATCAATTAGAAGCCCGCGTTTCCGAAATACGATTCCATTTAATGAGGTGTCATGAGAAAGATAATGCATTATGATAAGATAACAAACATTGTCCAAAATAATATTGCTTGCTTTGACTTTACTCGTAAATAAACATTCGTATCAGCTAGCAATATAAATAAGAGAGATATAGTATGCTTGCTTATCGACTAGGTTGGCACATTTTTTTTAATTAAGTGCAGAACTAAAATATTTACCAATTATCAGTCACTATACTATTACTGCGGATTGAGATTAATATGATCCACTTCGTATGTAAGCTAGTTAGTGATAGATGAGAAATAAATGTATTTAGTCTAATGAAGATGACTTAAAATATTCAATTAAAAAAATTCTATTAGAATTTAAAGTATAAACATACCTGTTCAAGTGAGTTGATATGCAGTAGACAGGCAATATATATATATATATATATATATATATATATATATATATATATATATATATATATATATATATATATATATATATACATATATAAGGATAGTGGGAGAGATTATAAATAAAAAGAAAAAAGAGCGTAATATTTATTTATTAATGTTTTACAGAACGTCAGAAAAATATCGGTAACGTCGGTTTCAATCCTAACAAAGGGGACCTATAAAGGCTTCTTTTATTTGTTTATTTTTTAAAATGGTTCACCACTGTAGACGGAAGGGTTTACTGAGAATTAGGGTGAAAGGTTTGGGAGTCATCCTAAAGGTGGAGCTGTTCAGTTAGATGCTTGTTCACATTAGTTTTAAATTTCTGCATGTCAGTACAATCGTGTAAATCGGGAGCGGAGAGGTAGTTCGAAAGGCAGGCAACATGAAGCTTTTGGAGAAGAAGGCGCTCCGGTATGTGGGGACCTCCACAGTGAATGAATGAAATTTAGCTGATTGTCTGGTGGGTCGAGTTTATTTACGTCGAGGGGCACCAGAGCAGAAAGTTCATCGGAGTACATTCCATCGAAGTACTTGTAGAACAAGCATAATGATGCAACATTGCGGCAATGAAACAAAGCCTGGAGATTGGTGGTTAGTGAGGGACTTATTACATTACTCTTTTCTGGGCCATATCTAAGAGAGAGAGAGAGAGAGACTAGTGGATAGTGCACCAACCCGGATGTGACAACAATAATTTACGCATTCGCGAATGGTAGCTTTGTAGGGATATATAATACTGTCAGGTGTGACAAGTTTTCTAGCACAGTACAGGGAGCCCACTTTTCTTTGGCAATGTCTTCTATCTATTTGTTCAATTCATGTTACCTGTGAATGTTAAGTCGAGGAGTTCGAACGTTGGACTCTCTGGTAGGGTTTTAGTGGCAATAGCAATCGGTGGTTCAAGAGCTATCTGGTAGTTTTTAAAGAAAAGGAGCTTTTTCTTAGCAGCATTAAATGTAACCATCTATTTATGACCCCATTCCACTACAGAATGGAGGTTACGTTTTAAGTATTCAGCCATTGTCTGGGATATGTGCACGTCTGTTATGCCCACATGACAAGAGTAGAGCGTGGTGTCGACAGCAAATGCACCCATTTCAGACACAATGTCATAAGTAAAGTCGTTTATGAAAATCAGGAACAATAAAAGTTCAAGGACCGATCTCTGCGGTACACTTGCATTTATGTAATGTTGTTTGGATGAACGACCATCAAGAACAACCTGGATCTTTCTTTCGGTTAGGAAGGATCCTATTATATTTAATATTCGTCTAGTAATATCACATGAATTAATATTCATGAGAAGACCTCTATGCCACACCGTGTACAAGGGTTTGGATATATCAAGCGCTACCGTCCTAGTTTCACCTATCTTGTCCAGTGTATGGTGTATGCGCCAAAAGATCCACATGTTATGTTGTATTGTTAATTTAAATAACACTAACGCGTTTTGATCGTTAATATAAGAGGGATAAATAAAAAATTACTTTTGCATTTATGCATATATATATAGCTCCTACTTATGTATTTGAGCATTCTGTGATTATTTCTCTATAGCCATTATGGTATATATATATATATATATATATATATATATATATATATATATATATATATATATATATATATATATATATATATATATATATATTAATTACTTACAGGAAAGTTTTAATTACCTACTAGACACTATCCTCGAGTATATTCGGTGGCTCCGTAGTAGAGTTTGTCAGCACAACCTGACATGAGGATAGTTTCCTCTACAATTAAACCCTGACTAAATATTCAAAATAACATAGTATTCGAAGCTTAAATACGATTCACTTGACACGGCTACATACTGACTCATGCAAGGAATGGTGCACATTCTTCTCGTTATGATACACCAAGTAACAGCACTTAGCTGGATACTCCACGAGATTATATAAAGTCTTGTCCTGTAATCTATAGCACTCACCGGGATTGCCATGGGGTCTCTAATTTGGAGTTGGTGCTTGGAGGAAATATGTTACATGTAAGAGACAAAAATGAAATGAACCATAAGAAAAGCAAAAACCTATGTAACTCACAAAATTTACGTGAGTAAAAAAGGAATTCAGATTAAGGATGAGCGAGTCATTTGTTTAAAATGTAAAGCACACAATTATGTAAAAAGACTATATAATTTCATATATTCAAAAGTACTCAAAGACCTGCTTTTATTTTGCGCCCCTGAATATGAAAGTAAAAAAAGACGCTATGTTTTTTCATGTGTTTAAAAAGAAATAAAAAACACTGAGTATAAAATATACATCATTTGCTTTCAGTTTCGCGCACATTATACTATGTTTATAATTAGAATAGCATAATTATCAGGGAATAATATTATGCAATTTGAAACTGCATTGATGTATATATTGACATAATAGAAAATGCACGACACGAAATAGTTTACAAACTACACACAATTTTCTAACAGACAAAGAGACTTCGAATTTTGAGAAAAAAATAGTAACAATCAATTAAGAGGAAAAATATTAGTCTAATTGTGCAACGAAGAGTTTACAACTTCACTTTCTCCTGGGTCAGCAGTCCTTAAATCCAAACGGACTGGAAACACTGCTGAGATTAGCAGAGAGGAACTGATGTCATTTTAGAGTTTTCTTTCTCTTATATTGGCTGTTCTAGCAAGGCGTGTGCGTCTAGTCTACAGGGACAATATTTACGCATTAATAATGAAAGTAATGGAGTAGTCCAGACAGGACCTGAGCACTACACTCCGAATTTACGGTCAATGTCGATATTTTTTACACTATCGACCATAGAAAGGTATAAACACACAATGATAAACCTATCAATATACAAAGTAAATCTCACGATATGAAATTGGGATTTAATTAATGCCATAATCAATAATAAATAATATGAGAAAAAAATTGTAAAAATTTCTTAATATAATCAGTAGCAAAACTATTGTATTCTTCTGTTTACAATTATTTTTCAACGATTCATCATTTTACATCCAACGTTTTAAACGGCTAATATCGAATGTTTACAACACTAGGTTGGCAAATAAATGTATTTATATAATCAATAATCGGGTTTTGTCAATTAACATATATTTGCTTTATTTATCGATTTAATCAGCGTATTCGTTTCTTTGTCCTATTTTTGTTTTAAACTTTACTTTCTGGCAGCATGTCCTTTACAAAGATCACAATAGAACAAACTTGGAAGAAGAGAAATGATTCGTTATTGTCTTTCATCGACAATTCTGATTTAAATGATAGGGTAAATTTATGGAAATACTGAAAGATGTTCGGGGATCTTGAAAGACAACTGGAAAAAATGAACTAAAGACAATAATTAGAACTAAAATGTTTCGCCACATATGTGACAAGAGATGCTTATTACCGCCGCCAAGGAGGTTATGCTTTCGATCGAGTTTGTTGGTTTTTCACTGTATGTTTATTTGTGTACAATGTATGTTTATTTGTGTACAATGTATTTTTATTTGTGTACAATGTATGTTTATTTGTGTACAATGTATGTTTATTTGTGTACAATGCATTTTTATTTGTGTACAATGTATGTTTATTTGTGTAGTGTAGCGTCCACATAACCGGGCGTGGTAAAATATAATTTATGATCTAACTGAGACCTGATTTAATTCTAAGATACCTTGATCAAAGGTCATGGTCAAGATCTCAGTAAAAGTGAAAATAAACTTTTGGCAATTACTTCGACTCTGTTGATCGTAAAGATTTGCCACTTGACGCATATTTTAGCCCAACAGTCTGGTATTTTACACAACTTTGACTTTTGACTTGAATATTTGGTCTCGGTTGAAAGTTTAACGGAATTTTAACTTCTGGTGTTTTTTTTTATTTGATGTATAGATCTGATGCTCTTTCATTACAACAAATATCAAGCCAAATTTAAACCTGATCTATAAACGTTTCCATGGCATAAATTCGGAAATACTTCAGACAATTTTTCTTTCGTTTGTCTTTTCGATGTGGGCGAAAACAATCGAAATTCGTATTGGAAACGTGTGCTTTTCACTGTATAATTGTATGTGCAACTTTAAAAAGAGTTTATTTTCGTTTATCTCTTCGATGTGGGCGGAGCTCTGTTTTTATTTAAAAAATAAAACAAATAAAAAACTAGCCGAAACAGAAAAAACAACAACAAAAAACAAATGGTTGCAATTACACCAAATGGAAAAAACGAGTGACACTTTGTCCATGCAATGACGGACCGAAATTAGACAAAAATCTAATAAATTGTGGATGTTGCAAGAAATGGTATCATCCTAAGTTTGTCAGTTTGGATGGACTCACAAAGTCGATATGTGAAAAAATTAAGGAATGGAGATGTCCAAGTTGTTTTGAATTTTGAGGAAAATTAAAATAAAATTAAAAAATTACTGGGACAGGAGACGATGGAAATGGTATGACGAACGTAATAAAAAAGAAATTACGGAGATACTAAAAAAATGGAGTTGTTTCTAACAAACAGTTTGTTGGAACAAAAAAAGAAAGAAAGAAAACTTGGGATGATATAGCAAAAAAGGGTCAAAAAGAAATAATGTAAAGTACATCGGAAATAGAATTTTAAAAAAAGTATGAACATAATAGAAACAAATATTTTCGAACAAAAAAAACGTACTAACAACGTCATAATTTCTAATATGAAATAAGAAAAAGAAGAAAACCTAAATGAAAGGGTTTTCTGTTTAATAAATAAAGAGAGAGAAGGAATAACACAAAAAGACATTATAAGAACGGTTAGACTTGGAAAACAAGTTAATAACAAAGACCGATTGATAATGGTCACACTAAGACATAAGGAAGATGCAAAGTGGTTGCACAACTACAAATTTGGTAGAAAAATACAAAATGAAAGAAAATAACTTATATGGATAAATCCAGATTTGACGACAACAGAAAGGGAAGCTGCTGTCGAAAAAAAGGAAGCAGATAAGACAACAACAAAAATGGTGAAAGCAAAACCACTGAGAATCAGCAAAATCAACGAAAAGCCGTCCAAGGAAATCAATTCAAACGAGTAACGAAAAATAGAGAACATTTGAAAATACTGTATACTAACGCAAACTCATTGAGAAACAAAATAACGGAACTAAAATTGATTGCTAACAAATATATAATAATTTGCATTACAGAAACACATTTGTCTACGAGAAATGTAGAAAAGACAGAATTGGCAATACCAAATTTTAGATTAGGACGGGTAGATAGAAAAAATAATACAAAGTTTTGGAGTCTGCTATTTATGTACATCATGCATTAAAGGCTTCTAGATTGGATTGGTTTAAAACTGAATATTTGGCGTTAAGAATAATCGATGTTAATAACAGAATTTTCGTCGTAGTATGTATATACAGTACTCCGAATTTGTCCATAGAGGAAGGTTATATATTAAAAGAACAAATGTGTGAGATACCATTCACGTCAGAAGAATCTGAAGATATTATAATAATATTATAATTTCAATTTGCCAAATGTAAATTGGACAAAGGGTTTAGTTGTGTCTCCTATGAATTCAATTAGTCAACACTTTAGAATACAGAACGAATATTTGGAGTTATTTACAAAAAATGGTCTGCATTGGTATATAGAAGAATATACTTGAAATAAACTAGTTAGAAATAGATTAGAAAAAGGTTAATTGGATCAGATTTTTTCAAATAATTAATCCATAATAGCACCGTTAGGTAAATCTAATCATGCATGTATTGAAATTGAAGTTAAAATGAAGGCAGAGTTAGATTATATGAACAAAAAACAGAGGAACTGGTCTAAGATTACAAAAAGATTTTGTGTCAGAGAAAGGAGAAAATATCGATTTGAATTATAGCTCGAAAACAACTAGCGTTAATGAAATGTGTGAGGAATTAAATGGGAAGATAAAATCTATAATAGAAAATATTCCAGAAGTTATTATAAAATTCTCCAAACAAGGGGATCCATTAGAAAAAATACTTTGGGACAATAATCGTATATCTCGTAAAAGGAAAGAAAAAGATAACGCTCGGAGGAAATTTGGAATTATACCAAGTATGGAATATTATCAAAATGCTGTAAGTAAACAAAATGAATATGAAACACTAGAAGTAAAAGAAAAGTCGAAACACGAAAATAAGATTGTTAGGAATATTAAATACAGCTGTAAACCATTGTTCAAATATGTTAAAGCAAAAACTAAAATTCAAAAAAGCGCCAGTACAGTAAGAGATGATGAGACAGAGGATTTAACAGATACGTCAGTAGAAACAGCTGGTGTACTAGCAAGTTTTTTTTATTATCTGTTCATTCTTTTGAAGAATTTTGTCCACTACAAGAGAGTTGTTATGGGGAGGGTACAACGAAAATTTTGGATGATCTAAAAATAAAACCTAAAGCCATAACACTATTACTATCCAAGTTGGATGTTAGTAAACGCATAGGGCCTGATGAAATTCATCCTAAAATATTGAAATACTTATCATCAAATGAAGGCTTTATCAATGCAATAACCAATTTGTTTAGGAAAAGTATGGAATATGAAGAGATTCCATATATTTGGAAACCAGCAATAGTAATACCGCTACATAAAAAAGTTCCATACATTTAAAAAGTAATTACAGACAAGTTTCTCTAACATGTATTTTGTGTAATGTATTTGAAAAAATAATTAGAAACCACATATTAAAAAAGGATGATATAAATTGTAACCAACATGGCTTTGTCCATGGTAAATCAACATTATCTAATATTTTGGAAAGTATTGACATTATAAATGAATATTTGATGGAGGATGATAGTGTGGATATCATATATTTGTATTTTAGCAAGGCATTTGATACGGTATCTCATTATCGTTTACAAGTGAAAATGAAAAATGTTGGTATTGCTGACAAAATGGTAAATATTGAGGGAGCTTTTGAAGGATAGAACTATGAAGGTTCAGTATTGGGTCCTTTGTTGTTTTTGATATTCATAAATGACTTACTTATAATATAAATTGGTAAGTGGAAGGGTTAATAGCTGTTAAAACATCACTTTCTGTGAATTCATATTTTGAAACTCTGTTTCATAATACGTATCCGTAATATTATTTTGAAATTAAGTGTAGATATATCTAAGGTGCGTGGAAGAGGGCTTTAAGGTAATCTAAAACCACATATATAATGTAGATAGTTGATTCTTTAGCAGAAAAAATGACGTATGAGGCTTTTGAAATTAGAACAGTTGCCAACAGAATATTAATCCAGCTAGACGCGTAATATAAAAGTATCTTTCTGAAAGACGCTAAGATCTCTCGTTCCATATTGTAGAGATCGTCCAGCCAAATGAAACTCAAAGTTATGGAAATGGAGATGTACTGGTTGTTAATTAAAACCGCTTAGAGTATCACTGTTTTCTTTTCTTTTAATCCTGAGAAAATGATTAACAACCGAACATTAGTTCAGCCTTCGCGCTCAGAGGACGTTTAATGAACCAATATTTTGCATATTAAAGGAAAGGAAAATTCCCAAATCGTATCAGTTCGTCTTCGTTTATTCCAGCATTTCTCCTGGTGCTCTTGCAATTCTCCATGCTGCTGGACTTAAGCAAGTCTGGATCACACAAGGCCTAGTTGGGGTTTGCGCAACGCTTTATTCACTATAAACCCATCAGAATGTAACAATCCATTCATAGGTTATCCATTCTCTTCAGACAGAAGGGGGCCTCTAAATTGTATGTACGACGTCATCTGTATTAATAGACGTGTATCTGTCTCTGTGTGTAACAGTTGGTGTATATGGGTATCTATTTCTTTATCTGCTAACAATCCTTAGGCTATTAGACCATAGAATGTGAAAGTTGGTGTATATTATTCACTATCTATGCAGATTATTCTAATTTAGTTTGCATATCCTTATTTTCTCTCGTGAAATGCTCCCAGAGCGGGTGTGGACCTATCACTGAAACAATATCACTGCTTTTAAATACATTTAACCCGAAGTTATGAAATAGAAACGTATACCGTTTACCGAAGTTTAAGCATGTATCAATAATTTTAAACCTCTTCAAAAGAGGGCCTCACACTACATAATTACAATTATTTCTATAATTTCTGTGACGTATCTCCCATGTTAATTTGCTTTAAAGTATTTTGGTTTAGTTTGCTTGGTTTATGGCCGAACAAGCGTTTTCGTTTATTCAATGTCGAAACACAATACTTAGAAACAAGTCATTGTGGGTGATTAATTGAACCCAAGTCGCGGCTTTACTCATAACTGAGGCGAACCGCGGTTTCATACATTTCCAAACAATATTACTAAGTGAATGAGCACAATAGATGCAGTGGAATCTTACAGCAACATCGTTGATTACATGGGCCGTGACAGTATTATTACCAGTCTCTTTATACTTATGGTTGGTTCACTACTGATCAATGCCAATTCCTACTAGAGGTTAATGGTTAATGAGATTGTCATTTGGGTGAATGAACTGTACTGTGATAGGATTGAAAACGATTTTAGATTAATTCGGAGGACGCCTCAACAGATATTTGTTGACATTGGACTTGAAAACGATTCTGCTGTAAAGAAGCAGTCCCGCTGTAAAGATGGTAAGTTCATGGAAAGAAACTCATGTTCATGGATGTCCCGTTTGATTCTAGGTACACATAGTTCTTTGCAGTATTCGTAGCAAGCCGAGTTTTTACTGAGAAGGTTACCCATCAGATCACTCATACGCGCTATTGAATGAAGTCATGCTACGATCCGCTTAGCTTAACAAAGGCTCCAAGTAGGTTTCAAAATTACTAACCACCCGTGGAACGCGTATTGCAACTAATTGTTCGATATTTGACGGTTTTGTAAGTTCGCTTTTATAATGTTTGCATTACTATTAATTTAATTTGGTTATAATCGTATAAACTTATAAGAATAAATCAATTTGGCCTTGTAAGAATCGACAAAATGTTTATATAACAATAAAATATATTTACATTCAACTAATGAAATGTTCCCATTATATCATGAAAACAAACTTTATCGCAAAGGTCGTCTATTGCTAGTTTATACAGAATGCTTAATACTTGTGTTAAAATTAGTAGGTGGCTAAAAAACAAATTGCATTTTGCTCAAAAGTGCTCATCAGGTATATAAGTAAATAAAATCACTTATAAATGATAATCAATGTATATAATAATAAATATTGAATGCAAACAGCAATGAAATAAATAAAAGTGGTAGAAAAAATGAGAATTTTAATAATAATACCAATAATAAATTAATAATGGAGAGTATGTATTTGTTTGTTTGTCTGTCTGAAGCCAAAACTATACTATTTAAGTCTATTGTACTTATAATGAAATAGTATACTATATACTATTTCAAACTAATGTACTCTCTTTAAATGCTCAATTCAGGGGCATAGTGTAGGTAGTACCTGCTCTGTTGTCATGATACCATTCTCTCAGGCATTACTTCTTCCTTTTTTGAGAGGTATGGAGGTAGTGTAATATATGTTCTGTTTTCACAATATCATCCTCCCAGGCATAACATCCTCCCTTTTTAGAGTTGTGGAGGTAGTGTAGTATCTGTTCTGTTGCCATGATACAATCCTCCCAGGTATTATTTTCTATTATTTTTAGAGGTGTGGAAATAGTTTAGTATCTGTTCTGTTACTATGATACCGTCCTCCAATGTATTACCTCCTTCTTTTTGAGAGGTGTGGAGGTAATGTAGTATCTGTTTTGTTCTCATGATAGCATTCTCTCAGGCATTACCTCCTTCGTTTTTTGAGAGGTGTGGACGTAGTGTAATATTTGTTCTGTTGTTATTATACCAACTTCCCAGGCATTAACTCCTTTTTTTAGAGGTGCGGAGGTAGTGTAGTATATGTTATGTTGTAATGATACAATCCTCCCAGGAATTACTTCCTTCTTTTTTATGGTGTGAGGGGTGTGTAGTATATGTTCTGTTGTCATGATAACATCTTTTCAGGCATTTCTCTCTTCCACTTTTGAGAAGTATGGAGGTTGTGTAGGATCTGTTCTGTTTCCAACTAGGAAAGGTATGCGACCGGATGAAGCATATATTTGTTAGTAATAATTATAATATTATTATTATTATTATTAATAATAATAATAATAATAATAATAATAATAATAATAATAATAATAATAATAATAATAACAATAATAATAAAGAAAGTGTGATGTCGGATACAAGTTTACGGATACAGAACAAAGAATAAACCACCTGATGTACATGGATGACCTTAAACTGTTTGCAAAAAACAAAAAAGAACTCGAAAAAGCTGGATATTCAGCCAGGATATCCAAATGGAGTTTGGAATAGAAAAATGTGCACTGCTAGAGATCAAAAGAGGAAAACTGGAGACGACAGAAGGTATAGAACTTTCCAACCAAGAGGAGATGAGGGCGCTAGGAGAACAAGTTAGTTATAAATACCTGGGAGTTCTGGAAGCAGACACAATCAAATATACAGAAATGAAAGAGAAGATTGGAAAAGAATATCTACGAAGAACAAGGAAACTCTTAGAAACTAAACTATATAGCAGAAACCAAGTAAAAGGGATAAACACATGGGCTGTATCACTAATAAGATACTCTGGACCATTCATAGGCTGGACCAAAGAAGAACTCAGGCTCCTTGACAAGAGGACTAGAAAACTAATGACTATGCACAATGCATTGCACCCAAAAGACGATACGGACAGACTCTACATGAAAAGAAATGAAGGAGGTAGAGGACTGGTAAGTATAGAATACTGTGTGGAAGACACCAGAAAAGAGCTAGAGAAATATGTAACCCAGGACACGGAAAGACTGATCACCACAGCAAGAGACACCGGCCCAACAAACAACTCCGGAAGCACTGAAACCAGAAACAAAAAGACAAGAAAGGAAAAGTGGGAAGAAAAACAAATACATGGACGCTTTATAAGACTCACAAGCGATGAAGCCAATGAAAACAGCTGGGCATGGCTAAGAAAAGGACACTTGAACAGAGAAACGGAATCTCTGCTGACGGCCGCACAGAATAATGCGATTAGGACAAACTTTATTAAAGCAAAGATAGATAAAACCCAGGAAAACAGCAAATGTCGATTGTGTGGACAAAGAGACGAAACAGTAAATCATATAATAAGTGAATGCAGCAAGCTAGCCCAAAAGGAATACAAGAACAGACATGACAGCGTGGGGAAAGAAGTACACCGGGAAATGTGCAAACAACTGAATTTCGAATATGCAAAAAAACGGTACAAACACAAACCAGAAACTGTACTAGAAAACGAAAAACACAAAATCATATGGGATATGAATGTACAAACAGGCAAACCCATAACAGCAAGGAGACCGGATATGATAATAATCAACAAGAAAGAAAAATCCTGCTAAATCGTAGACTTTGCCGTTCCAGCGGACCACAGAGTGAAGATCAAAGAGACGGAAAAAAGAAGCAAATATACTGAACTTGCCAGAGAATTGAAAGGAATATGGAACATAAAGAAAGTCAGTATAACACCAATAATCATAGGAGCACTAGGAACAGTCCCCAAAAACATGGAGAAAAGACTAGGAGAAATAGGAATCAAAGAGATAACTGAGACCATACAAAGGACAGTAATGATCAAAACAGCTACAATCCTGAGAAATGTCCTCGAATGCGGAAACCAACCCGCATAAGCAACGAATGGAGAACAAACACATGGAAGCACAAAACAACAGAACCGGGGAAAATACAACCGCACGAGAGAGGCGCAAGCATAGACTGACACAACGAAAATTATAGACAGAGGATCGAGGAGGGAAAGTGCAAACCAGACCTCCACTGGAAGAGCGCGGACAGCTCTGGGACCTTGGGGAGGCGTGTTGCCACTCGGGCCCCAGAGGGGACCAATGGCCCTTATCAGCAGGAAATCGGTGGTAGGTGGCTGTTGCGATACCGCAAGGTCATCAGCGGTGATGAACGGAGAGAAGTGGAGCATACTGGAAGTCTGAGGAGACTTGTTGTCACTCAGACTCCAGGGAATACCACAGGTGGTTGGCAGTGGGCGAGCACTGACGATGACCTGTGTGATAACTCCTAGTGAATAAATAATAATAATAATAATAATAATAATAATAATAATAATAATCTGGCAAAATCATAGACTCCGCCGTTCCAGCAGAACAGAGAGTGAAGATCAAAGAAACGGAAAAACGAAGCAAATACACAGAACTAGCCATAGAACTGAAAGGAATATAGCGCATGAAGATAGTCAGTATAATACCAATAATCGTAAAAGCACTAGGAACAATCTAAAAAAACCCGAAGAAAAGACTGTGTAGAGACTGTAATCAAAGGGACGATCAAAATCATACAAAGAACGGCAATCTTATGGAAAATCCTCGAATGCGGAAACCAACCCGCATAAGCTACAAAGGGTGACCAGTCACAAGGAATTTACAACAGGTAGAAAACAAAACCACACGACTAACACCACAACACGAACCAAGGAACATAAATTGCAAGAAACATCACTTCATAATCTTTGAGATTGTTCCTAGTGCTCCTACGATTAGTGGTATTATACTGACTTTCTTCATGCTTCATGTTCCGTTAAGTTCTCTTGCTAGTTCTGTGTATTTGTTTCGTTTTTCCGTCTCTTTGATTTTCTCTTATAAGAATAGTAATAATTATAATAACAATAATACTAATACTAGTAGTAGTAGTAATAATAATAATAATAATAATAATAATAATAATAATAATAATAATAATAATAATAATAATAATAATAATAAGGAAGCAGAAGAAGAAGAAGAAGAAGAAGAAGAAAAAGAAGAAGAAGAAGAAGAAAAAAAAAAGAAGAAAATCAAATAATGTACTCCCTCACGCCAGAAAATACATCTGTTGTTGCCGCAAACAATGGTTATGAAGAGTCAAGGAGGATGGAAAGCCCGAGGGAAAAGAGCATCTTCTAAGCACTGGCAGATTATGAAGGGAACTAGAATCCTAGGGAGGCTTATTGCGACACAGATTTAAAAAAACAAACAACTGTCGTTATTAGCAAGATATAAATATTAAACTGCTGCGAGAACGTAAACTGATTTGCAATGGTTTTTATTTATCTACCTTCCACAAGGTAAGATGTGACACAAGGTCGGGAAAGTGAGATTAGATAAGCCAGCGTTCGAGAAGTGAGCACTTTCTGGCCATTTAAAATTGCCTGGGCAGCCCCGTCGGCATTCCTTGGTAGGGGCGCCTCAGACAGTAAACAAAAAACTTACTCCTCCCCAATAAGGGGAGGCAAAGCCTGGGAGGGTGCACCTCCTAGAACTGCACAGAACCGGCAACCCCCAATAGACCGGCGTAAATCCAGACCCAAAGGCCCGGACAATACCGGTTTTATTAGGCGGGGTAAAAAAAACCCTGATGGTTACCGAAAAAAGCGAAAAAAGTTAGATGAAACTTGTGACAACTTACACTCCAGGGAACACCGCATGTTGTTGCCATTCAGCGATCATTTATAATGACTCGGGTTCTAGTAAATAAATATGCATAAAAACATTATAATTATTGTCTATATATTAATACGATAGCGTGTATTTTCTTGTGTCACGCTTCCGGCAAAAGCTCTGCGCATGCGTGCCGCACCTAGATTTTGAAAAACATTCAACTCGCCTAATTTTCGAAACATTTTCAAGTATTTCCCTTTGAACCAACGGTTAGCGACGTAGTATTTTTGACTTCGGCCCGACTGGTTTATAGTTCGATCCCAACCAACCTCTAAGATTTGTTTCTACATTTCGAGGGGAAGGGGAAGAGAAGTAGGGAGGGGATGACCGGAAGACATATATTAATACAATAGCGTGTGTGATTGTGTGTGTCATGCTTATATCAAAAGCAACGACCTTCCGAATCTTTGTATGCTACTCATGCATACTTGGCCTTTTGGCTAAGATCAAAGTGTAGTATCTGTTCCGATGGATACAGCACCCCATAGACTGGTATTGTCTTGGCCTTCAGGGCTTGATTTACGCCGATCTATGGGTCTGTCCTGTGCAGTTCTAGGAGGTCCACCCTCCCAGGCTTTGCCTTCCCTCTTTCGGGAGGAGTAAGTTTATTGCTTACTGCCTGAGGCACACCTACCGGGGAATGCCGACGGGGCTGCCCAGGCAATTTTAAACCCCACTTTCCCGACCCGACCTTGGGTCACATCTTACTTGTGGGAGTAAGATAAAACTGGCCTTGTGCCTAACTCCTGGAGAGGAGTAAATAAAGATTCATGAATTGGAGCCAAATTTAATTTAATCGAAAATATTTACCAAGTAAGGTTTAGTCGTCGAAATATTACCTTCACTAGATATATATATATAAAGAAGATTTGTAAATTGTTTCATGTATTGTTCATTTTTTAAAAATAGTCCAAATCTTATCATATTTTTTCAAACATGTATAGGTTAGGAACAAGATAATTAGTATTAAAAACATCATTTCGTGTAAATTACACGGGTCCCGCTAGTTATTATTATCATTCTTATCATTCTTCTTCTTCTTCTTCTTCTTCTTATTATTATTATTATTATTATTATTATTATTATTATTATTATTATTATTATTAGTATTATTATCATTATTATTATTATTATTATTATTATTATTTGTACTCACTAGGAGTTCTCACACAGGTGATCAATGATTGCTCACAGACAACCGGTGGTATTCCCTGGAGTCTGAGTGACAACAAATATCCCCAGATGTCCAGTATTCTCCACCTCTTCACGATAGCCACCGCAAATAACCGTGCAGTATCGCAACAGCCGTGTATCATTGCTTTCTTGCTGGTAAGGACCATTGGTCTTCTCTGGGACTTTGGTGGCAATAAGCCTCCTCAAGATACCAGCACTCTCTGCACTTCCAGTGGAGGTCTGGTTTGTGCTGTCCCTCCTCGGTTTTCTCATCCTCCTTGACACTATGCAAATATTTAGTGTGTTGTCATCCTAGGCTTGTACGATTTTTTTATAAATTATTATTTATTTATCTTTATTTATTTTTATTTTTAATCTAATTTTTGGAGGGAGCGAGGGAGCTTATGGTGTTTCTTGCTATTTCTGTTCATTGGTTCATTTTTGTGTCATGTCAGCTGAGGCCGATGTAATTTATTGGGGGGATTATAAAGTGATGTTTCTTGCATTTTCTGTTCCTTTGTTTGTGATGTGGTGTTCCTTCTGTGGTTTTGTTTTTTTCCTGTTGTAGATTCCATGTGACCCTTCGTAGCTTATGCGGATTGGTTTCCGCATTCGAAGATTTTTCTTAAGATTGCAGCTTTTTTTATCATTGCCGTCCTTTGTATAGTTTCAATGATCCTTTGATTCGAATTTCTCACATAGGGATTGTTCCTAGTGCTCCTACAATTATTGGTATTATACTGACTTTCTTCATGCTCCGTATTCCTTTTAGTTATCTGGCTAGTTCTGTGCATTTGCTACACTTTTCCGTTTCTTAGATCTTCACTCTGTGGTCTGCTGGAATGGTGAAGTCTACGATTTTGCAAGATTTTCTTTCTTGTTGATTATTATAACATCCGGTCTCCTTGCTTGTATGAGTTTGTCTATTTGTATATCCATATCCCAGATGATTTTCTGTTTTTCGTTTTCCAGTACTGTTTCAGATTTATGTTTTTACCATTTGTCTGCGTATTCGAAATTCAATTTTTTGCGTAGTTTCCGATGTATTTCTTCCCCCACACAGTCATGTATGTTCTTGTATTCTTTTTGTGCTAGTTTGCTGCATACACTTATTATATGATTTACTGTTTCGTCTATTTGTCAACACAGTCTGCATTTACTGTTTTCCATGGTTTTTATCTATTTTAGCTTTAATATAGTGTGTCGTAATTGCATTGTCTTGTGCAGCCATCAGTAAAGATTCCTTACTTTGTTTAAGTGTCTTTTTCTTAGCCATGCCCAGTTATTTTCGTTGGTTCCTTCTCTTGTCAGTCTTCTGATGCGTCCATGTCGTCCTTCTATTGCTGCTATCTTTTAGTTTAACTTTTCATGTCTCTTATTCACTCTTTCTTGTGAACCGTGTTTCTGCTCTTCCATCCTTTCCTATTCTCTTTTATCCTGTTTACAGTCTTAGCTTCTTTTCGAAGTTTGGTAATCTGGGGTTCCAGTCTTATTTCCCATCCGGGCATTGTCGGTCCATTCTTTTGGTCAGTGTATGTTTCTCTTTTTAGTTTCATACTTATTAATTTTGCCCCCGCATATATAAAGTTGTTTAGATCTGTGATAGTGTCTGTTGGGATGTCACTGAGTACTCTGTTTACTTTCTCTGTTTCAACTTTTAACTTCTTCCAATCTTCATTCCTTAGATATGGGAGTTTTGTTTTGTTCTTCGGACATTAATTGTTTGATGTTTTCCACTTCTCTTGCTTCTTCCTCAGATAGTTCTATAGTTTCGTCGTCTTCGCTCTCTTAAGTTTCTGTGTTAATGTTTTTCCCGTCTTCTTCTTGAGAGTTTTCGTCAAGTGGTGTGTCTTGATCTGTCACGCCATTTATCTTGTGTTTAATTTCCGTTAAGTCCATCTCCGAGAACCACGGTCTCTTGAATATCTGCCTTGGTTGATCTGCTATCCTTTGTATGGTAGTCAGTAGAAATATCCCATAGATCTTTCATTCGTTTTCGGTATCCTCTTTCTGTGAGTAGCGGCTTTTGTAGTAGCATTCTATTACCAGTCTGTTCTCTTTTGTGGTCCATTTATTTCTATGACTTTTGGTCTGTTATTTTCATTCTTGATTTCTTGTCTTTGGTCAGTGTCCTTATCATATTTGGAATTTGACGGATTACTTACCTGTTTTTGTCCGTGGTCTTGTTCCTGAAATTAAAGGAGCCAACATTCGTAGGATGCGGACCGGGTCCCCCATGTCGGCCATCAAGGGAGCACATGCCCATCATGACACTCAGATCTTTCTTCTGGGTCCCACGGCATTTATTTGTATTTATAGACATTTATCATGGTTTTGTGTTTGTGGCAACACCAGGCCCAGGTTTAGTTTATCTCTAATCCTTTCACAGGGATAGTGTTTCTCTCATTTTCATGAGTTTCAAAGTGCACTATCACACATACATGAAGACACATTTACGAAAAATAATAATGATAAAATAATAATAATAAATAAATAAATAAAAAAATAAAAAATAAATAAAAATAATTTTATATATATATATATATATATATATATATATATATATATATATATATATATATATATATGTTACCTAATTACATAGTATGTTTTTTAGTATACTGTTAAATAAACAAATTAAAAAGACGATAGATTCCCCTCTCCTATGTTTGTCTAATACATTGATGCAATGTTATCAAACGTTCGGTCGAAATTAAAAAATAACGTTAACATTTTTTCTCTAACGTGACTAATTACTTTTTGGGGAGGGGGGATTTCAATTACGTTCAACTTAAATAAAAAGCAAAAATATAATTTCCAGACCCCCGAAGTGAAATCCCAGAAGCTAAAATTTACAATAAATATAACATTTGTATATCAAAGACGTCTTCAATCGATACGCTCGAGACTTTAAATGTTTATCGGCTCCTAAAAAATTACGGTAACGTGACTAACTACTTTTTAGGGACGGGGGATATTTCAATATTTATTGTGAATTTCAATGTTAACTAATAAGAAGCTTCTGAAATTTCACTTCGGGGGTCGGGAGATAATATTTTTGCTTTTTGTTTGAGTTGAACGTAATTGAAATCCCCCCCCCCCCCGTAAATGTTCATTTGCGTCACGGCAACTGGCGTTTCTGGCGCCTCTAGCTGGTATAAAAAGTGATACCGCCCACGGACTGAAAAATATAGAATCTTTTTTAGGGGAGGGGCGTTGGCATATGGTGCATGGCTCCAATAATAGCTAAGAATTATTGGAATTCATGGCTTCAGACCCGGATCAAAGTATCAGACATGTCCTCGGTCAGAATAGGAGAAATTCCTCTCAACTGGGGCAATATTTATAGGTTTAATTCTTATCTCAGTCACGTAAATTATTAAAAGTTAAATGGTTTATTTTTACTTTTTTAAACTAAAAAATTATGATTTTGGGTCATTATTCGTTAGCCTCTTTTGGAATGTTTTTTATAAACGACTATATTTTTCTGATCAACTTTTCATTTCGGGGTTTCACGTATACAATGAAGTTTGCTATAACTGTCTTTGTCATGTTTTTGCATTTGTTTTTATAGGGTGGGCAAAAATAAGGGTCCTATTTTTAAAAATTCATAGCTTTTTTATTTATTGATTTTTTTAAATTTTTTTTTAGAATAAGTAAAGGACCCCTTCCGAAGCAAGCATGAGCCGTATTAGCCCTAAGGAACGTACCCTCATTTAGAAAACATTATTTTTGCTTAAAAAACTCAAAACCGTGTAAAAAACAATACTTTAGTTTTTGTAAGTTTTAAGAAGTGTTTTTCGGCTAAAATTTGTTTTGTTTATTTCAAAAAA
Organism: Sepiola atlantica; assembly: GCA_963556195.1. Lineage (NCBI taxonomy): Eukaryota > Metazoa > Mollusca > Cephalopoda > Sepiida > Sepiolidae > Sepiola > Sepiola atlantica. The sequence continues at coordinate 57,486,861 of OY744541.1, forward strand.
TCTCGGAAGGGTCAGTCTACACACACATAAAGTTTGGTGAGTTTAACTTTTATTTTGTGGAAGTTATTCAAATTCAAGTTATTCAAATTTAAAGATAGGACCCTTATTTTGGCCCACCCTGTATAAAAAATGCTTTAAATAATTTACGTGACTTAAATAGGAATAAACCATTTTTGTTTTTTGTTCCCAATCCAGTGTGCCCTTTTTGGGAGAGATGGATTTCAAAAGAATAGGAATCCTTCTCGACTGGGGCAATATTTATAGGTTAATTCTTATCTCAGTCAGGTAAATTATTAAGAGTGAAATGCTTGATTTTTACTTTTTTAAGTAAGCTTTATTAAGATGGAAACTATATTTTTTATGATCGAAACGAATTCAAATTATTTTTATTTTAACCCTGTGTCATAAATTACAAAAATCATTAAAAATATAAAAACATTTTTAAAATTAAAAGCCGTAATCTAGAAAGTGTTTTCGTATCGTAGAAGCGAAAGGCCAAAGCTAAAACCGTTTTAAAAAATCGTACAAATGAAACGCCAAAATGAAAACATTTTTATCGCTTGTAAGTGTAAGAAAATATAATTCAATTATTTATTGGTTAAAAAAATATTTCGGCACTTCTGTAGTATATATGAAGCAGCAGATTGTCTGTCCTTCTACTGAAAATAAAGGGAGGTAATTCAACCGGAAGTGATTTTTTTACAACATAAAAAAAAATGCAAGACTGGTTTGTTTTTGGGTAACAATTAACAATTTCTTTTTTTTATTATATGAAGTAAAATAATTTTAAATAAAAAACCCTAACCCTAACCCTAACCCTAACCCTAAACCCTAACCCTAAACCCTAACCCTAACCTTAACCTTAAACCCTAACCCTAAACCCTAACCCTAACCCTAACACTAAACCCTAACCCTAACCCTAAACCCTAACCCTAACCCTAACCCTAACCCCTAACCCCCAACCCTAACCCCTTACCCTAACCCTAACCCTAACCCCTAACCCTAAACCCTAACCCTAACCCTAACCCTAAACATAAAAACTTTAACCCTAACCTAAACCCTAACGCTAAACCCTAACCCTAACCCTAACCCTAACCGTAAACCCTAACCCTAACCCTAAACCCTAAACCCTAAACCCTAAACCCTAACCCTAAACCCTAATCCTTACCCTAAACCCTAACATTAAGAAATCAGGCGGTGTGCCTGAAAAAATCTATTGTTTTTTGCGGCTGGTTCATTAAATCACCAATGTCTCGAAGATTAATCTCATTTAACTCCATTTTCTAAATACTAAATTCAACTTCCGGTGAATTCTGAATGAATGGTACTTGGAGAAAAAAAAACGGAACTCTTCAATTTCGATTTCTTAATCGGCAGCTGCTTCATATATACTACAGAAGTGCCAATATTTCTTTGATTGAATTTGATGAAATGTTTTTTATTTTTTTAATGTTGCATTAAAGTAGCGAAGCGTAGACACTAACTTATGAATTAGCAGGATCGAAGGAAAAGTGATGTTTACATTTGCAAGGGTCACGTGACCCCGTGAAACTTAATGCAATAAATATTTATTTGTTTAACGAATAAATAAATTAATTTTTTTTATTCACACGTAGAAATATATTTTCATGACATATTTTTATCTGCATACAAAAAACAAATTTGTGACAATGACGTAATTTCCGGGAGAATACATAAGAAAACTGCATTGCGATCGTTTTTTTAATTAAATGTCTAATTAATTGCATTAGTAAGTTTACTTAATATAGAGGAAAATATTTAAAATTCGTATGTAAATTTGAGAATACGAGTTATAAGTGTGTATTTGTGAATATTAATTTATCAGAAGTTTAAAAGCAATTAATTATGTAAATTGGCAAAAACGCACGGTGTTTGGGCGAGTTTTTATAGCAGTATATAGAAGCTGACGGAGTTTCGGCTTCATACAGATACATATCATTATTATTGTTGTTATTGTTGTTGTTATTGATATTGCTGTTATTGTTAATGTTATTATTAGTGTTGTTGTTGTTGTTGTTATTATCATAATAATAATAACTAGCGGGACCCGTGTAAATTACACGGAAATTTTAAATTTTTATTTTTACTTACACCGTATTGTGTTCGTTTTTTTATTATTTCTTGAAAATAAAACTGAAAAAGTTTACGAAGTTATCGTCTGCCACACTGACCCTAACTCTAACGACGGTGTCAAAGTTAGTGCGGGTCCTAATGTAACAAAGCACCCTCTATTTGTTAGTTACACTTGCTTTATTATGAGCCCCCCCTTCTAGATAAGAGTGAAATAATTTTTTAAATGGTAACTCGTGTACGATGGACACTGCGCATATCTACTAAAAAAGGTTGATATGCCATCCGTTCAAAAAAAAAATTAAAAAAATAATACTGGCCCTCTCTACAACCAAAAGAAAACGTAATTAAATAGACAATGCCCTTAAAAACGCCAAAATAAAAAAACAAAAAATAGTTTTAAGTTTAAAGCAACACAAAAAAGTACTTTTTAACCAGGTGAGTAGCATACAAAGATTCGGAAGGTCGTTGCTTTTGATGTAAGCATGCACACACAATCACACACGCTATTGTATTAATATGTGTCTTCCCGGTTGTCCTCTCCCTACCCCTCTTCCCCTTCCCCTTAAAGTGTAGAAAAAAATCTTAGAGGTTGGTTGGGATCGAACTATAAACCAGTCGGGCCGAAGTCAAAAATACTACGTCGCTAAACGTTACGCAAGAGGGAAATACTTAAAAATGTTTTGAAAATAAAGCGACTTGACTGTTTTTTAAAAATCTAGGTGCAGCACGCATGCGCAGAGCTTTTGCCGGAAGCGTGACACACGAACACACACGCTATCGTATTAATATATAGATAATAGCAATAGTAATAATAATAATGATGATGATGATGTTGCAATACCCGTTCCTTTGGGGGACCCGGTAGCATCAAACAAAACACAACGATAGAGACAAGGATGTGCTCCAGAAATCTGTGTTTTTTTTATTCTTCACAACCTGCTGGTGTAAGTTGTGTATACACACACACACACACACACACACATATATATATATATATATATATATATATATATATGTAATTAAATATTTCTTTGTTAGCAAAAGCCCTTTGGCATTATTGTTCTTTACGTTGATGGCGGTTGATTTTCGACTACCAAACGTAGGTTATTTTTGTCACACTGTGTTTGCTCGTATTGAGTGGTTTATTAGTAGAGACAAACGAGAGACGCGTGTTGTTGGTTTTAAAAATATACATAGAAAACTTTATTGAAGTGCGCATGCGCGGTTGTTACAAAACTAGAGTTGGTCACAAAACGAAACGATAACATCGTTACATCCCCCCTTTACCAATATGAAGATTATGATATTGAGCATATTCAATATATAATAAAAAGGTAAGGGCTAATTCAGGGTAGACTGCCTGAATAGCTACAGCGAAGCAGGGGATTATTCTGCCCCATGAATTGCTTTCTATAATTCTCTAGAAAATGTTCACAAGTTCATTTTTGATGGTGGTCGTACCATCCTGCCACTGCGAGTGTATTGTTGGGAGTCCTTTTGTGAAGACTGAGTTGTACATACAGGTGGTTCTGCAAATGTTACATGCTTTGGCATTTGTGATGGGGTTGGCCTTATTGGAGCACTCCTAATATGCTGCCGGTTTCTCCGTAGCACATATCCGTTTGCAGTTTTTAGGAGATATGATCGGGGACTATCTGCTTGAGATACTACGGTTGCTAGGTCCCAGTTTCCGTGTGTAGGGTTTTGTGCTCTTACCCTCTGGCCAGGATATAAAGGTGGTAGGTCTTCCTGGTCAAAATATTTATTTTGCTTATGTTGCCTTTTTTTAAAAGCATCATATATTTGATCCTGATCTTGGTGGTTGTTTTCTATTTTTGTTGTAATTGGGGATTGGATTCGTCTACCCATGAGTAGCTGTGCGGGGCTGGATATGGCGTTTGAGATAGGTGTGCAGCGCCAGTGCAGCAATGCAATTTCGGGTGTTGTCCCAGATTGCTTGGCCTTTTTGAGGATGGTCTTGATGGTCCTTATCTGGGGCTCTATGAAACCATTTCCCTGTGGTCTTCGAGGTGAGGTGGTCTGATGGTTGAAACCCCATTTTGTGGCAAATTCGTGGTAAAGGGCGCTTGAGAAGTGCGGCCCGTTGTCACTAACCACTTTTGACGGTATGCCAAACTCCGCGAAGGTTTGTTGCGTTATTTTTACGATAACACTGCTTGGTGATTGGGCAGGTAACTGTTTGATGACAGGGTACTTGGAGTAGTAGTCTGCTATGATCAGCCATTGATGTCCATAGAGCTCGAACAAGTCTGTTCCAACTACGTCCCATGGCTTTGTTGGAATGTCGTGCTGCAGAAGAGGCTCTGACATTTGTGATGGCTGATGTTGTTGACAGATGCTACATGAGCTTGTGAATTGCTCGATGTTTCTGTTTACATTTTTCCAATAGACAGTGTCTTTGGCTAGGAGTTTGGTTTTCTCCTGTCCTAAGTGAGCAGTGTGGAGTTGCTTTAGGATATCTTCTTGGAGGGTCTGAGGAATGACAATTTGTTGTCCTTTAAGGATAAGGCCGTCATCAATTGATAGCTGATCTCTTAGGCTCCAGAATTCTCTGATATCGGTAGGCAGTTGCTTGATTGTCTCAGGCCATCCCGTGACAATGGTATCTCTTAGCTGATTAAGCAGAGGGTCGGCTGTTGTGCAGTCTCTCAGTTTTTCAATGCGGTCAGCAGCGAAACGAATGGTGTCAACTCGAACATCCAGATTGATAGGGTCCGAATTACCAGGTGATGGCAGGCGTGATAACCCATCAGCCAATATGTTTTCGGATCCCTTGTTGTAGGATAATCTGAAATTATATCCCTGTAGCTGGATAAGCATTCGTTGTATGCGAGCTGGAGCTGAGGTGAGAGGTTTGTCAATGATCATGACAAGAGGTTTATGGTCAGTGATAATTTGGAAACCATGACCGTATAAATATGTGTGGACTCTATGTGTGCCAAACACGATTGCCAGTAGTTCCCGCTCGATACATGCGTATCTTTGTTCTGTTTGTGTCAGACTCTTGCTTGCGTATAAGACAGGCATTAAATTGCCAGCTGCGTCTGGTTGTAGAAGCGCTGCGCCTATTCCATGAAGACTTGCGTCACAGTGCATGTAGATTGGGCGCTTGGGGTCAAAGTAGTGAAGTAGGGATGTTTCAGATACTTCATTCTTCAGGTTTTTGAAAACCGTCTGGTGGTGTGGCTCCCATTGGAATTCTGACTCTTCGTGAAGTAAGTAACGTAATACAGTGGTTTTTGAGCTGAAATCCTTAATAAAACGGGATAGGTATGTCATTACACCTAAGAACTGTTGCAGTTCTGTTTTATTGCGTGGTTCTGGCATTTCCTGTAGGTCTCGTACTTTTGCTGGGTCAGGTTTCATCCCAGTATGGGTGTATATATTTCCGAAGAAGGAGATTTCCTGGCGTTTTATCTCGCATTTCTTGGAATTCATTGTGAGGCCCTCTTGTGTGGCGACTTCCATGAGGTGCCTTAGGTTGTTGTCATGTTCGCGTTCTGTTGAGCCATATACAACAATATCATCCGCTATACCGCATGCCCCTGTGCACTTCTCAAGTATTCTGTCCATCTCAAGCTGGTAGATGTCTTGGCTCACGTTTAAACCAAATGGAAGTCTTTGGAAGCAGTACCTTCCAAATGGTGTTTGAAAAGTGGTCAGGATCTGGCTTTCCTGGTCAAGCTTTATAGACCAGTATCCTGCCTTAGCATCCAGTTTTGAGAAGTATTTTGCACCTGCAAACTGGTGATTGAGTTCCTCAACTGTTGGAATTTGATGATATGGCCGGATTAGGGCTTTGTTTAGTGCCCTTGGGTCTAAGCAGACCCTTATTGTGTTGTCGCGTTTGGTTACATATGTAAGGGAGCTTACCCAGTCTGTTGGCTCCTCAATACGACGAATGACATTCTGTGACTCCATCTTGTCTAGTTCAGCCTTGATCTTTTCACGCATGGCTATTGGCGTTCTTCTCGGTGCGTCTATGTGGCATGGGATGTTAGGGTTGACAGTGAGCTTGTGTGTTTTCTTGAACTCGCCAATGCGGTCGAATCTGTCGGGGTGTAAACGCATCAGATCATCTATGCTGTTGATAGGTTGTTGCTGAACGGATATGGCGTAGTTCATTGTCACAACGTTAAATGCTACAGATGTTGGCAAGCCCAGTATAGCTGGTCCTGGAGTGTTGACCACATAAAATTGAGTGTTGAGCCATGAGGAGTCCTTGTATTTGCACCTGATGTTTGTGGTGCCATGGCATTTTATTTCAGTGTTGTTGTATGCTGTCAGTACGCATTTCGTTGGGTTTAGTGATCCAGGTATTGGGTTTCCGTCTTCGTTTATGGCGGAGGGCACATACTGCGGAATATGCGTAAAGGTAGTGTGTTTGCTTGTGCACCTGTGTCTACCTTCAGTTTGAGGCTGTGCGTACCTGGGTGGTCTGTCAATACAACGTTGATATTGAAAAATGCTTCATTTTGTGTTGTTTTCTGTTTATGCAGTGGATGTTCACTGTTAATAGTGCTGAATGTGAGGTGCTCCATCGCCGCATGTAGGTTTGTTGTGGCTCGGTCGTCATGTTCAGCAACGCTGTCGACTTTTCGGCCTGTTTCATGTTGTCTGTGCCTTGACTGGCTACGGCTTTTGTGCCAGGATTTTCCTTGTTTCCTGGGTCTGAGTCTCACTGAGAAGCACATATTGGCCCAATGGCCCATTTTTCCGCAGGAACTGCATATGTCGTTCTTGGCAGGGCAATGCTCCTTGCCAAAACGATGGTCCCGTCCACAATTTTTACATAAGTTGCTGATATTTCTGTTGCCTTCCTGGCGTTCGCGACCACCGCGATTTATGGTGTCTATCTGTGACAGGCCATGTAGTTCGTTCATTTCATGGGCTGTGAATTCGCATTTCTTCGCCTGTAAGCGACACCTGTTTAGAAATATGTCGGTCGTCTCGGTAGGGTTTTGTTGGTATCTACCGAGTTCGAGCCTACATATACGGTGGTTGGTTGCCGGTTCCAGCTGCTCCATAAATGCGTTGAAAATTCTGTCGGCGTCTCTCCGGTCTTCGCTTGACATAGACCAACTGTTGTATCTACGAATTCCTTCCTCGCCAGTTGCGAGTAGAACGATAGGCACTTTCTCTTCTTCTTTAGTTCCCTTCGCTGTGAAATAAAGTTCCAAACGTTGTTGGAATATCTTGAATGACTCTGCAATGTTAGGCGAAGAGTCCCAGTCAAGAATGGGAACTGGTATAGATATATTAGCCATAGTAGTAGTAGTGTTGTTATGTGTGTGCGAGAGTTCTGTTCCGAGCTTCGACGAGCGTGTGTGTGTGAAGTTTTACGAAGTTTTGGTTCAGAAAGAAAAAATATAATGTCTTACTTTTATCGTTATTTTCTCTTATTTTTCTTTATATCTCACCGCTGCCACCATGTCACACTGTGTTTGCTCGTATTGAGTGGTTTATTATGTGAAGTTTTACGAAGTTTTGGTTCAGAAAGAAAAAATATAATGTCTTACTTTTATCGTTATTTTCTCTTATTTTTCTTTATATCTCACCGCTGCCACCATGTCACACTGTGTTTGCTCGTATTGAGTGGTTTATTAGTAGAGACAAACGAGAGACGCGTGTTGTTGGTTTTAAAAATATACATGGAAAACTTTATTGAAGTGCGCATGCGCGGTTGTTACAAAACTAGAGTTGGTCACAAAACGAAACGATAACATCGTTACAATTTTCACGCAAACCAGGCGGAGAGATTTACCTTGAAACCTTGAGGAAAACACGACAATACTTCTGTACTAGTCTGCTCCTGGAATCTAGGATATACTTAATCCTTACGCCAGTTGTTCACGGCAGTTCGGCTGTGGTGGAAGTATTTCTCTTCAAGACTGACCGACGACAATTTTTCTTTTATATATCTATATATCTATCCAACTTGATATCTGCTCTTTCTTCCTTCGTTTAAAACCGCCGTTTTGATTTCTGGCTTTGCACTCCGGGTGATTTTTACTTCTGACCTCGTGCAACTAACCCTTTTAAAGGTTACCGAGTCGGGTTTTTTTACGACGTCATACACCGAAATGAAGTCCTCGACCTCACAGACCTGGGGTCGTTCAAAGGTCACCGATTCATTTCCGCTGTTCTTTTAGCCTAATTTACAATCGATCTAGTCTTTGGCTTTTCTTCATTATTGCGGGGTCATGCCCTTAGCCTCCCCGTAACGTCTTATGCGTTATATACTCCACATGTCTTCATTATTATTATTATTATTATTATTATTATTATTATTATTATTATTATTATTATTATGACGACGACGACGACGACAACAACAACGACAACGACAACGACAACGACAATAACCATAATCATAATCATAATCATAATCATAATCATTATCATAATAATAATAATAATAATAATAATAATAATGATAATCATCATCATCATCATAATAATAATAATAATAATAATAATAATAATAATCTTTAATACATTTAATAATACTGACCCCCACATTAAATTTACCATCGAACATCCCAACACCTCAGGCTCTCTCTCACTTCTAGACTTTAAACTCAGCACTAATGACGACGGTTCTCTCCACACCACTTTCTATAGAAAACTCGTCTGCAGGAACCTCTTCATCCACTACAAATCCGCACTACCCCTCAAATCCAAAATTAGTTACGCACAAACCGAAATCACCCGCATACAGGACAAATGCTCTTCTACTTCCGAAAAAACAACACACACCGAAGCCTTCCACCAAACCCTATTAACCAACGGTTTCTCCCTTCACAACCATATCCAGCCTTAACAACACCAGAAGACGTAGACACCACACACTCACCAACACTTGCTTCCTTAAACTCTCCTTCTTTAGCGACCGTATCACTTCCGCTATCCGCAATGCCATACGTAGTGAGAACCTTAACATACAACTTTCTCACACAGGCACTTCTCTCCGACAACATTTATAAAAAAAGCCACTACACCTCAGAGCCCTGCTCTCTAGATAGTTGCCCCATCCCCAACTCTGGCCTCTGCCTCCGCACCTATACAGTATACAACCTACAATGCGCTAAGTGTCAAAAGTTCTACATCGGTAGTACCGTTAGGCCTCTACACCAACGCATTAAAGAGCATCTAAACACCCACATTTCTTCCTTCCACAAACACTTAATATCATGTGGCAACACACATCGCTCTATTAGTGTCCGCATCAACTCCGTCCGCAATATAGGTCAGCTTCGAATTTCGGAAGCTATTCTAATCTCTAAATTTCGGGCAACTCTGAATAACAGATTTGAGTTGTCTTCCCCTTTCATCCTCTGATTCTTACATCCTCACACTCCCACCCCCAACTTACTTGCCTTTGTCTCCTCTTTATTTGCCAGCGCCACCCACCCCACATTTTTACATTATAATTATGGAATGGAATAATATGCACTTTATTTACATATATTTAGGCCTTGTGTATGTGTATGCATATATACATGTATGTGAATATGAGTGTATTCTCATATGTGTGTATGTGTATGCTGATACATTTGTAATCCTTTAACTAAAGTTTGAAATTCAATAAAATAAAATAATAATAACAAATTTAAAATAAATAAAATAAATAAACAAGAAATTATAATAATAAAAGAATAAATAAAATACATGAATAAATAATAATAACAAAGGAAAATTTAAAAGAAAAAAAAACAATAAATAGAATAAATTAATATAAATTTAGTTCTAGGAGTATTATACCCTTGGAATACTCTTAAATTAACATGAAAAATAATATGTATTAGATATTTACATTTTATATATGTATATGTGTGTATGTATTCTTATCCGTTAATCCCCCCTCTTTTCCAACGTTTCTTCTTATTCCCCCCTTCCCCGTTCCAACGGTTCCTTCCTACCTCCTTTACATTGATCCATTCCACAATTTAAATTCCTTTTTAAATTTCAAATCTCATTTCTAGACATATTTTTCCTAAGTTATCCCCCTTTGTTTGCACATATTATAATAATAATGGCCCACACGTAAATTTAAATTTAGAATTGAATAAAGAAAAAAGAGAAAGGGAAAACATTTTTAAAAATTAATAAATCATATCAAATAAAATATAATAAAATTATAATAATTAGTATATAAATAAAAAATGTTAATAATATGTTAACTTTAGTTGAATAATTATTTAATTAAATGTTGACATTTTCTGCGTTCCTACTCCCAATTGTCTGCTGCGATGTTTCAATGGTTTGACACCGGTTTTTCCCGTTTTTTTTCGACCCTCTCGGTCTTCTATTGTTGTCTTTTGAAAATGAAAGTTTTTCTTTCGAAAATTTAAGATTACCTTTTGCCGAACTTTTTATTTACCAGACAGTATTTACTATTCTGGTATTTAATCAGTTTTTCGTGAAATTATTAATAAATCGTTTTGAGTTTCGTTTTCTCTCATCGTTTATTTCTGTTCACTTTTTCCATCTTCCGGCAACTACATCGCATTGCTTCAGCCTCGGACTACTAATCTATAATAATAATAATAATATTAATAATAATAATAATAATAATAATAATAATAATAATAATAATAATAATAATAATAATAATAATAATAATAGTAATAATAATAATGATGATGATGATGATGATGATGATGATGATGATGATGATGATGATGATGATGATGATGATGATGATGATGATGATGATGATGACGACGACGACGACGATCATCATCATCATCATCATCATCATCATCATCATCATAATAATAATAATAATAATAATAATAATAATAATAATAATAATAATAATAATAATACAGACATAGAACAAAGAAAAAAACCCCTGATGATGGACGACCTGAAACTATTTGCAAAAAAGCAAAAAGGAACTAGAAAAGCGGATATATATTTGGTTTTAACATAGTTCACCCCAAACAAGACAGGCCGCCACTGTAGACGTAAGGGGCTATTGAGAAAAAAAGGGTGAAGATTTTTTGGGGGGTAAACCTAATTTGAGAGCTGCGCAGCGAGATGTCTGTTTACATTAGTTTTAAATTTCTCCATGTCAGTAACGTGAGGAAAGCAGGGGCGGACTTCCAGTGTCCAGGAGCACGAGGAAAGAAGCTTTTGGAGTAGAAAGTTCTTCTGCATCTGGGAGTCATCCCCAGTGTATGGATGGGATTTGGCAAATTGCTGGGTTGGTCTAGTTAATCTACGTCGTAGGGGCACCAGAGCAGCAAGCTCATAAGAGCACAATCCATTGAAGTACTTGTAAAACAGGCGCAAGGAAGCAACATTGCGGCGATGGGACAGGGGCTGGAGCTGGCTGTATTGTGAAGGACCTATCAAGTTGGCGACTCTTTTTTGGACCTTGTCTAAGAGGGAGAGACTAGCGGATGATGCAGCAGGCCAGATAAGGCAACAATACTCCATGCATGGGTGGATTTGTAGAGATATAGGATAATGTCAGGTGTGAGAATTAACTGGCACGGTAGAGGGAGCCCATTCTTACGACCAGAATTTTAAGTCAAGACAGTCAAATGGAATTCAGAATAGGAAAGTGTGCACTACTAGAAATGAAAAACAGAGACAGAGATGAAGGCTCTAGGCGAACAGGATAGTTACAAATATTTGAGAGTTCTGGAAGCAGACACCATCAAATCTAAAGAAATGAAAGAGAATATTGGAAAAGAATACTTAAGAAGAACAAGAAAACTCTTAGAAACGAAATAATATAGCGGAAATCTAGTTAGAGGAATAAACACCTGGGCAGAATCACTAATAGGATAATGTGGACCATTCATAGGCGTGACTAATGAAGGACTTGGGAACCTTGATCAGAGGATTAGAAACTTAATGATCATGCACAACGCACCACACCCAATAGACGATACGGACAGACTCTACATGAAAAGAAACTAAGATGGAAGAGGACTGGTAAGTATAGAAGACTGTGTGGAAGACACAAAAAAGCGGAAGAAATACATAACTCAACACACGGACATTATAATCACTGCAACAAGAGACACCGTCCCAATGAACAACTCGCAAAGCACTGAGACCAGAATCGAAAAACAAAAGACAAAAAAAGTGTGAAGAAAAACAACTACGTGGACGCTTCATATGACTGACAAGAAAATAAGTCAACGAAAATAGCTAGGCACTTGAATAGAGAAACGTAATCTTTACTGACGGCTGCACAGAACAATGTGATTAGGACAAAATACATTAAAGGTAAAATAGATAAAACCCAGGAAACAGTAAATGCAGACTGTGTTGACAAAGAGGCGAAACAGTAAATCATATAATAAGTGAATGCAGCAAACTAGCACAAAAAGAATACAAGAACATACATCATGAGTGAGGAAAGCAGTACACTGCGAACTGTACAAGCGATTGAATTTCGAATACGGAGACAAATGCTACAAACATTAATCAGAAACACTACTGGAAAACGAAAAACCAAAAACTCTCTGGATGTAAAAACAGATAAACTCTTACAAATAAATTGACCGGATGTTATAATACTCGAAAAGAAGTAAACAATATTGCCAAATTGTAGATTTCGCGATTCTAGCAGACCACATAGTGAGGATCAAAGAGACAGGAAAACGAATCAAATACACCGAACTTGCCAGAGAATTGAAAGGAATATGGAGCATGAAGAAAGTCAATATAATACCAATAATCGTAGGAGCACGAGGCACAGTCCCCCGAAAAACTGGAGAAAAGACTTAGAGAAATTGGAATCAAAGAGATCATTGAAACTATACAAAGGTAATGAGCAAAACAGCTGAAATCTTAAGGAAAATCCTTGAATACAGAAACCAACTCGCATAAGCTCCAAATGGTAACCAGTCACATGGAAGTACAAGAAGAAAAACAAAACCATAGGAAGAACCATACCGCATGAACCATGGAACAGAAACTGCAAGAAATCTCATAAGCTGTCCTCTTAAATAAAGATCCTGTCGGACAAAATAGTCGTAGATGGTCAAGGAGGGTGAGAAGGCCGAAGACGGACGACACAAACCAGACCTCCATTGGAAGAGTGCGGAGAGTGCTAGGACCTTGGGGAGGCTTATTGCAACCAAAGTCCTAAGGAAGAGTAATGGTCCTTACCAGCTAGAAATCAATAGAAAGCGGCTTTTCCGATAGCGCAAGTTAATTTGCGGTGGTTATCGAAAAGTAATGGAGAATACTGGAAATTTGGCAGGACTTGTTGTCACTCAGACTCCAGGGAACACTACCGATGTTTGTCGGTAAGCAATCACTGACGGTGACTTGTGTAATAACTCCTAATGAGTACAGATAATAATAATAATAATAATAATAATAATAATAATAATAATAATAATAATAATAATAATAATAATAATAATAATAATAATAATAATAATAATAATAATAATTATAATAATAATAATAATAATAACATGATTAAAGCGAATACTTGAAAAGAAAAAAAAAACTAAGAAACAAAATTATATAGCAGAAATCTAATTAAAGAAATAAATTCTTGAATAGTATATCTAGTAAAATACCCTTGAACCTTCATAAACATAGCAAAATAAGTTGTGAGTACATCGATGATAGCACCATGAAACTAATGACCCTGAACCGTAAAATTATACTTTGGTGTTTGGTCTAGATTTCTTGGAGCTGATATCATGCTCTCTAGATAGTTGTTTCTCTTGATATGCATTGAGTATACTACCTATTGTCTTTGCTCGATGCTGTATGAAGCGGACGATCCATTTCTTTACATTACATGGATGGTGGGAGTTCAGATTTCTATACTGTCCAGTGCAAGTTGGAAACGTTGTGATGATAAAACGCAAGATGAGAAGAGTATTCCGAATGACACAAATTATACCAACTATCAGTCCTCATCTCAAAAATTAAAAAACTGCAAATACGTGCTGTCACTTGAACTTCCAGGAACATTTCCTGTTGTAGTGAGTGAATAATAACAGCAGCAAAAGAAATAGTAATGATTCTTGTAGAAATGAGAAAGAATGCAAAAGTGAAAAAAGTGAAATAATCCTATGCAAAATAATTGTTTTTAATAAAAGCATCATTTACCAAGCAACAATATGAACTAGTGAAAACTAGGTTTTAAAAGATTCACAAAAGTCAACTAATAACAAAAAAAAAACATAGATATAAATTTGAAACGATAGCCGTTATATGGAAAATCTTAAAATAGACCAAGACATGCATATTCTCAGAAGATTTATGTAGATTATTACTCAGTGAGAAACTACAAATTTTAAAGTTGCAAAAATGCTCGCCTGTTGCGTGGTCGCGTTGATTGAAGCATGCATGATCTCATTATAGGTGATTGAGGTGTGTATGATTTCGGTTCTCGTCGTCGTCGCTGTCTCGAACACATCAGTCTGTTTTCAATGAAAGATTTATTAGCTTTAAGATTAAGTGGCAATACAGGTACATGTATCAGAGAGAGAGATATATAAATTAAGAGAAATCGTTCACTGTGCTAGTGAGAGATATATCGAGAGAAACGACTTTGGTCGCCTATTTATGCTAGGCGCAGATTGTTCGCTCGCACTACCACCATTGGGGTTTTGGATACGAGCAGTTTTTCATGTCTGCTTTACTGGAGGGTATGGCAGGAAATAGACCAAAAATCACGGAAGTGGGGCATATTCTTAACTTCCGCTAACCCACTGAGGTCATCCATTAAACCCTGGATCTGTCAATCATTCCGACCGCTCTATTGCTCATTCCCTTCTACCGGAACTGAGAACGTTCATCATGTAACATTACATTTAAGAAGCGAAATAGAACTGTTTATACATAATAAACCTTATCTTGGAATAACCACTTATAAAATTGAGAAAAACAGCAACTCACCTAAGAATGTGATAGAATCGGGAAGTATATAACTAAACAATAAAAGAAAAAGATTTAATAGATAAGGGTAGTAGCTAATATAAACATCATTTGCTTATGAATGGGAAGGTAGAATATTGATCATGGCGTTTAAACTACATGAAGGTCTTAGGACCGCAACGCAAAACTTTCTGTGTAGATGCTTGCTTATCTTAAGTATATTTCCATACAATATGCTGCAATATCTATACAGGCAAACATTATTAAATAACATAGAGTGGTAAGCTTGATAAGACAGTGTTACGTTTTTCAATTTTTCGAATAGTTCATTTAGTATTTCAGTCAAATATGTGCATTTAAGTTCCGTGAGTTTTTTGTTCCATTTTTCTTTCTTTGTTCGAGACTACTTTCCAATTGCTTAATCAAACTATCATAAGGCGAGGTTAGTCTGAGTGTCATTACAAATATGACTTAAGTGTTGAGGTTTTATTAACAGCGAGTAAGTTACGACTTTAAAATGAGCGTACAAAATTGAAAAGGATGATTGTTTAACGGTGAAGGATTTGTTGATCTAAGTTACTATGCTGTGCACATTAAAATGTTGTGACTAATTTGAGAATAAACATTATAGCTAGTGGGATGTCGGTAAAAGTCTTCACGAATATTGAGTAGGGACAATCATGTGTTTTTAGGTGTTGACAAATGGAGCTAGTGTCGGACAGATGTAAGGTGAGTCTTCGGAAAATTGTTGTGTTAGTGAAACCGATGTAATAATTAGTTTTATTATTATTGTCGAAAATAAATTCTCCCATAGGGAATGGAAACCGATATATTACATTGGTTCTCCATAATGTGTTTTGTGTCTGATAAGTGTTACTGTTTGATGTTTTCAATTTTTTAAAACAAATAATGAATCTTATTTTATTATCATAGTTGATGATGGATATATATTGATGTATTATATTTTTGAAAACTTTTTCATCTAATTTAAAGTTCGGATGCGTTATGCTACAGTAGAATGATTAATATAGTGGCAATTATTTAGCTGATTAATATTATCATTATTATTATTTACTAAGTTTCTAATCATTACTTAAATTTGTTCGTCTACAGTATAATTGGGGAATTTATTGTCAATTATAAGTGGCTTAACGTTTTTTATTCGTCAATTGGTTGAAGATATTAGTGTTGCGCTGTTTAATATATTTGTTATCATTGCTATGTTATAACAACGCCAACATTCGCTTCTATAATTGAAAAACATGAGCTTATAAAAGTCGTTTTTCAAAAATAAAATATTAAATATAATTTATAAACCCTGCATTTATACCCGCTACGTTTACGATATCCTTATTTTACCAGACAATGACGATGAGATAAAAAAAAAAGTACAATACATTTTTCTAAAACAACTCCGTACTTCCATTCCCTTATGAACAAAACGATAATAACAACATTCCGTTTGACGCTTATAATGACACATTCAGTGCCATTCCTAAAAAAACTACCTTTATTAAATGCCTTTTAAATTATAGAATGTGCACATCGTTATAAAATAGCTCATAAAACTAATCTCTTTTTCTAAGAAAAGCAATTGGATAGAGGTTAAACGTTACATCCGCGACTCAGAAGCTGTTTTCTAGTAATCTTGGACTTTCCCATGCTACAATGTCGGTTCAGTTGATGATTACACAATCCTAGCTTCACTACATACTTCTGGCAGTGCGTATGTATTGTCTCTTTTGGCTGATAAGATACTTTTGAATCTTGTATTTGTATTTAACAACATAAGTTTATAGAATTGTAGGATGGCTGTGTCCATGGCGACTCTCTGAGTGTTGTGTTTACGTGTGTGTAACATATAAAAAGATATAAAGAGCTGGTAAGAAATGTGTGGTAACGATGTTACCTGAGTGTGTACAAGTGACCTCTAAAGGGAGAGAGAAAGAGTATTTTGAAGTATATGAGTATATCGTGGATATATGTCTGCCGGAGAGAGATAGAACGACCGATAGGGAGAGATAGATACATGGGGAAACGTGTATGTTAGCGTATGTGTGTGCGTGACATATAAAGCGGGAGTGAAACTGTGTTCTGCTTATGTGTATGTGTCCTCAGATCGCAAATAGGGCGCAGTTACTTCAAGCCTATTGCAAATTTCCGGTTTTGTGTTAGAAGCCATACTTGAGAAATGTCTCTGGAAGTGGCGAAATAAAACGATGAAAGTAAAAGTCAAAGGAAGTATTTCGAAAGACAGCCTATCAATGGCAGCCGAGACTGTTCGTTTGAAGTTACGCTTAATTAATCACCAATTTCCGCTATTTTCAGTTTGATCGTTCCGACACACTCTTTAATTCCAAATATTTAAAGAATGTACAAAAGTAACACTTTGTCTGTGACATCAGTCGTGTATCCTGTTTAGCCACACATTTACTTTTCACCATTTCAGTATGTCTTGTGATTGCTTTGAATTAAGTTGGAATCAAACCGGTCTGCACTTTTTAAAGTGTCCATGGTGCCACAGTATTAAATAGAAACTATTAATTTTAGAAAAAAAGTAAAGTTTCTGTAATTGAAATAAATATTTAATAGATAATTTTTTGTTTTATTTATTACCTTCGCCAAGGAGGTTATCTTTTCGGTCGAGTATGTAACTATGTTTGTTTGTTTGTGTGTGTGTGTGTGTACAGCCTAACACCCCATCGTCACCCAACAGCCTAGCATCCCATCGTAACGAAACTTGGTCAAAATATAGGTTATGATCTAAATGAAAACTAATTCAATTTAATTAACAGTAAAAAGCTTGCAAAAGTTCAGTCTGATCAGATAACTTGTTTTTGAGTTATCAACGTTTCCATGACATTACTTGGGGAATACTTCATGCAATATGGAGAAGTAAGTCCCAGTAAAGAATTTGGCTTATCTTAATGTTGTCAGACGGAGGTATGTTATTTCATGACTGACTTAAGTTCGTGTTTATTACTTTCAGTCGAGTTTTGCGTAGACAGGAAGCAGTGATGTTTTGTTATTTTATTTCCCACGGTCAGGTGGAGGTTTGATGAAAGCCTTTCTGTGGAACTAACCCAATTCGAACTTAGCACACCCAGGTTTGCAGTCCGGGTTGCTAACCACTTAGCCACCATCAACCGCTGAAGTGATATTTTGTTATGGAAGCAAACAAAAAAGACAGATTTAATAACTTACAAACAGAAACAAACACATATGCTAGTAAAAATGAACGTTGATGTATTAACGTGTTTCCTATATGTGTGCGTTGTGTAATTACATTTGAAAAATATAATGGGTGTATTATATGTTTTCTTCAGAAAAAGATTTCATTTTGAATCATTTATATTTTTCTTTTATTGCCATGAATTATTTTGAACTATACACAGTCAAAATGGCGTCGCTTATAGAGTAATCGTAAGTTCTTTTTTCACTTTCTAAACGATTACGTTCTGTGAGACGTATTACAATTATTTTCATCAGTAAACTTATGCTTTCGTTTCGTTATTAACTACTAAATTCCGATATAAACTATTTTACATATGCTTTTCGAGTTATCGTAACTTCCTTTTCTCACTTTCTAAAGGTTCATTTTAAAATCATGCCCATACGTTATGGGAGGCTTATTAAACTTATGCTACAAATTATTTTACATGTATATCGAAACACATAGCAAAACATTTTCCCGCACAAACAATATTGCCTTAGTCTAAAATAGTTTCTTCTGAGACGAAATAAACATTATTTTGTTCATAAAATATGTGATTTTGTAAAATGTTGAATTTGCTTTCTGATTGTATAATCTCATTATATTTTCTGTAATCAATAAGTCAATATAAACATATTAACTCATCATTTTTGAAATATCAAAAATGTGTTTAATTCATGGTGAATAATATGATTTTTTTGTGAATTTAGTTCTTTAATATATTTGTACTTTTTACATTTTATTTGATGGAAATAAATTAATTATTGTAAGCTGTTTCCTATTAATATGTATAGTTGCTAACTACTGGACGTTATATAAAAATTACTTCGTGGACCCCAGTCGCATGTTTTCCTGGCCTGTATTATGGGTCGCCTGACTTCAAAATGTTCTACATTTATGATTGTGTAAGCATGAAATTCATGTGTTTGTAGGTAAAAATAATAGATATTTATATTAAAAATATGATATATATATATATATAAATATATATATATATATTATTTTAATTCATTAAGGCCACATCGAAAGTAGGTTTGAAGCTCAATAGAACCGAAAGTACTATACCGTAAAGTAGAATAAGCTTCTTTCTTTTATTATTGTGGGGGGGGGGGGTTAAGAAATATATTTTGGGGTGAAATATTCATTGTGTTTGTTGGGATGCCAGTTTATGTGTCTATTACACTCACTGAAAGAAACCTGAAAATGTAAACACGTAAGATGTATGATTTAATACGATCGTATGAAAAATATAATAAATATATAAAAAAAAAGTGCTTAAACAAAAAAACTTAACTAAATTACCTCATTATATATATACAGGGCTACCCGGCGTTACCCAAGGCGATAAAAACACAAAATAGAACCTAAATAGCATGTGTAACATCTTTATATAATAACTTCTATGCCTCTTCCCCTCTCTCTCTTTCTCTCTCTCTGTTTCTTTCTCCCACCCCCTCTCTCTCTCTCTCTAACAGTCATTTTATATTTCTCATTTTCTCTTTTAATTATGTAATGTTAGTAAGGAGGCCTTCACAGAACTGCCAAATACCATTAAAATTAAAGTATGAAGATAAATAATGTTGATAATTGTTACTGATCCTGGACAACGCCGAGTGGAACAAATAGTCCCGGTATTTCAGAAAAATATGAAGATAAATAATGTTGATGAAGACAATTGTCTAAACAGATGTAATATATAACAGTTACCAAAAGTAATAATGTAATCTTACAATTTTTTTATCCTGGACAACATCAAATAAAACAGGTGGTTCCGTCAATTCTTAATGTACCCCCTTCATTTTAACATATTAAGAAAATGCGTAATGTTGATGACGTTAATAGTCGAAAGACATTTACTATATATTATTTATCAAACGTAAGACTGTAATTTTAAATTTTTTAGTACCGGGCAACACCGAGAATAACAAATGTTAACGCTCAATTCCTAATAACTTTCGAGAGTCGATTAGTTTATACAAATCACGCCAAGTACTTGTTTCCCTCCAATCCCTATGGTTTTCTTTCCGGATTAGTTGTAGGAATGACACGGATAAGAAGGTAAATCCTGGGAGAGTGGACCTCCTTCTTCCTAGAACGCAACTGAGACCGACAGAATAAAGGACGCTACCGGTCAGATATTACACTGTGATTTCCCCAGAATATTAATTGTGAATTTCCAACCTTACCCGCATTCCTCTAGTGTAATTTCCTGGTTAATTTTAAGAATGACTGTCAGGTTTTAAAAATTACTACATAATATTATTGATTTGTTTTTAAATTAATACATAATTACATTGAATTTAAACTGAAAATGAATTTTTTTTGTAAATTCTAGATATTATGCAGCTGAAGTTTCGCGCATCAAAATAATACCAAGTGTGTCTGTGTTTGTTGCGTGTTTTCAAGTTTTAGCTGGATATGCAAACATACTAAAATCCGAACATACACACATACGTTTGATCTTTAGATACAATAATATATATATATATATATATATATATATATATATATATATATATATATATATAAAATATATATAAAATATAAGAATACGAAATTACATAATTGTCGATGCAATAATTTATTTTAACCCTGTGTTTTTTTCAAGCACAAATCCAGACAATTACATTTTTAAGACTGAAAGAAAATTGAATTAAACCTCGACAATTCAAACACAACCAGAGAGAGTGGTAGTAGCAACCTATCTGATACATTTTTTTAGAGAGAGGGGGAATTTAAATTTTATATTTAACTATGGCGATCGAAGGGGAGGGATCTTTAAGTTTATCAAATAATAACGGCCGTGTCAGAAACCACATTACATTATGACACTTACAACTTGGCGATATCATACATATAGACAACCTTACTCACACGCATACATAGGTAAACCTAAATACGTACACATCCTACGAGCACGCACACAGGCAACACCAGCCACACACTACCATAACTATGCATATTCATATACATAACTATTAGACATACATTTTTAGCCCAGACAAATTCGTGTTCTCAAACCCGATAGGAGTAAAGAAAGAAAGAAGCAAGTAGGCAGACATAGAGAAAGAAGAAGAAAGAGACAACCAACGACCAACCGCGTGTCATAGATTTTCAGTCCGTCTGGATTCCAAGAAAAAGAATCTATTTGGAATAAATATTATCTAAAATTATACGGATGTAGTCATATTTGAATCTATTTGAAATAAATATTATCTAAATTTATACGCATGCAGTTATATATACGCACACAGAGTTATATATATATATATATATATATATATATATATATATATATATATACCCACACACACCTACACACAATATTTACATAAACACTCTATATTCTTATTGTAATATATTAATACAATATGAGTTCTAAAAATTAGTCTTATATTATTCATATTTTAGGGTAATTGTATAATCTACGGAAATCTATAGTTATAACCTAATGCAAGTCTAATAATGTCGATCGTTATAGTTAAATATAAGATTCAAATTCCCCCTCTTTCTAGAAAGATGTATCAGATAGGTTGCTACTACCACTCTCTCTGGTTGTGTTTGAATTGTCGAGGTTTAATTCAATTTTCTTTCAGTCTCAAAAATGTAATTGTCTGGATTGATGCTTGAAAAAACCACAAAGTTAAAATAAATTATTGCATCGACAATTATGTAATTTCGTGTTCTTATATTTTATGTTATTCTTGCTCTGTTTACCACATTGAGCTCTCATACCCGGATTTCCTCCTGGAATTATTCCATTATAACACAAATATATATATATATATATATATATATATATATATATATATATATAGAGAGAGAGAGAGAGAGAGAGAGAGAGAGAGAGAGAGAGAGAGAGAGTAAGCTAATACTTTAAAGATATAAATAATATATAAAACCAGGTAGACTATCAGGATAAAAACAAAGCTCAATATAGAGTATATAGCAATAATATTAATTGAATGACATAATAAAATGAGAAATTAATCAGATTTTATTAAAGTTTAAAAACAAGGAGTGATATTGCGTCTTTAACTCATGAGTTTTCAAAGAAAATATTCTCCTTAGAGGACCATTACCGCAATGACATTACTGCATGTGATAAAATTAAGCTTTGAAATATATAAAAATATATAAAGAATACATAAAAGTATATAAAACATCAAATATATGGGGACACTCTTTTTGTTAAACTCATACAGTTGATCCAAGTCATGAAGTTTAAAACAATTTCAAGAAATATGTCAAAGAAGTCGATTAAAAAACAATCCAGGTAGTGAATAATAGTCCAAAAACGAAAAAAGTTACCCAGGCAGGAAATTTGCCTGCTTCTCATGAGCTGATAGTTGTGCAAGCCAAAACTTCCTAGTCTGACGTATATATAGAAAGATATGATGGAGTAGAAATATGCAGTAAGATCCGATCAAAAAACAATCGTTAAAAATAGGGACTGGAAAATTAAAAGTAAATAGAATATTTAAATTTATGCTTAAATTTAAAATCAGCAGGAGCCGACTTTAACAAAAACCCAAATGCACCAAAGGCAAAGGGGGCCAGGGGAAATGAGAAAACGCGAAGAAAAAGAAGGGGATGGCACAAAGCATAAGACAGTGTCAAAAGAAGAAGGGTGTGGGGCGCGAGGTCGACACACCAAAGAAAAACAGAAAGATAATATTAAAACAAACAGAAAAAGAGGAAGAAGAAAGAGACAAAAATACGCCATGGGGAAACGGCCGGAAAGACAAAGAAGCAGAATGGGGTGGGACTAATGTCTGGCCATGTGACACCAGCCAGACATGCAAATTTTGCGACTGACTACAGTGAGAAGTCCCCAAAGTCAAGGCTGAATAGAATACAATTCATAGATCCACAGACATACCTACACATAAGGATAAGTGCGCACACACCCACAGACAGACAAAAATACACACACCCACGTGTATGTGTGTGGATACTCACACACGCGCACATGCAGGCACACACACAGATGCATCCCAAAAGCACACACATATATATTCCCACAGACACACCCACACACAGCCACATACATACAAACGTCAACACACACATATACTTATATATATATATATATATATATATATACACACATACATACACACATATATATACACGTATACACACAAACATACACACACACGTACACATATATACATATGCATCCATACATATATATAAACATACACACACATGTACACATATATACACAGATCCGCATACATATATATACATATATATACATATATATATATACATACATACATAAACACACACATGCACACGTGCAGACACCCACACATACGCACACAACGCCTGAAAAAATATCCATAGACAAATTCAAAGTACAGTGCAACGCAGTATTAAATATAAATGTCATAGAAAGTTGGTTGGGGGGGGCTAAAATACAATCGAGATGTGCAGCGGCAATTAGGGAGAGGTATTGAGTTAGGGTATTAATTAATCCACAAATTATGGATTTTAATTTTGCATACCCCAAAATCAAAGATGATATGTAAGAAAAAGATATTTATATATATATATATATATATATATATATATATATATATATGTATGATAATTTTTATTTACACAGACATGTACAAAATCTGCGACACTGGCATGT
Organism: Sepiola atlantica; assembly: GCA_963556195.1. Lineage (NCBI taxonomy): Eukaryota > Metazoa > Mollusca > Cephalopoda > Sepiida > Sepiolidae > Sepiola > Sepiola atlantica. The sequence continues at coordinate 57,510,704 of OY744541.1, forward strand.
CGATGTTATCGATCAACAGTTATTATAAACTGAGATCTCATCAGGCAGAGTTAGAATCCGATCTTAACCTCAGATCATATTTGGAGAGAATGAAGTGGTGAGAAAAAGAAGAAAAGAAATTTAACATTTCAAAATTTAGGGAGTCACGTGGTTTAGGACCGTTAAAAATCAAAAAATTAAAATCTAAAATCTAAAACAAACAAAACAAAACCAATAAATAAATAAAATAAAACAAAGTGGAAAGAGGGACATATAATGAAGAGAGTAGGGTGGAGAAAGAAATATATACAGATAGAAAGATAGATAGGTAGACAGATAGAGAATGAGAACGTCTGTTAATTCAGACCGAGAGGGGAGAAGGTGGAGAGGGAAGATAAACATGCAGGTTTAGGTGTAACAGAAATCGACAGTTATTTTAAACTCGTACGAACAAGCATATTTTGAAGACATTGTAATTTTGTGTGTAAGTGTGTATGTGTGCGTGCCCCCAGATCAGCCGTAATTGGCGGTATGGGCGAGTAATGGGGGGGGGGGGGTAAGGGGTTGTTAATCAAATGTTTCGCTAATTCGAAATTTATACTGTTTTTATTGTGTCTGGAGTTTACCAACTTATCATTAATAAATTAATAAATCAAATAAAATATATTAGTAAATTAGTTAAGTCTAACATAATTATTAGTAATACTACTACTACTACAACTAATAATAATGATAGTAATAAACACCAATAATAATGTAAATGATATAAACTTATAATAATAATGACAATGAATGATAATAACAGTAATACTTGGATCTAATTTAGAAGTACTAAAATGCTGCCATTGTTAATTATTTATAGTAATAATAATAGTAATAATAATAATAATAATAGTAATAATAATAATAATAATAATAATAATAATAATAATAATAATAATAATAATAATAATAATAATAATAATAATAATAATAATAATAATAATAATAATAATAATAACAACGACAACAACAGCAATAATAGCAGTCAATAATAATTAAGAATTAATAAAAAAAAAAGTAATAGTCTGGAAAAATATAGAATAATTGAGAAATATTAGATATACTAGAAGGTAATAAGAATAATAATGATAATGATAATAATAATAATAATAATAATAATAATAATAATAATAATAATAATAATAATAATAATAAATAATAATAATAATAATAATAATAATAATAATAATAATAATAATAATAATAATAATAATAATAATAATAATAAGATTAATAATAAAGATATAGAAGTAGGTAGCAATATAATGGTTGTAAATATTGTAATATGAATCAGTGGTTGCAATAATTCTAATCATATAAACATAGTAATAATAGTAGTTATACCAATATCGACAATTGCAATAGTAACTCCAATAATCCCAACAATAGTCATAATGACAGTAGAAAAATAAAAAATAATAAATAATAATAAAACAATAAAATAGTTGTAGTAATTATAATGATAATAATGATAATAATAATAATAATAATAATAATAATAATAATAATAATAATAATAATAATAATAATAATAATAATAATAATATTAATAATAATAATAATAATAATAATAATAATAATAATAATAATAATAATAATAATAATAATAATAATAATAAGAATAATAATAATAACAATAATAATAATGGAAGTAAAAGTCAATTTACGGTAACCATAGCAATATCAATATTATTAATAATAATAATAAAATGGTATTATTGTCAATTCCACTGCTACAAATAATAATAATTATGATAATAATAGCAAAAAGAACATTAACATTAATAATAATAATAATCTTGATAATAGTACATGAATGACAAATAATTAAATGTCAGATAATTAAGTTTAAAATATTAATAATGATAATAATAATCGATAATAGTAATCTAAAATAGTAAGCAATATATGAATAAAAAATATAAGGGAATATTAGAGGGTAAAGAAAAATACAGAAGATGACAATTAATCTTAATCATAGTAGCTGTAAATATGATAATAATGATTTTTTTAAATATATTTAATAATAGGGAAATTATCTGTTGTGATAATACTAATAAATAATAATAGTAAAAATAATAGTGATAGCTATAATAATGGTAATAATGGTTGCCACGATAGTTTTAATAATTGTTATAATGATGATTATGATAATAAAGATAATAGTAGTATTATAAGTAATAATAATAATAAAATTAATAATAACATTGATTTATAAAACTGATAATAATAATAGTAGAGGTGGTTATTCAAATAATAGATATATTCAAATAATAGATATAATGACGGTTATAGGTAGTGAGTGTAGTAAAAACTGGAAAAGTAATAATAATAATAATAATAATAATAATAATAATAATACTCATAATAATAATAATAATAATAATGATAATACTAATAATAGTAATACTACTACTAATAATAGTAATACTACTACTAATAATAATACTACTACTACTACTACTACTACTACTACTACTACTAATAATAATAATAATAATAATAATAATAATAAATAAGAAAGGTTGTAAGATGATAGTTATGTTGACAAAATTACCGTTAGTGGATAGCTAAAGTGTTTTTTTGTTTTTTTAACGAGATAGTATTAATGTTATTAATAATATTGATATTGCCATGGTTACTGTTTCTTGACTTTTACTTCCATTGTCATTATATGTTTTAGTAACAATGTTGATACCACCATTAATGATAATGCTATTATCTATAATTCTATTATTATTATTATTATTATTATTATTATTATTATTATTATTATTATTATTATTATTATTATTATCATATCCGGTCTCCTTGCTGTTATGGGTTTGTCTGTTTGTACATTCATATCCCATATGCTTTTGTGTTTTTCGTTTTCTAGTACAGTTTCTGGTTTGTGTTTGTACCGTTTTTTTGCATATTCGAAATTCAGTTGTTTGCACATTTCCCGGTGTACTTCTTTCCCCACGCTGTCATGTCTGTTCTTGTATTCCTTTTGGGCTAGCTTGCTGCATTCACTTATTATATGGTTTATCGTTCTGTCTCTTTGTCCACACAATCGGCATTTGCTGTTTTCCTGGGTTTTATCTATCTTTGCTTTAATAAAGTTTGTCCTAATCGCATTATTCTGTGCGGCCGTCAGCAGAGATTCCGTTTCTCTGTTCAAGTGTCCTTTTCTTAGCCATGCCCAGCTGTTTTCATTGGCTTCATCGCTCGTGAGTCTTATAAAGCGTCCATGTATTTGTTTTTCTTCCCACTTTTCCTTTCTTGTCTTTTTGTTTCTGGTTTCAGTGCTTCCGGAGTTGTTTGTTGGGCTGGTGTCTCTTGCTGTAGTGATCAGTCTTTCCGTGTTCTGGGTTACATATTTCTCCAGCTCTTTTTTGGTGTCTTCCACACAGTCTTCTATACTTACCAGGCCTCTACCTCCTTCATTTCTTTTCATGTAGAGTCTGTCCGTATCGTCTTTTGGGTGCAATGCATTGTGCATAGTCATTAGTTTTCTAGTCCTCTGGTCAAGGTGCCTGAGTTCTTCTTTGGTCCAGCCTATGAATGGTCCAGAGTATCTTATTAGTGATACAGCCCATGTGTTTATCCCTTTTACTAGGTTTCTGCTATATAGTTTAGTTTCTAAGAGTTTCCTTGTTCTTCGTATATATTCTTTTCCAATCTTCTCTTTCATTTCTGTATATTTGATTGTGTCTGCTTCCAGAACTCCCAGGTATTTATAACTAACTTGTTCTCCTATCGCCCTCATCTCCTCTTGGTTGGGGAGTTCTACACCTTCTGTCGTCTCCAGTTTTCCTCTTTTGATCTCTAGCAGTGCACATTTTTCTATTCCAAACTCCATTTGGATATCCTGGCTGAATATCCTGGTTGTATTTATCAGCTTTTCCAGTTCTTTTATTTTTGCAAACAGTTTAAGGTCATCCATGTACATTATTATTATTATTATTATTATTATTATTATTATTATTATTATTATTATTATTATTATTATTATAAATAATTAACAATGGCAGCATTTTAGTACTTCTAAATTAAATTAAATTATTACTGTTATCATCATTCATTATCATTATTATCATTTTATATCATTTCAATTATTATTGGTTTTTATTATTAGTAGTAGTAGTATTATTATTACTAATAATTCTGTTAGACTTAACTAATTTACTAATATATTTGTTTGATTTATTAATTTATTAATGATAAGTTGGTAAACTCCAGACACAATAAAAACAGTATAAATTTAGAATTAGCGACACATTTGATTAACAACACCTTACCCCCCCCCATGTCTCGCCCATACCGCCAATTACGGCTGATCTAGGGGCACGCACGCATACACATTTATACACAAAGTTACAGTTGTCTTGAAAATACGCTTGCTCGCACAAGTTTAAAATAACTGTAGATTTCTTTGACACCTAAACCTGCATGTTTATCTTCCCTCTCCCAATTCTCCCCTCTCGGTCTGAATTAACAGACGTTTTCATTTCTCTATCTGTCTACCTATCTATCTTTCTATCTGTATATATTTCTATCTCCACCCTACTCTCTTCATTATATGTCCCTCTTTCCACTTTGTTTTATTTTATTTATTTATTGGTTTTGTTTTGTTTGTTTTAGATTTTAGATTTTAATTTTTTAATTTTTTGATTTTTAACGGTCCTAAACCACGTGACTCCCTAAATTTTGAAATGTTAAATTTCTTTTCTTCTTCTTTTTCTCACCACTTCATTCTCTCCAAATATGATCTGAGGTTAAGATCGGATTCTAACTCTGCCTGATGAGATCTCAGTTTATAATAACTGTTGATCGATAACATCGACATGCCAGTGTTGCAGATTTTGTACATGTCTGTGTAAATAAAAATTATCATATATAAAGCTCTATTAGATATTGAGCAATTTTTATAAACACGGTTTAAATTCTTTGGATTACTACCTTGTGGATGTTTTACCTGGATTATTACCATCATATATATATAGATATATATATATATATATATATATATATATATATATATATATATATATATATATATATATATATATAAGAATTAATAAACAGTAAGATTAGCCAAGTGAAAAATACGGAACACAAAATGAGAAAACAAAAAATATACTAGTAAATTAATAATAATAATAATAATAATAATAATAATAATAATAATAATAATAATAATAATAATAATAATAATAATAATAATAATAATACTATAAAAATGACCCCAACTCACTCCTAAAGATAATCATATTTAATCGTCCAGATTCCGCAGCCACCAAAACTGCCTCAGAGTTGACAGGCCGCAGGCCTTGAAGCCTGGTCTGCATGATATTGACTCTCTCAATATAGACCATTCTAGGCAATGTGGGACACCTTTGGATCTAAGATTTTAAACCAGGCAAGTCAAAGATGCCCTATCATCACCGACATCACTATTAAAAGAGCAAAAATAAGTAGAGATGCGGGTTTTAGTTAAATTGGCTAATACTCCCATACAAGTGTATATACTAGGATCAGCCATACCACTCAAGCCAACACCGCCTCCATCATCGGGTGTGTCTGAAGGCATTATTGTCCAAAATAGGTTGTTCATCCATGCTAGGTCAATCCAACCACTGGACACCAGGAACACCATTAGTGCCAAAGACTATAGGAGGGGCGCTGCCAACATGCCGATGGGATGGAAAGACGCAGGAAACATTTGGTGTGGCATTAGTTATTTCGAAAGATGATCCAGCCGAAATCCCCGTGCATCGTCGCACCCAACAAGAGGTATGAATGGGACGCATGGCAGAAACGAATGTACAAACCCCAACCCCCACAACTAAGTCCAGAATAAAATAATCGAATCTCTCTGAAGAAAAACTGCCTTCGAGTGTTGTCTCCTGCCTGTCTATAAAATTTATCCACAGAGCAAAGATAACCAGCATCGATCACGGCCAGAGACACGCAATGAAAACCGGCGGCGCGAATGACGATCACGACCAGACGACCAAAGAAACTGTAAGGTAACTTTTTGTATTGAACATTTTTGGGTCCTAATTTGATGAACTGAGAGAGTTGAAACGGAAAGAAAAGTGCACCATGTTCTAAAGAAAAGATGTTCAAAGTAAACAATGATTAATTTGATATGTTAAATAAGAAATAAAAAGTGTACCATGCTTAATTTTATATGTTAAAAAGAGAACAATGTGTTTAAAAAGAACTATGTTTAAAGAGAACAATGTTTTAAAGTAAAATGTTTTAACGAGAAAAATATTTGATCTAAAGAACACTGTTTAATGCAAAATCTTTCAAGGGACTGTCAGTTTAAAGGCTTAAAAGTGTCTTAGAAATGAGTGTTGAAAACGCTTCTAGACGTTTCGTAAAGTTTTCGTGCTTCTAGAAGCGTTTAAGAGACCATTGGTTCCGTGGCGATAATCTCATTTAGAATGTAACTTTGTATCGATTTTATAAGACGAGCCTTGCTCGGCGCTTCCGATGGAGTTTCGTATGATTTCGTATTATGATTTTATGGGAAGCTTTGGCCACGAGGTGTCGTCAGATCGAACGATGTAATGTAACAAATCTCGTTTTGGTAACCGTGACCAGTTGTTTAAGCGAGAACTGCCACGGCCCATTCCGGGACGGCTATGTAACATAAACATATTTGGTGAGCGTTCGAACCGGGATCACCACAGAAAGGAAAAGGGAGAAAAGAAACGTGTGCGGTCCGAATAAAAAAAAGAAGAAAAAGCATGGGACAAAGAGAGAGAGAGAGAGAGAGAGAGAGAGAGAGAGAGACAGGAGAGAGAGAGAGATGTCAACGAACAGTGAGTACTTCGTATTTTTATTTTAGATAAATTGAAAAAAATAGGAACTGTTACGAATTGAAATTGTTAAGAAGTTAAAAGGAAAGAAAAAGAAAACGGACAATTGCCCGAAAATATGTAACGGACCTTCGAGAGACTTGTATTTCAAAAAAATAAAAGAACATTAAAAGTGGACTATAGTAAAGAAAAAAAAAATGAACATTAAATGTAAGTTATAAAAACAGGCTGATGTGTCTTTACAGAACAATTAGTAAAGAAAAAAAAAGAGAAAAAGTCTTTGCTCACACACGCATTTACACATTATAATTGTTTGATTTGATTGTTACTTGTAAAAAGAGAAATGTGTTGCTGTTTTTTTTTGGGGGGGGGGGGTTAATAGTTAAAATGTGCTGGGGTTGACGACGACGCGGGAGGAAAAAAAAGGAAAAAACAGAGTCAGAGAATGAAAGAAAAGAGAAAGAAAGAAAAAAAGAGAGAAGTGATCGTGGTATATGTTTTTTCTCGTCTATGACTGTTGAAGTGAAGAAAAAAGAGTGATAGAGAAAAAGAGAGAGAATGGAGAGAGAAAAGAAAGATCGCGGAGGGGCGGCCATTGTTCTCCGTTCGTATTGGGACTGAGGACTGCCAAAGCCAGCATGGACACTCGGCGCTGCCCGGATTGGAGATTGATGACATATTAACCCGTTACGCTGTTTTCTTTGCTTTTTCGTTTTGTTTGAAGTATGTTGTATTGTGGTTAATTGTTTTTTTCTTGGGTTGTTTAAAAGTAATTGTTTAATTTTATATAATTGATGTAAAGTTTGTGCTGTATAATTTGCATGGTGGAGATGGGTTTTGATTTCTTTTTGTTGTTTTGAATGAATCTTGTTTTGAGAGTTTAGTCGGTTAAGTGAGTGTGCTATAACAGTTACGAAAAAGATTTTTTTAAAAGCAGATGATTTAATGCATATCAGTTTGGGTCAGCCGGGCGATTTGAATAGATTAGCTTCGGGCAGTTGGCGACAGTCAGAGTCGGTTTGGGTCAGGTTGTGGAAAACCTTAGGCAGGGTTGTATTTTTTCTCGGAAAGAATCCCCGTGTACAGAGTATGTAGAGTCTTGGAAAGTCAGTGAGGGATTCCCGACGTTTGCTCGAATGCTCTTTTGTATAGAATACGCATGGGTAGTGGCGAGGCTTGTACTAAAGCCTGCATACGTTAAAATTGCGAACGGGGTGAAATGACGGAGGTATGGTCATTCTTTGGGACTACGAAGGCGGTGGTCATTTGTTCGGTCGCACGGCTCTATTTGGAGAGCAGCAGTTTGGCTTGACAAGATTGAACTAAACGTTCGCGCCGCGTGCGTGAAGTTGTGGACCAGGAGGGAATGGTGGAAGTTTGGCCATTAAGAGGGATCACGAAAAAGGACGGTGGTCAGTTATGGAGATTGTTTTTTTGTGACCCAGGTGTGCCCAGCTGCGCCGATAGATTGTATGAAAGTTGTATAAATTTTAAGCTTTGCAATTGTGGTCCCATATTTTGGGATTTTAAATGTTTGCCGACGTGGTTGCTGGGAAAATCCCTCACCCTTTTACCGCATAGATAGGGCCACGGGAAGGGAACGCATAGAATTGGTGTCTGCTCAACACCAGTGGGGATTGGAGTCAAGCTGGAGTGTGGTATAACTCAGGTGCGCGCGTCGGAGGCAGATGGAACCATGGAGGGGATCGATTTTAAAAGGAGGTACCGGGTATGGATTGACTTTGGTTTATAGGTTGGGCCTAGTTTTGGTCACTCGGCGTGTTCCGGGTACAGAGATGATTCGATGTGACATGTCACCTTGCCGCCGTACCCACTAGTTAGAACCATGGGATAGGGGAATCCTCGTTTAATAGAGAGGGCTGGGAGTTAGAAACATGGGTGATTGTTCTCGGACATTCGCACCGGGGGCACTGAGGTGTCCGAAATGTATGGTCCAGATTAGCAAGTGATGTAAGGACGGTACCTCACGTAGATCTTGGAGGTTGACCATTTAAGTTTACGTCTTAATGAAAGGGGTTTCTGATTTGTTTCCCTATATCCGATAATGCGCGGGAGTTAATTTTAAGTAGCAGTGAGTCGTATACTGATGATTCAATGAATATGTGTGAGAGTGAGATGGCACGCAGAGATAACATACGGACAATTCGGGGCACCATGGTCGGGCAGAAGTGAGGCCAGGTGAACACTGAGTGATTATGACATGGGATGGGCATTGAGCCGAAATCGATCGTAAGATGTAATTTTCTTACATCCCAGTAACAATGTCATATTGTACCGAAGGAAATTCCGGCTGGATAAAGATGATGTTAGCTCCGCTGTGTTCCTAATTTTGAGCAGCCCCGGGAATGGGTTTTTAAAAAAATCCTAGATTGTTTTTTTCTGATAAGAGAGGAAGATGTATTATATTATAGATGGGGCCCCATATCTTTAGATACGATTACGTCAGCTAGTGTGAATTATGACTGGGTGAGACAATGAGTGCGGGTCAATCTGACATGCATCGAAGGGGACCGTTATGAGTCAATCATGTTTTTGTAAAACCATAATAAAGTTACAAATTCGACGCCGACACATAGAATCTCGGATCAGAGAAGGTCAGATATGGGACGATTTCTATCCGCCTATGCATGCATAGGCGGATAGCTGCTTTATAGAGATATAGGATAATGTCAGGTGTGAGCAGTTTTCTAGCACAATGGTGGGAGCCCACTTTCCTTGAAGCAACCTTGACAATATCTTCCACGTATTGGTTCCAGTTCATGTTACCTGTGAATGTTAGGCCGAGGTGTTTGAACGTTGGACTCTCAAGTAGGGTGTTATTTGCCATGGAAATCGGTGATTGAAGAGCTATCTGGTTATTGCCACATCTGGGCTGGTGCACCATACACTAGTCTCCCAGTAGATATGGTCTAAAAAAGAGTCGCTACTCTAACAGGTCCCTCACTATCCATTAAGCACCGGCTCTAGTCCCATTGCCGCAATGAAAAATGCGCTGAATAACTTGCTTCTCTGATGTCCCCTTGACGAAAATACACTCGATCAAGCTTACAATCAGCTAAATCTCATCCATTCATAGTGGAGGTTTCCACATGCCGGAGAGCCTTCTACTATAAAAGCTTCTTTCAACGGACTGCCGGTTTTTGTACCCCCTCCTTACCCCCTGTTCATTACAGTGCACAGCTCCCAATTTCGGATGACCCCCAAAACTTTCACCTTAATTCTCAGTAGACTATTATGTCTACAGTGGCAACTTGCCTTGTTTGGGGGTGAACTATATTAAAAAAAGGAAAGAAGACAGTCCTGTCCAAAATGTTTGGCCAGTTTTGTGATAGAGGTTGTTTAACTGGCTCTGGTTACTTGGTGTTGGCGTACATTACTAATGTTTGGGTTCTGGGCGGTCATCACCTATTGGATAGTGCTCACAATAGTGGCTCAATGTTGATGATCAATTTATGAAAGACCCATACCTTCTGCTTGTCTTGGCAGACACTGGTGTCTGTACATTACTCTGTACAGTGTCAACACTTTCCTCGTTTTAGTGCCCAGTTTGTTAATGTCCTTTTATGGCAATCAATAGTGGGAAAGCTATATGTTATCACTGGCATAGCTAGTCAGTTGATGACAGTTACTTAGTTTTTGTTTGTGAGCTGTTTTTCAAATATTTCTAACACGGCGTACATATTCTCTGCCAATGTTATCTTTCATATTGGCATGTTGAATTCAATTGTTTTTTCTATGCCAAGGTATATGTATTGTTTCTCTTTTAATGTTAGTATCTTCATCAATACCTGCTTTGTTAACTCATTTGCGCATTGAGAAAAGGTTTAACTCCATGGGATGTCTCTGATGTGATCTCTGATTGATTCCCAATAAAGCTTGAGATGAAAATATAAAATATAAACATTAAATTATTTGTATTTTGAGGTGTGCTGATTTGAGAAATGTGATAAACACAATTATAAGAATCACGACACTGATCTCGAGAGAATCAGAAAAACTATAGAGCCAGACGAGATCGACTCAACAGACGTTCCTCATTTTGCTCCCTCTAGCAGGGTCTAGGGAGCTGACCGTATATGTACAGCAGAGTATGCTAATGAATGCAGCCATCCAATTACAATAAAGTGTGAACAATGAACAACCTTTTCGATTAATCATTTTTACTGCAAAATCTTTCGAATTTTCGAACCCCAAAAAATGTGACACATTCCTTTGTTATTAGCTTTATATAAGTGTTACGTTGTTGTGAATTCACTTGATGAAAAATTGTATGGAAAGAAAGACAACGTAAATATTATTTTTGTAGGAGTTCAATCGTATTTCTGGTTTCAAAGAATTTCTTATTGAAATGGCATCTTTAAAGATGGAGCGAGTCTGTATTTTTATAAACTGTTCATAAGTTTCGAGTTTTAGATATGTTACACCTCAGAAGTTTAGAATCTCAATATGAAAAATGATTTAACTTTAAAACATAATAGTTTCAAAGAATTTTGTTTTATGTTCATGCCACATTCATAAACATATACGTTGTTTACAATTGTCAAGCTATCATGGCGTTCTAAACATATTGCAACATAAAAATATGTTAGCTATAGAAAGCAAACAGGCCCACTAGGTCCGCCATAATAGCTATAACCAATGAACCCATGGCGATAGCTAAGGATGAGCAAGCAAAATATCTAACTCATTTCATATCTTATTAACAGATTATTTCATATATTACTATCAAAACATACGTATATATATATATATATATATATATATTACTACCAAAACATACGTATAACTCGCCGCGAAATTGTTGCGGTGTTTGTTTTTCGAGAATATATTAACTGAGTAAGGAACTTGGCTCTTAAAAATAATAGGTTGAAAGTTAGCTTTGTCATATACTAAAAATAATGTTATTATCGTGCAATATCTGATCGAATATATGCTTAATGTATTATTGTATAATGACTTTTAATATATATATATTTCACCTACAGACGACGTCGTTTCGGGCACTTTTACTCCCATCAGTGTATGAGTAGCGGTTGCAGGTGGTCGCATGGGCTCGAATGCACTTCGTATATTCAGGCTAGAATTACGTGGCAAACGCTCAGGACCACGCAGCCGCGAGAAATCGACACATACACAAATTGAAATTAAGATACACTTACCCGGGAAGTGGGGGAAGTGCGATTGCTGTATACAGTGTTCAACGCTCGAAAGGAACTTGCTTATCGTAGAAGTGACAAAAGACTTTTCAATTTCAAACTGGGCTCTACTTTTAAGACTATTACATCTTTAAAGGGGCTTTTTACTATAAATATTTTGTTTAAAAATGAAAGTGTTTTTCAACTACAAACGACGTCGTTTCGGGCTCTCTTACTCTCATCAGTGTAAGAATGGCGGTTGCAGACAGTCGCATGAGCTCGAACGTAGTTCGTAAGTGTAATTATATTTTTCTTTCTCCTGATTTCCTCGTGTCCGTACTCCTTATCGCAAATAAATGTTACCACGGTCTTGCTCTGCCGAATGATATCTCTCCGAACAGTCTTTCATCCAGCGCACACACCAACGTAGTCACCAACTCAAATCACCAACTCATAGTCGCTCACTTCCTTCAAAACATTCCCCTTTTATTGCCAGTGACATTGCACTCATACAAATGAGCAGTGAGCGAGATCAGGAAGTAATGGGAAGTCTTTGCTATAACTAGCCATTTCACTCAGGTTCTGTTTCTTTATGAATCCATTCCTGGCTGGGGTAAGTCATACATTGCTAACCACAGTAGATTCAGGCTAGAATCACGAGACAAACGCTCAGAACCACGCGGCCGTGTGGAATCGACACAGACAGAAGTTAAAATTAAGATACATTTACCCGGTAAGCGAGGGGAGTGTACTTGCTGTCTACAGTGTTCAACGTTCGAGCGGAACTAGCTATATATATATATATATATATATATATATATATATATATATATATATATATATATATATATATATATATATATATATAAAGAGAGAGATAATGACATGAAATAAGTGTTTGTAATTAGTCATGACGATTGGTTTCATGCTGTAAGCGTTTTCTCATATGACTAGAGCTCGTTTCTAATATGTTCTGTGTTTACTTCCGGTTCTACATGACTGTTGGCACTGAATTGCTGCCTATCACTGATTGTAAAGTTGGATAACCCCAGTGAATAACAACAATTCAGTAACAAACAGTAATGTAGAAATGGAAGTAGACAAAACATGACATCATGTTAAAGATATTTTAGGAATCGCTAACGGTGTGAACCAATGGTGATGACTGATTAAAAGACAAGTGTTTATGTAATTAATATAACGTCTTACAGAAGAAAATATCGAGTACTATATTTAAATGTCAATTCGAAATGTATAGCCGGTTTCAAAAGTTGATATTCATCAGCTATTAATATATATATATATATATATATATATATATATATATATATATATATATATATCATCTAGTCGTTGTATTGTCACGTGTCTTCTTGACATTTTAACAACATCTAGCTCTACACTTCATCTCAACTTGTAGGCCTTCATAGATGTGTTGCGAGACCTCTGTTATTTGCGTAACGTAAGTTCTGTGCGCTATCCCTTAAGAAACTACATCCATGTTTTGATATCAACATATGAACATCGCTGGTGATTTTATCCTTAGGCCTCCAGCTGTAACCAGAAAGCCTGAAATATAATAAAGGTGTCCGCAGAGTTGCTCCTTTGTGAGGTGTTGCTACCAGATGTTAAGAGCAGTTCTTAGAATTCTGGTGTACACACCGTCAAGTTTATTCTCCAATTCTTTGGTAAAAGTGCAGGTGTTAGTTCCATATACGAGAACTGATGTACCGATGACATCAAAGAAGTCAGGTTTCATCTCGGTAGGAAGATTTGACTCATAGATCAAAGCTTGCCCAGGGCTGGACAATTCCAGTCCTGCGCAAGCTTTAATGATTCGCACATTTTGTTCACTCGCTGTAGAATTTTCCATTACAAATTTACTACCAAGTAAGTAAACTCATTGGCGTTTTTAGACAAGCGCCATTTATGGAAGATATATTTCCATGTTGCATAGGAGAATGTGCTCTGTTGTAAATGGAAGCTCAATAAACTTTGGTATTACTTCGAAAGAGATTAGTATTACCTCTGTTGTTTTAGTTGTGTCCACAAATATTGCAAGGCCGTTAGCATAACATGCGTCAATAATTTTCTTTGCAGTATATCTGGGATCTGGGTTCTACTGTCCAAGATAATTATTCCATAAACAGTCTCAACTGGAATGACATATGGCAGAACTAGCTCGTTTATCTTACCTTTGTGAATCGAACCGTAACTCGACAAGCAATCAGACCGCCTTAAAATTCCTTTCACGTATTCCTTCCAAAATCCTCCGATTAGGGCAGACGTTGATTTATTTTTTCTAAAACCATTTGAATTTCGTTTAAAGATTTTTTTCAATTTCAGGTCGGATGCAGTTAAACTACATTACATTGTACACTTTGGCAGAAATAGACATTAAAGTGATTTCTCGGTAATTTGAGGCACTATTTAAGTCTATTTTCCTTTACTGTACAGGTATGCCTCCCTATACATCTGTTTGTCCATTTATCAATGCATTCGTAATGATGATGATGATGATGATGATGATGATGATGATGATGATGATGATGATGGTGATGATGATGATGATGATGATGATGATGATGATGATGATGATGATGATGATGATGATGATGATGATGATGATGATGATGATATACAGTGTTGCACGATTCAAGCTGGGTGTCATTGAATTTTCCTGAAAGAACTTTCACAGAAAGAATTTCAAACAATCCAGCTGCTTTACTATTTTAATGTTCACAAAACAGTTTCATGCTAATCTATGGTGAAGTTCCCAGTTTTAATGTTGAGTTATCTAACGATAAATATTATTTTCAATCAGTAGTCCAAAAATGTTCGATTAACATTCGTTTACCTTGATTAGGTACAGTAAAAAAAATCGTCAAGCAAGTCAGCTCAATGGTTAAAACATTGCTATTATGCCTCCAATGTGCATGTTGTGTTCTCTACAAAACATTTTTGGCGTTCTCTCGAAAAGACGTTTTACCCCACCCACACGCCATAAGAATAATGCAATTTACCATTTTAAATTTAGTGGCAGTGCCGACTACATGGGTAAGACGACGTTGGGATTAGATAGTAGAGCCCAACAATACATACCTAGTATGATTAGGAATGGAACGTTCAGCAGACGCTCTAAATATCACATACGGTTCTAAATTACGGACCATTTGCTTAAAAACCCGCCGTGCGCTAGGAATTTCAGCATTGACTTCTTTACCATTCCGAGTCATGCTCACTCACTATATCATCTAAAAAACTTGGAAGCGATCAACATTCGTTTACAACGGCTCTCCCTGTGTAAACACAGGCAATGTATATTGGGATTAGACGTGAGCAGTCTCTAAGATATATCCCCTATTGTACATATATCATTACGCTGTTTAATTTTAAATATATGCAGTTGGGGTTTTCTCTATTACCTCTTCTCATCCCTTTTTTAATCCGTTGATACAGCTTTTTTAAAGAGATAGTGAACCCGGTCGGAAGGCTTTATTTTACTTGTTTGACTTTTAATCGTGAACGAGAAAACTCGTTTTTTTTCATGCTTTCGATAATAAAACTGTGTACTCCCCTAAAATCAGAATATATATATATATATATATATATATATATTAGTTATATGTTTCAATTGTATAAAATGTATTTAAACTTTGTAATTTGAGACGGTTTTTTAAACAAGAAAAATGCAGATGTTTTTTTAAAAAAACATATTATTTATTTAAATTCAAATTTTCGATTCACACAATAATATTCATCAAAATAATAGACAATATATTTTTCTTCCTTTTTTTTAAACGACATGGTGTCGCTTGGTTTTTTGCTTCAGTTGTTAACGAAGCTCGTTCTGTAATAATGACCATAAGCGGCGTGTGTGCTCTGGTCACACATTATAAGTATTAGTCTAATGTTTCAACTGTATAGAATGCATTTTAATTTTGTAATTTGAAACAGATTGTGAAACCAGTAAAATGCAAATGTTTTTTTAAAAATAAATATATTATTTAAATTAAAATGTTTGATTCACACAATAATCTTGATAAGGATAATAGACATTCTTTCATTCTTTCTTAAAACGACATGGTGCCGCTTAATCTTGTACCTTAGTTGTTAACCAAACTCAATGTGTAATACTGTCAACATGTGGGGGGGGGGTTCTCTGGTCGCATGTTATACATATTAATAAAATGTGTTTACTGTATAGAATGCATTTACAAGAATCTTGATCAGGATAACATCCAATGTTTTTTCTTCCATTTTTTAACGACATGGTGTCGCTTGATCTTGTGTTTCAGTTTTTAACGAAGCTCGTTGTGTAATAATTTCTACAAGTGGGGTGTGATCTCTGGTCACACGTTATAAGTATTAGTAACATGTTTCCACTGTATATAATTCATTTATATTGTATAATTTAGAACGGTTTTTGAAACCAGTAAAATACAGAGGCTTTTTTTTTAAATAAACATATTATTTATTTAAATTCAAATTTTCCATTCATACAGAAATCTTCATCAGGATAATAGACAATATTTGTTTCCTCTTTTTTTAAAATGACATAGTGTCGATTGGTTTTGTGCTTTAGTTGTTAACAAAGCTCGTTGTGTAATAATGTCAACAAGTTGTGTGTGTTCCATGTTCACACGTTATTAGTATTAGTAGAATGTTTTCACTCTATAGAATGCATTTAAATTTTGTAATTTGAAACGCAGTAAAATGCAGTCCCTTGTTTTAAATAAAAGTATTATTTATTTAAATTTAAATTTTTATTAACGCGAGAATCTTGATCAAGATAATAGACAATATTTTTCTTCCCTTTTTTAGACGACCTGGTGTCGCTTGAATGTGTACTGGCGTTGTTAACGAAGCTCATTGTGTAATAATATCCACAACTAGTTTGTGTGCTCTGGTCGCACGTTATAAGTATTAGTAAAATGGTCTCACTGTATAGAATGCATTTAAATTGTGTAATTTGAAACAGTCTTTGAAACCAAGTAAATTAAGAAGCTTATTTTAAATAAACATATTGTTTATTTAAATTCAAATTTTCGATTCACACAGGAATCTTCATCAGGATAATTGACAATATTTTTGTTCTTCCTTTTTTTCAAAACGACATGATGTCGCTTGATCTTGTACTTCAGTTGTTTACGAAGCTCGTTGTGTAATAATGTCAACTAGTTGTGTGTGATTACTGATCACACGTTCAACAGAAGAGAAAAGGATAGAAAGAGTTCAAAAATGAGATCTCGACAAAAGCTACGGCAAGTCAGAACACACGAAAAAATGCATGAAAATAACTCACATGAGAATTGGTGACAAAGTCCAGCACCACCCACCTAAAAAAGGAAGACCTACTTCCAAAATCTGACACGATACGTTAAGATTTCATACATGGTCCAAACCCGGCTGAGCCAGCTACCAGTATACTGGAGAGCAAAAAGCTTCAATATGATAAACATCCGCAAATAAATCCGTAAAAACGATTGGCAAATTATTATCTTTAAAAATCATAATAAAATAAGCTCCTCACCATTCCTGGGGAAATCTATATTCAAAACACAGCTAAATACGAAACTACTATTGTTCTAAAACAATTCCGCACAAAACATAATTTCGCAGAAATGCACGGATCAAATCTAAAATATGCGAATTACACTTTATATTTATCCATATTATTTGATAAAATAAAGTTGAATATTATAGATATTTCGAATTAAGCTCTATATTTTTCAATAGAAAAATGTATTATTTAAATTCGTGGAATCGTGAAAAGAAAAATTCAATCATTCCAAATCAAAATATTATTGCATCATAAAAACACTCCAAGAGCAATAACTTTTGGGACAAAAATGTTCAGGAAGGAGTCAGCGCCTGGAGTTCAACGCTAATGGTATATTACGGAGTCTGAGTAGAATGGTATGGGAAGGGTGCCCATTGTTAGCACTAATATTTATATTCATATAAAATCACGTCTCGATCGGTGAATTTAAAGAAAAAAATTCATATTCATATAAAATATTTAATCGGTGATTGGCCTAGGTTATTTCATCTAACATACACAAACTTAAAAAAAATAAATAGACACCATTATTATCATTAACAATGAATACTGCTGTCAGAGGGTCCTGGTCGACCTAGGTTATTTTATCTAACATACACAGACATAAAGAAGTAAATAAACACCCTTATTAACATTAATAATGAAGAAAAATATGGTACTTTCAATAGAAATGTTACATTTTTGCTCCAGGGAATGGAGAGGTGATGCATAGTTTAGGAGAGGTCGGAGATAGTGTAGCCAGGGTGAATTGGCAACCAGGTACGTGACATATTTTGCTCCTGGCAACTGTAGAAGGGGTGAACCTGATGAGGGCAACGCAGACGAGACAGCTTTGGCCGAGAGCAACGGGTGTAGTGTCCAATGGGGTGAAGGAGAGCGACTGGAGAAGAGTGATCCTCGTGCAACGCCGATAGGTACTATATAGTATGTGCACCAGGGCGGCGAAAGGTACGTATATAGTATGTGCACGGGGGCGGCGATAGGTACATACATAGTATGTTCACCGGGGCAGCGATAGGTACTATATAGTATATGCATCGGGGCGGCGATAGGTACGTATATAGTATGGGCACTGGGGCGGCGATAGGTACGTATACATTATGCGAACAGGTACGTATTTAGCTTTCACACCGGGGCTTGGAATCTGCACCAGACTGGTGATAGGTACGTATATAGTATGCGCACGGGGGGGGGGCAGATAGGTACATGTATAGTATGCCCACCGGGGCGGTGATAGGTACATATATAGCATGCGCTCCGGGGTGGTGATAGGTACGTATATAGCACGCGCACCGGGGCGGCTATTAGTATGTATATAGCACGCGCACCGGGGCGACGATAGGTACGTATTTAGCATGCGCACGGGGGCGGCGTTAGGTACGTATTTAGCATGTGCACCGGGGCGGCGATATGTACGTATATAGAATGCGTACCGGGTCGGTAATAAGTGCGTATATAGTATACGCACCAAGGATGCGATAGGTACGTATATAGTATGCGCACCGGGACGGCAATAGGTACGTATTTAGCATTCGCACCGGAGCTGCGATAAGTACGTATTTAGTATTCGCACCGGGGCAGCGATATGTACTGATGTAGTATGTGCACCGCGACGGCGATAAGTACTTATATAGTATCTGCACCAGGTCGGCGATAGGTACGTATCTAGTATGCGCACTGAGGCTGCAATACATACGTATATTGTATCCGCACTGGGGCGGCGATAGGTATGTATATAGTATGTGCACCCGGGTGGGGATAGGTACGTATATAGTATGCGCAATGGGGCGGCTATAGGTACATATATAGTATGCACACCAGAGCGGCGATAGGTGCGTATATAGTATGCGCACTGGGGCGGCGATAGCTACGTATATAGGATGCGCACCGGGGCGGCAATAGGTGCATATATAGTATGCGCACCAAGCGGAGATAAGTACCTATATAGAAGGCGCATATAGAGGCAGTACTTGCCCTGGGCAACGGAAGAGGAATGGTGGGGAAGTGACATTTTGCAAAAGACAAAATGAGAAAGTAGCGGTGAAATGGGGCGACCAGGGAAGAGAAAGGTAGAAAGATAAAGAGACGGCTATAGAGAGAGGGAGAGAAATAGAAGTTTGAATATAAGGATGTTACACACGCGATTTTTCTTAAAATTATGTGTTTTTATGACCCTGAGCAACGCCGGGTAGCCCTGCTAATTATTGATAAAATGCGATCCATTAATCAGAAATATTTAATTATGTGTATTATTTAATTCATTACCCGTTATCTATGTATACCTAAAATCAAAATATGTATTTGTTCAATACCGTATCTCTTTCATTCACAAGTACTAAGGCAATTTAGGTAAATACTCATTAATATTAGTAATTGAAACCAAAAAGGTAAACCATCATACATAGAAGTTTATCCCAGGATGTCATTATATGGTTTGATTCCAGTGCGCACAAATTATATTTCTCCTTTTGTGGAATATATTTGCTCTACCAAGTATTGGCCATTCCAATTCAAAAGGAATTTTCGTATTCATTAAATCCCTAACATATGTACCTAGTGATGTTGTACATTTCTCCGAATTTGTTATATGCTTAGTATTCAAAGAGCATATATGGTCTCTATATCTTGCCTTGGAATCTCCCATTAATATATATATATATATATATATATATATATATATATATATATATATATATATATATATATATATATATATATATATATATATATATATATATATATATATATATATATATAACCACACGGCCAATTTTAAATAGCGAATAAACTGTGATAAGTTTAACACGTTATCGGCGGCTATAACGTCTAGAGCATTCTACTTTTTTGAGGAAGGAACGATGCATTTAAAGCTAGTGACGTCATGCTGTGTTAATACTACACATACAGTTCTCTACTTTTTCGAGGAGCGACAAATAGTAATAATAATATTTGTTATCGTTTATTATCTATGTACGTATACGTATATATATATATATATATATATATATATATATATATATATATATATATATATATGCGTGTGTTTGTGTTCGTGTATAACAGTTGGAAGATAAATAATTAATTCATTGATTTATAGTTTACAACGGAAAATCAGGAAGGCTTCATATTACCCTAACATGCGGTAAAATAAATAATATCAATAAAATGTTGCTTAAATATTATAAAACGTGATATTAGAATATATTATTATGTGCTATTCTTATAACTATATAACCTAATAGATGTTTACTCTAAAATCACAATTGGAATTAAAAACATGTTTTTTTTTACATTTGTGTGCACTTGGAGTTTTTTCGCATATTTAAAGATAGAAACATGTTGTTTTGTTTTATACAAATATAAAAAATAAATGGCGAATTTTTTGTTTCTAAAATATTCGATGTCATCGACATCAATAATAATTTGCTAATATTTGCGGATAAAAGCCCAAGGCCGAACGGATATTTCTCTGAAACGCTTCCCGTAAACGGACAACATTCAGCGGAAGCAACATTATGGCGGAAAAAATGCAAGAGACGTAGACTAAAGATTTCAAGAAAAAACAGTAATGGAGAAATAATCTAACTTTGAGGGTTTTTTTAATTAAGACTGTTGAAAATGTTTTCGATATTTGCGAAAAATTAAGATTTCTGTCAATGGCTAGGAATGATATCTTACTGAAAGCATCAGTACTTAAATCCGTAAACAACCACTGGTCACTTGATAAATGAAGTGATTCGAAACCAGTTTTAAAAAATTGATATTTTTGCCTATTCACAGATATTTTTTTCTGTTGTAAAAATGTTACTTTTAGATTGCCTCTAAAATTATGTGACTGATACCAATTTTAAAAATACTTCAGTTTTCAGGTATAATAAATACTTAAATACTTTAAGAAAATATTTATCACACATTTTGTCATATTTTTACTAGCATGAAGTAGTATTACAACATTTCGTCTAGTTCCCCAAAGTATATCTCGAGATTCTAGACAAAATTTAAAAAAAGCTTGAATATTATTAGTCTTGAATCATCATGTCGCCTTCAATTACTATCATCCAACTGCAATGTTTCTTCGCCATCTTGTCAATAAATACTTTCATGGAGCTGTCCGATTGTTTCTATGGTTTCATAACCATAAGAATACATTAATTTCTCGATCTCATCTTTGCATGTAAAATTCATGAATTCTCTAGTGCATTTTCTACCAGCTCTTGTCGTCGTAATGTTTAGAACCTTGAAAATGTCAAATACTACGCTAATCGCCATCTTCATTCTTTGTCTTCTCGTTTTTAGTAATCTTCTTATACCATTGTGACTTCACACTGGTTAATGGGTCAATAACTAATTAATGTAAATACTGAGACCAAAAATGCTGAAAAATTTATTTTAATAATACATAAAACACAATGTATGTTTAATTTAATTTTAAAAACTAAACCCCTGTCAGATTGATACGCAACGAGAAATAATACCCGCCCACAGAGAGTTTTAATTAATTCCCCGAAAAGAACCGTTTTGCCCCACTTTTATATTCACCTACGAAAAGTACCATAAAATATAATAATACTGTCTAGTATCCTTATTTCAATTTTTATCAGAATATATTACTATATTTATTAATTGATGTCTAATACCTATTGTTAAAATTTGTTAAAATGCCGTCTTAAGTAATCATAGTTGATTCAGAGAGGGAAATATAATTTCGAAATGACTGCCATAGTTTTAGATAATTGGTGACATGTTGTTAATTATTTTCTTGGTATGCTAAGCCGAATTAAAACTTCCATCTAAAGGGCAATTGCTTGTGTGTGAGTGTGTGTGTATGTGTGTCTGTGTGTGTTTCCAGCTAAAGGGCATTACACAAAGATGCTATATTCTTTTTCATCATTGCTCGAAAAGAATATGAGCAAAATAGTCAGGAAGATTAGGTCAACATTTAGAGCAATATTTTCATCGAACTTTGATCTTTAATTCAAACTAAAATAAACTTTCTTGGCCTTTTAGCCAGGATAGAGTTAAGTATCTGTTTTGTCCTCAGTCTGATGAGAGGAAATCCTTGAACCGAGAGAGGGAGGGATAGTGTTAGAGGATAATATATAAAGAGTCGATATAAGAAAAAGGAAGAGAGACAAGTTTTAAAAGATGCTACACACTTTTCTACTCTTCTCTTTTGTTGTCTATGCTCCCGGGTAACACCAGGTGCCCTGCTAGTCTACAATATATTAACGGTCCTATTTTCACATTCACTGCATACCTATTTAATGTATTTGCAAGATTTGTTGAAATGTCATCTGAAATTATTATCCATGGAATATATGAAGAAATCTGGCTACCAGATTTATCAATTGGTGATTTTCACATTATGGTCATTAAATGGAAAACATGAACTTTGTTTTTCATTCAAGTTTCTTTATATGACATAAACAATTCGGGATTTCCCAGGGTGTTCATTATTTAACTAAAATATTTAGCATCTGAAACCATGAATGATCTTCATCGAAATCCATGAACACGGAAGCATTACGTCGAAATTGATGCTAATACTTATTTAAGCAATTTCCATTTCATATTACATCAGCTGCATAAGCAATGTTTTTTTAGAAAATGAAACATGTGTATATTTCAGCCTTACAGAATCCAATGGCTTTCAATGGGTTCGTATCTGGAATGTTTTCACTGAGACGATATTGGTGTAACAGTTTGTGACATTTCGTGTGATTTCATATGATGCAGATTATTGGCTAATTTTGGGCTAATTTTGTTGACTTAAATAAAAATTATGTGAAAAATCAGAAATTGTCTAAGTAGAATGTTTATAGAGTGAGTGTTTCTCAGTTTATCGCCCGCCTTTTTAAAATTAGAGAGCATATCTTCAGGTGATATTTCATTTTACTCAAGCTTCACTTAATAAGCCATTCAAAATACAATCCTACAACATATCAAAAGTTATTTGGATTGTTTATTGCCCACTCGATGTTATATGTCTGATAAACTGTCTGACATTGTCAATTAGCAATTATTTCAGTACGATTACTAACAATAATATTATAAAAAAAAGAATATTATAAAAAACGGATAAAATATCGACATATTTATTGAAGTAAAAATCATAATGCATGCTGTTTACATAATGTCTTATAATAGGCATGTTTATAGGTCAGTACGAAGCAAATTTCTATTCAAATACATTTTCATAGTTTGAAGAATTTATTGCTAAAATGCATTGATAAGATAGTTAATGCAATTAATCTTACTGATAATTGATGTTCCTTGTAGAATAATGTCTATTATGCAAGATAATACCAAGTTTTATGAAATGGTCCAATCTGGAGATCAGTTATAAGCTCTTAAGTAAACTCTCTAACAATATAAAAGCGACTATATTTGATCAAAATGACTATTAATTGATTTTAAAACTGGGCATGGCGCCTACCTTTTTATGAATCGCGTATAATTCAATCACAATATCCAGATTCAAATCTCTGGACGTGAATGTGCATTCGCACCTATTTTATCGCAGCTCCTAAACTAATAGAGTTGGGTTGCATATGAAATATACTCAACGTACCCGCGATCCGTTAGATCACAACTACTGCGACTATGTAGTAAACAATAGTTTTATTCGAAAATCCATAAACTGTAATTGTTAAGACATTATTTGTAGATTACTAAAACTATCTTATTATTATTATTTCATAGTAGTCTCAACTTTTGGGTGTTTTTAGTTGGATTTTTCTTTTTTGAACATCAAGTCAATTCCCTTGATTTAGACATTCAAGCTGTACTTTAACACTTTCACAGTTCCCAAATAGGCAAGACTTTTGCAGAATTGGAAAAGAAATTATCTCGTCAATCTGTTTAAGCCATTTATGGTGGCTTTTCTTTATGTTTCCAAGCGTTCCAATTACAACGGAAATCACCTTTACTTCTTTACATTTTTATAGTCTAACTAATTCACATTTTAGATCTTGATATTTTTGTTCGTGTTCTTTCTCCTGCACTCTGGTACCTAAGGGGGGTGCTATATCAAAGATTAAGC
Organism: Sepiola atlantica; assembly: GCA_963556195.1. Taxonomy (NCBI): domain Eukaryota; kingdom Metazoa; phylum Mollusca; class Cephalopoda; order Sepiida; family Sepiolidae; genus Sepiola; species Sepiola atlantica. The sequence goes on from OY744541.1 coordinate 57,535,301, forward strand.
AAGTTCTCTAATTATTGTTTAGAAAGATTAAGTCTGTTTTGATTAAGTTTGTTTATCAGTCTGTATGCGCATGTCTTACAGAAGTTTGACATTGTCGTTGTCCTGTACCACTTCTGGGTTATTCTCATACCACTTCTCATTGTAATCCAATTCATAAAGTTTGCATATATTATTATTATTATTATTATTATTATTATTATTATTATTATTATTATTATTATTATTATTATTATTATATAGACGTATTGTTATTCTTAATTATTCTAGAAGTAAATAAACTTATTATTTTCCATCTAATTTACATAGGTGTTTATGATGTGTACAGACACTCGTATGAAAATTAGATGGCCACGCTAAAAAGAGACTCATTCTGTCTTTAAACGTTCACAGAGACATTAATAAATATGATATTAGTTTTATCAGCATGAAATTAGGAGAGATAAAATACATAGCTAGCGAAGAGAGGGAGATACACGAATGTTCATGTAATTATAAACTGCGGCTAGTTAAAATAATTAAAACAGAATTTTTTCGAACATAATACAATATCAGAATTAAAGTGTATTTCGTATTTTTAACTGATATAAGAAAGATCCTTAGGGCGACAAACGTTGTTGAACACACATATAGTATAATATTTGGTTATAATAGATAAGTGTTTGGTTGTAATAAACACTCCGTGAAAAGTAGATAATTATTTATTCAATATATCACGACATAACTTAGGATGTATTCTACAATAATCTCAATGTCCCCAAAGCATTTGTTTCATGTTCGTTGGTATTGCATCAATACACCAGTGACCCTCAAATACAACATCATGGTTACATTTGAATGACGCTATTAGTTTCTTCATTAAATTTGACTCTTATTGATAGCGTTGGATTCTTTTTTATTCCTAACGTATTCATTTTCATAGCGGAAAAAAACAAACAAACTGACTTCATCTGTTCTACTATAGATACATAGGTAATTATTCATGTTGTGATATTTTATGAGTGGGTTAATTTTCAGATCAGCGCATGTATTTCTGTAAAGACATCGAAAGGTTAAGATATCCATTTGAGCACACAAATCAAGGGACACGAGAGGACGCTCATTTGGAACATGTTCTTCAGAATATAATTGGCTGGTAAGATCTGCCGCAGAAGTGAGGAAAATCGAAACGTGTCCGCTCATCCACACTAATGTATACGCCCCTATGCACATGCACATGCAGATATGAACGGCGTTTCTCGAGTATCAAAAATCTCAACATATTTTGTTGCACATGTGCAACTTCAGTGTGTATTATGATATTACACCAACTGCTAAACATATTTAATTTTTTAAATGATCTACTTCTTTAAGTCCTTGTTGGTCCCCCGATTTATAAAATCGAGGAACTTATGTTTTAAGGCATGTCCGTCCGTCCAAATTTTTCTCCACTACCCTCTATTGAATTTCTCTGAAATTTTGCATGAAGTTGTAACTTTGGTCAGGTTAGAAAGTGACATTCTCTGATTTTGGGAAAAATTCTGGTTAGCCTCCCCGAAATGGCAAAAAATGACATTTTTTTGCCCCATAACTTTTCATCCATCCATTCAATTTCTCTTAAACTTGGCCAAAATGTGGAGGCAATTGTTCCTAATAGAAAATAAGTATCGCTGACCTTGGAAAAAATCTGGTTTGCGCCCCCAGGGGGTCAAAAGCCCCCTAAAGTGCAAAAAATAACCCTTTTCTTCCATAACGTTTGATCCATCCATTCAATTCTTCTGAAACTTTGCAAAAACGTAGAGGCAATTGTTCTGGATATAAAATGAGCATCCTAGACCTCAGAAAAATTCTGGTTTGCGCTGCAAAGGGGGGTCGAAAATGCCCCAAATTGCCCAAATTTATTGCATTTTACACTCGCCACATCGAGTCAGATACACAGGGGGACCACGCACGCGCGGCTTGTTTAATATTGAATTATCATCAGGTTGATAGTATATGCTAGAACATCTGTGATCCGTTTGGTCACTATTTGTTATATATATATCATTAAATATGTAATTTCTTAATATTGACGTTGGTTGATAATTACGTTTTTACAAGGATTACACAGTTAAAGAATACTACAAAGTCAGAATGCATTGTGATGTCTTAATAGATTTTCTCGCATACTTCCCTTCTCTCACTCTCTCTTCCAACTCTATCTCTCCCTTCTCTGTTTCTCTTCACCTCTTTAGCTTCTCGGCTCTGTTCTGTTTCTTTTCTCCCCTCTCTGTCTCTCTTCCCCTCTCTATATATTGCCTCCTCTCTTTTCTTATTCTCTCTCTGAATTATTTACATCATTCTTTTCCTCTTACCACTTTTCTGATCATTTACACTTTATTTACGTTATTCACTATTCCTCTTACCATCTAAAATATGCATGTACATATGAAGTGTGCACGTTGACAAGCAAGCAAGTAAACACAATCAGAGTTGTAGTACGATACAGATTCTCTTGATATATGTCTTAAAATGTAGGCAGTCAAAATCATGCATTTCACTTGTTAAGTTACAATATATAATTACACTTTTTAAAACACATTTTGTTTTAACATAACTAAAAGATACTATATATATACAGTACTCTTTATCATATTTGCTTCTCGTAAGATAAAAATATATTTCATGAATTATCTCTTAAAGAATTACTGTGAACTAATCAATGGTAAAAGCAAAATTCCTTTAATTCTTTATAATTTTCTACGGTTCAAGAATTATTTTAAAATATTGAATTCTTGTCTTACAATAACTTTCAAGCTTTTACTTCCTGTCTTATTAATGGATTTTGAAAACAGATGGAAATAGGCAGATGTAGTATCATATAATAAGTTGGATTGTGACTCGTATTGACTGAAAATATATGGTAACAAACATACGTGTAGCTTTGTGTTCTCTTACTAAATTGCTGCTTTAATATAATAAGGGGTTCGCTGTTTCATATACTATTACACATATCTATGAAGAATAAAACATGTTTTAGGCGGAATATCGATGTTGTATTACTTTTGTTTTCATCTTCTTAATGTCATGTCAATATTTTCATTTGTACATTTTCCAAACATAATATCTCTACACATTTCTGATGAAAGCCATATAAGTTTATTTGATTCTATTGTTCTGTTCTGTATCCAGTGAATAGGCTCATCCTTAGAAGATTGGTTACTGTTTAAAGATAACGACATCATATTTTTATTTATTCATCTTTTAAAACTTGTTTTGAAGAATGATGTAACGATATATTAAGCATTCCAAAATGTGTTACTTCAACATGACAATATATTTAAGCTCAAGTTTATGAAAAATAATATAGTCTTTAAACCGTTTCATACATAAAACAAATAAACAAATTATTTTTTAAAGTTTAAATATTTTTAATTTACTCATAATTTTAATTTAACTTTAAAATAATTAATAAGTGTACAAACGCTTTAATATATATTATTGTGCTGTTTTTTAATTTTAAATTAGGATTTAAAATGTTTTATAAAAATAGCAGATAATTAATCATATAATGTATTTTCCTTGTCATTTACAAGATCTACCCAACTTTAATCAAAGTGTTCAATACCTTGTTGGTCATAATCAATGTGCAAAACAAAAGGTAAAAAGGTGTTGAAAATGTTTATTTTTGTGTACTTCAAATTCCATTATCATGATCTGAAAATAAAGAAAAATTAACTTAATTAAAAAATAAACTACAAAATGATTCCAAAATTCAATTCTCGAAAGAAATCCCAAAATTTGAAAATACAATAGATTTAAAATATTTATTTAAAGTCGGAAACTTAGTTGTCGACCCAATAATAACTAGCTGACATACACTGTATTAAACAGGAATCAATTAGGATCAACGGATTTTCCTGCTCCGACCCCTTAACCCCCACATTACATTATTTATTGTAATGGGACTTTTTCTCGTATTTTCAAGTCATAATTAAAATTAAAATAAAGTAACAGATCGTCTTTGGTGTTTATAGATGTCCAGCGCGAATACAAATCCAACGATATTAATTTCATTAAAAAAATAATACAAAATTAATACAATCATTTTATTCTTTGTAATATTTTACTATGGATAATTTGTGATTATATTGGTATAGTTGTTTCCAAGCAGATTCACACGATAGAGAGACATACAGATACATTACTGTTATGGTGCCGTACCTATGACGAACATTTGTACTCTTCCATTCTCAATAAATACTGGACTCATCATGCTTTTCATTTGTTGAAGCCTACACTGGCAGTCAGGAGAGACAATCTACATTTCTTGTTCCTCTGTTGTATATATTTTTCACCAATATATTTCTAATACCTAAACCCCGTGCCTGTGTTCTCATTCCGGCTCCGAAACAGGGCAATAACAATTACTCATATAGTATAGATTTACTTCTGGTAACAGAAAAGTTAGTTTATGTTAAACCTTTAACATTTAATATAAACTTAACCACTACAATAGAATAGAAGTAAATAAATAGCCAATCATTTCACTCCAAAATATTACCTTATTACTTTCACACCCTGTATTTTGCATAAGTTTAAGGGAACATATTTAGATTTTTTTTACCATAGTTCACCTCAAACAGCTAGTTGTTACTGAAGACGTGAGAATTAGGGTAAAAGTTTTGGGGTCATCCTAAATTGGGAGCTATGTAGCAGGATGCTTGTTCACATTAGTTTTAAATTTCTGCATGTCGGTACAGGGAGCAGGGAGAGTGTTCTAAAAGCCAGCAGCACGAGGAAAGAAACTGTTAGAGTAGAAGGTTATCCGGCATCTGGGGACCTCCACAGTGAATGGATGGGATTTAGCTGAATGTCGGGTTAGTCGAGTGTACTTTAGTCGAGGATGCACCAGAGCAGCAATTTCATAGGAGCACATTCCATTGAAGTACTTGTAAAACAAGCACAAGCATGTAATCTTGCAGCGATGTGACAGGGGCTGGAGCTTGGTGAAGAGTGAGGGACCTATGAGATTAGCGACGTTTCTTTGGCCTTGTATAAGAATGAGAGACTAGTAGGTGGGGCACCAGCCCAGATGTGACAACAATACTTCATGCATGGGTTGATTGTGGTTTTGTAGAGATATAGGATATTGTCACGTGTGAGAAGTTTTCTAGCACAATTGGGGAGCCCACTTTTTTGAAGCAGCTTTGGCAATAGTTCTATGTATTTATTCAATTCATGTCACCTGTGAATGTTACACCGATAAGTTTGAACGTTGGACTCTCAGGTAGGCTGTTATTTGCCATGGCAATCGGTGGTTGAAGATGTTTCTTGTTTTGTAAAAGAAAAAAATCTTTGTCTCAGCAGTATTAAATGTTATCATCTATTTATGACACCAATCCACTACAGACTGGAGGTAACTTTCAAAAGATTCAGCCATTGCCTCGGATATGAGCGCGTCCGTTTTACCCACATGGCGAGAGTAGAGCGTGGTTTCCTCATCAAATATACACATCTCAGACACAATGTCATCAATTAGGTCGATTTTATGAAAATCAGGAACAATAAAGGTTCTGCATTTATGTCATATTGTTATGATTAACGGCCATCGAGCACAACCTGGATCTTTAGTTTGGCTAAGAAAAATTGAATTATATTAAATAGTATTCCAGTAGTACCATATGAATGAATTTTTATCTCTATATAAAACCTCTATACCAAACCTTTTCAAAGGCTTTAGATATATCAAGCGCTACAGCTCTAGCTTCACCTGCCTTGTCCAGTGTATGGTATATGCGTTCGAGAATGACCGTTAGGATATTCGCAGTAGACCGTGCTTGCCTAAATCCATACTGATGATCATAAAGAAGTTTAGCATTAACGAGGTGTCGAATAACCGTTAGATTGATTGCAGATTCAGAGATTTAAGCGAAGCGATAATTCTGATGGTCAGTTCTATCTCCAGAATTCTTGAAAACTGGTACTACAAAAGCAATTTTCTAGCTATCAGGGAGGCAAGATTCGATAAAGCATTAGTTGTAGAGTTTAGAGCGGGTAGAGGCCAGTCCAACAGAGCATTTCTATATTACTAATAATATATATTAATATTATATTAGACCCATATGCTTTAGAAGTGTGAAAGTTTTTGTATGATGTCCCAGACATGAGATGGGGTGATGACCAGGTTTTCAAGTGTGGCTTCAGTCAGCAATTAGAACATTTGGAAGGGCGTTGTTTGCGGAATCCAAAGTAGAGTTTAAGGTGAAACGCTAGGCAAATAATTCAGCCTTGTCAGTTGCCGTGCAAACATCATTGTTGTTAGATAGCGGAGAAATTGTCGATTGCCTATTGTTCATCACACTACTGAAGATTTTTCAAATATCACGAGTACCTAGTTTATGAGACTAAATGCGTTTTCTGGTCATCTCTGTGTACCTTGCCTTTGCTTCATCTATCACAGTCTTACAGTCTGAGCAATAGCAGCTGCAGATTTCGAAGTGAACTATTATGGAGAGGCGGGTTTTACTGTAGAATCTTCGCATGATGATATGTGCTTCAATGTCTGCTTTGACCAATTCGGTTACCTCATTTGCGCACTGATAAGCAGCGAGAGAAATATTTTCACTCCATGGGGCTTTTCTGGTGTGATCACTGGTGGAATTCAAATCAGCCTTCAGCCTTCTTGTAGTATCTCACCGTTTTTACAGCAGCTGATTAGCTTTGTGACAAGATTCTAGTGTGATAGCAATCATTGCCACAAGGTGATCAGCGTGCCCGAGCTCGCTATGGGAATTCGTCACACAAGTCTCGGGCAGTGAGGTCAGGTCGAAAAGTGAGGGGAGCCCGTCAGGAAAGTAACCGTCTGTGAGAGGGAGTGTGCTATGGAGAAACAATACGTGGAGTTACCAGCTGCATCTGTATAGCTGGAGACTCCAAACCAGTCATGGCTATGTACAATAGAATCCCCAAATACATGTATTGAGGCTCTCGAATCAAGTGAGAGTGCTTTATTTATGCTTTCAGAGACAAAGTTAAGCTGGGTACAGTCCTGGGCTTAGGGAGACGGTATAAGTAATATACGTAACGTTCTGTAACGTTAATCTAAAGCACACGTAGGCTTGATCATCTTATTCCAGCCCATGTTCTCTAGTCAAGGAGGGGTTACGAACATAAATTCCTAGCCCTTGCATATCTTTGTCAGAGACTTTACGCTACTGTGGGAGGTATTTAGTGATGTCAAAATGGTGTGAGGAGATTGAGGAGTGTAGCTGTGTTTCACTTACTTCTAGGATATCTGAGGAGTTTACTAGGATTCTAGGTTAGTATTAAATAAGACTATTTTTATCTGAATAATTTCGATGTCTATTAAGATATGCAAAGAAATGTAAAAGCTAACAAATTGAAGTTTACGAAATAAATATTTTAAATAGCTTACATGTATTTTAATAAATTAAAATACATTCTATGGCATTTAATGTGATAATTAAATTTGTTTTGTGAATAATATTTTTAATAAATATGATTTTTATTTCGCAAAGTATTCCAGAAAAATGGCTGACTTGTTTTCTAAGAAATATATACTAATTGATTTAATTTCGTAATTAATTTTTTTATAAGAAAATTGTTTTCTAAATATGATTTTTTAAAATCTCGGTTTATTTCAAAAATGATTTGTTAGTGCAAATGCGAACTTGATTACAGACCGTGGACTTCATTACAAATACGGACTTGTAGTTCATTATCGTCTCGTTGTAAATATATATTACAATAATAAGAAATAATAAAAATATAACCTCATGGAAAATATGGGTATTACAATTTTAATATTTTGGACAGTCCCCTGTTGTTTATCAAAACTGATTTTCATGATGAAAAAAAATATACAACTTTTGTAAACAGCCTCACAGTAGATACATTTATGGTTTAGTTGCGACTTTTTGTTTTTGTTTCGTTTGTTTATCTTTAACTACAAAAAACATAAATCAACGGTCCTTTGATAACACTTCCTGATTCTCCTGTATCTAGAGGCTTTACGAAAAATTCTGCGTTTGAATTTCAAAAATACTTTCCACATTTAAACTAACAGAGAGCTCTGTTTTCACTAAACTCTTACTGGCCTCTTTTTCAGACATGAAAAGGCAAGTTCATATACACATATATTACTAACTAAACCTGGGTCGCCGTTATTCAACGAGAGTAAAAGATAAAAGTAGTTAACTTGTTTACGAAGAAACGTAAACGCAATAGGAGAAAAATAAATTTCGTAATTAAATTATTCTTGTTTAGGAACTTTTAAGAGATTCGTTTTATTAGTGTACGCTATTGCATTTCTGATGCAAAGCAAAATAATAATACGGAATTCATATATTGATTTTCGAGAACTACATATTTTTTAATTCGACATACGTAACTTTTCTAAAAAAATCTCAAGGGAAAACTATTGAAGAACTGTTATAGTTACAGATCATTACCTCGCTTTCAATGGTAAATATATATATTTTTAGCAGTGTGTTTGATACTTACTTGAGAGAATTGTATATGCACAAGAAAAGATATCAACATAAAATAAATCCATTAAACAAAGACATTTTTTGAATACGCACAGTTAAATATATTTCCAAAAAAATATAGTAACATTTTAAATAATAATGTTATGATTTTCATATCCCAATATTCGCAGAATTATTTTAAACAATACAATAAAAAAACGATAATAACTGTAAGTTATTTATTTATTTTCTAAACATCAAAATTTGCTTATTTATATGTATGTTTAATTTGCGATAAACTCGTTGTATTCTTCTTATATAAAAAAGAGTAATGCAACATAGCGACGGTGATAATTCTTTATGAATAATAAAGACCAGGATAGTTTGATCTATATATATGCGTCCCTTTCCCCCCTTTCCCGTATCCTTTTTGTTCCTTAGCGACCAGCCCACGATTGTACAGGAAATTGTAGATTTGTTCCTTCCATTGTGCCGTTTGGATTATTTACATTGTTGGTAAACAGGTTATGTGTATGTAGTTTCTTTGGGTCGTTCCATTTCAAGCGTATTTTTTATTAGCATTGCTCTTCCTTTGGGCATCCACTCTGGTATGTGTGTTTTGTGGATAAATCCTCCCAGGTTCTACGCTAGCTTTTCATGTAAGGTCGTACATTTTTGAACCAGTATACATGCATTTCATCGTGGTCTGCTACTTTCCAGCTTGACATTTTCGTTAGCGTTGTCTTAATTTCTGTTTCCGTTCCTTCTTAAATTTCCTGTAGTTCATCTTTGATGTTTTTCATTATTATTATTATTATTATTATTATTATTATTATTATTATTATTATTATTATTATTATTATTATTATTATTATTATTATTATTATTATTATTATTATTGCTGCTGTTATTGTCGTTATTGTTTTTATAATTGTGTTATTATTATTGGTATCAGTACTATATTTAAAAATGTATCGCGTTCAATATATATATATATATATATATATATATATATATATATATATATATATATATATATATATATATATATATATATATATATATATATAATACTAACGTTCAGTGATTCAACGTTTGTTTCCTAAATTCTGTGTTGCTAATAGTACTAAGATTGAATTATGTTTGAAAAGCAACCCATTTCAATTTTTCTAAGTAGCCGTAATTCGTAATTAATACCTCAAATATTGTCTTCGATTGTATTTTTTTGGTTCATCACTTCTTTCAGCATTCCGATGTTCTGCATTGCTACCAACTGTCATAAATACCATCATACTTATTTACCAACAATGCTTTAAGCAAACTAGCATACTCTTATATATATATATATATATATATATATATATATATATATATATATATATATATATATATATATATATATATATAGGTATGGGGTGTGTTTTTATGTAATTATATGAGTGCGAAGAAATACTAACTAACCAAAACACAACGGTATTATAATTAAAATCCAACAAATGTAGTCATTTGAAAAAAGATACAAGTAACAAACTAAGAGAAAACAAAAATGACTTTACAATTTTCGATCCGTTCTAAAAAATGAATGTTCTTGTGTGGTGCTAGAAACAGTAAAAATAAAGAGTGATAGAAGCAAAATACATTTGTATCACTTGTGGCGCCACGTCAGCATATTACTTTTTTTAACTTAGAACATACAATGTGGTCCTTTTCACATTATGGAGCCGTGCAAATATTTTTATAAGTCTTTTTCAATACAATTGAAACCTATCTACTACAGAAAATCTGTGGATCCTGCTTGCTTGTTTGATATCTTTTTTGTCCGCGTTTATATTGTAAAATAATGTGTGTTTTTTGTTAATATCCGAAAAACCACTGAATTCACAGACAATAAGAAAGAATAGAGAATTAATGCAATGCCTTTTTTCAAATCAATATCAAACTTAGTTGACGAGCGGTTCGGGTGGTCGGAGGAGGAGGAGATTCGTTCCGAATAGAGTTTGGCGTCATGTATGAATTATCGAACAACTTAAAGTTGATTCTGAACTGGCGATTGGACCAGAACACGTTACCCCTCAATGACATACAACAGCGTTCCGGTATCGAGGACTCGCCTGGGTGTCCCTGTTGCGACACGCCCAAAGATAAAACGCCCGATCACGCTTTCTTTGAATGTCGCGAACTCTGGCATTTCTGGGAGTATTAAACAAGGTGACGGCTTGTATCGACCCCGAGCTAACACTGCCACACTTTTGATGGCCTTGTGCCTAATTTGTTTTAAATATGTTTTAAATATTTTCTGTGAATAAATATTGCAAAATTCTGCAGATCTCAGCGACATTTGACGTGTAATTAATACCGAAAAATGTTATGTTAATTATCTCTCTTGAAAATAGACTCCTAAAAAACTTTTAAAACGCTATTCTTTTTTTCTATATTTTTTCATTAATTCTATTAATAATTATGATAATAGTACTATCGATAAAACGATTCCGTATACAGAGGAACATTTGGCAATACATATTAGAAATGTATATTACAGAATATTAATTTATACGCCCCTATTCAAAAAGTAAGTATACAAATTAGCAATATCGAGATTATTTGAGTGAGTTTGGAGATTACTATATATACAGCATTTCAAAATATGTTTGTATTATTAAAATAGAATAATCTTAACCGGTTTTCAAGTTAATATAGTTAGGTTAGATGAACAACCTTTCGCATGTATTCATTTATATATATATATATATATATATATATATATATAAATAATAATTTATTTCATTTTGACTACAAACTTGATTTTTGTTTCAGGTCTTGAAATAACATCATGCCTGTTAAAATAAGTTCACAATCAGACAAAGTTTTATGACAGAAAGTTAAAATAAAAATTGAATATGAATAGAACTAAACAAAACAAAACAAAAAACAAAAAACAAAAAGAAAAACACAATTAAAAAAAGAAATAAAATAGAGAAAGAAAGAAACAAAAAGAAAAGGAAATATTAAGAGCTACACGGGACATAAGAAGGAAATGGAAAGAGAGGAAGAGAAAGCGTATATGACTTGGTGGTGGATGGGGGTCGAAATATGAAAGCATGTATCTATGCGTGTCAAAAAATCTCTGTCTGGGTACTAAACTGAACGATTATCTAATTTGGTAATTTGCCTATGAAGGGGGGAGGGGTTAACCCTATATGGAAGGCGGGTGCTAATAACAATAAAATTGAAAAGTTAAAGAATTGAAAATTAAAAATGTCTATACGGGTAAAAATAAATATGAAATTTTGAATACCGTAAATATACTAATAATATAAAATTACAAGAAATATGCATGCATATATACATATATATATATATATATATATATATATATATATATATATATATATATATATATACACATACACATACATATATATATATGAGATTATCAAATAAAATTACTAATAATATAAAATAATAAGAAATATATATATATACATATATATATCTATATATATATACACACATACGTACATACACATAGACATACACATACATACATATATATACATAAACACCACATATACACAAATATACATATTTACATATACATATATACATATATATACACATATATATATACATACATATACATATATACAAACACATACAAATACATATACTCTACAAACACACATATATACACATATATACACATACATATATATACATACATATATACAACAAACATACATATACATACATATACAAATATATACATACACACATCTACATACATACATGCATATACATACAAATACAGACATACACACACACGTACAAATATATACATATACACACACATATATATATACATATATATACACACACATACATACATACACACATGCATACATACATATATACAAATACAGACATACACACATATACATACATATACATATATATACACATACATACATACATACACATACACACATATATACATGCATATACACATATATTATGATAACAATAATAAAAAAATAATAATAATCATAATAATAATAATAATAATAATAATAATAATAATAATAATAATAATAATGAAAATAAAAATAACTAATAATAACAATAATAACTAATAATAATAATAAATATAGGAATAATGGTAATTAAGATGATACTTTTCTTATAGTAGCCCTAAAAATCAAGTTTAAATTCTTATTTATTTTCGGCAATGCTTGTATAGATATTGTAAACGGCGGTTTAGGAAAATATATAAAGGATAATCAAGATAAAGCAGGACATAGTAGCAATTAAGATGATATAGCATTCATAAATTATGTCATTTTTTTTAATTGTATAATTAGGGGGGTTATATTCTGAGTAATGTTTGTCATAGAAGAGAGAAAGTATAGATAGTAATTATGGATATAAGAGTAGGGGTAACATTTCTGGTTGTATTCAGAAATAATGGGGTAGAATAGGTAAATGGTTACTAACCCATAGTTATTCTAGGGGATGATATTACAGGGTAGGTGGGGAGAGATGGGTAGGAGATGGGGTTGATAATGTATTAGAAGTGAGGGTAGACTGTGTTGGAGGGAAGTTAAGATAGTGTAAGTAGAGAGAGAAGAGAATAGGAGGTAAAAATGAAATTATATTGGTAAGTAGAGAAACTATATAGGAAAAACTTATGTGTCAACGATTAATAACCTCCCTTCTAATACATTATCAACCCCTACTCCTACCCATCTCTCCCCACCTACCCTGTAATCGCATCCCCTAGAATAATTATGGGTTAGTAACCATTTACTTTTATTTTAATGAAAATGGAACCCATTATCGATTATGTATCTTTATTAATAACAACCTTCTAGCAAGGCGTTAGAATTGTTGTATTACTTGTAAGCCAAAGGCAGGAAAAATTGTTAATTCAGTTACGGGTTTGTATTGTGGTATAAAGATAAAACACTATTGAACAAGCTTGTTAATTCTGTGTTATAATGTTTCATGAATGTTATAAAGCATAATAATTCGGTAAAATTCCGTTGGACGTCATTGATAACTACACGAAAAGTCGATGGATATTCGATATTCTCAATTGTTTTGGAATATTAAATTTTGAAACCGACTTACTATATTTTATTGAAATGTTATATACATATTGGGGTAAAAAAATGTTTAGTTAAATCATTAAAGATCATGACAAAAACAGAAAAATATCCTTTATGAAGTGAGTAAAGACTGTTACGATCTAGTAACCAGCAAGTTTGGTGAAAATCATGCCAGCTCTTCGCGTAACACAGAAAAGAAAACGAATAATATAAATATTTAATCGGAGTTATTTTCAACCCAGTCAGAATCACATGGAAGCACATAACAGTAATCAAGTAATAAATTGCATAATGTGAGCAACATATGCACTGCGGAATGAAAGTTCATATGAGGATTTGGGAGGATCTGAATGATTGAGTAATTGATCATATATAGAATTATGGAAACATGAGTCCCACGTAATATCATCGAACCATAATGTCGATGCGATTAAAAATAGGTTAATTCCTTGAAGATATTATTATATAAAATGATTTCAATGTAAGTGCACGTTGGCAGAAACCTATCTCTTTTCTTTTTGCCTTCTCTTTTGTTTTATTTGTGTGGTACTCTGGTGGCTTTCTCAGGAAAGTTAAAGGGACAGATGTTGAGACTGGGGAATTCATGAAAATTTTCAAACAGTCCGCTTTGGGGTTTTCCGGAGGGATGACATTGAGCTGAGTCCAGCTAGCAGATTTATAGCCTTTCCGCAGTCACCTTGTCAACTTATCTAGTTGTCTACTTAAAATTAAAGTGTGAAAACCAAAGTTAAGCAAACCGACGAACCTAGCCTCGACCCATCTAACAATTGAAAGAAGAATTGTTGAAATACAGATGTTTCTTTCAGGTGCGTCAATTCATTTTGCACAATCAAACAATCACAGCAGTAAAATATTGTTCGCAGCTGGATAATCTAAGAATTGCTCTATCAAAAAAAAACGACCAGCATTACTCAATATGAAGGGTGTAGTGCTTCAGCATGATAACGTTTCAATTGGAAAGTTTTGCCCCATTCGCCTTATTCATCTGACATAGCTCCATCTGACTACCATCTTTTCCGGTGGTTGCAGCAACATTTAAACAATAACATTTATGAAAATAACGACCAACTCAAAAATGACCTAATTTTTTTTCTCTAAAAAATCAGATAACTATTTTGAAGAAGGCATCAAGAAGCTAGTTTATGGTAGGACAAAAGTCATAGAAAATGAGGGAAATTATTGTAAAGATTAAAAATGCCCTAATGTCAATGTTTCAGATGAAATAAATGTGTTCGATAAAAATGTCATTACTTTCTTTCCAACCTGATATTTGCAAAATAAAATATTTGTTGAAATCAATAAATATCTCCCGACTCATGGTAATAATTGTTTTAATTACAACAACCAAAATTAACGTTTATTAGTAAGAATAAGAAATAAGTAAATAAATTAAAGATGAATGGCGGTTATATTTATTAATTAATTGATATAATTTAATATATAATGATATATAGTTAATACATATAATGAACAAATACCTTATTTACCCACCATGGCCCTTTATAACTCTGAACAATCTTGTATTGACTGAATAAGTCAATTTTTAATAGTGGCTGGTGGCACTGGCCTTACTGCAGTATTAATGGCTTTCAATTAGTCCATTTCAGACGAAAATTGATGTTTATTGGCATGAACATATCGTTTAATGATAGACCAAACGTTTCCTATTTGGTTTAAATATGGGGAACATGGAGGCCAACTCATCAACTTTGAACTTTTGAGAACGAAAGATGCTAAGAATACTTGGATAGCATAGAATGGGCATCGTTGTGCATAACAGTCCCTTCGTAGAGCAATATTTATGTCATATATCCAAGGTACCACAGATACTCTCAAGAGATTGCACTAGGTAGCAGGTGTGATTTTTACTCCTTTGGGTACTTTTATAGGAGCAACAAGTGTATCTCCAATGATAACCGACATATATATATATATATATATATATATATATATATATATGTATGTGTGTGTGTGTGTATATATATATATATATATATATATATATATATATGTGTGTGTGTGTGTGTGTGTGTGTATGACCACTCAACCCTTTTATTTGTTGTCGTTTCAAACGATGGTGACTCTCATCTCCGGAATAAACCCATCCAATAAAGTGTGCCTGTTTCTCATCAGTGAAAAGAACATTACTCATATCCATGTTTATATATTGCTTTGCCCATCAAATTCTCAAATGTTGGGTTTTGGTGTAAGAGGGCGCTTTTTGAAGTAGAACTTTTACAGAAGCCATTGTTTGAAGAATCGCATTTTTTATTTTGGTTCGTCAGGACACCCAACTTCTGTGAAGATTGATTTGCTTGATTGCCTAAGTTTTCTACGGAGTTGACGTCCAATATTCCTCAAATTCCTGTTGGTGACAGTTTTGGATATTCCAGCATGTGGTCGTTTCTTCATTTGGGAGGAGTCCTTCAGAAATCAGTTTAAAGTATTTACATGACGACTTATTTTTCGGTCAATTACACGAGGGGAGCTCCCTTTAGCCGTTTACTTTTATTATGATTTCTTTTTTATCCCAGTTAGTGATTGTTAACGTCTCGTTGTTATTAAGGTTTAAAAAACTATTATAAGAACAAAAAACGTTAATGACTGAACAAAATATTCATAACAGTATGTAAATTAATACAAAATTTGTTATCATTATGTGCTAGAATTTCTGTAAAACTATTGCTGAAATTGGTTAACAGAATCATGAATAAATTTAATTATTATTAGAAAATTATTATCGCTGATTGCAATGTATTTTCTTTTTTTGAATTAGTTACTTTTAGGATCCTATTAAATTAAATGTAATGTAAATAATAAACGTTTCTATGATGAAATATATATTGATGATTAAGTTCTCATCATTTTTTATTGATAAGTTAACACTTATAAAAGTTACAAGTTAATTGAAATTAGAGTTAAAATAATGTCAGTTGAATGATGAAAAATTTCATGAAACAATTGAAAATGGTTAATGCAATCTACAATATTTTATGAGGATGGTTTAGGACAGCTATTGGTTGACATTAGAATTTAAGACGACCATGTTTTAGCCCAGATTTAAGTAAATCTGTGGTAATGTGTTCTACTGATGGGAAATATTTTTAATGAAAATTTCGTTTAATAATAGGCACGGGAATGAAGAAAGAAAAGTTCTTTGGAGTTGTGGTAGAGAGACGAGTTGTTGCTGTGAAGTTCTTAAAATGAAGAACCAGAGATTGAAGCACAGTCGAGCATCTTTTTGTTCCATACAAAAGTTTGTTTGTTTTGTAATTTAATGTTTAGGAATTTTTTATCTTCATTCAAAGCATTTGTAAATTATTGGGGTGGTGTGAAAGGTTGACTGGCGACATAAGTTTATTTAATTACAAATTATTAAAGTTAATTATAGAATTATTAAAATAATGCAGTGAACATTTTAGGATTTCATGCAGGAGAAAATGTCATTTTTTATTGTAATCATTTGAAATTATCGGTATTACAGATGTCATTTTTATTCATAAAACAGTAAAATTTTGTATTTCTCGCACGTAATCAAATAAATTATTGAATTATTAGGATGTAATATTCTTCAAAGAAAATCATTACAACAGAACATACCGATCCAGGATAGGTTTGCACAGTCACTGCAATTTTGCAAGCATCTAATCAAGTGACGCTGAAATCCATTGTCTCCTGAGACAGACAGATGTCTACAATCAATCGCAATGAATTATGTCTCATAAACATATCTCTTACTATTATCAGCTTTTACCAATGTTAAAACTAGGTAAAATGGTTGCATAATTCTTTTAGTCTTTAAAAAGGGTTAAAATGTTACGGTAACGTGTAACCTGTGCTGTGGACGAATGAATAAATTGTTTGCTAATTTGAAAAGCTGGGGTTTCAGTGCTATACATGAGGCAGAATTTACGGTAACAATTGAAGCTAAATGGAAATCGACATAGACAATGTAAGATGCTTAGTTAATGAAATATAATAATTGCAAGGACAGGAGATGTCTATTTCCTTTAGTCTTCAATAAACCTTGACTATAGGTAGGAGGAAAACAGTCAGCAGGAGGAGAGTTTCACAAGCCCGTAGTTCTTTAAAAATAGCTACTGGTATAGGACGTGGTATTTCATCGAGGTATTTAAACAGCGAAGTTGTAAAAACTACCATACCAAGGAGTCAAACGAAATGGAGCAAGGAATAGATGTGACAATATTTAAGAACACATACCATGATAATATTTATCGAAAAGATTGAGACTGGGGTACAGAGAGAAAAAGGGGTTCAGCCAACCAAATAACAGATACGCTTCTGAACCTTATCAAGAACCCTCAAATAAGACAGAGATCACCAGTCATAATATGACAACACTACTCTATTTTTGGTTATTAAAAGGTTACAATGAAAAAAAATTTGTTATATTTTAAATCTTCAAAAGTATCAAGAGATTTTATTTTGATTCGTTTTCTCTCTTTTCTTTTTTTAGTATACCAAATACAGAAATAAACGTGATCATTAATGTGTAGGATAACGCCCTCATTGACTTTGAATCACCATAACTTATTTATTTAAAACAAATATTTATTTCCAGTTGTCTGATCTAGATGAAATTTTGCATGTGTAATGATTTATATCTGTATGAGTTATGTTGCCAAAAAACAGTTCTGAACTAATTGGGGTTTCTGATTTACAGGTGTTTGAACTGCGTCAGGTGTGAAATGGAGCCAGTTGAGTGTCGCGCAGTGATGCGGGTTTTGTATTAGAAAGGACGCACACCAAAGGAGACTTTTGATGAAATGAAAGAAAATTATGGTGATATGACATTGTAAAACGCTGGTATCGTGAATACAAACATGCCCGGAAGTCTGTGGAAACAGCTCCCAGACCTGGTCGTTTCTCTTCTGTCATTTATGAAGCATCTGTCCGTCAAGTTGAGGCTGCCATTTTAGAAGATCGACTATTATTATTCACCAAATAACCCAAGAGGTCAGGATTAGTACAGGGTACATGGAAAATATCATTTATGACCATTTGCATATGCATAAAGGGTCTGCCAGATGGATTCCCAGGTTGCTCATACCTTTCCAGAAGCAAAAACGCGTCGAGTGCTCGAGGATGAATTTGGAGATGTGCCAAGAGGATGAGTCAAAGTTTTTCAAGAGACTGATTACACAGGATGAAACTTGGGTCCATCACTATGATCCAGAGACCAAAGCCCTGTCAATGCAGTGGAAGCACTTGGACTCACCACCTCCAAAGAAGACAAGGGTGCAGCCCTCCGCTGGCAAGTTCATGTTCACAGTCTTCTGGGACTAGGACGGATTAGTGATGACAGATTTCCTGTCAAACGGTACCACAATTACAGTAGTCTATTACAATTCACTCGTGATGAAATTAAGAGAAGCTATCAAAATCAAGAGGCGAAGCAAAATCAGCCAAGGTATCCTCCTCCTGCAGGACAACGCTCCGGTCCACAACTCACATGTCGTCAGATCAGAAGCACGGGCGTGTAGCTATGAAATACTCCCCCATACCTCTTACTCTCCTGACGTTGCACCCTCTGACTTTCATCATCTCTTCCCAGCCATGAACTTGTTTTTGAAAGGAAAGCGTTTCCCAGATGATGCAGCCTTGATTTCTGAGGTTACCACGTGGTTGGAGGACCAACCTAGGGTGTTCTACAAAAACGGTGTTCAGAGCTGCATCAAACGATGGGAGAAATGCATAACTCCTATGTAGAAAAAAACTGTGCTAAGTTTCATTAATCTACAGCTATGGGAAATGGGTCAGGGGCATCTATATATACACATATATATATATATATATATATATATATATATATATATATATATATATATATATATATATATACATATATATATATATATATATATATATATATATATATATATATATATATATATATATATATATATATATATCATAAATGTATGTTACTATAACTATTAATTAATTCTTTGGCGGTTCTACGGATGATATCTAAATGGTTTCTCCTACCTCAACCGTTGATGGATCGTAGAATGTGTATAAAGTATGAGTCTGTATCTGTATGTGTGTGCATATGTATACTTATTCTATATTCAATATCGATCACGATTCAATATTTTTGCTATCTTCTGATATTGTGGTTTCCAAACTTAATACAGCAAACATACCGATACATGCATAGTATTAACAATAGAAAGTTGTAAAAAATATATGTTGCGCTATACATACATGCTCTACCCCTCCCCCCCCCCCCCCCCCCCCGTCCGTCGTGGGTGAACACTTGTAAAGAAAATCGCCGGCTAAAGGAATTTAATTTTTTTCTGGGACGGGAGGAAGGGTCGAAGTAAGAAAAAAAATGTTTCATGGGGGGGGGGGGGGAGATTTTTTTTATACTTACAAAAAATTAATATTTTCAGGATGGTTGGTGTGGGTGAAACAAAAAAAATTTGTGGGGGTGTGTCGTGAAAGAATTTTTTTTTTAAATCCTGTTTTTTGTCAATTTTATTTTTTTCAATTTGCTTTTTTTACGCAAATTTTGATATTTTGTGATGTTTTTTATTTTATTTGTTTTTTTTGTTTTATTTCTTTATGTTTTATCATGTTTTTTGTCAATATTATTTTGTTTCACTCTTTGGCGCCAATTTTGTGTTTGTTTAATGTTTTGTATTCTTTTACTTGTTTGTTTTTATTTTGTTTAATGTATTTTATCATTTGTGTTTGTTTTCGCGCCAATTTTGATGTTTTTTATACCTTTTTTGGCTTTTATGTTGATTTTTATGGGTTTTTTTCATACTTTTTGTTAATTTTTTTTTAATTTTGGTGCCAATTTTTGTGTTTTTCATGTTTTTTATCTGTTTTTTTTTTGTTTTTTCATGTTTTTTTTCATTTTTTTTGTGGTCTTTAGTTATTTTAAACAGCGAGCCGGGTCGTGATACAGTCAGATATGCACGCGTCAGACGATTATCTGTTAAAGTGTAGAGGTAGTGTAGTATCTGTTCTATTGTCATGATACCATCCTTCCAAGCATTACACCGACCACTTTTTAGAGGTATAGAGTTAGTGTAGTATATGTTCTGTTATCATGATACCATCTTCCTAGGCATTACATCCTCCTTTTTGAGAGGTGTTGAGGTAATGTAGTATCTGTTCTGCTTCCAACTAGAAAAAATATTCGACCAGGAGCTTGTGCAGTATACCGCCCTTATGGAATACGTTTTACGGGAACTTGTGTAGTATTGCGCCCCTATGGAATACGTTTACTTTTTTTTTCCTTCTTCTTCATGAACAGAGGCACAAAGGAACCATATGGGTTATTTGATACAACAGGGGCGCATTAATATGAGTTCTCTTTTATGATAGTGACGCTACTTGAATGAACTGGATTTTTGTTCTTTGATACGACAGGGGGGCATTAATATGAGTTCTTTTTTATGATAGTGACACAACATGAAAAAACATTATTTTGGTTCTTTAATACGGCAGGGGCGCATTAATATGAGACCTTAGGTATGCGCACCGGGGCAGAGATAAGTACGTATATAGTATGCGCACCGGGCGGAGTTAGGTCCGTATATAGTATGCGTACATAGGTGGAGAAAGGCACGTATATAGTATTCGCAGTGGGGCAGATATAACTACATATATAGTATACGGACGGGGGCGGCGATAGGTACGTATATATTATGCGCACCGGGGCAGAGATAGGTACGTGTATAGTATGTGCAGCGGGGTGGCGATATGTACCTATATAGTATTTGTACTGGGGCGGAGATAGGTGCGTATATAGTATTCTCACTGGGGTGGCGATCAGTACGTATATAGTATGCGCACCGGAGATGCGATAGGTACATATATAGTATGCGCACCGGGGGAGATATATACGTATATAGTATGCGCGCCAGTGGGGCGACAGGTAAGTATATAGTATGCGCACCGGGGCGGCGATAGGTACATATATAGTATGCGCACTGGGGCAGCGATATGTACATATATAGTATGCGCACCGGGGCGGAGATATGTACGTATATTACATGCGCCCCGGGCGGAGATAGGTACGTATATAGTATGCGCACAGGAGCAGCGATAGTTACGTATATAGTATGCGCACCGGGGCGGAGTTAAGTACATATATAGAAAGCACAGATAAAGGTGGTACGTTTAATAGAAATATGTTATACTTTTGCCTTGCGCAACGGAAGAGGAGTGGTAGGAAAGAGACAGTTTCGCCGAAAGCAACAGGGAGGAAGGG
>OY744541.1:57562121-57619621 GCA_963556195.1 Sepiola atlantica
TAATAAGTGAATGTAGACAAATAGTCCTCAAATAATACACAAACAGACACGACAGCATGGCAAAAGCAGTCTACTGGGAACTATGCAAGCGACTGCATTTTTAAGATATAGACAAATAGTACAGGCACAAAACGGAAACAGTACTAGAAAACAAAAAACGTACAATCGTCTGGGACATGGAGATATAAACATACTTACTCATGCAAGCAATGAGACCGGGTGTCATAATAATTAAAAAGAAGGAAAAAAGATCACAGAGTGGAGATCAAGGAGACAGTAAAACGGAGCAAATGCATGGAACTTGCCAGAGAATTGAAAGGAATATAGAGCATCAAAAGTTGATATATAACCAATAATTGTGCAAAGAAGACTAAGAGGAATTGGAATAATTAACCTTGGTTTAGATGAGAATAGAGATGGTCTAGTTTGGTGACTCGATGTGGCTCGGCAGTGTTGGGTGTGACATTTCACATTGCTGCCGTATCGTGTAGTTTAAACCGTGGATGTGGATATGCTACGTTGCCGGGAGTTAGAAACACGGGTTATGGTTCTCTGACATTCATGCCGGGAGTACTGAAGTGGCCAAGATGTATGGTCCAGATGTAGCTAATGATATAGAGACGGTACCTTATGGCAATTTTGTGGGCTGACCATGTAAGATGACGTGTTAATAAGAGGGGTTCTGTTTTTTGTTCCCCTATATTGCGATAATACGCGTGAGTTGGGTTATTTTGAAATCGGTCGTATGTCGATGATTTAATGGAATTGTATCAGTGTGAGATGGGTGCCCAATGATAACATACGGACAATTCGGGGCAAAGTGGTCAGGCAGCTGTCGAGCAAGGGAACACTGGGCGGGTACTATGATGAAGTTTGAAGTTGCGCAGTGAGACGTGGGCGAGATTCGCCTGATTAGTGTGCATAGCATGAAGATGGCCATTTAGCCTAAATCGTTCGTAAGATGACTTTTCTTAAATCCCAGGATCATTGGCATGTTATGCTGAAGGAAATTCTTGTTGGATTAAGAGGTCGGTAATCAGTTCTATTCAGTTCCTTATTTTGACCAGTCCCGTGGATGGGTTTTTAAAAAATCCTGGATTGTTTTTTCTGATAAGGGAGGAAGGCATGTTGGATTATGAAGGATCCCTATAATTGGAAGAACGCTTAAATTATCTAGTATGAATTGTGACCTAAGTGGAATCCGCGAATTTAGTTCATATGTTTTTGAAGGGGTAAGTTTGGTTCTCATCAGTGACTTATTTTTGCCAAAATCATAATAAATTGACAAGATTTTTCCGACATCAAAGATTTGGGGCCAACAAAGATCAGGCACAATAGCGACAGCGAGTACACCTATCTGATTGGGTGACACAAGACAAGGGTCTGTAACGTCACTTGTTTTGTCAAAAACTAGAGTAAAGATGAGACCACTGTTGAATTCGAGGTAAGCGCGTGCCCCAAAATAATGATCTTGAACTTTTAGTTGGCGTCTCGAATGAGATGAGAATCGAGATGAGTTCGCTATGGAAAGTCGAGGCGAGAGGACGTATGTTACCAAGAGGTAGGCTTTGTAGCTCAGGCGGGCGGACATTAAATATGTCTGCAGTTAGAGGTTCACCATGGGAAATCGAAGCGGATTGGTGTCTGATAATATGGTATAAATGTAAAGTTGGGGTCTCAAGTGAGGCTCGAATAAGAACCTGACTTGCGTCCGCCATCATACAGCTACGGTGACCAATAAAAGCGGAAAAACGACTATGAATGGGAAAGAAAGACGAGGGAACCGCTTCGACGTAACGCCACTTTGGACGATCACAGGCCAAAAAGAGGTATAATAGGACCCACGACCCAACCCGATCAGCGAGAAGAAAACCAAATGTAACTTTCTATTGTAAGAGACATTTAAACAATTGTATATAAAAATAGAAAACTATGAAAGTTATAAATTGATTGTGAAAACTTTTCGATATTCGAGAAACGTTTGTAAAAGATTAATTGAAAAGAATAGTAAAGACACATTCGGACATCGTAACGTATATTAATTTGTTAACGAATATAAAAATGTAACTTTCCGTATAAATGATTATGAGTAGTCAGTTTACAGACTTTAAAGAAAAACTTTTATGTTGCTTGAGATATAATTCTGTCGTGTCGACTATGTAATGTATATAATTGATTTAGCGGCAAGGATAAAAAAGGCAATGTAACGTATATTGATTTTGAAAATAATTTTGAAAAGGCGAATTGAGAAACGGATAATGGTAAAACCAGTCATATCATTACACGTATTCTAAAAATAAACTGATTTAAATATGTCTACGTTATTGGGTTGTAGAGCACAAGATAAGCCAAGTAAGTTAAAGGACACGTCTGTCAACTTTAGCGACCAGAGAAAAAAAGATTGATCCTATTTTTCATTTTTCTTTTCTTTTACTATGCGACTCTTTGCCACCACTTGACCATTATGTCGGTTCGTTTGCCTAGTGAGATTGATAACTCCACATTTGCATATGATCAATATCAAGTCATCTTCTTTTCCGCTTTCCTTCACGTTAGAACTTAACCCGTCTGACACGATGTTTCTTGCGACGCATGCATTTCAGAATGGTTGACATTTTGAAGTAGGAACAAAATGTGTGATTTTTTTTTGTTCTATTTTTTTTTCAATTTCAATTTCGATTTATTTTTTAATTACTTTTTTTTCGGTTTTACTCCAAAATCAGTTAACGCATAATCTTCTTATTTTACTGTCGATAAATAAATACCAAAACACGGATCCACTCTTAAGATCTCTTCGTTCAATTTACGTAGAAAATACTATTTAAAACTAAAGTGTCACACACCAACAAAAATGATATTTTAAAGTTTCGCTTGCAAAAACAGCGAAAGTGCTATTCCAAACCTAAAAGTGTCAGAAAAATAAACGAAGTCGTTTATAGACAAACTCTTTTATAGACAAACTCTTTTATAGACAACGTCTTTTATAGATATGCTTTAGTGCAGTTTTAAATCGACGCTTCCATTCAGAGTACGGTTATAACAATGGAACATTTCTATTTCAAACTTAAATATGACCCATCGTGGTAAATTCAAAGCGTGACCGATCAAGGAACATTCTCTTTCAAACTTAAGCGTGAGTAATCGCGGATAATTCTATTTCAAACTTAAACATGACCGTTCAATGAAATTTCTCTTTATACAAACTTAAGCATGACCGATCATGGCAAATGCTATTTCAAACTTAACATTTGTCAGACCAACGAAAATTCTATTACATACTCACTGCTACATAAACTATAAATGCTATTTCAAATGTGAGCTTGACAGACCAATGAGATCTATATTCTATTCTCACCGATAGAGCTTCTTGTAGAGTTATTTGAACGCAGCTAAAATAAGATGCATTCATTTAAACAGTACATTTAAAAATAAAAATGCTATTTCAAACTGAAGTGTGACGGGCCGACCGACAAACAAAGCCTATCATAGAGATGGGAAGACGCATCTAAAAAAATCGAAAATTTTACAAAATAAATATATAAAAATTGAAAAATAATCTGATTTCCCTCGATTTTTAAAAATTAAAGTAAAAATATGAATGAACAAAAATCTGTTAACTTAATTAAAAGTAATTTTAAGGGCGTGTAATTCAATATTTGCGTATGATTTGATAAGGTTACTATCTCGTCAAAACCGATTAATTTCCCTTCGTGACCAATGTTGCCTGGGGATAATTTGAAAACAATGCGTTGAAATCGTCTTCTGAAAATAAACGAACAATGCCAGAAACACTTGAAGATGGCGTCGTTCGGTAAAAAAGACGACGTTTTTAATTGTCTGGCTTTCTTAAAAGCAAACTTAAAATCATGATACATAATTAGATTATACACATTATACTATAATTTTACTTTCTTTCTATAATAAGTACCTGACAAATAGAACATCTACTGTCATCATACGCAGTTAATACTAGCCGGAATACATGTCTGAGTACGGATCTATGATATTGAGTCACTCTTTAAAGTTGTGGTGACTGTTCTCCTCGTGAACGTCTAGTTGTCGTGTGTTGACACCACGCATGACCATCTAGACATCTTGGATATCTTTCTTCGTAGTAATGTAATCCGTAACCAAATGGATGTACTGATGACATCTACCGTTACAGGCAATCGATATGCGTAAAAGAATACCCCAATTATTTTTATTGGATTGAACCGTGTTTGGTTTGACTTGAATTGGTTTGTTTGACTTACTGCATATCAATTCTTTCGGGGGGGGGGTTATACCAAAACACAAGGAGTATCGGAAACAATTTACTGTAAACCATATAATCACCAACCTGCCTCAGATGCGTGTTGTCTAACCTTTTAATTTTTATATTGAACACGGAATTTCAAACGAGGTTCCGTAGCCATGGCCAGTATAAATCTTAAGTACCTTGTAATTGTATTCTTAGTATCGTCTGTATTTAGGATTGAACCTGTAACCTCCAGAGAACTGTCGCTTAAAACTGATTTTGAACGGAACCCTTTATTTAATTCACAAGGGAAGCTCGTTTATCTGTTGCGTAACGGGTTCTTGTACCGAATTCTAGTAGGAATTTTAGAAGCCATAAACAGTTTTTGTTTATAAATGTGTAGTCTTCCTAATTATTATTATTACTATATATATATATATATATATATATATATATATATATATATATATATATATATATATATGGGGGGGGAGGTGGAATTAAAAAAGGAAAACTAAAATTATTTATGTATCAACGTTTCGTCTTTATTTCAAGACTTCCTCGGGATGGTTGATATTAAGAAATAAAAAAAAATCTTCAAATCAGTCATCCCGAGGAAGTCTTGAAATAAAGACGAAACGTTGATGAATACATAAATAATTTTTGTGTTTTTATTTTTCATTTTCAATAACGTTGGAATATTATTAACATTTGTTATATTTTGTGGATTTTACTTACTACGCGTGACGTCATTTGCTTTATAATGCATCATTCCTTAATATAAGTAGAATGCCTGTGCTGTCATCGCCGCTTTAAATGTGTTTAAACTACCATAGTTTATCAGCTGTTCAAATATTGGTCGCGAGGTTTAAGACGTTGGATTTGAGTTGAAAAATACTTATAATCCAGGGTTTCGAATCGTGTGACCGGTAGTGGATAGTCATACTTTTACGCTGATAAGTCTCGATTGAAAAGAGACGAAACGTATACGTCCGTAGATAATAAACAATAACAAATATTTTTCATATTTCATATATATATATATATATATATATATATATATATATATATATATATAGTTTGAAAAGTCACACGTGGAAGCGTTGGTGAAATGGCAATAATAAGGAGAATATTTATCGCAGTCGAGTTGAAATTTGTCCTGATGTAATCGACGATTAATGTTGATATGCCGCTGTGTGTACCACGCGGTTACGTGAATAAGGTAGTTTGAAAATTCACACATGGAAGCGTTGGTGAAATGGCAATAATAAGGAGAATATTTCTAAACAATATTTTGAAAACCTGGACAACGCAATTTATTCATGTTTTTTTTAAATAAATTATTTATTTACTTAAAAAACTTGAGTAGTTTCCGTGACATACACCCTTGTCAAAAGTATAAGCATATTTTGTCTCTTCTTTTTTCGTTTAATCCTCCTGGATTGAGACATATTTATCGCAGTCAAGTTGAAATTCGTCTTGATGTTATCGACGATTAATGTTGATATGCCGCTGTGTGTAGCACGCTGTTACGTGAATAAGGTAGTTTTAAAAGTCACACATGGAACCGTTGCTGAAATGTCAATAATAAGGAGAATATTTTTAAAACATATTTCAAAAACCTGGACAACGCAATTTATTCATGTTTTTTTTAAATAAATTATTGATTATTTTCATTTATATATACATGCACATAATCTGCGACACTGGCATGTAGATTTTATCGATACTTGGCTATTAAAATCTCAGACAGAATAATAATATTATCCTTCCCTGAAGTCACATTTAGAAAGAATATTTATTTCCAAATATGATCTAAAAGAAGTATCAGATTATTCTTCTTCCTGATGTCACCAGCCATTGGGCCAGTATTGAAATGTACACGCATGTTTGTAAATAACGTTACAGTCTTGATGTACTTCCACAAGTGTTAACATTTAATGCAAGAGTCGAGCTCGTCAGCGGGACTACAACGTAAAACAATAGAAAGAAAGTGTTTGTCGGAAGTCACCTGATAATAAAAGTGGTATGCCACCTATCACAACATCACGTCTCTTGAGATGATGTTTTTATTATGTGCCATTGTACATTCATCCCATATAATGAGAGAACAATTTTGTAAAACATTAGATGAATCTGATCCGCTTTCTATTTAGCAAATGAGACCAGCATCTTTTCTTACAGATAATGGCAATTTAAATGTGGAGTGAGCTGTCCTACCACCAGGAGTGGCTGCAATATCAGACACTGCTATTTTGCCTTCTGACCTAACTTCAGCAATAATTTACTTTGTAACAGTGTATTTCCTGCATCAAGAAATATAAGGCCACCTTGCTGATCTTCTACAGTATTAACTACAGTACGAAAAACATGAATTTGCTCCTTATTTAGTTGTGCTATACCATCCCGAACAATTGATGCTTGCTCATTAAGTTGATAACTTATTTCACGCGTCCATGCAGTAATAACCGGATGTGTATTAGGTCGATCAGGTATGGTAAGACCCAACTGTGTCAGTGTTTTATCATTCATTTTATAAGTCATATGTTCGATATGAACTAGAGCCATACTGAAGATCTCGTCTGAAAATGTAATATCAACCTCACGCTGTTGATTGCGTTCCCTAAGAAGAAAATCTTCACTAATTACTTATTTGTGTGCATTTCAAATTCATTTTGAATGAGATACAGCACATGTAGACAACATGATGGCAAAGACATGTCTCAAATTGTCGGCAGATTCAGATATAGATACTTCCTGTAATGTAGTACTCCCAGTGGTTATCATTCTAAAGAAGTCCATCTGCACTACATGCATCACTGAATGTATTC
This sequence comes from Sepiola atlantica, assembly GCA_963556195.1. Classification (NCBI taxonomy): domain Eukaryota; kingdom Metazoa; phylum Mollusca; class Cephalopoda; order Sepiida; family Sepiolidae; genus Sepiola; species Sepiola atlantica. The sequence goes on from OY744541.1 coordinate 57,569,190, forward strand.
ATAACTTGATCATCGATCGTTTTCAGGTCATTAAAGCTATGTGGACCTCTAACATGGCGTAGAAGCATTCCCAAACAGAAAAATTCAAATCGATTTGGATACAGAGTGTATACCCTGCCCAAAACTTATGTTTCTTTAATTCACAGATAGCCTGGAACCGACTGATCTGTAATCGTTGCTTGAAAACCCTATTTTAAGTATCCAGCTATAATATCCGGGAAATTCAGAGTACAAAAGTGTACGAGCAAAATAATCTGTTTGACACAATTTGAAGAGTTATTGAGGGTGCATTTGCTACGTTATCTGCTGCGGTACTTTCAGTAAAGTATATCCGCTGTCGATTTTCTAGATGAACTAACAGTTGAATAACAAGGGGATGATGTACATTTAAGTCCCACAAAAAACAATAGTATATCGTATTTGAGTAAAACTGTGAAAATGTTTTTATATGAATGAAAATGGGCAACGAGTAGCGAAAATAAATTCTATTTGAGTCACATATGATAAATGTAAATAATGTGAAAATTCCGAAAACAAAAACAATTATCATATTGTATTTAGTTCTAACGTAAAAATAATTATCTTATGTCGCGTGAAAATGAAATAAATTGAGATAGATAGATAAATAGATATATAGATAGATAGATAGATAGATAGATATTTAAGTGTTGAACTAAATTAAAGATAATTTAATTATCGTTCAATAATAATAGATTATATAATAATAGATAATATAAAACTCAATATATTGAATGAAGCAATCAATTCTAGAGATAAAAAAATGAGAATATAAAATTGTAAGGATACAATATTTATTAGAACATCAGAAGTTCAAAGCAAGGAGCTTCTTTCCCTTAATCCATGGATTTTAAAAGAAAAACTCTTTTTGTCAAAGGATAGAAAAAACCGACAATGTAATTATGAATATTATCGGCAACATTTAACTTTGAAACATTTATACAAAATAAAAAAACAAACAATGAAGAGTTTTTTGTTTAAATGAAAGCGTAGAGTTAGGGTAGTCGCCGTCAAAAAACAGGTCAAAAATAAAATAGCTGTTATATTGAAAATGAATATTTAAAAAAAAATACTCAAAGTGTTTAAGAGTCCAAATGTTGTTGTTAACTAGCTGATATTTAGACTGTTGTTGGTAAAGTCCAATTCATCCTGTGTGCGCAATAGTCTGCGAGTAAAATTATCCGTTTCACAGGGTTCACAATGATATTTGTCATTCAGTATACAAAAGTGTGCATTACGAAAACCTCGAGCTCCCTGGTTGATCCGTATTTCTATAGGTTACAAAAATGGATTTAGAGCCGATATTTTCAAGCCGGTGAAGAGTGAATGTATTGCTTGTAGGCGATGGTGGCAATGGCTTTTTTGTCTCCTGTGAGAGGTAGATTAGCTGTTGGTGGTCGTGGGGGTCTGAGCAACAGCTGCGGTAGGGGGTTGGGGATCAAAGAGAGGTGGACTGATATGTATACATATATATATATATATATATATATAGAGAGAGAGAGAGAGAGAGAGAGAGAGAGACCAACATATACACACATATACATACACATACATATATATACGCATATAAACTATACGCATATATACAACTGTATAAACATATTGCCTTACATTTTCTTTTTAAGTAGTGAAGAAAGAAGTGTTAGGGTATAGGTGATGAAGGCTTAAGTGGTCAGCGTCAAGCTGTACGGTATTAATGGTTGGAGGAAGGGAGTTGTTTATCTTTTGCCGAGGTGAATAAGTTTATATAAAGAGTAGGGATAGATTAGAAAGATATGAAAGGAATTCGATAAAAATTAGTGATTGCCTTGCGGTTAGCGTGGTAGAGATCAAGGTCTAAAATTCTTATTTTAAAAATGATCTTGAAAAAATTATTTAAAAAAGATTTATTTTAAGGAAAGATTTTTTTTTAATTTTTATTTTAAATACTGTATTTTTTAAATAAATTTATTTTTAAAACATAAATAGTATTTGGCGTCTGTAAATTCTGGTTTATAGTTTACGAAATTATTTTCTGCGAAGTAATAAAGTCAGATTATGGTCGTATTAATCGTGGATTTATGTATCAAAAATGTAAAAGATAGTTAAATGTTTTTGGAGTGATTGATAGGTGAACATTGATATATATATATATATATATATATATATATATATATATATATACATATTTATATATATAGAAATTTATATATATATATATATATATATAACTATATATCACACGCATGAACGCGGATACACACACACACACACACACACACATATATATATATATATATATATATATATATATATATATATATATATAATGCAAAGTTCCGAATACGTTTGTCGAAGTCTCTCGGGAATTATAAAATAGACTGTGAAAAAGCTTTAATGCAAAATGTCCGAATACGTTCGGTGAACGCTAGTACTGTGGGTATAAAATAAAATTTAAATACGCCCAATTTATAACCCAATAGATACCTCCGCCACTGAGGCCATAATTCGACCCATTCTGATACTCTAGGCCTCCTATGATGTATAGTCCAAAACATATCTCATTGCCCCATGTAATCATAAAAAACCGAGACTTGTAGAATTTTCTATTCCAAAGTTTTTAACCTTTAACGTTACACTTACTCTATCTTAAACGATTACATCACCCCATTACCCCCTGATTGATAATAATTCGGATCGTCCATCAGCCTATGCATGTTTAAAACATTTACTTGGATATATGCCCGATATGGGGATCATATTTGTACATATATATACATGCGTAGATATTGTCTGGTGTTTATGTGGGTGTGTAGGTGAGTGGGGGTATATATGTGTATGTGTATGTAGGCGTATATATGAGTATATATATATGTATGTATGTATATGTGTATATATGGGTATATGTGTTTATGTACGTATGTGTATATAGATGTATATATGTTTTGTATGTGTGTATATGTGTGCATGTGCGAATGGGTGTATATACATACTTGCCTGTGTCAGAGAATGTTCGAAATGACACCCCCATATGTATGTTTCCGCGTGCATGCGTGATATATATATATATATATATATATATATATATCAATGTTCACCTCTCAGTCACTCCAAAAAATGTAACTATCTTTTACATCTTGATAAATAAATCCACGATTAATACGACCATAATCTGACTTCATGACTCCGCATAAAATAGATGTACCTAAACTATAAACAAGAATTTACATATCCCAAATACTATTAATTTTTTAAAAATAAATTTATTTAAAAAATAAATTATTAATTTTTTTAAAATAAATCTTTACATTAAACTAAATCTTTTCTTAAAATATTTTTTTCAATATAATTTTTAAAATAATAATTTTAGACCTTGATCTCTACCATGCTGACCGCAAGACAAGCACGATTTGTTATCAAATTCCTTTCATATCTTTATAATCTACCCCTACCCATTATATAAACTTACTCACCTCGACAAAATATAAACAACTCCCTTCTCCCAACCATTAATACGGTACAGCTGACGCTGACCACTTAAGCCTTCATCACCTATAGCCTAACCCTCCTTCCTTCAGCTACTTAAAAAGAAAATGTAAGAAAATATGTTTATACAGTTGTATATATGCGTATATTTCATATGTGTATATATATGTATGTATGTGTATGTATATGTGTGTGTATATGTTGGTCTCTATATATATATGTATGTATACATATCAGTCCACCTCTCTTTGATCCCCAACCCCCTGCCGCAGTTAACCTACCTCTCCCAGGAGACAAAATAGCCATTGTCCCCATCGCCTACAAGCAATACATTAACTCGACACCGTCTTGAAAATATCGGCTCTAAATCCATTTTTGTAACCTATTGAAACACTGATCAACCAGGGAGCTAGAGGTTTCCGTAATCCACACTTTGATATTTTGAACTTTTCTTTTGACTTCATCAACAACCGTCAAAAAGCAGCTTCTTGGCAACAACATTTGCACTTCAAAACACTTTGAGCATTCCTTTTCAAACATGCATTTCTAATATAATAGCTATTTTATTTTTGACCTGTTTTTGACGGCGACTACACTAACTCTACGTTTTCATCACAACAAAAAACTCCTCATATTTTTTTTTTTATAAATTTTTCAAAGTTAAATGTTTCTGATAATATTTATAATTACATTGTCGATTTTTTTCTATCTTCTAATGAAACGAGTTTAACTTTGAAAATCCATAGATTGATGATATAAAGCTCCTTACTTTGAACTTATGGTGTTCTAATAAATATTGTATCCTTAAACTTTTTTATTCCTATCTTTGATCTCTAAATATATATATATATATATATATATATATATATATATATATATATATATATATGGATAGATAGATAGATAAATAGATGGATAGATAGATAAATAAATAAATATATAGATAGATGGATAGATAAATAGATCGCTAGATTAATAGATAGATATGTGTATGTGCGTGTGTGTATATATTGTGTTTAATGTTCCAGAAAAAATAGGATATCGTATTTAAGTAAAACTGTAAATAAAAGTATTAATTGAATGAACGTGGGCCACGTGTAACTAAAATGAATTTTATTTTCGTTAGATATGATGAATCTATTTCGTGTTGAAAGGAAAAAAGCTATTAGTTAATCGTATTTGAGTAGAACTGAGTAAAATTATTAAATGAATAAAAATTGCCACGTGTAACGAAAATGAATTCTATGTTTGCCACGTATGAAATATATGACATTTGCCACGTGTAAAGGAAATACATATATTATGTAAAAAGTCAAAATAAACTATTATATCGTATTTCAGTAATATATTATCGTATTTCAATAAATTCATTAAATGAATAAAAACTGTCATGTTTAACGAAAATTAATTCGATTTTACTCACGTATGAAATATATAAATTATGTAAAAAGTAAAAATAAACTATTATTATATCGTATTACAGTAAAACTCAATAGGATTATTAAATAAATGAAATTGCCACGTGTAACGAAAATGAATTCTGTTTCAGTCACGTATTAAATATATAAATTATGTTAAAGTTAAAAAACATATTAACATATCGTATTCCAGTAGAACTGAATGCAATTATTAAATGAATGAAAATTGCCACGTGTAACGAAAATAAATTCTATTTTAGTCACGTATGAAATATATAAATTATGTTAAAGTAAAACAAAACTATTATTATATCGTATTTCAGTAGAACTGAATAGAGTTATCAAATGAATGAAAATTGGTACGTGTAACGAAAATAAATAAATTATGTCAAAAGTAAAAAAAAAACTATTATTATATCGTATTTCGGTGGAACTAATATAATTATTAAATAAATGAAAATTGCCAGATGTAACGAACATAAATTCTATTTTAGTCACGTATGAAATATATAAATTATGTCAAAAGTAAAAAAAATATCATTATATCGTATTTCAGTAGAACCGAATTAAATTATTAAATAAATGGAAATTGCTACGTGTAACGAAAATAAATTCTATTTTAATCACGCCTGAAATATATAAATTATGTCAAAAGTAAAAAAAACTATCATTATATCGTATTTTAGTATGACAGTATTAAACAATCAAATAAATGAACATTGCCCCCTGTAACGAAAATAAATTCTATTTAAGTAACGTATGAAATATATAAATTATGTAAAACATCAAAAAAAATATTATTACATTGTATTGCAGTCAAACTGAATAACATTATTAAATGAATGAAAATGTCGACGTCTAACGAAAATTAATTCTATTTTAGTCACGTTTGAAACATATAAATTATGTTAAAAGTAATTTTTAAAAAACTATTATTATATTGCATTTCAGTAGTACAGTATAAAATATATAAATAAAGGAAAATTGCCACGTGCAACGCAAATACATTCTATTTTAGTCCCGTATGAAATATATAAATCATGTTAAAGTAAAAAAAAAAGTATTATATTGTATTTCATTAGAACTGAATAAAATGATTCAACAAATGAAAATTGTCACGTGTTACGAAAATAAATTCTATTTCAGTCAAGTGTGAAATATATAAATTATTTCCAAAATAAAAAATAAACTATTATTATCACGTATTTTAGTAGTACAGTATAAAATAATTAAATGAATGAAAATTGCCACGTTTAACGAAAATACATTCTATTTTAGTCAATTATGTTGAAGTAAAATAAAACTATTATCATATCGTATTTCAGTAGAACTGATTAAAATTATCAAATAGATGAAAATTAGCACGTGTAACGAAAATAAATAAATTATGTCAAAAGTAAAAAAAAAAACTATTATTATATCGTATTTCGGTGGAACTCAATATAATTATTAAATGAATGATAATTGCCAGATGAAACGAACATAAATTCTATTTTAGTCACGTATAATATATATAAATTATGTAAAAAATACTATTATTATATCGTATTTAAGTAGAACTAAATAAAATTATTAAATGAATGAAAATTGACACCGGTAACGAAAATGAATTCTATCTCAGTCACGTCTGAAATATATAAATTATGGCAAAAGTAAAAAAAACTATCATTATATTGTATTGCAGTAGAACCGAATTAAATTATTAAATGAAAGCACATTCCCACGTGTAACGAAAATTAATTTAATTTTAGTCACGTCTGAAATACATAAATTATGTTTAAAGTAAAAAAAACTATTATTATATTGTATTTCAGTAGAAGAGTATAAAATAATCAAATAAATGAAAATTGTTACGTGTTACGAAAATAAATTCTATTTTAGTTACGTATGAAATATATAAGTTTACAAACTATTATTAGATTGTATTGCAGTCAAACTGAATAAATTGATTCAATTAATGACAATTGCTACGTGTAACGAAAATGAATTTTATTTTAGTCACGTATGAAATATATAAATTATGTCAAAGTAAAAAAAATATTATTATATCGTATTTCAGTAGAACAGTATAAAACAATAAAATAAATGAAATTGCCAACTGTAACTCTATTTTAGACACGTATGAAATATATAAATTATGTAAAACATAAAGAAAAATATGATTACATTATATTGCAGTCAAACTGAATTAAATTATTAAATGAATGGAAATGTCCACGTGTAACGAAAATTAATTCTATTTTAGTCACGTTTGAAACATAAATTATGTCAAAAGTAAAAAAAAAACAATTATTATTTTGTATTTCAGTAGTACAGTATAAAATAATTAAATAAAGGAAAATTGCCACGTGTAAAGAAAATACATTCTATTTTAGTCCTGTATGAAATATATAAATCATGCTAAAGTAAATAAAATATTATTATATTGCATTTCATTTGAACTGAATATAATGATTCAATGAATGAAAATTGTCACGTGTAACAAAAATGAATTCTATTTCAGTCAAGTGTGAAATATATAAATTATGTCAAAAATAAAAATAATCTATTATCATCACGTATTTCAGTAGTACAGTATAAAATAATTAAATATATGAAAATTGCCACGTTTAACGAAAATACATTCTATTTTAGTCACGTATAAAATATATAAATTATATCAAAAGTAATAAAAAAAATATTATTATATCGTATTTCACTAGAACAGAATAAAATTATAAAATGAATGAAAATAAAATGTGACAAAATAAAATGTGACAAAAATAAATTATATTTTAGTCACGTATTAAATATATAAATTATGTCAAAAGTAAAAAAAAATATATTATTACATCGTATTTCAGTAGAACTGAATAAAATTATTGAATAAATTTAAATTGCCACATGTAACGAAAATACATTCGATTTTAGTCACGTATGAAATATATAAATTATGTCAAAAGGAAAAAAACTATTATAACATCGTATTTCACTAGAACTGAATTAAATGAATGAAAATTGCCACGTGAAAAATAATGTGGCAGAAAGAACAACAGAAAGACAAGCTTCAAATGGAAGATAAATTCTAAGAACAACAGAAAGAACTACACGATGTGTGGACATTTATAATACCAAATGTTTAAATTGGAATAATTTTAAAAGGTTTTGTGGTCTTTTAAGGAAATCGACTATGGTTGAACATATTAAATTCGTAAATTATATTTAACCACAAAAATCAGCGAACTTAATTTGTTGAAGCGATATTATTATTGACTAAATTGTTTAGCCAAAAACGTCTCTTTTTCGGAAAAAGTGAGAATACATACGAGGAAAGATGACGAAGACTACACGACTTTTACTAGCGTAGTTAACAAACACTGTGCTAATTTTAAGTTGTCGGAGTTGAGTGCCAACAACGCAAGGATATGTATCAAATTCAGATGTGAAAATCAGAATTAGGTTCCCTTATACATTGGTAAATTAAACAGATTCAACACTCCAGTATATCGCAGAGGATTTGTCAACAGTCTATTAGCGTGCGTCGAGATTCAAAGATATTTAACAGAGTAGAGTGTCACATATCAGAAAAATCGGAAACAAGAAGAAAAGTACTCCACCAACAATATTTGATAATCAAAGAAAATGTTATCTGTCCTCTAAACCATATTTCATTTGGGGACAGCTGCATTGTCCATATAAAACAAAAAAGTGCTTTAAGTGTGATCGCGTGGAAAATAAAAAGAATTTTTATTAGAAAAGTATAAAATTTTAAGGTTTGTTACAGTACGAATATTAAGTAGAAATTTTAAAATACAACTTGACTCAGGCTCCGATTTGTCAATTATAATTCTTCAGACATTGAAGAAAATACGAAAGCCCGTTTTATTGAGGATTAAATATTGACAAAACCATCACTGGAGAACAAATAAAATTCGAGGACGAACTAATAACTACAGTGACACTAAATAGAAAACTTTAAAATTGAAAATAATTGTGATGAACAATTCAAGTGACATTTTGAGCACATATTTCATGGGAAAGTTCCAATTATGGGGTACAACTATACATTCTAGATGTAAAAGTATAAAAGCCTTAAATGCTACAGCAGAAATTATTGAAAGAACGCAATTCTGAAGATTGAAAAGAAAATTTTTCAGAAATTTATTTCTAGTGGAGACAAAAAAGATAACAAATGACTGACAAAGCTGAATTAAAGATATATATTTGTTGTGAAGTAGTCCAACAGTAAAAAGAAGAAGTCAAGTCGAGGTTGGGTTAAGATAACAAGTGTATTAACATAAAAGGTACATGGTAAGGAAACTGACTGGCACTTGGCTAGACAGTTACAAGACTGTCCTTTTTCTCTTCCGTGACTCTGGTGACTCCCTCTATTTATAGTGAGAACCGGTGTAGTTTCTCTTCTGTTAGAACGACCGGTGTAACACCTTTTAAAATATCCCATCTGGGAATTAATAACGTTTTTGTTTGGCAATCACGATCATCAACTCAGTCGATTTCCGTTTTCTTTTTTATCTCCTAATCTCAGGAGCAGTCTCTGGTATGGGCACCTGAAAAGTATGAAACACTGTGTCCATGATGTCCTCCTCGGGCGATCTGGTCACCTCACTGTTCGCGTATCTTTTCCGCATTTGGTTAGTTTGAAGTTTGTGCACGAAATCTGGTCCCTTAATCATATAGACCATGTTGCCTATTTGTTTATCCACAGCGCCGGACTCCCAGAAAGTCCTATTGTTTCTGTAAATCTTATGAAAAACATTTTCGCCAACTTCATACCGTTTTTTCGTTATCGTTTCTTTTAGGTTTGCCTTATCCTGGTTTGGTAACAACTTGTGGAAAATCGATCTAACCTTGCGTCCGAACATAACCTCAGTAGGTGTCTTCGACGTGTCGATGTTTGCATTCGGAGTGACTCTCTAAACTTGCAGAAACTGTTGGATTGACTTATCCGTCGGTGATCCACTAGCTTTTTTCAGAGCTCTCTTGAATGTGTCAACGAATCTCTCTGCATGTTAATTGCTTCATTGATGGTATAGAGGGATTATTATATACTCAATGAGATGATCCTCGCAAAGGTGTTTAAATTCAGTAGACGTGAATTGAGTACCATCGTCGGTGACAATGCAGTCTACTACTCCAAACCTAGCGAATAGTCGTATAGGAAGTTGATAGCTGCCTCGGATACGGGGTTCTTTCATTTTAGTACTTCTGGCCACTTAGCTAGGCTGTCTACAACAATGAGATAGTAGAACCCATCCAGTGGTCCCACAAAGTCTAAGTGAATTCTAGACCAAGGTCGATCAGGTTTAGTCCACGATCCGAATTGAGTCGGAGGAGCTTTCATAGCTAAGGCGCATCCTCTACACTCCCTGACTTTTTCTTCGATATGCTTATCCATGTTTGTCCAGTAAACGAAAGGGCGCTTAAGGCTTTTCATTCTCGATATGCCTGGATGTCCTACATGGAATTTCTTGAGCATTGTTTTCTGTAGTGTCATAGGAATTACAACCCTGTCGCTATATTACAGGACGTTGTCGCAAATTGAATAAATTCCCTCATCTAGGTGGTTATTGTTGATTTTTTCTTTCGTGCTTATGATAAATTCGTCCACCTCTGCCTTACTCTTAATCTCATCAAGCGTTCCTGGAAGTCCTCTTATTGTGTCATATAACGTATTTTTTACTTCAGCTTCCGCTTGAATGGCTGCTATCACCATATCCTCCAATGGTTCTGACTGATTGGGTATCAACCTTGATAACCCGTCTGAATGACCAAATTTCTCCATTTGAAAATTGTTGTTCAGAAGAATGGTACCCCGTCTTTGGAGTCTATTCGCAGTGTGTTGTGGTAGTCCCTTTTTCGATCCGAAAATCGTTCATAAGGGTTTGTGGTCTGTTTGTAACAGAAATTGTCTACCGTGCAGGAAACGATGAAATTTATTTACCGCAAATATAATGTTTAGAGCCTCTTTCTCAATTTGAGAGTATTTTGGGAGACTGGTAGAAGTGTCCGGGATGCATGGGCTATGGGTTTTAATTTTCTATCATCCATTTTGTGCAACATGCATGCTCCTATGCCATAGTTGCTGGCATCGCTTGCAACTACAATATCACGCTTGGGATTCTAATGTGCCAGAAACAAGTCAGACGTTAAGATATCTTTAATTTTCGGAAACGCTTCTTCGCACTCTTGCGTCCAGACACATTTTTGGTCCTTCCTTAACAGTTCATTTAAGGGTGATCTTAGTTGATGCATGTTTGGTACGAACACATTGCAGTAATTCGCCAACCCTAAAAAGCTTTGTAGAGACGCAATATTTCCTGGAGCAGGCATGTTCCTTATCTCTATTGCCTTATCTGGGTCTGGCCTTCTTCCTTGCTCATCGATGATATGCCCTAAGTATTTTATTTTTCCATGAAAAAAGTACATTTCTCATCTTTGAGTTTAAACCCATAATCCTGAATTTTTTTTTGAATACTTGGTTTACATGAGTCTTGTGTTGTTCTTTGCTAACGCTGTTCATTAACACATCGTCAATGTACCCTACTGCGAAATCCATCCCATTTAACATCATGTCCATAATTTGTAGAAAAATCGCAGGGGCGACCTTTACCCCAAAAGGAAGTCGGTTAAATTTGTATAATCCCTTATGGGCATTGCAGTTTTCAACACTGGTCATCGACAGGGATTTGAAGATAAGCGTCACTGAGGTCGATTTTAGAAAAATATTTTCCTCCACTCAGTTTCGCAAATATTTCTTCAGGGCTCGGAAGAGAGTAATGTTGATCTTTTAATGCCGTGTTTAAGTCTGTGGAGAAGTCGGCACAAACCCGAATCTCCTTGTTCTTTTTCTTAACATAAACTGTAGGTGAAGACCACTCACTGTGATCAATTTTTGAAATGACAGCCATGTTGAGTCTTTCTAGGTCACCGTCTATTTGCTCTATAGCGGCGTATGGAACATTTATTTTCTTTCTGAATACAAGCAGTTCATCATATTCCTCATTTCTGAGGGGACGAAGACAGGCTCTACGTGCCCCCCTCGACTAGTAGCTGAAAGCAATACCACCTCTTACGAGTCAAGGAACGCTTACAGTGAAACTAATGTCTTCAACCAGCCATCCCCCTCCACGACAGTACTCTCACGCATCCTTTTCAGGACGGGCGACTCCGGTCGTCGAAAGTCAACATCTAGCAATTCTGCAGCTCAACATCGAAGGGCTAACTATGCCAAAGCTCGATGTCCTTGCTCAAATTGCCACCAACACCGAGGCAAACGTCATCCTCCTCCAGGAGACACACAAAGTCAGTGACACCAGTCTTAAACTCCCAAACTTCACGCTCGCTGGCTACACCAGCAGCAAACATCATGGCCTCGCGACGTTCGTGAAGAACAATGTACCATGGTGGCCTGCTAGTCAGTCGACCAATGATGCCACAGTTGAGTGGATCAGTACGAAGGTGGCTGAGAATAGCATAGTCAACTTCTACAAGCCACCTCCATCCCGTTTGGAGCCGCACACCATCCCGGATGTGCCGGCACCTGCAATTTATGCTGGTGATTTCAATAGTCGCCACACCGACTGGGGATACAACATCACCAACCAGGACGGCATCACTCTATCTGAATGGGCATCTGCTGTAGATGCCACACTCCTCTACGACCCGAAGGAGCCTTCGTCGTTCACCTCGGGACGATGGAACACTGGGACCAACCCCGACTTGGCCTTCTTTAAGAACCTCCCGCACCAAGCATTGCCGGAGAGACGCATCCTGAACCGGTTCCCTCACTCACAACATCGTCCATCGCTGATCACAACACCATCCTTGATCCAGCCAATAGGGGGAGGACCAGTCCGGAGATGGAACTTCCGCAAAGCGGATTGGCAAGGCTACAAGAAGGAGGTCGAAACATCAGTTAAGGCTCTACCAACACCTCGAGCCGACAACACCGACGATGCTTATGAAGCCTACACAGAGATGCTGCTAAAGGCTGCGAAGAAACACATTCCCCGTGGACGACGTACCAACTATATCCCTTGCTGGGACGAGGAATGCGAAGATCTATTGCGCCGCCACTCTGACTCCACAAATAGTGAGGAGAGAGCAGCAGCAGCTACCAGCCTTCTGGATAGACTAAGCACCAAGCGCCAAGAGAGATGGGAAGAGACCGTGGAGACGATCGACTTCACTCACTCGAGCCGGAGAGCCTGGCAGACCATCAACAAGCTCACTGGTCGTGCAAGTAAACCATCTCCTTGCCCAATCACTGCCAATTCCATCGCAGCACAGCTCATGAAGAATGGTAGCTTCCCAGATGCGGACAAGCACTTCACAAGAGACACCACAACCAAACTGAGGGATCTCCACATCTCACCGAGTGCCGACGCTGACCTCTCGGGTGAGTTTACGATGAGAGAGATGGAAGTAGCCACCAAACGCCTGAAGTCGAATAAAGCTCCAGGACCTGATAACATCCACCCGGAGTTTGTCATCCACCAAGGACGGAAAGCAACAGAATGGCTACGCCTACTCTACACCGTGTGCTACAGAACATCGCGGCTGCCAAAGATTTGGCGCCGAGCAAAGATCATCGCTCTGGCCAAGCCAAACAAGCCGCTCGATGACCCCAAAAGCTACCGCCCGAGATCGCTTCTCTGTGTCCCATACAAACTCCTGGAACGGCTACTATATGCGCGCCTCGAACCGGTTGTGGAAACCATACTACCTAAGGAACAAGCCGGCTTCCGTCGTGGCAAGTCAACAACAGACCAAGTCGCCTTGCTAACCCAGGACATCGAGAGCGCCTTCCAGAGAGGAGAAAAAGCCGGCACTGTCCTACTTGACCTCACGGCTGCATACGACACCATCTGGTTACGTGGACTCCATGTTAAGCTGTTGCAAACCATTCCAGATCGACACCTGGTGAGTTTCATCATGGAGATGCTGAGTAATCGTAGCTTCTCCCTCCACACCAGCGACGGCCAACGCAGCAGACTACGGAGACTAAAGAACGGCGTCCCGCAAGGCTCGGTTTTGTCCCCGATGCTCTTCAACATATACATCTACGACATACCGACAACAACAGCCAAAAAATACGGGTACGCCGACGACCTAGCCATCCTACAGACGGGAAAAATGGGAGACCATCGAGGCTGGGCTCACTGCGGACATGACGACCTTGTCCAGGTACCTCAAGAACTGGCGGCTGAAACTCAGTGTGGGCAAGACCATGTCCGCGGTATTCCACCTCAACAACCGCGAGGCCAAACGCAAGCTTAAAGTGATGGTCAACAACACCGCCCTCCTGTTCGACGCCACCCCGACGTACCTTGGCGTGAAACTCGACCGCTCACTGACATACCGTCAACATATCGAAAAGGTGACAGCAAAGGTGACATCACGTGCTGCACTGATTCGTCGTCTGGCCGGTACTACATGGGGAGCTACAACCAAGACCCTGCGGATATCCACCCAAGCACTGGTTTTCTCGGCGGCCGAGTACTGCGCCCCGGTTTGGTGCCGAAGTACCCACACCAAGAAAGTGGACGCAGCTCTAAAAACCGCCATGCGCACAGTCTCTGGGACACTCCGCGCCACGCCGGCGAACCAACTACCGATACTCTCCGGTATTGCCCCACCCGCTATCCGACGAGAAGCGACTGTCCTGGCACTGTCACGCAAGGCCAAGATCGACAAGAGACATCTGCTCCATGACATCATGAGCAAACCTCCTCCACCAGTACGCCTCAAATCACGCTACGCACTCTCCCAGCACGCACATCAGCTTCTGGAAATCGTCCCAGACACCACCTCAAAGCAGATGTGGACCAAGAACCGCTGGAGGGAAGATTGGCAGCAAGCTGACCAACACCGACTGCACATGTTCATCATCGACCCAGACGTCATACCAGGGGCTGAGCTGCCACGAAGGCAATGGACCAATCTGAACCGCCTGAGAACTGGTGTGGGCCGTTTTTCTGCCACAATGAGAGACTGGGGTCTGAGAGAGGGTGCTGCCTGTGAATGTGGCCACCCAGAACAGACAGTTACACACGTCATAGAGGAATGCCCGCTGTTCAAACCACCCAATGGCGAGCAGGGCATAGCGGACCTTGATGACGAGACGAGAACCTGGCTTGCCAAGACCGAGCTGCAGCTTTGAGGGAGCTGGCACAAGAAAGAAGAAGATTTGTTTTGACTTCAAACTTTGCTACCGCTTTTGTACACTTTCCAAGACCGCCTGAAAATACGTCTGGAAAATGCTCTTTTAATTCCTTCTTGAGATTTTCTGCCTCCACATTCGAATCCTCAACCTTTTGCCAAAAGGAGCTTAAAGGCAGATCCCATAGTCTAAACTTTTCAATTAGATTAGTTCCAAAAAGGTTATTCGTTTTTCGTATAACAAGAATTTTGGCTTTTTCGGTCTTATTCTGGAAAGAAATATTCGTCAATAATTCCCCTTCGAAGGTTATTTTCACCACTGGCCCTTCTCGCCGTTTTTTGTGATTTAATCATAGTGGGTCTCCCAAGCTTCTTCCATGTCTGTACATTAATGATGGAAATGTCAGACCCACTATCAAGCTGTAATCTTACTTTTTTTTAAAGCAGTTTGACCTGTACATATTTCCGGATATTTTGTTCGTCAGGTTCAATTTTTGTCAGTTTAATGGCTATCTTTCTACCAGATTTTTTCCTACAACGTGATGCCTTATGTCCTTTCTGGTGGCAGTTGTCACATTGTTTGAGACACTCATTGTACCAATGGTTATCTCCACACCTCCAACACGGTCCAGGTGATCTTTCCCATGTTTTTTTCTCTGGTTATTCATTGAAGTCAATTTTTTCTTCTGATGGATCTTTTTAATGTGCGACACTCCGTTTTCCTCTATGTCACGACTGTCCTGTTTCAACGCAACAAAACGTTCACAGTCTTCCGCTAAGATTTGTATTGTTAGAAATGGCTCATTTTCGAGTTTATTTAAAACACGACGTCTGATTTCGGAGTCTTTATTTAAGACCAGACCTTGCATGAATATTAAACATTTAAAATTACCAGATGATAATTCTTCTAATTTAAAATCGTCGCAAAGTTTATTTACTATACTTGCATACGTAATGTAGTCGTCTTCCTCTCTTCTAGTGACATTTATACACTTATATCTCCCGTGGAAAAGAGAGGTTTGTGTAGAAAACAGTTCTGTTAGTAAAGTAACTGCCTCCTGGAAGTTCAACTCACTGGTCTTTTTTGGAAGGATAACATTCACAGACTTTGTATGCTCGGTAGCTCCTAATTTTCTTAGCAAAAATCTAACTTTTTTAGAGTCTGTTCATGTACTGCAGTCCGATACAAAAATATCCTCATATCTTCTATAGAAGTGAGCAAAAGTGACATCGTCTTCTGGATTATAATTGAAAATTTCGATAGCGCTCCACACAGCGGTCAGAGAGAATGCATTATGATTCTCGTTTGCTTTCGTTAACTGTGTTGCCTGCAGAAATTTTCTCTGTTCCTCCTGTGTTTTTATCAAGAGTTCTTCGAAGTGTTTCTGCTGTTGAAGCAGTCTTTCTTGGAATCTTTCTTCTCGTGTGGTCGCCAGCTCTTTTTGTTCAGCATGCATTTTTCTTTGGGCTTTTTGCTGTTCCAACAACTCTCTTTTAAATTTCTCCTCAATTTCAACTTGTTTACTTTGAAGTCCCATTTGTTGT
Source organism: Sepiola atlantica (assembly GCA_963556195.1). Taxonomy (NCBI): domain Eukaryota; kingdom Metazoa; phylum Mollusca; class Cephalopoda; order Sepiida; family Sepiolidae; genus Sepiola; species Sepiola atlantica. Next base: position 57,585,797 of record OY744541.1, read on the forward strand.
TCAACTTGCTGTCTTTGTAACGCAACATTTTGTTCCGTTTGGAATGTAACTAATTGAAAAAGAGAATCTTTGAATTCAGCGTCCATCATTCACGAATTCAAATTATGCACCACAAAATTTACACTTGTAAAAAAAAATCAGTTTTCCCCACAACGTGCTTAATATAATTAGTTTACTCAACCAACACACAAATTGCTTTGTGAAATATATTATTTCTTAGCAAAAAAAAAAAATTCAATCCCAGTTCTTTTGTTTGAAAAACAAAACTGAGGAAAAAAACCTTCTTTTTATATGTGTACGTAGTTTTACAAAATCAAGTCCGTCGCTATAAGCCTAATAAGACTAGTTTTATGGGAAATCTTTTTAACCCCTTTGCATTTTGCAAAAATGCGACTTGCTTATTTAGCAGACTTACGCGAATATATATTTTTCACTGCGCGTCCTTCTTTGCCCTCGACAATTCTGTGGTAGACCGTTTTAATAAATAGTCAATCCGGATCTTGCTCAAATATCAGATGTTGTTCCAATAATAACGACAACTTACACAATATCTGTAATAGTTGACGCGGATAACATTTATCTTAACAAGTCAGTGAACTTGAAGAGAAAAAAATAAAGGTGTCAGTGTATTCAATTATTTTAATAATTGAAAATGTCTTTCACGTTTTCTAGTTTTCTATTTTTTGTAGCAAGTTTTGAGTTTGTGTTTTCATTTTCGTCGCTTAACTACTTTTGTAGTGATTCATTTGCTGTTAATCTGTGCGAATCCAAATATCTGTTTGAAAAGACGAAGATGTTTTTTCCGTGAAGATCTTGCGAGTCCTTGTATATCAATCACTTTGGGTGATTTTCTGCAGTGATATCGTTTCGATTTCTCGTTGCCAATCTGTTGTGAAGTAGTCCAACAGTAAGACGAAGTCAAGTCGAGGTTGGGTTAAGATAACAAGTGTATTAATATAACAGGTACAAGGTAAAGAAACTGACTGGCACTTGGCTAGACAGTTACAAGACTGTCCTTTTTTCTTTCAATATTTATTCGTACAATTAAAAATAATACAAAATGCGGCACAAGACCAAAGAAAAGGAAAGGGGAAAGCGATCGGTCCGATTCTAACTTTTTAACCTAGCTAGTTCCATGCAGGACAATCATTCACCAAAATACCACATTGGTACTGTACATCCTTCTCCGATCACCAAAAGAAATCACTCCATGAATAACCTACTTAAACCCCATATTTACAAATATGCAACGGGGGGTGGGTATTATAAAACACTATGTACAAAAACAATAAATGAAAATATATACAATGAGATAAAAAAAAAAGTTAGTAAAAGACCCCCCGTTACTAAGCTGTGGCAGGTGCGAAGATTTGCCAGTTGAAACGAAAACCTCGAAAAAAGGTTTGATGCAGGCCCCAACGCTTTATTAACAACATCTCCTTCGAAAATTTCGAAGGGTGCCATGCATCCTGACAAATCTAGTGTTTTGTCACCTAGGTGGGGACGGGCTGAAAAAAAGGGGGGCCATAATGAAATCATTCACACCCTAGCTAAGTTATTAAACTTATAATAACTAAAAAACTGTCCTAGTTTAACTTCAAAAAGTCAATGTTCGGTTTTGCAACCCAAAATCCTCTACCTAAGGTACGTCTAAATACCACTCTATTCTAGCACCACTCACTCTACACAGTCGTGCACCTCGCACTCACTTTTCACCAAAATCTGCCGAACAGAGTCTGACTCTGTCGGCCCTAATGCGCGCTTTCAGGTAATATTTGAAAACTGCAATAAGGTCGAGAGGAGCGTAGGTCTCAGCCCCGTAGACTGTTTGCATTCGAGTCTTCCATATCGTATCTCTCATGACTGCTAGTAAGCTTAAAAATAAAAATCGTTTGATCCTATCATTTGTCGGAGCCCAGTTGCTACATACATTGATAGGTTCCAGGTTGAAAGAAGATACGTCAAGAATGCGAACCATGAATCCAGGAACAAGCCTAATCAGCGGCACAACTATACGGCAAGTAACGAAAGCGTGAACCAAGTTCTCGTCCTCGTCACCGCACCTAAGACAAGTCGGCGAATTTGCCAAGCGAGCTGAATTAAGCCTCTTCTGGACCCAGAGGGCATTTCTTATCATCAGCCAGATCAGTGATGCCTCGTCATTATCGAAGCACCTTAACCCAAGCGTCCAAGGCCAGATTGAGCGTAGCTCCCCCCTCGACAAACCGATCCCCTAACATCTCGAAACGTTCCCCTCACCATGACCCGATATATTGCCTTCCGGGACATCAGCAGGGTGTCAGAGAGGCTTTCTTTCACCCTTGAGAAAAACTTCAAAGCGCGTCTACATTCGCGAAAAAATGAACACTCACCTCGGGGCAACCTGTGTGCCCCCCCCCCCTCGTCCAAGTACACACTTTTAAAAGCAGGAAATGCTTTCATGGTTTCTTCCATCCAGAAGACACCGCTTCCGTCAGTTTGTGACCTCATTCGATCTAGGTAGAATAGTCTCAGGGTGTGCTGACCGATTTCTATACATGGCATACCTAGACCGCCTTCAGACGGATGGAGATAATAAATCTCGCGACGAACCATAGGGGCCTTACCAAGCCATAAGAACGTGAAAAAAATCCGCTGCATTTCGAGCAGCGTATCCGACGGGAGTGGGAGTATCGATAGACGATATAGGATGATCGGGTAGATGTGAGAGCAACACACTTCCGATCTCCCCTTTAATGAAAGATTTCTACGGGTCCACAGACTAGCTGCGCCCGAATCGCTTTCAATACTTCCGATCAATTTTTCTCCAGCTGAAGATCGGGACCGAACCAGACGCCGAGTAGCTTGCAAGGTCCGTCTGTCCAACTAAAGGGCCTCTGCAAGGGAACACCCTTCCAGGCGCCGATGCGCAAGCCAATAGACTTGTCGCAGTTAATTTTTGCCCCTGTTATCGTTTCATACAGTCTGATTTCTCTGTCGACGATGCTTATCTCGGCACTGCTCATTACAAGCACATTCAAATCGTCGGCAAAGGCGGAGTACTTCAACCTGGTACAACCACCAGGCAAAGTAATCCCATTAAGGGCCGGAGTCACCCTTAGCCTGTGAAGGAAGGGTTCCAACACAAGCACATAGAGCATCGGTGATAGTAGACATCCCTGACGAAGATATCTGAATAAACTGAAAGGCCTAGACCTCATACTATTCACCTCTACCAGTACCACGGGGTTCGTATACAAGAGGTGAATCCAGCCAAAACCGGCCGCAGACAAAACAGCCTCCAAGTAACGATGGTCACACTTATCGAATGCTTTGGACTGATCTAAATTGATCAGCGCGGCTTCAGTGTCGACATTATCTAAGATCAAGCGTATCGAGTGCAAATTATCTTGAATCGTTCTGCCCTTTACAGCACAAGTTTGTTCCGGGCTTATAAGACGAGCCAAGACAAGCTGCAGTCGATTGGCTAAGATCTTGGCTAAAATCTTTAATTCTGCATTTAGCATCGTTAAGGGCCAGGAATTATCTAACCCATCCCCACCAGTTTTGTTTTACGTAACAACTTCACAATACCCATGGTCAAGTGCTTGGGGATACCCCCATTCCTAAACCACGAGTTAAATAAAGCAGTCAGTAAGGGAACAAAAAAGGGCGACAACCTCAAATACACCTCGTAGAGCAAACTATCGATCCCGGGGGACTTGTTACGGCCGACCCGCTTCCCGAACTTCATCCTCTGTTATACAACCTTCGCACCTAGCCGCTTCGGTCGCCTCGAGACGAGAAAAGTCGGCTAAATAGGGGTCGAATTGTGCTAATGACAAACCGGGCTCTCTGGTAAAGAGATCCTGGAAATGAGAACGAAACGCCTCCAGAATACCTTCGTTTGTAGTCACGAGACGCCCATCCGGCAATGAGACACGGGCGATATGTCGATCGGCAGCTTGTCTACGTTCTTCTGCACGCAGTTCAGCGGCCATATTTGGTGTTTCCATGGGCAATCTTTTTAACCTAGCCCTAATTACATATGCTTGGTGTTCTTGAGTAGTCAATGACGCCAGCTTTGCCTTAATTATGGTAACTTTAACGCTTATACACACCTCCACCGCCCGATCTAATCTAGATTCTAGTGTCACTTTAACTGCCCTAGTTTTTATATTGAGTCGTCTGCTAAAATCGACAGCAAAGGATCTAATTAAATCCTTAAGACTATTCCACCTCCTATTCCAAATAATAGCCACCGTCAATTCCCGCTGTAGGGTTAGTTCTAATTGTTCCTGGAAGTCCTTCACCTCGAACAACGAAGTGTTCAGCTTCCAGTAACTCGCTTATTTAGGCTTAGGTCTATCTAAGTTTATTTGAACCCGAACGAGTCTGTGATCCGAGTAAACTATATTATGAAAATTTGGACATTGTAATAATTCTACGTCGACTCTCCTAATTAAGAATCGGTCGAGATAGCTCGAGAGCTGTCCCGAACCGGAGCCGCGCCTAGCTGTCCAAGTCCATACTCTATCAAGAGGCTTCTCATTCCGGAATTTATCGATAAGATCGAACCTATCGAGGAATTCGCGAAATACTCTAGCATCCCCATCATCGTTAGTTCCCCTATCCATGTTACGATCTAAATCAGGGTCCAAGACCGCGTTCCAGTCCCCTGCTAAATTAACCGCCCGAGATGTATTCATGAATTGATCGATCCGTCGCAAAAAGGGAGCACGCTCATTGCGGCGATTGGGCGCATAAACCCCGATGAGCCGAAATGCCTTATCCTTTATGGTAACATCCAAAACACATATCCTTCTTTCCGGATCCATGAAGCAAGGGTCACACGACGCATCTAATGATTTACTTACCAGCCAGGATACATCTCTTGAGCGAGAATAAAAGTACGCTGAATAAACGTGAAAACGCTTAGCCAACGCACCCAAATGGTCGCCTGAAACCAAGTGGGTTTCCTGAATACAACATACATTCACTCCAAGCTGCTGAAGGTCCAGTGCAATACGACATTTACGTAAGTGGGCCCTCAGACCCCGAACATTCACACTTGCTAGAAATAGAGCCATTGAGAATACTTTAGGGTTGGGTTCCAGAAACGAACATTGACGAAGTCAGGATGCCGACGGCTCCCCCAAAAGAATGCATACCCATTTGTTCACTAATCTCTCCGGTATGGGAGATGCCGCCAACATCCTAAGGAAATGTTATTTTGGCTATACGGTAAAGGGATGGGTGAAATTTAACAGGGACCCTCCCAACACAATCTTTACTTAAGCAATTTAAAAAATCACTTTTCAGTATAGCCATAGGTTTTTTCCAAATTAAAAGAGTCGTTTGCCTCACCCAGTAACTGCCAAAGTGCCACCCCACGCTTTAGGTAAGAGGAACCCCTAGATGAACATCTAGTTTTTATTACTGCTGGTTTTGTTGGTTTTCTGAGGGGACAGTCGAAGGTGAGGTGTCCTACCTCTTCGCACGTCCAACAAATCGGCTTCCTACCTGCCATAATTATTGGAAGCCTGTTTTCGCCTATAATAATGAAATGGGGCATGGTGTCAAAACCGGACTTGTTGAGATAAATTTAAAAATTCCAGACTCCAGCATACTCATCCCAATTAACTGATGTAATTTGTCCGAATTGTAATAAAAACGCCCCAAGATGCTCCCCATCTACGTGGAATGGCAAGTTGAAGATTGTTACGACAGTTCTACGTTTGCCCATATATTCGGTTCTTAAAATATATTCCTGAGTAATTATTTCGGTCTGTGATAACTTTAAGCAAGTCTTCTCATTGGGGAATAAGGTGTTCCAGGTGTTGTAACCTTTGGGGCGAATGATTCTCTGGGGGTTAAAACCGGCTGTTGCCAATAATTTGCAGATTAAATCTGCTGACGCTCTGATTGTTTTCTTGATTTTTTGTCAAAGACAAACATAATTACGCTTCTCTTTTTAATTTCTTCTAGTTTAGGTACATCCACAAGAAGCCCTTCTTTAGTTAAAAGTGCGCACACTTTTTGGCTTTTTCAATAAATTGATCAATATCAAAAACTATTTTGGGGGGTCTAACCCATTCCGTGTTAACTTCGGTCTCCATTTTGTCATTTGGCTTGGAGCTTGTAGCTGCCGTCATGATAAAAAAAAACAGGGGAGAGGGAAAAAAATTAAGTGGGGGAAAAAAAACAAAAAAACAACTTAACGTGTAACAATAAAAGTCAATAACAACAACAGGAACAAATAACGGGCATTAACAACAATAGTCCAATCAGGGTGAAAAAAAAACGCGAAAAGAGAAAAAGAAAAACACACACCTTCAAACTTGCCAAAAAATCATAATATCCTAAAGTAAATCCAGAAACAACCGTTGTCTGTCCTTTTTCTCTCTCCCGTGACTCTGGTGACTCGCACTATTTATAGTGAGAACCGGTGTAGTTTCTCTTCTGTTAGAACGGCTGGTGTAACAATATTTAACCAGTGTCTGAAAATAAAAATGTTCTATTCGCGTCATTAGATAAGATTGACGAAAAAGTTAATTTTTTGTTTTAAAGTTGCTGTAGGATGCAGCAAGTGGTTTTTGCCTACATTATACGAAAAAAAATTAAAATGTCTCAGTAGAATTATGGACAAATATATTAAAACATCAAACTCAGTGCGAATGAGTACGTTAAAAATAAATATTACGCTATTATTTTTTTCTTAATAATCGAGCACTCTGTTGCGGTTCTCACCATCTGACCATATATATATATATATATATATATATATATATATATATATAATCAAGTGCAAATATATTGATAAAATAAACATCAAACCAATATTTTTCAAAAGTTCTCAATAATAAGTAGACCATTTATAAAATTAAATAAACACTAGTACAGTCGACGTTAATTAACCAACGTTTCGATGACATCACATATCTTCAAAGATCGCATAAAAAAGTGAAAAAACATGCATTGAAATTGTCTCCCGAAAAAAAGTAGACGTGAAAAAGTGGAGCAAAAAGAGAAAAGAAAAAAGAAAATCCAATTCAATCCAAGGTCATATGTCAGCAGAATATATTGGTCAGTCTAGTTTATCTATTACATTCCGTTAACCCTTCAACATTACATGAATGAACTTCACTGCTCCCCTCATACTCAACGCCTCTCAGTTCTCTCTATAACTATCATTCTGAAATCAGCTAGACAGAACAAGAAAAAGAAAGTGAAAAAAAACTGAAGAAAAGAAATATATGAGGAAAAGTTAAAAGACCCAAAACTACTTATTTAGACTTATAACATAAATGTTATATAGATATTTAAATAAAATCTCACATGCTATTATATTTAAAGTCGCCTTAACATAATTTTGGTCAGAAGATTTAACTATATGTTAAAAAATATTTATGAATATTTGAGAATCATAAGAATGTGATTTAATCTATTGCTAGCAATCAGTGAGGTACCACCACTTAACCGACTTATAATTATATGTCTTAGCTGTATATTTGGAATAATCTTAGGTCCCACAGGTAAACCACTGTAACATTTATTATTATTATTATTATTATTATTATTATTATTATTATTATTATTATTATTATTATTATTTATTTTTATTTTTTATTTTTTTTCTTCTCGTGATGCGGTTTATTCTTTCGTTTTTTTTTTCAGCACAATCTACATTTGTTGTTTCCCTGAGTATTGTCTCTCTGGATGTTTATATAGTTGTATTAATTACATTTTTGTACAGCTTTCAGTTACGATTTAGGTGTCTTTATTCACGTGTCTTTTTTACAGCCATGTCCGTCTTATAAATATTCCATATAGTTTGTTTACGTTTTCTCGTCTCATTGTTTTCGGTATTTTTCACATCGATTCCATATCATTTTCTCTGTATTTTGTAGATTCCTATAATCCTTTAATTGTCGTCTTCAATCTTCAATATTTATGAGAACTTTTTCATGTTCTTTCTTTGTGATAAAAAGTATGCTAAAATCATCCTCATCGAGTGTAGTGTCTTACTCAAAGTCCTTAGTTTCTTGGTTCTTTCATCTATTTCCCAAGTTTTCTGTTGTCCAGTTTGTGAAGGCTCTCGGATTTCATACCAGAGATAATTCCTAGGTGTTTATTCTTATTATAAGGTTTCTGTTATTGATCCTTTCGACATTGGGGGGCAGAAAAACTCAGCAGTTGTATGTAGAGATAGGAAGAGTTTGGCCGAGAACACACAAAGGAATAGCGCAGAAAAAACGTCTTCATTCTTATTCCATTGATTTGCGTTTCTGCACCTGGCACGTCTGTGCTTGCCGCAATCAGAGACAATGACGACCAAAGGACGACAAATTATGATGCCGGCACTTCCTGGATTTTCACCAAAGCCCTGTTAGCCCGATAGCTCTGACACTATCACGTTTCCACCTCTCCTACATCGGTGAAAAAGTATTGGACTTTAGGGGGAAAGCACGGTTCTTGGTATCTTTACGATTTCTAACCAGTTTATTATTATTATTATTATTATTATTATTAGTAGTAGTAGTAGTAGTAGTAGTAGTAGTAGTAGTAGTAGTAGTAGTGGTAGTAGTAGTATGTACTCACTGACACATAGCATCAGTGATTTCTCACCGACAACCGGTGGTATTCCCTGGAGTCTGAGTGACAAAAAGTTACCCCAGATTGTCAGGAGTCTCCACCTCTTTTCAATAGCCACCGCAAATAAACGTGCAGTATTAAAACAGACGTTTACCATTGATCGCTGGTAAGGACCATTGGTCTTCTCTGGTATTTGGGTGGCAATAAGCCTTCCCAAGGTCCCAGCAGTCTCTGCACTTCCAGTGGAGGTCTGGTTTGTGCTGTCTCTCCTCGGTCTTCTCATCCTCCTTGACCGTATGCAAATATTTTGTGTTGTGTCAGCCTAGGCTGGTACCATTTGGGGGGGGGGCGGTAGGGGGAGCTGATGGTGTTTCTTGCTATTTCTGTTCATTGGTTTATTTTTGTGTCCTGTGAGTTGAGGCCGGTGTAATTTATTGGGGAGAGCTTATTAAGTGATGTTTCTTGCATCTTCTGCTCCTTTGTTTGTGATGTGTTCTTTCTGTGGTTTTGTTTTCTTTCTGTAGTAGATTCCATGTGACCCTTCGTAGCTTATGCGGGTTGGTTTCCGCATTCGATGAGTTTTCTTAAGATTGTAGCTGTTTTGATCATTGCCGTCCTATGTATAGTTCCAATGATCCCTTTGATTTTAATTTCTGCCAGTCTTTTTTCCAGGTTTTTGGGGGCTGTTTCTAGTGCTACTACGATTAGTGGTATTATACTGACTTTCTTCATGCTCCATATTCTTTTCAATTCTCTAGCTTGTTCCGTGCATTTACTTCATTTTTCTGTTTCTTTGATCTTCACTCTGTGGTGTGCTGGAACGGCGAAGTCTACGATTTTGCAAGATTTTTCCTTCTTGTTAATTATTATAACATCCGGTCTATTTGCTTGTAGGAGTTTGTCTGTTTGTATATCCATATCCCAGATGATTTTGTGTTTTTCGTTTTCCAGTACTGTTTCTGGTTTATGTGTGTACCATTTGTCTGCGTATTCGAAATTCAATTGTTTGCCCAGTTCCCGGTGTACTGCTTTCCTCACACAATCATTCTGTTCTTGTATTCTTTTTGGGCAAGTTTGCTACATTTACTTATTATATGATTTACTGTTTCGTCTTTTTGTCCACATAGTCTGCATTTACTGTTTTCCTGGGTTTTGTCTATTTTAGCTTTAATGTAGTTTGTCCTAATTGCATTGTTCTGTGCAGCCATCAGTAAAGATTCCGTTTCTCTGTTCAAGTGTCCTTTTCTTAGCCATGGCCAGTTATTTTCGTTGGTTTCTTCTCTTGTCAGTCTTCTGAAGCGTCCATGTAGTTGTTTTTCTTCCCACTTTTCTTGTTGTTTCGTTTCTGGTTTCGGTGCTTCCCGAGTTGTCTGTTGGAACAGTGTCTCTTGCTGCGGTGATAAGGATTTCCGTGTGTTGAGTTATGTATTTCTCCAGCTCTGCTCTTTAGTCTTCCACACAATCTTCTATACTTACCAGTCCTCTTCCCCCTTCGTTTTTTTTTTCATGTAAAGTCTGTCCGTATCGTCTTTTGGATGTAGTGCGTTGTGCATGGTCATTAATTTTCTACTTCTCTGGTACAGGTGCCTGAGTTCCTCTTTGGTCCAGCCTATGAATGGTCCAGATTATCTTATAAGTGCTACTGTCCAGGTGTTTATTCCTGTTACTAGATTCATGCTATATAATTTCGTTTTTAGGAGTTTTCTTGTTCTTCATAAGTATTCTTTTCCAATCTTCTCTTTCATTTCTGTAAATTTGATGGTGTTAGCTTCCAGAACTCCAAGATATTTGTAGCCATCTTGTTCGCCTAGCGCCCTCATGTCCTCTTGGTTGGAGAGTTACATGCCCTATGTTGTCTCCAGTTTTCCTCTTTTTATTTCTAGTAGTGCACACTTTTCCATTCCGAATTTCATTTGGATGTCCTAGCTTAAGATTCTGGTCGTATTTACCAGCTTTTCCAGTTCCTTTTTGCTTTTTGCAAATAGTTTCATACATGTACATTCTGAGTATGTAGTTGAGTGGCATCATAGCTATTATAAACAGTAGTGGTGATAATGAATCTCTTTGGAAGATGCCTCTCTATATCTTTATCTCAGTCAGGTGTTGTCGTCCGGCTGTCATTTCCAGTCCCCATGTTTCCATTGCTTTCTTAATAAGATACATCATCATTTCGGGTATTTTGTATATTTTCAAACATTCAATAATCCATATTTGAAGGATTCTGTCGTAAGCTTTGTTGTAGTAAATCCATGCCATGGATACGTTCTTTTTTCTGTTGTTTACCCCCATTCAGGATCTTTTGATCGATGTATAGGAGGTAATGTGTCCCTCTTTTCCTTTTATGGCATCTTTTTTGTTCTTCGAGGTGTAGTCTACGTTTGTTTAAGCACTGCTAGATTTACTCTCTCAATTGTGCCGTTAGGATTTTCCACATTGTTAGTAAACAGGTTATTGGTCTGTAGTTGCTTGGGGTCGTTCTTTTTCGGCATCTCTTTGTATAAGCGTTGTCCTTCCTTTTGTCATCCGCACTGATATGTTTGTTTTGTGGATACATCCTCTCAGTTTTCGCGCTAGTCTTTCATGTAGGGTCGTGATTTTTTTAAACCAATATGCATGTATTTCATCATGGCCTGGTGCTTTCCAGTTTGCCATGTTCGTTAGGGTGTCCTTAATGGTTTCTTTAGTAATCTCCGTTTCTGCTCCTTCTTCTATTTTCTGCAGTTCATTTTTAATGTTTTTCAACCACTTGGCATTTTTGTTGTGTGTTTTAGGCTTTCCCATATCTTGTTCCAGAAGTGTATTGTCTCTGTAGGGTCAGGTTGTTCTGATGTTATTCGTTCTTCGTTGACGTTTTTGTAAAACTGGCTTTCATTGTTTTCAAAGGTCCTGTTCTGTTTTTGCTGTTCTGATTTGTATCTGTATCGTCTCAGTTTTCCCTCTATTGCTGCTATCTTTTATTTTAATTCTTCATGTTTCTTATCTAGTCTTTCCTTGTGAACCGGGTTTCTGCTCTTCCATCCCTTCCTATTCTGTTTCATCCTGTTTACGGTGTTAGCTTCTTTCCGGAGTTTTGTGATCTTGGTTTCCAGTCTGATTTCCCATCTAAGTTTTGTCGATCCATTCTTTTAGCCAGTATTAAACTAAAAGAAAGTTTAATACTTACTGATTTTGCCCCCGCATATATCAAGTTGTTTAGGTCTGTGATAGTCCTGTTGGGATGCACGCGAGTACCTTCTTTACTGTCTGTGTTTTAACTTTTACCTTCTTCCAATTTTCGTTTCTTAGAGATGGGAGATTTGTTTTGTTCTCAGACATGCATCGTTTGATGTTTTCCACTTCTATTTCTTCTTCCTCTGTGAGTTCTACTTCGGTGAGTTCTGTGATTTCGTAGTAGTCGACCTCTTCCGTTACTGGGTTTATGTTTTGTCTGTCTTCTTCCTGGGGGAGGTTCGTCAAGTAGTGTTTCTTGCTCTGTTCCGCTCTTTTGTTTGATTTTCGTCAGTTCCATCTCCGAGAACCATCCTTTCTGTTTTGCTTGGTCTGCTATCCTTTGTTCCGTTGTATAGTAGCCACTAACAGTGTTCCATAGTGGCATGGTGCCGTACCTTTACGAAGAACAAATGGACTCGTCCATCCATAATAAAATGCGAGAAAAATCCCAACTCACTGACTTCTTCCAACACAGTTCTATACTGGCAGTCCAGAATACCACTTCTTGTATATATATTATTTTTCTTCAATAATATATCTTTGTTCCTGTAACCTCGTATTTCCGTGTCTTTATTTCGGCCCCTAACAGGGTCACAACAAACTGGCGATGAGGCAAATCGAACTAACACAGGTCGCCAACTAACGGTCGACAAAGTACCCACACTTATACGAGAAACCACAACGAAACTATCGACGAGTTACAACAGAAAAAAATCAAAACAACAAAGGATTTTTGCCGGAACTTTCGAAAAAACCGACGTTGGATTTTAAAAGGAACAAAACTTGATGAAATCGAATACACATTGTCTAGTTCTGAAAACTAGTTATCGGTGAGAAAAAACAACAAACAAAACAACAAAAAACACGATGAACTAAATTGATTATTTTTTTAATTGAAAAAAAGGGGTCAGTTTTGTTCTCTCTCTCCCTACATTCTTATTCCAACTCTGTTAGAATATGTGACAAATAAGGGAATATATGATTTTATTTCCACTGAAAAGAAGAAAAATTGTGAAACAGTATTTTTTTCTTTCTAAAACTAAAACGCGTAAAGCGTAGTAAAAAAAAGTTTCATAATCTTTTCACAACTAAGATGGCGTCTAGCAAGCGCTAATCTAAGGAAAAGACCTTTTTACAAAGCCATACTAAAAAAGAAAATATTCATTTTCGAACAAAAATAAATAAATATGGAAGACCTTAAGTCCATCATCACAGAATTAATCAGATTTCCAATCTCCCAACAACAACAGGCTGAGGAGAAATTTTAAAATCTTATACACGAGCAAAATAAAAAACAACGGCAATCTGAAGAAATGTTTCAAAAGTTTCACCTCGAGCAAAATACAAAGATGTGTCAGCAAAAGAAAGAAAATGACAACAGATTGGAAACACTTATACAAACAATATCGCGTAGAGACCAAGGGGATGAAAGTGACAACGCGTTTTCGCAGAACGCCGTGTGGAACGCCATTGATAATTTCACATATTCGGAAGAAAATACGTTCGCAACATATTTTCGAAGATATGAAGATTTATATAGAATTGACTGCAAAAAATGGACTGACTCAAAAGGTTCGCCTGCTACTTAGGAAACTAGGTATCACGGAACATACGAAATTCGTGGATTTCATTTTGCCTCGGCAAACTAGCGATTTAACTTTTATAGAAGTGGTAAAATTATTAACGGAATTGTTTAGTCCCAAGAACACGTTTTTTTCACAAACGCTGGAAGTGTATAAACCTGGTAAAAAAGACGAGGAAGATTACGCTACTTTTGCATCTTTAGTAAACAAACATTGTGACGACATTAAACTAGTTGAATTGAGTGTCGATAATTTCAAGTGTTTAATTTTCGTATAAGGATAAGCGTAGAATTCTAAATAAATTAGAGAATGAACCAAGCCTTACACTACAATAGTTGGCCAAGGACTGTCAAATATTTATCAATGTAAAACAGGACTCCAAAGACATTGAATTATCGGGCACAACGCATCCAAAAACAAAAGTTCAACCTTATAAAAAAATAAGTCAAAACAGAAATAGTGATGTTTTTTATGCAGCAAAGACAAGTCAACAAAGTAAAAAGACAAATAAATGGCCACCGAGCCCTTGTTCACGCTGTGGTAGCCCACATTGGTACAATGAATGTCCTTTCTGTTTTAAGTCCTGTATGAATTGCAAAAAGGTCGGACATAAAGGATCGTACTGCAGAACAGGTAGAGGAAATAAAACGCGATTTCAAGCCACTAGGACAAAGAATGAAAAATGCATGAACATAAAAAATGTTTGTACAGGTGAAAATCCTGAATAAAAACATAAAATTACAATTGAATTCGGGTTCAGATGTCTCCATAATAAATTTACATACGTGGAGAATCTTAAATAAACTCAACAGACTGGCTAGCACAGTGACTGGGGAAATAATTAAATTTGAAGGAGAATTAATCACAAATGTGTCTCTAATGGGAAATACTAAAAAACTAAAAATGCTGGTGCTGAATAATCTTTTTGGTTCGGACTGGATGCAGGCATTTGATTTATGGAAATTGCCAATAAATACATTTTGTAAAAAAATAAATAGTCGAGCAACGGAATCAGAAAAACTGCAACGAGAATTAAAAAAATCTTTTCCTGAGTTTTTTTTCTGGCGGTTTTGGGCGCTGCACAAAGATGGCTGCCTAATTTCAACTTAAAGAAAATGTACAGCCGGTATTTTAAAAAAAAAGAAAAGTACCCTTCGCCTCGATAGAAAAAATAAACGATGAACTAGACCGACTTGTAGAGACTGGTATTTTATCAAAAGTACAACACAGCCAGTGGGCAGCACCCACGGTTTATGTAAAGAAAAAATCTTATGAGATTCGCGTATGAGCAGATTTTTCAACGGGTTTGAATACAGCTCTAGAAGACTATCACTACCCACTGCACAGCCCCGAGGAGGTGTTCTCAAGTTTAAATGGAGGAAGATTTTTTTCTAAGATAGACCTAAGTGAAGCATACCTCCAATTTTCAAGTGGAGGTTATGTTAGTGCTCTTCATACTCGGTTTTCTCATCCTCCTTGACCATCTATGACTATTGTGTGTGCTGTCAGCTGAGGCTGTTTGATTCACTTTTTTCAGGATGGGGGAGTTCATGAGATTTTTTGCAGTTTCTGTTCTTTGGTTCGTGCGATCGTGTACTTCCTGTAGTTTTGTTTTCTTACTATTGTAATTTCCCTGTGGCTGGTTAGCATTCGTAACTTATGCGTGTTGGTTTCCGCATTCGAAGATTTTCTTGAAGTTTGCAGCTTTTTTATTATCGCTGTTCTTTGTATAGTCTCAGTGATCCTTTTGATTCTAATCTCTCCCAGTCTTTCTTCAGGGGTGTTAGGACTGTTCCTAGTGCTCCTACGATTATTGGCATTATTTTGACTTTCTTCATGTCTCATATTCCTTTCAATTCTCTGGCAAGTTCCGTGTATTTGATTCGTTTTTCCGTCTCCTTGATCTTCACTGTGGTCTGCTGGAACGGTGAAGTCTAGTATTTGGCAGGATTTTTTTCTTTCTTGTCGATTATTATGACATCCGGTCTCCCTGCTTGTATTAGTTTATCTGTTTTTACATCCATGTCCCAAATGATTTTGTGTTTTTTTCTTTTCTAGAAATGTCTCTGGTTTGTTTGTATCATTTATCTGTGTGTGCTACCGTTTGCACAGTTCTTAGTGTATTGATTTCCCCCCACAGTCGTGTATGTTCTCGTATTATTTTTGTGCTAGTGTTCTGCATTCACGTATTATATGATTTACTGTTTTGTCTCTTTGCCCACACAGTCTACATTTACTGTTTTCCTGGGTTTTACCTATTTAGCTTTAATGATGTGTGTCCTAATCGCATTGTTTTGTCAGGAGTCAGAAAAGATTCCGTTTCCCTGTTCAGACGTCTTTTTCTTAGCCATGCCTACTTATTTTCATTGGAGTCTTCTCTTGTTAGTCTTATGAAGCGTCCATGTAGTTGTTTTTCTTCCCACTTTTCTTTTCTTGTTGTTAATTCACGTTTATTTTCTTACTTTTTCTCATATTTCTTCATTCATTGTTTTCTGTTGAACTTTTTTTCACCCTTATTTGTTTCGTCTTATTTACCTTTGGTTATTTTCGCTCCTGTCTTTGCATATAAGTACTTGGTCTGAGCAACCAACAAGGTGCATTTTTCTTTTGTTCTCTAAACCCGTGAAGGCAACCTGGATCTTGTCGCTGAGAGACTTATGAACCTGGAAACATACATGGGCACGTGCGCAAAGGTACGAGCGTACGTACACGATTAATTATTCATCAACTTGACAACCTACACACAAAAGATACGATTCATTGATTGAGTTCTTGCACCTAAACGTCAGAGAAATAGAGAGAGAGGAAGAGAGGTAAAGAGAGACATAGAGCTAAAGAGTGATGTCTCTGTAGACTATTTAAAACAACCGGTGTTCAGATTATAACAATCAGTGCACTGATCAACAACGGCAGACTAACGCAAAACAAGAGAGAGAGACACACACACACAAACACAAGCGTAACACACACATAATGTGGGTAAGTATCAATTTCCCTTACCACGAGGTCAAGACATAGAATTAAGTTACTGACTGGCTTCGCCATCTCGCTATCGCTTCGCAAAGTATGTAATGATTAAGTCAGAGTGAATGCAGTATTTTGGTGAGAGTGTCTAGCGTTGAGTAAATATTAGGGAAAAAAGTTATGTCTATCGACCCCACAAACAAAGATTTGTCGTCAAAATTGTATGACCATCGCCCTCCTCAACGATTAGGAGTTCATGCCTAAGTTGAAGGAATTTTAATTTGTGATTGTAAAACAATGTAAACGTAACTTTATTTTACGTCACAAAGTTCGCTACTTGAAACCAAAATTTAAAATAATAGACATTCCATTCATGTGTCTTATGAACACGGTACAACAAAGTTCGCATTTATTCATATAAATAGATAACACATTAAAATAAATAAATATTAATATTTTGGTAATTTCGATACAAATTTATTAAACCTTTAAAATAAGAAATAAATGGATAGAAAGTAGAAATCAATTAACTTGAGCGATGATGCGTAATGAGAGAGGGGTCTTTTAAAAACAAAAAAAACTGTTAACTTTAACGTCGCACGCGTGAGAGAGAGGAGGTGGTGATAGGGATAATAGTAAATGGGGGCACTCACCTACTCTCTCTGTCTATGCGTCGATATATATTTCTATATTGCTAGTTTCATTTAAATGACCTTGACCTTCCGTGTAAATGCATAAATGTATCCTTATTTTTATTAAGCAGCTTTAATTACTGTTAATATCGACGTAACTATTGCGGGTAATTACTATTTAATCAATTTCCAAGTTAGAAACATAAGAAATACATTAGGGCACATCTTAACAACTAAATAAACAATAAATAATTTAATTTCGTAACCTTAACGTCAAAGGGTAACTTGGACGAATCTGTCCGATACGCTACCAACTGAGCAAATATGCCAAGTTAAAAGAACAATTTTGATGTAACTACTTAATGCTAAAGTAATGTTTTTTCACTTCTTTTACTTAGCAATAAATGATCTTAAAACGAGGCTACGTATCAAAACTGGTTCTTCGATATAGTGTGGTGTCTGCATTCGCGCTCGATTTTCGCAAAAAAAGTTTTTTTTTTTTTTACGTAAAATATTTTTGGTCCGAAACAAAGAAAATCAATGTCTCACCACTCAAGAACGCGGCGGTCTAGCAAAAACAGACGACCGTTAGTGAGTCTATTTTCGCTAATACACTTATAATATAACGAGCAGGCTCTCTGTCTGTCATTCTGTCTGTCTGTCAGTATGTCTGTCCGTCGGCGATAATTTTTGTAAACGTAAGAGAGAGGGTGGGGTGGGAGGGCTCGGACAATTACTATTTAATAAATTATTTTTTTCAAGTCAGCGTTCATAATATTTGTATACTTTAGAATTACGTTGGAACACTATTAATAAATAAATTTAGATTAAATAACATTAAACAACATATAAATAAAGTACAACGAAATTTCAAGACAAGACTGCGATTAGAACAAACAAAGTGTTAAGAATCTTACTTAACGTAATACTGTTTAAACTTCTTTATATACTGTTACAAACATTCGCTCAGACACCATACAGGGTTTACAATTTACATAATTCATTTTTTTTAAACTTCTAATAATTCATATTTACAAATATACACTTATAACTGCTATTATCAAATTTACATATGTATTTAATATTTTCCGATAAGGTAATATTAATAAAAACTATTCATACAATTAATTAAACACATTTCATTGAAAAATCAGCGTATTTTTACACCATACTTTGAATGGCAAGTACTGTTAAAATTAAAAAGTCATTTTTCCGGAAGTGACGTCATTTAAAGAGGACTTGTTTTCACATTATGATTCTTTATTTTTATTACATTGTTAAGACAAGGTGTTTTTTTGTGAATTGAAGTTAAGCAATACATATCTTAGCCATTAGTAAATAGGTCACCATTTTGGAAACATAAATTTCTGACTCATCCTTCCGGAAGTGACGTCATTGTGAGAGGATTTTTCACATTATGTTTCTTTATTTTCATTACATTGTTAAGACAAGGTGTTTTGTTGACAATAAAAGTTAAGCAAAGCATATCCCGGACATTACTAAATGGGTACTGTATCAGTATATCATAGCTGATTTGTTTACCTTTTAAACTTTAGGTAATTATCTGCCCTTAGCCTGTCCCCACTTCCTGCCCGCACTTGTAATAGCGTCCTATGTAAATAAAGTGTGTGTTCATTTACTCTCCGTCTCTGTTTGTTTTTAACATGGTGTCAGAAGTGGGATCCAAGGACACAAGAATGTTTTTCAGTGAAAATCACACTTTATAGTGATATTTGTCAGGTTTAGGTGACATTACACTCGTCCCCGGAAAATACGCACGTGCGCACAGCTATACGCCGAAGTAAGAGGAATTTGACTCTACTGTTTTGTTAATTTCTCATCATGTAAACCCCCCATACATCAGCACCAAGGATAGACTGATCCAGTCCCAAGTTGGGAAAAGAAATGGACATTTTTTTACGTCAGGCCACATTATATTTTGGTTGACAACTTCGTGACGTGGACGACGGCGTGAAAGTAAATTTCCTCCTTTTGTGGACTGGTGTCGAAGGGCAGGAGATTAGCGACCACTTCATTTTTTAGACGGATGAAAGTAAAAATGTGGGCAACTACATGAGACATTTAAAGAATTATGTCAGTCCGCAGTCAAATTTCCGGGTGTCTCGACACCAACTTTTACAGAAGAGGCTGAGGCAAATAATAAAAAAAATTCGAATATGACCCCATAGTAGAAGATGCAAACTTGGTTGACTTATTTATATTTGGACTAAACCTCAAGTTAACCCAAAAGTCACTGTTAAAAGAAGGTAGGGGTTTATCAATAACAACAGCCTTACGTATAACAGAAACTGAAGATGCAACAATCAAACAGGTGGAGGCAATCTGGACTCCACTTGAGAAGCTCAGTGCACATGCGGTTCAATCAAATCGTGCCCCCAGTACATACACACATGTGTTTTTTGTGGTAGAGGTCACCATCAAGGAGAATGCCCAGCCAAGGGTAAGACCTCCCTGAAATGCAGGAAGACAGGTCACTTTGCCATAATTTCTCGCTCGGCAGAAGCAAAGAACAGGGTATCAAGATGGGAAGACCTCAAAGATACTCCAACAATACAAGTCGAGACAGTAACATCCACACGGCCACCCAAAACGACAGTGAAGATGAGCCTGAAAATGGAGGACTCTATTTTTATTCTGTAGAATGCGAAGTTCCCTTGCGCGCAGCAGAAGCCTCTGCAAACTTAAAAATAGGCAACAAACTAGCCCAGATACAAATCAAAGCAGAAATGTACACAGGAGCTATGAGCAACCTGCTACCCCTGAGTGTGTTCCAGCAATTAGTTAAAGTACCACCGCACAAAACACCAGTGAGACTATTTACATTTGGAGGCTCTGCGATAGAGCAAGCAGGATCATGCATTCTGGGAGTGAAATGCAAGGAAAGATTCACTAGTGCGACATTCTATGTGGTTAAAACCAAGGGGCCGATTCTGCTCCAGAAAGTTGGGCCTGGTCACATTCAATTTAGCAATTAACACGGACGATCCACTTATGAACCAAAAAGAAATGCCAGTCTGAAATGAGCACGAAAGGAAATCTTATCCCAAGAGGGAACCTTAAAGTACGGGAACAGATTCTCCATAAATTTTTAGATCTATTTGACGGCATTGGATGCCTGCCAGGAGAATATGCGATAAATGTAGACCCAACAATAGCCCCAGTTGTACACCCACCCCGGCGATTCTCTGTGGCCTTAAGGGACAAATTTAAACTTGAGCTTGATTCACTGGTAAATAAGGGTATCATAACTCCAGTGACCAAACCAACCTCATGGGTCAACTCATTTGTCTGTGTCACAAAGGCTGATGGATCAGTCAGGCTATGTCTAGACCCCAAAGATCTGAACAAGGCCATACAGCGACCACATTTTGTGACCCCACATTCGAAAACGTAGTCTCAAGGCTACACAGTGCAAAATAGATGTCAAATCTGGTAACTGGCAAATGAAACTGAATGAGAAATCAAAAGAATTGACAACATTTATCACCCCATTTGGTAGATACATGTTCAATAGATTTCTAATGGGAGTGAAGAGCGCCCAGGATGAATTCCAGCGAGCCATGTCTGAGAACTTAGGAGACATTTAGAATGTTCTCTCTATCTCCGATGACACAATCGTGTACGGCTTTGAAGAAGATGGTAGTTACCATGACCAAGCACTCAATCAGCTCCTTCAAAGATCTAAGGAAATGAACTGCAAATTCAACCCAGACAAGTTGGTGGTACGCACATCTGAAATATCATTTTTTGGCCACATCATATCCAGAGATGTTATAAAACCACACCCCAAAAAGTTGAAGGCGGTTGCCCAGATGCTACCCCCAAGGATGAGAAACAGCTATCCAGATTCCTTGGACTAGTTAATTACCTCAACAAGTTCTCGCCCCATCTCTAAATACTGACAAAGCCATTACGAGACCTGTTGTCTAAGGACAATGATTTTGTCTGGTCATCTCAGCAACAAGCAGCATTTGACAGCATCAAAGAAGAAATCCAAAGATCTGCCGTACTGAGGTATTTTTACCCAAAGACACCAATTATGATACAAGTGGATGCTTCTGCTGCTGGACTCGGTGCAGTCCTCTTGCAGAATGACATGCCAGTTACTTTTGCAAGCAAAACCCTATCTGACCGGAGACACGATATTCAAATATTGAAAGGGTGATGCTTGCTATCGTATTTGGCCTAGAAAGGTCCCATCATTATGTGTGGGGTCATAGGGTAACGATTCAGAATGGCCACAAGCCATTAGAATCGATCGCACTCAATAACCTGGCACAAGCACCTCCAAGACTGGCAAGGATGCTGCTAAAGCTTCAAGAGTATGATATTGTAATGGAATACAGCTCAGGCAGAGCAGTTCCCATAGCTGACTGTTTGTAAAGAGTGTCACCCAGACCAGGCAATCACATTGAAGACATCGACCTCAACACCCACATAATGAACACTCAGCTAAGTGCATCACCAACTCGCCTACAAGACATAAAGCTGGAAACCATGAAGGACTCAACTCTAAGAGAGCTCATCAACACTGTAATGACCGGATGGTCATCAGATCGCTCCGGTTGCCCCAGTTACTTACTCCCATACTGGAATTTTAGAGATTAAGTTGGGATCCAAGATGGTGTCCTACTGAAAAGCAACAAAATTGTCATACCTGCTTCACTCTAACCAGATGTTCTGCAACAACTGCACTTATCGCATCAGAGACTAGAAAAAAACCGGCTGCGGGCCAGAACTGTTGTTTACTGGGTAGGAATAAATAAGGACATTGAGGACATGGTTGCAAGATGCCCCACATGTCAGAAGTATCAACCAAGTTCCCCATCAGAAACATTGCTTCAGCATGAAACCCCTTCTTACCCATGGCAGTATATCAGCACAGATCTCTTCACAATGGAAGGAAATGAGTACCTTTTGGTGGCAGACCAATATAGCCGCAGTCCATTTGTACAATGTCGGCAGTAAACAACATCTTCTGCAGTGATCAAGCAGATGAAACAAATATTTGAGTAACAAGGTGTTTCTGAATTGGTCTATAGTGACAATGGGCCTCAGTACACAAGTACGGAATTTGCCAACTTTGCAGAGAAGTTCAACTTTAAGCACACAACATCATCACCACATTACCCTTAATCCAATGGGTTTGCAGGAAGAATGGTTGGCGTATGCAAGAAGCTACTTCTGAAGGTCCGAGAGACTGGCAATGATTGCCATTTGGCGATGATGTCATATAGAGCTACACCGCTTTCAACCAACCTTATATCTCCAGCCGAACTCCTCAACGGGAGGCTCATCCGAACACCACTAGTCTCTAAGCAACAGCTTTGAGATGAGCAAACCAGAGACATAATGCAATGGAACAAAGACAAGACAAAGAACCGGTATGACCAACGGAATAGTCACCGCCATCCACCATTGCAGGCATGTCAGTAAGTCCACATCCAAGATGAGAAACCAAGTTGTGGAAACCTGGAACAGTCACACAAATCACTGCAGGGTCAAGGTCATACCTTGTAGAATCCGCAGATGGCAGTATTCATCAAAGGAACAGACAGTTCTTTACGCTCGCGAGAGAGGAGTTGACTGAAAGTCTATATAACAATAGACACAACCACCCACTAACAGTTGATATCAATGCACCACCCATTAGTGATGGGATGGGTGTATACCCGAGCAACCGTGGTGTGATCTCTCCATCACTCTCCAACACTGTACGAGCATCCAATCAGAACCTACATACCCTACACCAGTAAATAATGCACAAACTCTGCTCACAACTGCAAGGCCATGTGCCGAGCCATATTTGGAGCCACGTCGCTTTGGACGTCCCCGAAATATACAACAAAGATTGGACTTGTAATGCTTTAAAATAAAAATAATAAATAAATAAATTTAAAAGAATCAAATAAAAAAATCACACCCTCCTTGTTAAACTTAAAGAAGAGAGATGTATCAGTATGTCATAGCTGATTTGTTTACCTTTAAACTTCCGGTAATTATCTGCCCTTATCCTGTCTCCACTTCCTGTCCGCACTTGTAATGGCGTCCTATGTCAATAAAGTTTGTGTTCATTTACTCTCCGTCTCTGTTTGTTCTTAATCCAAGCCATCCTCGACCGGCGACAACACAACAGTGACCATTTTAGAAAAATAAATTGCTGACTCATCCTTCCGGAAGTGACGTCATTGTGAGATGATTTTTTCACATTATTATTCTTTATTTTCAGACAACGTGTTTTGTAAATTGAAGTTAAGCAAGAAATATCCCGGCCATTACTAAATAGGTAACTATTTTGGAAGAATAACAAAACTGGTTCTTTGATATGACGTAGGCGCTTTCAATAGCATATTTAAACATGAGTTATTTGATATGACCGAGGTGCCTTGGAATTTTTATTTTATTTTTTTAACCAAAAATATTTCATTGAATGGGGGAGAGTAAAATAAATTGTGGGGGGGGGGTAAACAAAAATGTTTTGTTTTTTAAATGTTTTAAATTCAAAATATTTCTATGTATAGAGGAGGATGAAAAAAAAAAATTGGGGGGGGGGGCGCGCGTCAAATTTTTTTTATTTTTTTAGCTAAAAATATTTCTATGTATAAAAAAATTGGGGGAGTCAAAAAAATTGTTTATTTCTTTTTATTTCTATGTATAGGGGAGGATATAAAAAAATTGGGGGGAGCAAAAAAATAATTGTAATTTTTAAATTAAAATATTTCTTCGTGAGGGGGTCAAATTTTTTTTTCTCTAAAAATATTTCTTTGGGTAAGGGGTAGGGAAAAATTTTTAGGGTGAAGGAGGTTCGGAATTTTTCTTTTCTAACTAAAATTATTCTTGGTCCGAAACAAAGAAGATCAAGAAATATGACCGGGGCTCCATAGGTTTACAGGTGTGCGTTCATTTATGACGCGGCAGCCTAGCAAAAATAGACGACCATAGGGAGGATATTTTCGCTAGTACACTTGTAATATAACGAGCAGGTTCTCTGTATGTCTGTCTGTTTGTCTGTCTGTCCGTCCCGGAGAATGTTTGTAAACGTGAGTGGAAGGGGAGGGAGCTTGTAATTACTATTTAATTAAATAATTTTTTAAAGTAATATTTGTATACCTTTAGAATATCGTTACGAAATCATTAATTAATTTATTTATTAATTTCGATTCGTTGACATTAAACAACATTAAACATATAAATAAAGTAGAACGAAATTTCAAGACGAGACTGCGATTAGAACAGAGAAAGTGTTAAGAAACTTACTTAAACAAATACTCTTTCAACTTCTTTATATACTGTTACAAAAATTCGCTCAGACACAACACGGGTTTTACAATTTACATAATTGATTTCTTTTCAACTTCTATTAAATTCATATTTACAAATATACACTTATAACTGCTATTCTCAAATTTACATATGTAATTACAATATTTTCCGATAAAGTAATATTAATGAAAATTATTCATACAATTAATTAAACACATTTCATTAAAAAACCAGCGGGGTTTTTAAACCATACTTTGAATCGCAAGTACTTTAAAATTCAAAAGTCATCTTTCCGGAAGTGACGTCATTTTGAGAGGATTTTTTAAAAAAATTATTATCCTTTATTTTAATTATGTTGTTAAGACAAGGTGTTTTGTTGTAAATTTAAGTTAAGCAATACAAATCCTGGCCATTACAAAATCGGTGACCATTTTGGAAAAATAAATTGTTGACTCATCCTTCCGGAAGTGACGTCATTGTGAGAGGATTTTTTCACATTATTATTCTTTATTTTCATTGCGCTTTTAAGATAAGGTGTTTTCTTATAAATTAAAGTTAAGCAAGGCATATCACGATCATTACTAAATGTGTGACCATTTTGGAAGAATAACAAAACTGGTTCTTTGATATGGTGTAGGCGCCTTCAATAGCATATTTAAACATAAGTTCTTTTATATGACCGAGGCGCCTCCTAATGTTTTTTTTTAACTAAAAATATTTCTATATATGGGGAGGGAAAGAAATTTGACGTCAGAATTTTTTTTTCTTTTCTGAACTAAAAATATTCCTATGTATGGGGATGGTAAAAAAATTTATTTTGTTTTGTCTTTTTTTAACTAAAAATATTCCTATCTATGGGGAAGGGTAAAAAAATGTGGGGGGGTAGGGGCCTAAATTTTTGTTTTCTTTCTTAACTAAAAATATTTCTATGTAGGGGTAGGATAAAAAAAATTGAGGATGGGGCAATTTTTTTTTTCAACTGAAAATATTTCTATGCATGGAGGAGGATAAATAAAATTGGGGAGGAAGGTAAAGAAAAATGTTTTTCTTCTTTTTTTAACTAAATATATTCCTATTTATGGGGGAGAGTAAAAAAATTGAAGGGGGGGGGCAAAAAATGTTTTTCTTGTTTTTTTTCTTTATAATTAACAATATTTTAATGTATGGGGTGGAATAAAAAAAATTGGGGTGGGGAGCAAAATTTGTTTTGTTTTTTTTAACTAAAAATATTTCTATGTATGGGGAGGGTAAAAAAATTTTAGGGGGAATAATTTTTGTTAACTAATATATATATATATATATATATATATATATATATATATATTAATAATGGGGATTATGGGGGTGGCGGAAATTTTTTTTTAATTTTTTTACTAAAAATATTATTGGTCTGAGACCAAGGAAATCAACGTCTCACTATCCAAGAAATATGACTGGGGATCTATCGGTTTACGATCGATCATTTCTGACGTGGCAGCCTAGCAAAATAGACGACCGTAGGGAGGCTATTTTGGCTAGTCCATTTATAATATAACGAGCACTTTCTCTGTCTGTACGCCCTGGAGAATTTTCGTAAACGAAATTTCAGTCATAAATAAACTATATTTCGGCACCCAGGCCGCGATTCGGACTCGCAACCTTGACGCTAACCACCCGACGCTCGACCGTATGAACTAAAGGGAAAGTGATAAAATCCTATCAAATTTTATCGTTTTTTTTTCACTTCTTCCAGTTACAAATGAATGATCGTATAACTGTTCTAATTATTTACAGTGTCGATTGCGTGCCTTCAGTTAGTGCTGCAATAAACTAATTACTTGCAGTGTCGATTGTGTGCCCTCAGTCAGTTCTGCAATAGACTAATTATTTGCAGTGTCGATTGCGTGCCTTCAGTTAGTGCTGCAATAGACTAATTACTTGCAGTGTCGATTGCGTGCCTTCAGTTAGTGCTGCAATAGACTAATTACTTGCAGTGTCGATTGCGTGCCTTCAGTTAGTGCTGCAATAAACTAATTACTTGCAGTGTCGATTGTGTGCCCTCAGTCAGTTCTGCAATAGACTAATTATTTGCAGTGTCGATTGCGTGCCTTCAGTTAGTGCTGCAATAGACTAATTACTTGCAGTGTCGATTGTGTGCCTTCAGTTAGTGCTGTAATAGACTAATTCTCCCTCCAAATAAAATTACAACTCAGGTTTAAAACAAGTAACAAAGGTTTGTTTTTGAAGATTACAATGATACTAGCTTTCCTCTACTGAACAAGAGACTTGGAAATCTAGAATTGTCTTAGAGCCCAAGGTGTATCTTGCTTGGAGAAGTACGCAGACCTCAAATTCGTAAGACTCTTAAAGGACCAAATAACTCCTATCTGAAACTGCACGAATTTTTATATATATATATATATATATATATATATATATATATATGTGGGGGTACCAAATCAGAAAATACCACTTTAGATCATTAGCTCCCAATCTATTGCCACTGACCAAGGGATGCCACCATCTGGGATGATCGCATCTTTTGGAACGTCTGAGGTAGGCGATAATCAGAGTAGCGAATCTCATATCTGAAGGAACATTAATGTTTCAACGGATTAATTTCTCAGCACAAAACCACGTTTTAAGAGACATTAACTTTTCTAAGGAGAACTCAAATCCTGGGTGGTCAAACACAAATCAAAAATATTTCCCATTTCTTGTGTTTACTCTTCATTTGGTAATATATGTATCACTCACAGCAAGCCTGTTATTCGGATACATTGTAGACACGAAACCCACTAAACATTCCGTCCAGTGCATGTTTACAAGGGTCTTGAGAAGAAATTACCTTTTAACATTAAATATAGCGCTGCAACAGGTGCGATCCTGAAAGCAGGAAACTCACAAGATAACCACGACTAGAATATCTAACAAGAAGAAAGACAGAGTATGTTTAAATGATATTCATTAACAAGATATTATGAAATTATATATATAATGTTATTTTATTAAATTTACATGCATTAAGTTGTTTTATTTTTTAATTTAAATATATTTAAAATATATATTTATATTTCAAATAAAACTCATAATTTGAAGTTATGTTGCATTTCACTTTTACTTTATATAATCAATATGTGATAGACAGCGGTTATTGGTTCTTATTTGCAATATAATTGGAATAGTCTCACGCAATTTCTGCATTCAAACACACTTCATTAAATACGATATACATAGTTCATCTAATAAATGGGTTGATTATTATTACCAAAATATATACAAACTTACTTTAATTCAGATTGTTTCAAATTCCACGTTGTCTTGGATTTGATCAAAATAGAATATACTCATCCAAGTACGCTAGATAACTTATTTTAAGAATGTATATAGAGATATACACACACACACACACGCGTATATATATACAGGGTGAGCCAAAAGTAGGTGGACAGCATTTGGAATAGGTGTATGTATCAGTTATATTAATGCAATTATTTATTATAACTTTGTTATAACTATGTTATTTGTGTTATTAATGTGTTGCATAATTAAAATTGTATAATTGTGTTGTAATTTTAATTTAATGTTTTCTTTTTTTCAGATTGTTAAGAGAACCCATAATGTCAAATAATTTAAATACAGATGCAAGAAGATGGGTGTTAAAAGAGTATTGGAAATCTCAAAAGATTGAAACCGTAAGGAGAAAGTAGGGTTGAAACATTTAGTACTCCAGCCCCAAAAAGACAAACCATTTACCGTATCCGTGACAAATTCTTAATCAATCCTAAAACTGGTCGACCCAAAACAGTCTGCACAGAGGATAATCGGCAACGTGTTGCCGATGCATTTGTTCAAAGTCCAAAAATATCCACCAGACGAGCTTCTATGGAATTGAGCATATCACAGACCTCTATTAGGCGAATAATAAAGCAAATTGGGTTGAAACCTATCGACCTCGATTAATTCATGGCTTATTGGAGGATGATCCAGATAAGCGACTGTAATTTAGTCAAATTATGCTGAACAAAATTGAAGAAAATCCAGGAATTTTAGATAACATTGTGTGGAGTGATGAAGCTTCTTTTAAATTATCCGGTCATATCAATAGACATAATTGTGTATTTAGAACAGCAGCTAAATCAGCCTGGTGTCAATGTTTGGGGTGGTATTTCAAGTTCTGGTGTTTTGGGACCATTTTGTTGGACGGAACACTCACAGGAGATAAGTATCTCGAAATTCTAAGAAATTACGTTGTTCCCCAGTTACAGAAACAAGCTAATTAACATGACTTTTATTTTCAACAAGATGGGGCCCCTCCACATTATTCAAAAAGAGTTCGTGAGTTTCTTGATGAAACATTTCTATTGAAATGGATTGGTCGAAGAGGCCCAATCGATTGTTCGGCACGTTCACCAGACTTGACCCCGATGGACTTTATCTTTTGGGGAGTACTCAAAGACAAAGTTTATAGTCAAAAATCAAGAAGTGTCGGTGATTTAAGAAATTATATAAGAGATGTATTTCAAGAAATTAATGCCCAGAGTGAGTTGTGCGAAAATGTTTGTCGAAGCGTAAGAGGCAGACTTCAAAGCTGTGTAAATAAAGGAGGGAAACAGTTTGAACAATTTTCATTAATATAATTGTTTTATTACATGTAATTGTACGTATAAGTGATCTTTAAATAAATGTTTTTACTGTCCACCTACTTTTGGCTCACCCTGTATATATATATATATATATATATATATATATATATATATATATATATATATATATATTACTTTAAGAATATATATATAGGTGTGTTGAAATATGTGTTTTAGCATATACTTTCTGTTTTTTTTATGTATACACACCTCTTCAATATAAAATCTCAATGATTGTCAACATGTAACAACAGAGCATATATAAATAATAATAATAATAATAATAATAATAATAATAATAATAATAATAATAATAATAATAATAATAATAATAATAATAATAATAATAATAATAATAATAATAATAATAATAAATATAAATAAAACAACATTTTGCTACATTTGAAAAACCAAGATGTTATTCATCTTACGAATCATGTTTTCAAAACAAAAAACTTTAGTACAATTACGGACCCGTTGCGTTCAACAGAAAACCAACCGATATGTGTATATCAATATCGGATCTTTCTTCCTTGTACTCATCAGAAAACAAGAAATTTTGTAATGAGAAAACGTACAGAGCGATGCGACGAACAAAAGTGTTTAAAAACTCACATCGGATTAGCCTCGATATAGAGCTATTCAGAAATTGCTACCTAGAGAAGGTAGCAATCTTGCTATTAGAAAAACAGCTAAAGGAGCTAATAGGTAAACTTGGTTGCAAGTTAATTACGATTTTCTAAATAAAATCACACTAATCAATTTATAAATAATGTTCATTATATAATAAACGTAATTTAAATAGTGATGAGTAGAAGGTTGAAAGATTCGATATTGACATTTTAATGTCGGTTGGTCATCTGTTGAACAAACAAAGCCTGTCCGTAATTATACCAAATGGTTTTGTTTTGAAAAAAAAAATGATTCCTAAGATAAATAAAATCTTAGTTTTTGGAATGTAGCAATATATATATATATATATATATATATATATATATATATATATATATATATATATATATATATATATATATATATGTGTGTGTGTGTGTGTTAAATAATGACCCTGTGAGAGATCGTTTGGTTTGGCTTGTGTAATTTAGTGCGGGTGAGCCCGTGCAGCCGAGTGCAAAATAAACTGGTTCTCACAGTTGCATCTCACAAACGTTTACAGAACTCAGGTCAAGGGTCAAGGTGCACCTGATCATAGGAGTTCTGTGACGTCACGGGCTTTTGTGTGGAAAACAGAGTTTTGAGAGTCTGGGTTTTGGAAGCAAGTCGAACGGACGATTTCTCTATGTAGTCTGAAATGAAAAATGGGGATTTATTTCTCTAAGAGAATACAGGCATGAGATTCTTTCTTCCCCCCTCATCGAATAGCTAAGGACTTAAGTTAGGAATTAACTACGATAGAGTAGTAATTTGTTCTCCCCCTTAACGTTGGTGAAACATCTCCAAGATCGACGGTAGACTGACGCCTGAATAAAACAAAATCAAAGTAAAGTATTGTTGCCTCGTGGACTTTTTAGGAAGATTTTTGTTGTAGACATAGCGGACGGCGATGTTCACGGCAGTAGAGAAACGAAGAAAGAAACTCAACCGCTAGACGACACAGAGACGACGCCCCTCCACGACTAAGAAGAGAAGGTACGAGAAATTAAATGTATATGTAACATATTCCTTTTTGGTGTTAAAAATGACCAGTTGTTTAAGCATGAACATTTGAAACGAACAGAGGTTCCACGGGTGCAGAAAGAATGAAGAAAATAATTTTTAAAAGTAATTGTAAAATTAGTGTTAAAAACCCGAGTGTTAAAAATGCCTTAACGAAAAAGTTTGAGAGCGCTTCTAAACTTTTCGTATCATTTTCGTATTTTGAGAAACGTTTAAGTAACTTTTATACCCATTGAAAAAAGTCATACCGTAACAAATGCGTTTAGGTGGCCGTGACCAGTGCCTCCCACATGGGGGCGTTCGAGCCGGAGCCGCCACGGAAATGAAAAGGGAGAAAAGAAACAACGTGCGCGGTTAGGAGAAAACATTTTTTTTAAATTAATAATATAAATATGACATCGCGCGGTCCAAAGAAGAGGAAAAACAAAGAAAAAGTAAAACGAACAGAAATAGATGACCAAGACAGAGCAACGTAATACGTAAGCACCTTCAGATTAAATTACTAAAAGAAAGAACATTTAAAAAAGAGACAGTAATAAAAGAAAGAAAGAAAGAAAGAACATTCATAATCACACACAGACATGTATTAACTTTTGAAAAAATACACGCATATACTAAGTGAAGATAAAACACATGTAATAGGACCATTTTAAAATAATTATATAAAAAACTGTTTACTGAGATAAAAAAGAAAGAAAAAGAAAATGTAACACACGCTCACACAAATTCAAATAGTTAGAAAAAAGTATTAATTCTTGTTAGAACACATACAAAAAAAGGAAAACAATGACACACACACACACACACACACATAAACTTAGTAATTAAGGTAATAAAAAAACAATGTATTAACTATTTTAAAGAAAAAGGCAGTGACGAATTTTCACACACTTTCTGGCCATGTTTAAAATATGCATTCTGTGGGGGGGGGGAAGGATTTCTAGTATCGTTTTATGTTGTCGGCGATGGGGATGTTTTGCTCAATTTTGTGTCCAGAATTTTTTTTATTTGAATGTATCGTATCGAGGAGAGAGACACATTTGATTCATTTTTCTTGTTTTTCGGTTTAGCCGAAAACATTGTTTTTTGTTTGTTTTTTGCCCCTCCTTGTATTAAAATAGTAGTTACGAAAAAAAGCAGATACTTTAATGGATATAAGTTTGGGTCAGCCGGGCGATTTGAGTTGATTATGTTCGGGAAGTTGGCGACAATGAGAGTTGGTTTGGGTCAGATCGTTGAAACCCTTAGGCAGGGTTGTGTTTTCTTTCACGGGAAAAATCCCCATGTGCAGAGTATGTACAGGCTTGGAAAGTCAGCGAGGGATTCCCGACGTTTGCTCGTATGCAGACTTTACTACAAGGTTCGTCACTATCCATGGGTACTCTATATAAGAGAGCATACAAGTTAATCCCTCACTGATTTTTCGTGATATATATATATATGCAGATGTTTTTCTTTACAGAAATTAGAAACAACAAACAAAACAAACAATTAATTTATTTCTTTTAATGAATAAAATTCATGGCAAAGAA
Organism: Sepiola atlantica; assembly: GCA_963556195.1. Lineage (NCBI taxonomy): Eukaryota > Metazoa > Mollusca > Cephalopoda > Sepiida > Sepiolidae > Sepiola > Sepiola atlantica. The sequence goes on from OY744541.1 coordinate 57,617,875, forward strand.
ACTTTTCTTTCAACATAGTTATACATGTTTTTATTTTTTTCCTTTTTAAGCCCCAGGAGAAGTGACTTACCTCTGATAACAGAAAAATATATTTCCGATGTTGCTAACACGAGATTTTAAATGAAGTCTGTTTTGATGTGCACGGGCATGGCAGCACTAGTATGAAAAAAGAGTTGATCACATCTTTGACAGTTGTTTCGTAAGCTATATGATTGGTTTTCTTTACAGAAATGAGAAACCACAAACGATCAATTTGTTTTAATGAATAGAATATATTTATTTATAGACTTTCGGCAAAGAAAGTTGCTTTAAACATAGCTAAACTTTTTTGCTTTTTTTTTCCTTTTCTTTTCGCTGGTATTATCGCTAGGGGGACTCCCCTGTTATAACAAATAGCAAGACTACAAGGAAGAGTGTTAGGACTACCAGATAGAATTGCAAGACTACAAGAAAGGGTTGCAAGATTACTAGGAAAAGTAGCATGACTTCCATGAAGAGTAGCAATATAATGAGGAGGAGTGACAAAACTACTAGAGAGAGTGGCAAGACTACAAGAAAGAGTGGAAAGACTACTAGAAAGAGTGGCAAGACTACAAGGAAGAGTGGCAAGACTACAAGGAAGAGTGACAAGACTACCACGATGAGTTGCAAGACAACAACAAAGAGTTGCAAGATAACCGGAAGTGTGTCAAGATTACAAAGTAAGGTCGCAAGACTACCATAAAATTTTGCCAGACTACAAAGACGAGTGGCTAGGCTACCATAAAGAGTGGCAAGACTACAAAAAAGTAAAACAGGATTACCAGGAAAGGTGTAAGACAACTAGGAAAAGTAGCAAGACTACAAGAAAGAGTGGCAGGATCACAAAGAAGAGTTACAAGACTACAAGGAAGAGTGGGAATACTACCAGGTAGAGTTGAAAGACTACAAGGAAGAGTAGCAAGATTAACAGGACGAATGGGAGGATTAGCAGAAAGAGTGAAACGACTACAACAAGGAATGGCAGCATTATCAATAAGAGTGGGAAGACTACAAGGAAGAATGGCAGGATTGGCAGAAAGAGTGGCAAGACTACCAGGAAGAGTGGCAAGACTACAAGGAACGGTGACAAGACTACCAAGAAGAGTCGCAAGACTACCAGTAACAGTGTAAAGATTACCATGAAGAGTGGCAAGACTACCACGAACAGTAGCAAAACTGCCAGGAAGAGTAGCAAGACTACCATAAAGAGTTGCAAGACTGCAAAGAAAAGTGGCAAGACTACCGAGAAGAGTGACAAGACTACAACGAAGAGTGGCAGGACTAGAAGGAAGAGTGGCAAAGCTAAAAAATGAGTGGCAAGGCTACCGAGAACAGTAGCAAGACTACAAAGAAGGTTGGCAAGAGTACCAGGAAGAGTGACAAAACAATCACGAAGAGTGGTAAGACTACAATGAAGAGTGACAAGACTGCAAGTAAGAGTGGCAAGACTACCAGCAAAAGTTTCAAGATTACCAGAAAGAGTAACAAAACAAACACGAAGAGTGGCAAGACTACCAGAAAGAGTAACAAAACAACCACGACGAGTGGCAAGACTGCAAGAAAGAGTAACAAAACAACCACAAAGAGTGGCAAGACTGCAAGAAAGAGTAACAAGACTACAAAGTAGTGTTGCAAGACTACAAGGAAGAGTGACAAGATTACCACGAAGAGTGACAAGACACCCAGGAAGAGTGACAATATAACAAGGAATAGTGGCAAAATAACA
>OY744541.1:57624621-57944621 GCA_963556195.1 Sepiola atlantica
AGAACATATACTACACTACGTTTACAGCTCTAAATAAGGAGGAGATAATACCTGGGAGGATAGTATCATGACAACAGAACAGACACTACACTAAGTCCACACCTCTCAAAAGAAGAGAGGGTAATGCCTGGGAGGATGGTATCATGACAACAGAACAGATACTACACTACCTCTACACGTCTCAAAAAAGGAGGAGGTAATGCCTGGGAGGATGGTATGACAGCAGAACAGAACGGTTGAATTTGAGGAAATGACTTGCAGTTTTTTTTTCGGGAATGACTTGCAATTTGTTTTTTAAAAAGACTACATGACATAATTGTTTTCTATTTAAATTAATACACAATTAAATTGAAATTAAGCTGAAAATAGCTGAAATAATCGAACCCCCTGATAAAATATGCCCCATAGCCTCCTTAGGAGTCAATTTAGAGATTTAGGAAACGCCCATTAACATTTTCCGTGAATTTTACATTAGAATACAGTTTTAGATTTATCTCGAGTCGCTAACTTTTTTCTATAGGACACACACATGCACTAACACACATGCATACAGACATTGAGTTTTATATATAGAGATTATCTTATGTTAATAAAAATGTATTACATACAATTGAGTAAAATATGGGATCGAGTGAAGTGAAATAGATAGAAATGATGCCGAATAGCATACTCAATAGTTTAATTTTTATTGACATATCTATCTATCTCTTTTCCTCTATAGTATATATCTAATGAATAAAGTAAAGTGAGATCCTATCACATTTTCATTGCCCTGTATATTTTCATAAACCAAACCTGCGTATAGAATTCTGCTTATTGGTACGTACTTTCAAAAAAATGATTTCGTTCCAATTCACCGATTTTTATATTTATTCGCTTATCTTTTTTCTCTTTGCTTAGTAATTTCAGCACGTTAGTAGGAGTAACTAACCCTCCTCATCATTAAACATTAATGATCGTAAGAAATACGGTAGAAATAAAATAAGGGTCACTTTTTCATATTAATCACGACACTTTTAGGCAATTACGCGTATAATAAAAATGTATTCCTGAGTTACGTTTGCAGATTACAAATAATACACTAACATCTACAATAGTCTTTCCTATGGCGTTCTTAAAATATACATAAAATGGCCGATGAAATTCTTAGTTTTAATCTAATCGTTAATATCCATTACGTACTATTTTAACTTCCAGTTGTTATGCATGAGTGTGTCGGTTATTGAGAAAATAGGAAGGATGCATATTCATCGTAGTTACTAGATCTTCACGTAGTTACTAGGGTTTCTACTCGCATCGCTTCAAGCTATCAAACACCGGTCCTAAGCATACATTATCATAGATGTTATAGCGTATTAATCCCATCTTGAAAGAGTAGCTGGAATCAGACTTGCTATACACAAATAGATGACTGAAAGTAATCTTACAGAACCTAGATTTATTAGTATGTGGTATTGAATCAGTAGTAACATGAACTTTCTTCAACTAGAATTAATTAGAATAAGTATAATGAGTTATATCCATGTAAAGGATATCTTATTTTTCACAGGAAATTATTAATTAACCTGCTTATCAATTTGATTAATGAGTTCAGATGAAAATAATTGAGTAAGTGTTAAATTCAATTATGTCCCTAAATCTACCATCGAAAATTGGGTTATCATATTCAAAAAATCTACTCTTTAAAACGCGATGAGTAAATCAATTCGATTCTCATTATCGGCCAATACATTATTTTCTATATTTATATTCTAGTAGAAGTATTCAACGATATCCGCATTTCGAGTTTATAGTATAAGAAAGCATATATATAATTTATTATATATATATATATATATATATATATATATATATATATATATATATATATATATATATATATATATATATATATATATATAGATACAGGGTGTCTCGTAGCAAATTCCAGTCTTTTCTCATAATATTGAGACTGAAGCTGCTGGACAAGCTGAATTTTGTATGAGAACACGTCCATGTCATGCAACATTCTATTCAAAGAAGATCGTGAAACTCACAACTGTCGGGATTTTCTTCTGATTGGAACTGTTAAGACTTTTTCCAGACTTCGCTCTTATTGTTCACGATTGTCTTCAGTTCTTACTGAACGAGACCTTCCCGATCTCGGAGGTTACATACGGCACCTTGTTTTGAAAACTGTTTATTATGGCTTTAATGGTATTTACACTTGGCGCATCTCTAGTGTTAAAATATTGTCTGAATTTGACCAATGTGACTCAAAGTACAATGCGGGTTCGTTCCTCAATACTGTATTTGCTCATGATAACGTCTGAAGGATAGCTGAAAAAAGGAAAGAAAAATATTTAAGAAAGAAAAATATTTAAAAACTAGTCTTAGTTTTAGTGTCTTTTGGATAAATGTCTCTTTGACGGCTTGAAAGAAATAGTGTATTTTTGTTATTTAAAGCAATGTCTCCTAAATAAGTTTTGTAAGAAGAAAGACGGACGTGTGTGCGTGTGTACGTGTGTGCGTGTGTAATTGAAAAGAGAGAAAGAAACAATTCTCCCTGCTGTGTCTGAAGAAATTCTGGAGGCAAGAGACCGGATCCGTCTCAAACGACGGTTATATATGTCCTAATCAGCAGGGGCAGTGACCGGAAACATATGATCCCTATTTTGGCGTTTTCTGCGGGGTGTTGAAAAACGCCTATCGACTGCTGTTGAAAGGTGAATTCCATACTATCCCTTATTTTCCTGAATGAGAAAGAAAGACGAATGGCTTATTTAGTTCTATCCCTTATTTTCCTGAATGAGAAAGAAAGACGAATGGCCTATTTTGTTCTATCCCTTATTTTCCTGAATGAGAAAGAAAGACGAATTGCCCTATTTAGTTCTATACCTCATTTTCCTGAATGAGAAAGAAAGACGAATGGCTGTATTTAGTTCTATCCCTTATTTTCCTGAATGAGAAAGAAAGACGAATGGCCTATTTTGTTCTATCCCTTATTTTCCTGAATGAGAAAGACGAATGGCCTATTTAGTTCTATCCCTTAACGCATTTCCATTAACCGTTTCGAACCGCTTCAATTTTGTCCAAAGATCGAAGCGGGGATGAGAAAGCAGTTATAATCTAATGATATGGCTAATATAGCTCTTCTGGTGTCATATTCCCATAAAATAGGTCGTAATGTCGACACTCCGCCAACGTATTACACTTTCACGTTCTTTTCCTTATCCTCTGTTATGGTTATCTTTCCCTCTTTATTTTTATTGATTTTATATTCTTGTAACCATTAGAATAAAAGTGGCAAAGACAATCGAACTTTCCAACAGATTTTCAGCACCACCACTTTCTCGTTGGTCTCTGAAAATCAACTCACGACTTTCCATCAGTCTTTTCATTTATATCAGTTGATCTCCACATATATTTATTAGTTCTTTATATATGAAGATAATCCCCAACTATAAAAGTCTACAATTGTAAAGAGAATCCCTTTTTTCTTTGGCAGATGGGCAATCACGACATGCGAAGCATCCTATTCTGTTTTCAGCTGGTAAGTGTTCCTCTTTATTGTCACACCACCCAACTCAAGACAGGGTCTAATTAATGTTTTATTCAGTACCCCCTAGACATCAGAATATTAATGTATCCCTTTAGTTTATGTATGACAAAAATAATTACTATTGACTTCTAGTAATTCGATATATTGCTCGGGGGACCCACAGGTTCGAAAACAAAATTACGTTACAACAAACAAAAAACACACTGCTTGCATCAAGTTATTCATATCTCCTTTCACGAATACATGTTTGCCGAAATATTGCACTTAAATTGTCATTCATCATAGAAACTAAAACTATATTTCTCAATTTTGCGAACATTTAAACCAAATTACACTCAGAGTAATTTTACTTCAGACTCAAACATCTTACAATAAATTAGGATTATACAAACAATAACAGTGTATACGATTACTTTCTTTCTCCTTACAAAATTATAAAAATTGGGTTGAAAAACAAGGAAAATACTTCTTCATTGAAAAACAAGGAAAAAACTTCCTCATTGAAAAGCAAGGAAAATACTTCTTCATTTCAGACATAATTAGATGCACATGTCTAATAAAAAACAGTTTCACAATTTTATTACGAAACAATCAAATAATTAAACAAAAACTTTAAAATCTAAAAAAAATGCGGCATTTTATTTTCGATTTTTGTAATTTTCACAGTTAATTCTCAATTATTCTTACGTCCATGCTTTCCATATTTGTTCTTTCTTTTTTAGTGTCAGTCAACATTTCTCTCCTTTCTTGTTTACTAGATTTTCCCCAAAGCGACACAGTCTATAACCCGAAAGTATATGGGTACCAGAAAGTGGCAGTCTACAGTTCTTTTCTTATTTCTTATTTTATTTTCTTCTTTCTTTTTCCTTTATACAATTGAATTATTTCTTTCGTTTTCTTCGTGTCTTATTTCTTTACTTTTTCTTTTCCATTATTTCTCCTTAATAATTATCGTAACGTTTCCTTGTTTTTATTGGGTTTAACTGAAACCACCACACTCTCTTTTATTTTCTGTCTGTCATTATCTCTCTTTTTTCGTCCTTTCTTAGGTTTTCTCTGTCTTTTTTCTTTTACTTTTCGTTGTGTTCCGTGGAACTCAGTTTCTCTGACCGTTGAATGAACAGACTGAATTAAAGGGGACCCGATTTTAATATATTGTATAGTTATTTGCCCGTGTTATTTTCTTTCACTTAATATCCTTATATCTTCTATTCGTTGTCGAGATTGCACCCAACACATGGATATTGTTAACGTAGTGCATCTTGAATAACGTTTTTAAACGTTTCTTTTACGAGTAAAAAAGACATAAACATCGACCATTTTTACACTAAATAATTGAAGTTTATTAAGCAGACAGTACATTTTTTCTAAAGGCAGAAGACCAATGGTCTTATTTAATTATATAACTTAACGCATTTTTTGTTAGCCTACTTGCACCGCTTTTCATACCTAATTGCTTATTTTTTTCAAATATCAAGTTTCCCTCTATAACGTTATTTCTCATCCACTTGTCTCTCTGTATGTTCTCACGATGCATACATTTTTAGTCATCTCATCTTTGAACTCGTAAGCGACATTTTTATATGTATATTTATATTGTGAGAAACTTAATATAAAACGAAATATTCGTAGGATGTTATTCGAGTAAACTAGGGTTTGATCTTGGTATCAGGTTTTGTTATCAATTGTATCCTCAGACATGGAAACAGAGACAGCACACATTGCATTTATGTTCTGGTAGGTAAAGTTAAATTTCTTAAACTAGAGTTATCATCCTTTGTCGAATATTTTTATTTTCGACTGTCCCCTTTACTGGTCTTATTTGATGTTAGTGGATACTTAAATTGCATACTACTTAAATTACATAATACTTAAATTGCCTACTACTTAAATTACATACTACTTAAATTGCATACTACAGAATAATCTATCTGAGTTAAAATTCATTGAAATATCTGTCTTGCTGTGAATATATACGAGATAAATAGATAAAGTTAGTCTTGCTGAGTGTGTGGCATTTCAAGTCTAAACATACTAAACTTTAAGTTATTGTTCAGTTTATCTCGGAGAAATTTTCAAGCTATATTTGTTCAGTATTATTTTATTGCCTTTCCGAAAATGCAAATATTTTGGTGGCAATATAAATGATACAATATGAAGTTCAAGTTGGCAACTCCATTTCTGGTAGCTTTCCTAACATATATAATTGGTGGATATCAACTCTGGTGAGCGTTCATAACTTCGTAACACGAGTAAAAATTTCTCACTTTTATGTGAATCAATATCTAAACATGTTTTACAAAAATCTCGCAAATGATGGCAACATAGTTGTGTGTTTTTACAGTGTGCTGTGCATTATTGTTTGCTGGCATTAACGTCTTTTTTATTCTTTACAGTGATCGGCGATAATAGCCTTTTATATTTGCAACAAAGAATGTGGCGCCGTAAAGTACTAATCGACGATGAAGGAGTTGTAATCAAATAATTTGCTAAAGGTAGATTTCCAACTTGCCATGCCCCCCAAATAGGTTATAATTCCCGAGTAACCCATCACAAAGAGGTAAATAATCAAATGTCACTGATATTGATTGTCGGATCCGTAGAAGATCTGGACAATAAAGCATATCTGTTTTTACCGAAGCAGATCACCCTGACGTACGCAAAGAATGCTATTCTTTGGATAGTAGTTTCCATAAAACTTTTACTAAAAATCCCCCTCTAACGCCAGGACACAAACGTTTTATGATGGAAAATATTTGAAGATGAACATGAGTCGCGTTCTGCTCATTGATGAGAACCGGACGACCATTAATGAACCTGACGGCTGGGCAAATCGTTGGTTATATTTTTTAGATGAGCGTCACCATCGTTTGAGGCGTCAACAACAGAGTCAGGGAGTCATGATGTGGTCGGGCATCAACGGGGATGGTATTAAAGTATTCGAAAGAATCTTTGGTGCCTTGGTTTGATAACGTACCTCTTTCGTTGCAACAGGAATTTATTTTATTTTATGCATAGCAACACCACATCTCACTCCGGTTTGAGGATCTAATGTGAAAAGTTGATTATCTGACTGCCATTTTCCCCGATTTAAACCTAATTGAAAACTGTTGGGCTATCATTAAATGAGACGTTTCTGCCGATGGACGTTAATTTTCACGAAAACAACCGTATGAGAAGCCATTAATATTGCAGCAAAGGCCGTCCTCCTAAGTGCCATTATTAAGAAATTGATTTTATTGTCTAATAAAACTCTATGGCAGCGGTCACGTGAGTAAATAATAAAGTTGTTTTGTATTATTGCAACTATTTGTTACGTAAACTCGTAATTGATCTTTGTTATATATGTATTCCTTGTTTACAGCAACACAGGTAAAAGTGTGAGTGTTTTCCTTGAAATAGTGTTTGTGAAAAACCTAACATCTAGTTTAAGTCTAACTTTTTCCAATTATGTTTCTATCACGTGGTAGATTATTCGTAAAAATTTTAGAAACTGCTTGAGAAATTTGTACTTTTATTAACAAGCTATTATCGCTGGTAGGAGTGTAATTGTTATGGTGCCGTACTTATGACAAACATTTGGACTCGTCTATTATCAATTAAACCTGGAAGCATTACACTTTTCACATATTGTGCCCATTCAGTCTCTCATTAACTTCAGTTGATTGAGAACTTCGGGATGGAGTACGGTGATACCAGTCGAGGATTCGTTCTCGACAATCAGTCCGGCAAGAAGCCCAGTTCTTTTTGGTGAGTTTTTATCGGTCCTAAGTTGCATCCTCCTAGACCTTGCCTCTCTTTTTTGGGGAGAGGTAAGTTTATTACTTACTGCCTGAGGCGCCCTGACCGGGGAATACCGACGGCGTCGCCCAGGCTATTTTTGCTAGGCCAGATTGCTGCTTCTTCAAGGGCACTGGCTTGAATCTTCCCTACATTCCGGACTTTGTGTCACATATTGCTGTGGTGAGAGGAAATGAAATACTGTTGTGCCAAACCCCAGCTTGTTAAGTCTCTAATTAACTTCATCATGGGGTACGGTGATACCAGTCGAGGATTCGCTCTCGACAATCTCTCTCAGACCTTGCCTCCCCTGTTGGGGAGGGAGTAGGTTTATTGCTTACTGTCTTATGCGCCCTGACTGTGGAATGCCGCCGGGGTTACCCAGAGTATTTTTCTATGCTCCGTCTTCAGGGGCGCTGCCTTTTTCTCCCTAACTTCCAGACCTTGTGTCACATATTGCTGATGTAGGAGGCAATTAAATACCGCTGCGATCAACCCCAGCCCGTACAGTCTCTTATTAACTTCGGTTAATTGATGGTTCGGGATAGGGGTACAGTGATACCAGTCGAGGATTCGATCTCGACGATCAGTCCGGTCTTTTATCTGCCGCACTGGGGTATACTGTCCTAGGTTGTTCTAAGAGGTGCACCCTTCCAGGCCTTGCCTCCCCTCTTTCGGGGGAGAAGGTTTATTGCTTACTGCCCAATGGGCCCTAACCAAGGAATGCCGACAGGGAGGGTCGCCCAGGCTATTTTTACTAGGCCAGACTGCTTCTTCTTTGGGGACGCTGGCTTGATACTTCCCACACATATTGCTGCGGTGAAAGGCAATACCGTTGTGCCCAACACCAGCACGGGCAATCTCTCATTAACTTCTGTTGATTGAAAACTTCGTGATCTGGTACGATGATACCAGTCGATGGATTCGATCTCGACAATCAGTCCGAAAGAAACTGGACCATTTCGGTTGCCTTTTATCTGTCAGGCTTAAGTATTTGGTTCTGCGTTGTGCTAGCAGGTGCACCCTCTCAGGCCTTGCACCCCCTCTTTGGGGATAAGTAAGTTTATTACTTACTGCCTGAGGTGGCCTGACCGGGGAATTCCGACAGGGTTGCCGAGGCTATCTTACTAGGCCAGAGTGCTCCTCCTTTCGGGGCGCGACCTTGATATTTCCCCCACCTTCTCGACCTTGTGTCACATATTGGTGTGGTAGGAGGCAATTAAATACCGTTGTGCCTTACCCCAGCCCGTTCAGTCTATCATTATCTTCGGTTGATTGAGGACTTGAGTATGGGGTGCGGTGATACCAGTCGAGCGATACGATCTCGACAATCAGTTCGGCAGAAACTGGGCCATTTCGGTGGTCTTTTTTCTATCGGGCTTAGATATTCGGTCCTGGGTTGTCCTAGGAAGTGCACCCTCCCTGGCCTCGCATTCAACTCTTTGGAGTTGAGTAAGTTTATTGTTTACTGCCTTAGGCGTCCTGACCGAAGGATACCGACGGGGCTGCACAAGCTATTGTTATAGACCAGAGTGCTTCTTCTTTAGGTGTGCTCGTTTGCCTCTACCCTACCTTGTGTCACATATTCTTGCGGGTTGAAGGAATTTTACACCCTTGAAGCCACCCCAGTTTACACTGACAGTCAGTACTGGTGAACTACTTTTATGGATCCTCTGTTTTATATACTTATTTCCAATATATTTATTTTACTTAAACCCCGTGTCCGTGTTCTCATTCCGGCCCCTAAGCATGGCCATAACAATTGGAACGAGATATTCGAGCTTACACCGGACCCCACTACCACAATACACAACAAAGTATTCAAACTTACACTGGACAACAAGAACTGTCGACAAGTTATTTGAATTTACACGGGAAACAAAAACATTAAGAATTTTTTCTTGAGAATCTTTATAAAACGACCCCACAACGACCGGTAACGTGGGATTTTAAATTTCAAACTTACACCACTAAAATAAACGTACAACGTGGTTACAGTAAAAGATGCGGGAGAACCTTTTAAAATTGACGCCACAACGGCCGACAAGATTAATTATGGACAGATTTTAAAAGAAAAAAATATTGGAGAAATCGACAACAAATTAACGAGACAACGTCTTAATAAAAAAAAACTGGCTTACCGGTGGGAAAAAATGAGAAAAAAGGTAAGAACAACTTATTATTTCTTAATTGAAGAAAGGGCAGGGATTTTTGTTTTAATTGCTATTCCGACACTGTTATAATATTTAACAAAATTGAAACCGTATTTTTATTTTTTTTATCTGATTAAAGTACGGACCGCCAATTCTACGGATATGCACTACGCGTAAAAGCGTACTAAAAAAGCTTCTTTTTTTTCGGAGTAAAAAAAGGATTCATACTTATTTTACAACTAACATGACGTCTAGCAAGCATAATCTTCAGAAAATAACTTTTTAACAAGCCGTATCCGAAAGGAAACATTACTTTCTAACCAAAAAACTGTAAAAAATTGAAGAATTTAAAGCCACTTTGAGTAATTAGTAAATTAGTAAATTTTCAAATACAACAGAAAACAAAAAAGCAAACGAGAGACTACAGAAAACTGAAGAAAGATTTCTAAAGATGGAAAGCTTATAGAGCAAAAGAAAAAAGCTGACGACAAACTTATAGAGCAAAAGAGAGAAATTGACAAAAGTATTTTCGAACACAGGAAAGAAGCTGACGAAAAGATTGAGATATTAATGCCACACAATATCGCTTAAAGACCAAAGTAACAGAAAACGATAATGCTTTTTCGCAGAACGTCGTGTGGAGTGCGTACGGTAACTTTACGTATTCCCCTGATGAGGAGAAAACTTTTGCTTCGTATTTTAGGAGATATGAAAACTTGTATAAAAGTGATTGCAAAAATTGGGCAGGCTCTAAAAAGGTTCGCCTGTTTCTTAGGAAACTAGGCACCACCGAACAAATTAAGTTCGTGGATTTCATTTTGCCCCGAAAGACTAGCAATTCGACTTTTGCGGAAGCTGTCAAACTTTTAACGTAGCTTTTAAGCCCATATACTTTGTTATTTTACAAACGCTGGTAGTGTTAAAAACTGGTAAAGAAGATGACGAAGATTATGCAACGTTTGCATCAGTAGTAAATAAGCACTGCGACGACTTTAAATTATCCGAACTTAGTGCTGATAATTTTACATGCTTAACTTTTGTTCAAAGATTGGAATCAGGACAATACGCTGAAATAAAAGATTGAGTTCTAAATAAATTAGAAAATGAACCGAACTTTACACTGCAGAAATTAGCTGAGGACTGCCAGAAATTTCTGAGTGCTAAGCAAGATTCGAAAGACATCGAACAGTCGGACATTGTACACATACGAAAAGTGCGAAAAAATCGAAATTAAACTCTCATCCAAAAAGTATTTAAAGCAAAAAACGTCATTTTGACGCCTCAAGAACAAGCCAGCCTTATAAATAATAAATTACCACCGAGCTCTTGTTATCGGCGCAGAAGCCTGCATTGGGTTACATAATGCCCATTTCGTTTTAAAACCGGCCTGATCTGTAAAAAAATCAGACACAAAACTTCGCATTGTAGAACGATGAAAGGAAATAAAATGCGGGTAAAGACTATCAAACATTGCAACAAAATTATAAGGAGATATGTTCAGGTAAAAATCATGAATAAAAAGTTAAACTACAATGTGATTTGGGTTCAGACGTGTCAATTATTAACATGCAAACATGAAGACGGTTGGGAAAACTGACCATAGTAAGAACCAAGCAAATTGCGAGAACAGTGACTGGTGAAAAAATTAATTTCGAGGGTGAAATAATTAATGACATGACTTTTAACAGAACGACGAAAGAAGTAAAAATTTACATATAAAAAAGACATGTAATTTATTTGGTGTAGACCTTATTCGACTATTTAGACTATGGGGATTATCAATCAAGAATTATTGCAAGAAGTTAATAACTCTGACGACCGGATCAGAAAAACGAAAAAAGGATTTTGTTTCAACCATTAATCGTATGAAATGAACTCAAAATAATTTACCAGCATAAATAACAGAAATTAAATCACATTATGAAAAAAATGCACGCTGAAAAAAGCGAACACAAAACTGAAAGAAATTAAGCCAAATTATTTGAAAAATCAGTGGAAGGTTAAAGAGAGTGAGTTCATAGTTAAACTACAATTACTAAAGATACAACTCAAAGAGTTTTCTGAAGAACTAAAGACTATAAAATATAAGATGACTTGTCTTGGAGTTGAATGTCGAAGAAAAGGTGACATTTTTTCAAAATTTAAAGAGTTGCCTAAAAGTCAGACATCTAGAATTAAAAATCTGGAGGATATCAAATCTGGATTTAATAGAGACCACTAGTTCTCTCATAAGAGAGACATAAACCAAATTATGGTACGACTATCGGAAGAAACCAACAGCACTACTCAGGATGTGGTTATGGCTACTAAAAACATTACTTTCGACATACAGCTATCTCAAACAACCTCAGAATAGCATCAATCCAAAAAGTAAACAATACTAGACTTCTGAGAAGGTCAGGCCTGGAAGAGAGTGTTATGGTGCCGTACCTATGACGAACATTTCGACTCGTTCATTCTAAATAAATAGTGGGAGCATTACGCTACTCACTTGTTGAAGCCAACCCCAGTCTACACTGGAACTCAGTACTGACGTACTACTTCTCTTGTACCTCTGTTGCGTATACTTTTCTCTAATATATTTATTTTACCTAAACAGTGTTCTGATTCCGGCCCCTAAACAGAGTCACAACAGTAATATATTTTTATCGCTTTCATTTAAATGTCAGATAAAGTATTTAGAAATGTGACTTTGCATTGATATAAAATACTTTTATTATGTCAATACATCTTAAGATTTAAAAAATTAGACGTCCAAACATTATAAAATGTGTTTATCTATTGTAATAACAGTCATAAAGTGGCATTCGATAAACTGAAGAGTGTTGAAGTTATTGTATTTGGTTTATCATGCTTAATTTTTCAATGGCGGTTTTATTGGTCCCTCAAGTATTTACATAGCATGAAGAAAAAGGAAAATCCCTAAGTGTGGAAACCAACCTGTATAACCAGAGAACGCTGATCAATTATAGGTAAATAGGCATAGTACATACAATATAGAAATAACACTACACGATAAGTCCAAGGAAAATATAACTACCAGAAATTCCATGATCTGAGATCGCTTTCCCCGCAAAACACACACACACCATGGTCATGAAGGGTCAAGGAGGATAGAAAACCGAGGAAAGAGAACACAAACCAGACCTCCAAGGGAAGCGTGCGGAACATACTGGAAAGAGTTATGGCCATTCAAATTCCGAAAAAAGTAAACGGTCGGTGCCAGCAAGAAATCACTGGTAAACGGCTGTTGTGATAAACCACTGATCATTGTTAGTAAGAAATGCCTGAGAACTCTTAGTAAATAATAATAATAATAATAATAATAATAATAATAATAATAATAATAATAATAATAATAATAATAATAATAATCGTACGTACCTCATTACCTTTCACGTACATTGCACAAAACAGATCGGCCGATGAGCAAAGGTGAGTAAGATGATATCACTAAAGTAATAAAAAATCCGATGTACACATTTTAAAATGAATTGTTCCAAAATTCCGTCGACTAAAACAGTACACTTTTAAATACACACATTTCAAAAGTAACATTCGTTTTATTGATTTGAAGCTTGAATAAGATGTCTCGATAGATTCAGAGAAAAGGTATCAGGTCTCGTTCGTGATCTAGAAAGACACGTGATTTTGACCCGGTTCTCGCGGACTTTGTGGAGTAAAGTCAAGCTCTTACCGGCTCTCCCAGAACCTCCAAAATGCGTCGAATGTGAGTATACCCTTTTGTGTATTTCATACAACTCCGTATTTGAATAACAACTATGTTCATTCAATCGTTTTGGGACTCATAGCAAATGTTTATTTCATTTATTTTTGATCGTGCAAGCGTTTGTTTTGACAAACCCTAAATAAACGCATATGAATTTAACTCACTTTTTCGTGTTTCCTTATTTGTCGACATACGTGTGTTATTGAATATTTATGTTTTTCCTGATATTTACGGCCAGTTTTCTATTATTTTTACAGTAAGAAGACAGAGGGTATTTAGTGTCTTAAAAATAATTAAATCGCTACAATTCTAAAGAAAGAAATAAAGAAGCGACCCACCCGTTTGATTTATATAAAGAATTACAATGACGATGATGTTACGGAAGAAAAAGTCATTTTTGCAAAGTATTCTCCCCGACAGACATTTATTATTTCAAAAGAATTTTTTATCAACAGTAAATTAGTATAGAAAGCACCGTAGAATTTCCACGGCGTCGCGCTAGTCTATTATAAATAGGGGTAAGAATATTAATAATATCCCTACCTTCTATTACCTGAACAAAACTGCTTCTTATTTGAACTCACTTTTCATCGGCCTTCAATATTTTGTGACAATATTTGAATATATGCACATACATTACCGTTTGAAAGAATTATATTAATATTTTATTTGCAAGAATATTTGAATGTTTAAGCTTAAGAAATATGTGTGTTATTCTTTATTTGATAAATGTGTATATTTATAAAAATTCTTCGCAGAAAAATTGTTTATATATATATATATAAACAATTTTTCTGCGAATAATTTTTTCTAAATAATTTAATTCTGCATTCTCTGAATTCTTTCGTATTCGTGACGAAACGATACAACAAAACAAGATTCCATTTCATTAAAAAAAACTCAATTTTCGCTTTAAACCTATTTTAAAGCAAATTTTAAATAAATAGGTAAAGATAATATTACATAACCGGATCGCAGCATGATTTTCATGAATTATTTTTCATTCACGATTGATTATTTATAATTCATCAATCGTAAAGGAAAAACAATAATTCAAATAAAAATATTTCATATTTTAAGTATTCAAACAATTAAAATAAAATATGAAGTAAATGGTATTATTTGTATTTATTCCTTCCTTTTTTACACCTGTTCAGCGATATTTTCCTAGCTAGCATTTTGGTAAATATTTGCCTGAATATGTGTGTATGTTTACTTTTACTGGTATTGTATTACTATCGTATTTTCGTGATATTAATTTTAAGCAATCATAATTCTGTTTATTATTACCTATATGGAAGTAATGATTTTATCCAATCATATGGGCGAGTACTATTCGTCTCATAACCGTTATTCGCTATACTGGTGTGAATTAGCGGTAATCGTTTGCAGCCTTAGATTCTATTTGACCGGAAACTGTTGTCTAATAAACAAATTGCATTTCTCTCTTCCATGTTTCTTAATTATTTCCTCAATCCAATGCGAACTGCTAGAACAAAGCCATTGCGTTAGTCATTATTACTTTATCATTTTTTATTTGATTGTGTGCGAATTAATCGATTTATTAGTTTCGAGCAACAACAACATTGACAATAAGAATCATCCATTGCATTCATTAAATTGACTAATTTAGTTAAACATAATTAAATATTATTACATTGCTTTAATTTACTTAACACTATATGTAGGACGTGACTTTTGAGAATAATATTACTACTACTACTACTACCACTAATAATAATAATAATAATAATAATAATAATAATAATAATAATAATAATAATAATAATAATAATAAATTCGAGACAATACCCCAAACATTGATAAGTTAATGCTTAATGTTGTACCAAATATCTGACAAAATTAATAACCTTTATAAAAAACAATGGCAACATAGAGACTTTAACTGACAGTTGGAGAATAATACTTAATTGAAATAAGAATACAGAGTGTCAGTTTCGAGGGAAACTCTCTAACTCCATTTCTAATCATCATGGCCATTGTATCCCTGAACAATATGTTGAGGAACTACAATGCTGGATACAAATTTACACCCACAAAGTAAAGGATAAATATCCTCATGGTTATAGATTATCTTACACTAGTTGCAAAATAATAATAAAGAGCTAGAAACACTGATAAATACATCCAGAATCTTTGGGCAGGATATAGGAATAACATTCGGAAGTGAAAATGTTCAAACGAATGACCATGCACAAAAGGTTATATACAATGAAAAGAGTAACGGAAATGGCTGGTAAGTATTGAATATATCGTGGGCAATGCGATAGAAAGACTCGAGGAATATATAACACAAAATACGGAGAGCAACAAAAAGGAAAACAGAAAGGCGTGAAAACGAAAATGTGGAAGAAAAGCAGCGATATGAACGATTTATAATACTAAGCTAATAAATAGTACACGAAATCACATTGGCGTGGCTAGAAATAAGACACTCGAATAAACAGAAAACTGAATCGCTACTGTTAGCTGCAAAAAATAACGCGGTCAGAACGAACTACATACAAACTAAGATAGACAAGGCACAGGGAAATAGTAAATGTCGACTCTGGAGACAAAGGGACGAAATGTTTAAGCACATCATGTTTGGGTTCAGCCTTAAATGAATATTAAAATAGCCATTGCTGGGTCAGGAAGGTTTTTACTGACAACTGTACAAACGACGACACTTGGAATATGCAGCCAAAACGTGCAGGCACAAACCGGAGCTAGTATTTTAATATGAAGAGTATAAAATCCTCTGGGGCATGGAAATACAAACGGATAAATGCACCCAAACAAGACTACCGAGCGTGAAAATAGTTTAGAAGAAAGAAAAACTTACCAATTCGTAAGTTGCCACGTCTCAGCATATCACAGGGCGCTGATCAAGGAGGCGAATACATAGAGCTTGCCAAATAACTGAAGTGATTAGGGAAAATAAAAAAGATACTGTGATACCAATTATTGTAGGAGCACTAGGAACAGTTCCGAAAACGTTAAAGAAAGATAGGAAACCCCTGTAATTAAAGGGGGGTTGACACTATACACAGAACGGCAACAATTATGAAAACAGGTGAAATATGAAGAAAATACAAGTGCCGGCACCAAGGCACGTAACTAGAGTAAAGTTGAAATAGAATGACGCTGCATAAACACAATCTAAAATCTAGAAAGAACATTGCACGAACCAAAGGGAACTGAAACTGTCAGGGTACTTATGTCAGAAAAATTGATAATCTGATAGCCCCAGCCAATAAAAACGCGGATTGGCACCAGCATTGATTGGTTCTACAGAAAATGGTCGTGAAGGGTCTCGAAGGATGGAGAGCGCCATTCAGACCTCCGCGAAAGACAGTACCATAAGCATAAGCGTTTTGTTACTGACATTACAGAAAAAACAAACGGTTGTAATCAACGAGAACTGAATAGTAAAACGCTGTTGCGAGAACAGAAACCGAATGGAAGGCGGTTGAATCTAAACAGTCCTTTGTGAGTGTTCATTGTCAGAAGCTCTTTTGACTCCTCATCAAACTCCAACTGCAAGAAATCATCTGAAAAATCAATTTTCGCATAACAAATTCCACCATTTAATTTTAAGCAAAATACCCTCTGGCAAAGGTAAAGGGTACTGGTGTGTATTTAAACAATTGTGTCATCCTATGGAATAATCGGCACATATTCGTACTCTTCCATTCCCCTTTTTAACCACAACAATGGAAGCTACCCATGCGAAATAATTAGTTAGTTGTAATAATCCTGCTTGTTGCAGACGTCCCAACTCCTTGTTTACTATTTATGGTACCGGACATTTCGGTGTGAAAACAGGTTTTGCATCAGACTTTAATTCGAGAGTTGCTTTTGATTTAGTGCAAAATCATAAACTATCCTGAAAAACATTTCCAAATTTAGGCTGGAGTATTTCTGTAAATTGTAAATCAGAACTGATTGAATATTTAGAGTATTAAAACACGCTGGTAAGGAATATTGAAAAGTCCTACACTCTCTATCCAGTCCAAACTCAACAAATTGAAATCAGAATTATCAAAGACATAGCATGTTCCAGTAAATGAATTTTTTTTATTAATAGACACATTGCAATTCAACTCACCCGTAAACTGAATCGTGTCGCCTGAGGCACTTCGAGGTATATGATACGTTTCTGTTAACTCGAATGTTTTCTCACGTTAATCGCGAGATTAGGGTAATGTCCGAAGCCGTGTCACATTGAAATTTAACTGGGTTGCTATTTACAGCAACAGTGATGAATTTCCTGCGATATTGAACCATCATTGTGTCGCGTTTTAGACTAAATTTATGTTGGCATTCCGTAGTGACAACTTTAACTGTGACATATTTATCTTGGTTTAGTCTTGAGAGTAACTGTGTTCGAATGTCTGAATCGCGTGGAGATTGAAATTCAGTAAAAAAATTAAGACATTTAAATTGATCCTCTGTGAGGTTTACTTTACCAGTAAAAATAATGTGATCATCATCTTCGTTTTTTTTCATTTTTAAGCAATTGTAGCGGACATTTTATAACGATAAGTGAATGCTGAAAATGTCCGTAAGTTGTTCGATTGTCTCAGAGAAGGGAAAATCTTCTGCTTGTTTATGAAGAATAACATTAATGTAACGATTATATTCGTCTGCTCCTAACTTTTTAAATAATAAATGTACATTTTGTGGCATCGTCCATATGGGAAAATTCGGTTGAAAAAGTGGCTTTCCAACGTGAAAACCATTAACCTAAAGTCAATCCTCGATTTTCGTCATAGACTAAATCTTTAGTGTTTGCAAAATAATTAGATATTTAGCTGTATGCCAATGTTGGAAGGAAAAGTGTTGATTCAGATTTTGTAAAATCCTGATTTTAAATAATTATTGTCGATTTATTAAAAACTTTCCAATAAGTCTGGGAAACGCCTTCCTTTTGTAATGATTTTCATTCAAATAACTTATTTTTATTTACTTTTCAATTCTTGTAAATTAAAGAGAAAATGTTCGGGAGTTTGTTTACTTCATCCTCGTCACCATTTGAAGTGACCGTATCGATTATTGAATGATGCTTTAGTGGGTGTAACTCTAAATTTGTGAATGCAAATTAATAAACAAAAATATGAGAAAGAATTTGACATGGGGAACTTAGTATGGTAAAGAAATAAGTATCTATTTACTTTTTACAATTGGAAGAAAAGAATTTACTAATTAATTGGCATTTATATTAGGAGCTGAAATGATAACGTACTCACAAAATGGCTGCCCCTGTTGGAAGTCAAGAGACGTAACTCTCCAAATTTTTAAGGGATGTAACTCTGACAAGTTATCTCCCTTTAATATATGTATTTTATTTTCTTATGTAGAAATGCTTTCTACTAACATAAATCAGAAAGGTTTACTAGAAGTATTTGTTGACATAAGATTTGAAGACGACCATTTTGCAGTCTGTGTGGAAGCGGTGCCGTCGTAATGTCTTTCACACACTGGTAGTTCTTGACAAGCATTTGTGTGCATGAAAATTTCATTTGGTGGTAAGAACCCGGAGAAAAGAAAGGTAAGGTCGTTGCAGTTGTGGTAAAAGTCGAACACTTTCCATGGAAATACGATAGAGTAGAGAACGACTGGTAATATATATTCTATGAGAAAGGAGATGTAAAGAAAAATATAAAGCATGACTTCGGTGAAATTGGTACCCTGTCAAAACAAGAAAGAATGCTCTGAGCTGTACACCCCCAGAAGTGCCAGCAGTGCCCCATCTTGGGACCGGCTGACCATGATATAAGTAGATGACTGCATCATGAGTCAGCTACTTTCTAGGGTGATGGAATGATCCAACTATTTTCCTAGCAACCTTAAAAACATATTGGATATGAGTCTTCCATTTTAGATCTTGAGGGAAGGTAAGCCCTAGAAGCGTATCAAAACAAGATGCTTCCTCAAGGAGAGAGCTATTTATTTATAAGAAAGAAGAGGGTTAAGGTTTACAAATATTAATTGAACTGATCTCATGAACTCTTGGCGTTGATTTAAAAGGCCGATATCGAATATCTTAATATTCACACGATAATAGATACGCTTTTAACGTGTTTGATAACTGAAATTTCACGGCAGCAAAATAACGTAACACCCTCTCTACGTGTGACATTAAAGTAGCATATGTTTTGACCGAGTATCATTACACCCTGTTACATATTAAGTAATACTTCTACAACATTTCTACAACGTTTCAACCTGTCCCTTTCATAGGAAAGGGGCAGGTTGAAACGTTGTAGAAATAGTAATACACACGTTCAAGATAATAGTTTTACGAAAAACAATGTAAATTATGTAAAAAGAAGTCGTGATTTCAAGCGATCCATACAGAATCCGATCAGCTGAAATATTGAGATAATACCACGTGCATGTCGGATCTCTTCATAATGGCAGTTTAGTTTTCTCCTCGGTTACCGATATCGAGGGAAAGAGGGTGTAGTAAGATTAATGTATGGCAGGCGAGACTGGTCCGAATGTCGCTTTATTTAGATCACGTCACCGGCGTGTTGGAGAACGAACAGCTGATTTTCGAATAAGTAACAAATGAACGAAACCATCCTGAATTCCACTAGGCGTGGAATACATTGTTCATACAAATAAAGAAAGAAGGCTTTCAATATAGAATGTCAAATACAGATATGAGAGAACGTGTGATTCAAAGATACCAACATGGGTTAATGTTATTCTCGTTATCTTTATCCGGCCTTAGTTTGAAGAAGTCTGATGAGAAATCCGTTTAGTGATAAACAAAAGAACTTTACCTTCTATTGGGGCAAATACAGCTGATAAAGAAATACTTTTATCTTTCAAAGCTAGACGGAGTGGCTAGTTAACATGGACACGTGACAACGAATGAATGTGTTAAGTAAAACTAGTTCTAAGTGTCAGTCTTCTTCAGGTTGAAGGTTCAATCCTCACTACTAGATTTCTAAGGCGAGAAGATTCACCTGAAAAAATCGAAATGTTGTGAGAATAATATTTAAAATGAGAATAGTAGTCTGAATAATACAAATGATGCAAATTATCAATCCCCATCTAATAGAATTCTGAAATATATTGATACTATTTTTGCAGTGGAAGTAAGAAGAAGAAGAAGAAGAAGAAGAAGAAGAAGAAGAAGAAGAAGAAGAAGAAGAAGAAGAAGAAGAAGAAAGAAAGAAAGAAAGAAAGAAAGAAATAATGTAATCAAGGAAACCATAATAATTATGCTAAATGTTCTTACATAACTGAGATATCGTGCCGCTAAATCTAATCTCACATTATATTTACTTCAGGGAATAATTTAAAAAATGTAAGAAATACGAATCATCCACTTCAATCAACCCCAAACCCCCAAATCGACAAAATCAAGAGACATTCAGTATTGGGAGGAAGACAACGAAATTATTTTAAGTCTTGTAACATTTTAATGACATTTTACTACTAAAGTATAGGTGTTTTATCTCATATTTACTACCATAATTATCTAATTAAATATGACGGAAAAATTATACAACATCTACAAAAATGTATACAAATATAAACAAGAATAGCAAAGAGTAGAGCATATTCCCCCGCCATGGTTTGATAGTAAAAATGAACACAGCGAAATTAAAGTAATTAAATTCACAAACAAAAATAAATTAAATCTCTATTATAGTGTCAATCCTTCACTTCATAATGAAGGCTAGTGTGTATTAAGTTTTATATATAAACATATATATATATCCGTCCTGTCACACAGAGATTTGTTTTTTATATTAGAAACATCTATAAAAGCTTACAGATTATTTTTAACACACCAGTATTTTCCCTGAATTTCATTTTCAGAATTTGTAAAAAGATCTTAGCACTAGCGAAACTAATCTACACCCCTCAATCTCCTCTATTTATTTTGATTTGCCAGGATACTTTCCATTCTGCCGTAAATACTCTGACAAGCATATGCACGGGCTTTGAGTCTATATCCGTAACACATTTTTAAAAATATTACGGACAAGTAAGTTGTGTCTGTGTCTGCATATATTTCTTTTGATCGTGTCTTATACGACCAATTCAAATACCTGAGTAATACTACAAACAATTACACAGTTCATGCTAAAATCTTTACTTTATATTTAAAAATACACGCTCTTTAGTTTATAACTACCCCTCTAGATAGACCCGGATTGATCTGAAAGTACAAGAGCTTAGAACGAGTATGGCAAATAAATCGGCCAGAAAACTAAGAAGGAACTTCGATACGATCAAAAGTAAGTTATCCGTAATATATATATATATATATATATATATATATATATATATATATATATATATATATATATATATATATATATCCGTTTTGAAATTTTGCAAGATAGTTTTTTCTCTATTTTACGAGTACTTCCGTATCTCATTTGCCACGGTTACATTAAATTTTTCATCAATTATTTACGTTATTTGTCTACGAAGTTTTGTCGTCATCGACGTTATTATACAAAGTTTCGACAAATATTGCATCCTATCTTATTCTGTTCGAAAATGTGATATAGTTCTGGCAAGTAAATAGAAACAATCAAACAAATGTGCATAGAATACAACTAACAAACAATGTATATATTAACATTGTCTACTTATTTATTCTGCAATAATGAAATACTTTTTAGATAGAAAATTGAATGGACACCTCATATCGTTGAATCATCTATATAAGAGGCTCTGTTTGTTGGTCGGTAAGTATGTCACGATTAAGTTTCTAAAACGAATGTACATTGCTGAATCAGTAGATTGATGAACGTATCCTATTTTAGCTGCGAACAAACATCTAAACTACGAGGTTTTCTTTATCCGTTTTCTTATCACGCTTAAGCTTGTAATAACATTCGTATTATTTTGTAACGCTTAAGTTTGAAAAAATACGCGCTAATTAAATAGACTTATTTTAGATTATTTTGTAACGCTTAAGTTTAAAAAATTACGCGCTCATTAAATAGACTTATTTTAGATTATTTTGTAAGCTTAAGTTTGAAAAAATAACACGCTCATTAAATAGATTTATTTTAGATTATTTTGTAACGCTTAAGTTTGAAAAAATTACGCGCTAATAAAATAGACTTATTTTAGATTATTTTGTAACGCTTAAGTTTAAAAAATTACGCGCTCATTAAATAGACTTATTTTAGATTATTTTGTAACGCTTCAGTTTGAAAAAATAACGCGCTCATTAACTGGACTTATTTTAGATTATTTTGTAACGCTTCAGTTTGAAAAAATACGCGCTAATTAAATAGACTTATTTTAGATTATTTTGTAACGCTTAAGTTTAAAAAATAACGCGCCTATTAAATAGACTTATTTTAGATTATTTTGTAACGCTTAAGTTTGTAAAAATAACGCGCTCATTAAATAGACTTATTTTTAGATTATTTTGTAACGCTTAAGTTTAAAAAATTACGCGCTCATTAAATAGACTTATTTTAGATTATTTTGTAACGCTTAAGTTTGAAAAAATAACGCGCTCATTAACTAGACATATTTTAGATTATTTTGTAACGCTTCAGTTTGAAAAAATAACGCGCTCATTAACTAGACTTATTTTAGATTATTTTGTAAAGCTTAAGTTTAAGAAATTACGCGCTCATTAAATAGACTTATTTAAGATTAGTTTGTAACGCTTAAGTTTGAAAAAATACGCGCTCATTAAATAGACTTATTTTTAGATTATTTTGTAACGCTTAAGTTTAAAAAATTACGCGCTCATTAAATAGACTTATTTTAGATTATTTTGTAACGCTTAAGTTTGAAAAAATAACGCGCTCATTAAATAGACTTGTTTTAGATTATTTTGTAACGCTTAAGTTTAAAAAAATAACACGCTCATTAACTAGACTTATTTTAGATTATTTTGTAACGCTTAAGTTTAAAAAAATTACGCGCTCATTAAATAGACTTATTTTAGATTATTTTGTAACGCTTAAGTTTAAAAAAATTACGCGCTCATTAACTAGACTTATTTTAGATTATTTTGTAACGCTTAAGTTTAAAAAAATAACACGCTCATTAAATAGACTTATTTTAGATTATTTTGTAACGCTTCAGTTTGAAAAAATAACGCGCTCATTAAATAGACTTATTTTAGATTATTTTGTAACGCTTAAGTTTGTAAAAATAACGCGCTCATTAAGTAGACTTATTTTAGATTATTTTGTAACGCTTCAGTATAAAAAAATAACACGCTCATTAAATAGACTTATTTTAGATTATTTTGTAACGCTTAAGTTTAAAAAAGAACGCGCTCATTAAATATACTTATTTTAGATGTATCCAAACATCTTTATAATATGCTGTGTCCGTCGGTAGATCTGTCATGCCGGATTTCAGTTTCATAATTTCGATTTGCAAACGCTTTTTCTCCAACAAGAATCAGTATTTCTTCAATTCTGTAATGTCTTGTCAGAAGGAAATGTATTGTGACGTCGAGACATTTTGTTGGAAATAAAACTGAAGAGAAGATGTCACACAAGAACAGAAGAGATGGAGAAGACTTAAAAGGATAAAGATAATCAAAAGAAGTGTGAAATTTCGTGTTGAAAAACTAAAGGTGTAAAAAGAGATCGAATAAACTAAAGAGTGACAGACAAATAAGGAGGGAAAAGAATTGGATCCGATTGAAGTGAGAGGCATTACTTTTTCGTCTTTTAGTTTTCGTTTGTTTTACGGGGAAACTTCTAATCATCCGTATAAGTTGTTAATTCGTGATAAAAGAAGGAAAAGAAAAAGTAACGAAAGGAAGTATAAATGGGTTGCTTAATGATATGTGCGAACTAAATAATTTAAGCAAAAAAGAAAAAGAAAAAAGGAAAGGGAAAATGAAAAAAAGCTACAAACAAAAAGAAATAGAACAGAATAAAAAAGAAAGACAAAAAGAGGACTACATCAGAAAGAGAAATTAACTGAAATGGGAAGATAATGGAAAATTTAAAAAAAAACAGAATTAGCAATAACAGAAGGAGAAATATTTTTCTCCTTCTGTTATTGCTAATTCAAGAAAGAAGAATAAATAATAAGAAATATCAAAGAAATTAGGAACTTGTTAATGGCAAAAAGAGAAACCGATTGAAGGAAAAATAGTAAAACAGAAATAAAACATAAATCAACGAATTATTAAAATGAAAAATGTAACAATTAAAAATAATAAATATAGAAGAAAGAATGAAAATAAACGAAAACAAAAACTATTGACAAATAGAAAATAAAACCAACAATAAAAAAAATAACATAACAAAATGAAAAGGAAAAAGTTAAAAAGATGAAAAAATGAATACATATGGCAAAATGCAAGAAACGAAACATAACATAAAGAAAGAAGGAAATAAGAAAAAAAGAAAAAAGAAAAAAATAAAGAAAGAAATGAAAAAGAAAGAAAAAAGAAAGAAAGAAAAATTTTTTAAAATAAATAAATAATAAAGAAATGAAAAATAAAGAAATGAAAAATAACGAAAGAATAAAATAAAAGAAATAAAAAATAAAGAAATAATACGGAAATGAAAAATACAAAAATAAAGAAATAACGAAAGAAATGAAAAATACAGAATAGAGACTGCAACAAAAAACAACAAGCAAAGAATGAGTTTAGAAAAACGAAAATGAAGGAAAGAAATATATAAAATGAATAAAGAATAAATTAAGATGAATGGTTTTAAGAATAAAAGCAAAACGCAAATAATAAAATGAGAAATAGAAATGTGTAAAAAAAACAGAAATATGAATAACAGAAGAAATGAAAAATAAAAGAAACACTGAAGAAAATGGATAGAAAATAAAGAATGGGGAGAAAAAACAAGTAGAAAGAAGCAAAGAAAAATTTACAAGAAAAGTAAACAAAAAAGAAATATGATGAAAAAATATGAAATTAAATGGAAAATAAAGAAAGAGGTAAATGGAACAAGATTAAATAATGGGGAAGGACAGAAGGAAAGCAACAAGGAAGGATAATATATCTACATTTAGATAAAATGAAAGAACAAGAAAGAAGGAAAGAACGAAATGAGAAAATAAAAAAGAGAGGGAGGGAGCCATTAAGAATATGTAAAAGAAAAAGAATTAAATAAAAAGAAAGAAATTCAAATTAATATCAATAGGGAAACAAACAAACAAGATGCATAGAAAATAAACGGCCATAGAAAAGTTGAAAAGGACTAGATAGAAGAGAGCAAGTAAAGATTTTGATAAAACTGTCAAGAGAACAAACGACAAAAGTCAACAAGCCACAATGAATTAAAGAGCGATCGAAAAACATCACAAAGATGTGTTCATCAAATGAATGATACATAGAAAGAAAAAAGAAGATAAAAAAGAGACAAAATCATAAAACCGCTGTGTAATTAACATCAATGGAAAAATGAAACGAACAAATGGTAGATTTTTCTGAGATCGCACAACATGAGATAAACCGCAGAGAACGTGTGAGTTGAACGCATAAATTAACTTAATGTCTTCTGATTGGCCAACAGATTTCTAGAAACCAGTGGCCATTGCATCGCTTAAAACTTCGGGCTAGACTTTTACAAAACAACGATTACACTACTTGTATGAACCATCAAGAAACTCTTACCTAATTTGCATTCATACGTAATACTAGAGAACAGTCCCATCGCCACAGAAACCATCCCAACTTAATAAGGGCCGGAAGTAAAGAGATACGTTTTGCTTCCTTAAATGTTAGCTCTTTGTATCAGCCGCCGGAAAGTCCCCATTTCATGTAAGTGGGAAAAACCTGAAAAGAAACAGATTTTCGATTGAATTTGTGAAAAGGTCTTTAGCAACCAGGTCGGAAAGGGTTATAGACAACAGAAATTGACAAGGGGCGACGAAAAAGGAAGAGCCAGTGACAGATAGGTCTCCAAATCGAGAATTAGTGGAAATGTATTCGGCTGAATTCCATTCCGTATTAAATTATTTTCTTTATTTTATGCTATTGCATCTGTTATTTGAATGAATAATCTAATAATAGCAAGCAAACAATAAGAAGCGAGAAACACGCACACATACACGTATACATAGAAGTTTAACGATATTATGACTTATCGCAAAAAGGCTATTTTAAACTTACGCTCGGCAAGAGTATCGACGGACAGAGCCTCTTATGTAGCTGCTTCTCACGTGTATGAATAAGTAGATGCTTCTCACGT
This sequence comes from Sepiola atlantica, assembly GCA_963556195.1. NCBI lineage: Eukaryota > Metazoa > Mollusca > Cephalopoda > Sepiida > Sepiolidae > Sepiola > Sepiola atlantica. The sequence continues at coordinate 57,651,007 of OY744541.1, forward strand.
GTATGAATAAGTAGATGCTTCTCACGTGTATGAATAAGTAGATGCTTCTCACGTGTATGAATAAGTAGATGCTTCTCACGTGTATGAATAAGTAGATGCTTCTCACGTGTATGAATAAGTAGATGCTTCTCACGTGTATGAATAAGTAGATGCTTCTCACGTGTATGAATAAGTAGATGCTTCTCACGTGTATGAATAAGTAGATGCTTCTCACGTGTATGAATAAGTAGATGCTTCTCACGTGTATGAATAAGTAGATGCTTCTCACGTGTATGAATAAGTAGATGCTTCTCACGTGTATGAATAAGTAGATGCTTCTCACTTGTATGAATAAGTAGATGCTTCTCACGTGTATGAATAAGTAGCTCTACCAACTGGGAGATGCCCAGTAGTCTGTTTGCTAACCTATGATGTGTATTTAGTAAAGGAATTTACAGTGTTAAATAATGTACCTCAACGAAGTATGATTTTACACGAAGGGTTGGGGAGACAAATAAACATTAATAATCTATTCAAATAAAAATGTGCCAATTTAATTTTTGTTTGTTTATTCGTCGTTGTCGTCTCCAGTTTCACCTGCTGTCAAGACTACTGTTTAAATCCGTCTATGTATATCTTATTTCAGTATTTCTGTATCTCTCTCTATTTATGTGGCTGTGTACGATGCAATAGAGAACATCAAGGAAAGTAAAGTAATTTGAATGTTATGCTAAAAAGGGAAGACTTTTAATGTTATGCTTAAAAAGTACGACGTTTTGTCTACGAGTTAAGCTTTCAAAACAGTTCACGTAGAACGTGAATAACAGTTAGTCTCTCTCTCGCTCACTCTCTCCATTCTCTCTATTCTCTCCATTCTCTCTATTCTTTCTCTCTCTCTCCCTCTCTCTCTCTCTCTCCTTCTATCTCTATCTCTCTCTCCTTCTATCTCTATGTGGTTATGGCAATGTAATAGAAATAAAGAAGAGTAAAGTTATTTGAATGTTTTGCTAAGAAAGGGAAGAGTCTTTTCCAAGTTAAGCATTCTAAAGTGTACGGTTTTAGCGCCCCAAACAACAGGTATACATACAACGTGACAGACAATTTTTCTCATTTCTTAATGCGCGTATATTGTAAAGACTAAAAAATGAACGTAAACAAACAGCAAGAAGAAAATAAATTCTAGTAGTGATGCTTACTAAAATAAAATAATTTCAACTTGTGCTAAAAAGGAGAAGACGTATGTTTTTGTCTAAATGTTTAGCATTCGAATTTATACGGTTTAAGCGCCACAAGCAAATACTGAATAACGGCCAAATTCTTTTACTCTTATCATTCTGTGTATATAGTAAAAAAGTGAAAATTGTCGTAAACGAACGGGCATTGTAACAGAGAGAGCCCACTTCATTTATTTATCAAAAATAGACTTTTTAGTTTGGTGTCCTCGTCTTTTACATCCGTTGTTTGCACTGTTTATATCTCTGTTTCTTATTCTGCTGGATTATTTTTTTAAACTCACTGTTATTTTTCCTTTTTTATCCCTCTATATATAACGAATTTATAGACGCCTTATTTAAGTATATATATATATATACATATATATATATATATATATATATATATATTATATTTGGCACTAGTTTGTCAGTAATATTATTAAACAAGGTCAGATTATGAATAGAAATTATTTGGCCTTCTATAACGAAACAGCCGGTCTGATTTTTATGGATAAATGCATGTTGGAGACAGGAAAACAGACAGACAGACAGTGTGTGTGCGTGTATTTGTTTGTGTCAGGTAATTCCTTCATTAAGCTCATCTACCTATTGTTACAGAATATGAGAAACCGCTAAAAAAATGGAATCATTTAAGCACACGGGAATTATTTTCTAGTGAGAGTCTCATTGAAAGAAGGTTTGAAGCATAAACGTGCAGCACCCTCTTCGAGAAGAAGAGTCTGCCACCAAATATCTACACACCTTCTTATGCAGTTGATGTGCATGGACTATGTACAGTCGCCACATCAAGATCCTTGGGGTCTTCCATATTAACTGCCGGCAATGCATCCTGATGATAAACTGATGTGACTGAAATAATTATGTCCGTAAAAACGGTACGATCGCTCGGCATTAGCGTTGCTGGATTGATCCCATGTATCAGCAATCTGAGGGGGGGCGCTTACAGCGTAAAGTGCTTAATGACCAATTGTAATAATATGAGATGTCAGCTGGACTTATTTTGAAATGCTTTAAAAAGTCGACACCTTTATCTAGGGAGATTGAGAGTAATCGACACGGTTCGTATCGAGTTGACGGCTTTTATAAGTATACTTTCAAAAGGTAAAGCTGGTATAACTCCGACTTGCATATAGAGTTACACAAGGTATGGCTGTTTCAATGGCAGATTTATTTGGGTTAAAGGGAATTAGTTCCAGGCGAAAGCGTGCACCAAATGGATGGGTTTGTTCACAGCTTAGATAATGAACTTACAGCGTTAGCTAATAATATAATGAAGTATATGTGAATTTTATATACAACCATTTTTTCACCTTACAGACACACAGTCCGTTATACAGGGTATGTCAGACAGAGCACAACGAAATGGATAGTCCTTGGACTAAGACAAAATTTTATCAGAAAAAAGAAGAAATACCAACTAACCAGACCATCGGCATCTTTAGACATAGCGTTGATGCAGACCTATTAACAAAGTAACTAGTCGGAAGACCTGTGACCTTTGTGTCACCGTACTATATTTACTACCGAGTCACTTATGTTTCGGTACTGAGTGACTTCCTGAGCCAAGGTTGCATCACATTTTATGCTTTATGACCCACGGAACAGATATATCACTGCTTTTACGAAGCGGGAAAAACAGCTATAATAACAGCTTTTACGCGCTCCACTACTTTTGGAGCTGCTCTCGCTCCTGCTCCAACGCCCAAAATTGGAGCTTGTTCCTCTCACGCTCCCCATTTTCAAAAAGAAGCCGCTCCTGCTCCAACTCCTATAAAAAGTAGCGGTTCTTTTTTAGCGCTCCATAATGAAAATGTACCTTCTTTCATAAACGTTCTATTCTGCCAATGAGTGGTCGAAGGATAGGGGTGGGCGTCAATATGGGTTGCGATGTCACTTTAAGTGTAAGACCGTAAGATAATATTTGACAAAATCTCGCTAATATTTTGAGAGTTATAGAACATTTTGAACGAAGCATACGATTATACGTAAATTTTCGTTTCCTGAGGTATAAAATAGAAATCGAAAAATCCCTGAAGTATTTTAAAACAATTTTAATTTTCATTACATTAACAACCTATTTTTTCAGGGAAGCAAAATTTGACCCGATATTTTTTCTATTTATATTGGAAGAAACTTTAGATTTGTTTTACGTAAATAAAAGACAGCCAGGGCAACATTACTCGTCGTGTTGTTGTTTAATATTTGTTTGTTTTCCGAACGTAACTATATTGTATAATGTATATTATTATTTACAACAGAGAAACGTGCTAGTAATTTCAAACAAATCGATTTATCCATTTTTTATCAATGGTACAATTTGGGGCGAAAAAAAATAATGAAGTTTATTTTTTTAAAGATAGCATATAGAAATATTTCTCATAAGTTGGCCAAAAAATATCAATAAATTGTCAATAAAAAATTCACAAATCCATTTAATGTCTTAAAATTTCATACAAAATATCTTGTGAGTTGAAAAATATCGGGTCAAATTTTCCTCCCACGAAAAATTAACTGGAGCAAGTTTTCCTAGGTCGGGCAAAAGCATTTATTAAAATAAAAAATTTGAATAAAAAACGTTAAAACGTCTATATTTAGAATCTCTAACAAAAACAAACTGCTTACAATTTTAATGTTCGATAATAGAGTTTTTAAGATAAAGAAAGATATCTAATCTAATTTCGGTTCTAAAAAAACAACAAATTAGTCAGAAAGTCTAATTATTTGCTTTTTTAAATTACAATTTAAGATATTTTCTTCAATTTAATTAAGTTTAAACATTGGTTTAATTGTAGAATATCGACCGCTGTTTTCTTTCGCTCATTTCGCTTGGTATTCGCCCAAATTTTGAATGAAACTGATTGCTGGTCTTAATTGTATTTTTGGTCCTGAAATAAAATTCTCATTTACTTTTTAAAGTGTTGAGAATCTAACTTTAATTCCAAGTGTTAATTGCTGGCGGTCATGTTGGTTTTTACTGTTTTGTCCTTGGACTAAAAATATTTTTACTGCTTTAACATTTTATTACACACAAAAAAATTGGAACATTCTATTTACAAAAGCAAGTTTTAACGGAATTTAACGAATTTAAATCAAACATGAAAAGGTTAGCACATACTAGTCGTGAATTTAAGAATAACAACATTTCACCGAAAAGACGACGGGTAAAAATGTGGCATAAAAGTTAAATTTGATATATGCTAAAAAATAATTAGAATTTTTTTCTCAGAACAAAATGTGCTATTTCACCCCAAAAATCGATTTTATCGAACTTTTGGGTGAATACCGAGCGAAATCGGCGATAAAATCCAACGGTCCCTATATTATAATTGAACCTAAACATCTTTATAAGCCAATTTTTCTTTTAATTCGTGTTTTTAAGCACGAATTAAAAGAAATATTGGCTTATGTATTCAAACAGCAATAAACATCTTTGTCATAAATACAAAAAAAAGTTCAAATCTATAAGAAAATAACTTCAAAGACATCTATAGCCTCACTGGCGCATTTAAAGACATTTGTTGCTAAATTGTCTCCTGCCTTAAGAAAACTGTTCCATCAAAAATTTAACATGTCAATGTAAAAGTCTGAGAACTTCAAATGTTCTGTTTTTATGCGTAACTCTATCGTTCTTTCTACCTCTTTCTCTCCCTTCTTCTCCATCTTCCTCTTCCCCTCTCTCTCTCTCTATCCCTATCTCATATACATTTACCAGAGATATAATTTTTAAAAATAACTCAGAGTAAATTCTGAGACGTTCTTTTTTTCCTTTTTATTGCTGAATAAAAAACTAATGTTTTAAAAAATAAAACCACGCTCTTTAGTCCCAAATAGAGTTGCCATCGCTCCACTTCAGCTGAATATAAAATGAGCCCTCCTCTAGTTCGCTCCAGCAAATAGGAGCGTGCTACTGGGCTAGCATACAGATTGAGGTCATTCATGAAGCAGGTTATGCAAGCATTATAAATTCTAAGATACAGCTTATAAGCGTAAAGGGGTCGTAATGCATGTTATATTTAGTTTCGAAAGGGGTAGAAAAGAGGTTGAAATCCTTCGTGAAAATTCAGATATCTACAATTTTGTTAAATTCTAATTATAGTATTAAAACGTCAACTGATAAATATTCCTATTTCAGATTTTTTAGTATTTCAAAAGGTTTGTAAAGGGCATAATATAAGTACAATCTTCCATTTAAAAATGCAAATAATTCAGATTAACATTGAATTAAATCAATAGTCATGAAACAACAATTAAACAAGAATCCCTGAATTACTATTTCTTCTTAAGACACTTTAACCTAAAGCCTTAAATGTTAAACATCTTTTAGAATCAAAATTATATATAATGGATTTTGATAAAAATCGGAATAAGGATTCTTGACATAAGGTTTAGTATTATTATGACTTCATTTTAATCTTCGTACGTGGACTTATAATTGGTGCAAAACTGTTCGGTTTCAGGAATTGATGTTTCCTGTCCTGGAACAAGTATTTTTAGTATATATATATATATATATATATATATATATATATATATATATATATATAGAGAGAGAGAGAGAGAGAGAGAGAGAGAGAGAGAGATGAAAGAAGAGTGATAAACATGTACGAATGTCCAGATTTATTTCAAACTTCGATTGTTCAATGCAAGGTATATTCTGTAATAAAATTACGTTTATTATTCTTTCCTTTAGCCAAGGCTTTTCAAAGATCGAAATCTTATCACCAGAGGAATTATGCAGATAGATAAGTTGGCAGTGGAAAAGCCAAAATTCAACATTTGAAAACATATTAGGAATAGAGAGTTGAAAAAAAGTTCGTGTAAAAAAGATATGGGGGTTGTCCAGTTGGTAATTGTCCGTTGATAAGGTGTCCAATGAAAGGAGATTTAGATGGAGAAGGAAAGTATTCCGTGAAGGCAGCATGGAAAAACGTTCAAAAATGAAGTAACTCCAGTAGTGAGATGTTGAGTTCAAATCGTAGGTGGAGCGCACTTAATCGGAATTAATATGAGAAATTGTGCCATTTTAAAACTACTTCCTGGGACGGAGCTGAAAAGTATACAAATGACTTTGTAGTAAAATATTTAAGCAATTCTAAGAAGAAATCCTCTAGTTAAAGACAAGGTCAAATGAGGAAGGGAGCTGGGGAAAAAGGAAGTGGAGCATAAAGGGAAGAAGGTAGGAGGGTTAGTTGAATGAGCCATGGCTGCTGCGGGAAAGACAAGGTAGGGGTGGAAGGGTTCTAGTGATAAGGTTATTGTTGGTAGGTACTAAATCCGATGCGAGTAAGGATTGGTCATAGGTTACAATTTAGGTCATTGAGTGTATATATTATTCGAAAAACAGAGGGGGGTCCGTAATTAAAACGGATGTGGAACGAAAGACAAAAATAATTTCGAAAGTTTTAAAGGGTTTCTGTTGGGAAAATTAGGGTTCCAATGAATGTGAATCTGTAGTTTAAATGTTGAATATGTAATAAATCGTAAAATGTTCTAAAGTGTTTAAAGGGATTCCAAGTTGGTTAAATGTATAATTAAATAAGACAAGCCTAAATATATCATTAAATAAGACAAGCTCAATGTATAGTTATACATTAAGCCTGTCCCACTCAATTATATTACAATTTAGGGTTGGGAACAATGTTGGGGATAATGTTAGACTGCTTGTAACAATTGATTTATATTATAAGTTTCATAGGGTAGGGATGGGTTGAATTATGTAAACTAAATGTATAGCTAGTGCGTTAAAATTATAAATAGCTTCATAAGGGAAAGCAGATGGACCAATTGAAGGAGTAACCAAGGAGTTTAGTTAAACGGTGAGATAGATGGAATCTACGAGGAAGATATTATCGGTAGAGAGAAGCATATACAGGGTCGATGGAATGGATACAAGGGAGATAAAGACAAAAAGCATACAAAGCAATGGAAGAGTGTATGCGAAGGTGGGCAAATAAAAGAAAAAACAAAATAAGAAAAAAGAAGAAAAGGAAATAGGAATTATAGTGTTGAGTAGGAATTATGGTGTTGAAGTTAGAGTGGTTAAGGATCGGTGGGGTGTAGGAAGATAAATGTTAGTTCTCAATTCACAATAAGTGCTATGGGTTAATATAGTTATCATGTGTACTGGGGAGGATGCGTTATGTTATTGGGATGGTTATTTGTAAGGTTGGAGAGGTTAAGAACTAAGGGTTAACAAATTAACAACTTATAGAATTTTAAAATTTGTCTGATGCTAGAAAGGGGGTTGTTGGCTGGGAAGAGGGGTGTCAGAGGGAGTAATGAAATTAATGTATTTAAGTTTTCGTTTGTGCCTGCAATTAGAGATGAGCTCATTTTTAGAGTTAATAATAGTTAAGCTCTTAGATGCTGTAGCTATCATAAATGTTTCTAGTGTACATAGTTGGCAGAAAGCGGATCCTGGAGTGTAGGAATTTGACTTTTTTAATATAGTCCAATGTAGGGAGTAGGGGGTGTTTTTTAATGTTAAAGCTTTTTATTAGATTGGATAGAGAGGTGCTAGTGGCATTGTTATTATTGTGTTTGAAAGAGTAGATATGGTTTGAGATTCGGGTCTTAATGGGGAAGGCACTTGCCCCAATATAAGTGTGTATTTTGTATGGGGTTGTTGTTATAGTATTTGTGTTATTTATAGTATCGGGAATGTTTTGGGTGTGTATGCTCAAGTTCTAGGCACCATGATGTAAACTAATACCAACATACAAATTCCCCACTCACCCTATAGCTCTCCCCATCTACAACTCACTGTATCAAACGAAACCCTAAATAACATCTCTCACATTAACCAACAACTGCCGCTAACTAATAATAGATTTGATCTCACCCCTCAAAGTATCTCATCTTCTCCAACAAACAATCCCGACTTAAGTTTGGCCCAGAACTTGAGCATGCAACCCCAAAACATTCCCGATACTATAAATAACACAAATACTATAACAACAGTGCAGTTATTGACAGTAACCACATTGAACATCTAACATTTTTTGTTTTCGTCGGGTTTAGCAATTTTTCCGTTCTCCACAAATGTTTTTACTTTCTTAAAATCACACAAGTGCGTTATATAAATTGAACTAAATTTCACGGTGGCGTGTGGTCACTCTTTCTATTAGTAGTGAAATGGTCTCAATAGTCCTGACGTAATCTAAACACGGTATTTCCAGCCAATTATAACCGTTACACTACTTCACTTTAATATTAAATAAGAGTTAAAAAGATTAATACGCAACGTAGAGCAAACTATTTTTTAAAAAGAGAAGTATATATATTAAACAGAGGTTTTTCCTGCTCTTTCTTTCTCGTTCTCTTTCTTTCTATCTCTCATGCCTGAAAAGTGTATGCGTACAATCACATAAATGTGTCTTGTTGTGGTTGATTAAGAAGCGTTTCCCTACCGTAATAACATCTATGATCTTGACAATTCGCACAATGGATACTGATGCGGACTATGGAATTGGGTGAGTCAAACTTAAATTCAATCGAATATAGTGTATATCTTAACATTGGATATCACCTCCAACGGTAATAGACATCTCACCCAATCTAAAAAACAACACACATAAACATTTCTACAAGTAGAATCACACACCCACATAATTAAAACAACGTTAAATAAATAATAAAACAAATACCGAAAATTATCGACGTCAGGATTAATAAACTATATTACAGTGAAAAAGCTTTGTTCTATAAAAAGGGTATATATTAGGAATGCATTACTAAAAAGGGACTACACTAAGAAATCATCTCCCTTGAATACATGCGAGTAAGGAAGGCTTAAGAATTTAATATCTCCTAGAAACTTACTAATTGAAGAAGGAAGCCGGATCAACTCACCCAGTTTGAATGCCACACCAGGTGCAAGGATCAAGGATTCGGTTGGAAGCTCATAGACTAACTATAAAGGAATCATATTAAAACTGAAATAGTGCTTGTATTTATTTTAGTCTTTTTTGCTTTTTTCTTTTCCAAATAAACTGACCTTTAGTATCGCCTTCTCTTCAAAATGGACACAATTTGGTATTGTAATGTTATGAAGCATCTGTCGAAAAAGCGTTTTAGCCTACAATGAGACTCATGCTTGAGAAGGACATACATAATTCATACGTTAGGAGTTTTATACTTTAGCTTTATAAATAATGAAAAGTGGTAATTTGAAAAGGTAGAAGTGTTGAAGATGAAACAACGACCACAACGTGATAGGTTAGAGGTGATTGTTCTTTATGGATATCACATTTTCTGACACATTATCCAAAGCACACCAAGTTCATCGTATCACAAAAAATGATAAACTGTTTTAAGCAAATCCAGATGATTTTCCTGAACGTTTCTAACCGGAAATGAATGTTGCATTCTTCATTCTGATCCAAAGACAAAGACATAATATCTTAATCTGCTGTTAAAAGGAGTAATGTCCTTTCCTCTGCAGTGAATGTGATGGCACCAGTTTGGGTGGATGTAAACTTATTGTTATTACTGGCTATGTTCAGAAAGCTTACACATCAATTGGGCATATTATATGCACATTATGAGCGCAATTACGAAGCAATATTTCCTACGAAAACTGACGGGGTCAAAATTTCATCGGAAGAATGCCCCATTACACATGTGCTGAATTTCAATTACAGCTGTGTGAACTAATTTATCACCCTCCCTCTCCTGAGTTCTATTCATCAGGATATCATTTGTTATCTAAGGGTTTTCTTGCATACCTATCCTGGCAGTTTCAGTTCCTTTGGCTCCGTGTTGTGTTCTTTCTGTATTTATAGTTGTGGTTATACTACGTTATTTTATTTCAACCTATCTGCGATTGATCAGTGGCACCCGGTTATGTGGTTTGATATTTCAATCGTTTCATCCGTGCCGTCGGGTTAGTATGGTGTTAATCCTCATTTTCATTTCGATTTCTCATAGTTTTTTTTTTTTTCATTCTTTTCGCAACTACGTGGACGTCGAAAGTTTTTCGAAATTGTTCCTGGTGCTCCTAGCATTATTGGTATTACATTGACTACTTTCATGTTCCATATAATTTTCAGTTCTCTGGCGAGTTCCATTTATTTGCTTAATTTTGCTGACTCTTTGATCTTTACCCTTTGATCTGCTGGTAGGGTAGAATCTATGATTTAGCAGGTGTTTCCCTTCTTGTTTACTATCAGCACGTTGAGTCGTTTTGCTTGGATGGGTTTTGCCGTTCATATTTCGACGTTCAATTGAATGTCGTTCTTTTTCAAAACTTACTCCTATTTATTTCTGTACCATTTGTCTGGAAAATGTTCAAATTGAAGTTGTTTGTACAATTTCTAGTTGACAACCCTTAAGGCTAAGTCATAACTGTTTATATGCTTTTGGGGCTAGTTTTATTATTACTATTATTATTATTAGTAGTAGTAGTAGTAGTAGTAGTAGTAGTAGTAGTAGTATAGATCGTTTTTGAATTCATTGTTTTCTATAAGACGAATAGAGTCTCAATAATTAGGAATGTATGTGTACATATCATTTTTTCTTTTAATTCATTCAACTAAAATACACCATTAATTACCATTTAAATACCATTTTAATTCATATTTAATTCATTTTAACATCTAAATAATCTTTTTAAGTTGCAGTGCATTTATTTACTACTATAAACACGTTGCATTAACTGTTGTATTGTCGATAAAATATATTATTAGTGTGTTATGCTTCTCAGACAATCACACTCTTCTTAATATTATTTTTAGGAAAGTAATATTTTGCTTCATTCCAATAACAATAATTTCATATCATTCATATAATAGCAATACTAATCTAAATTCAAGTTACTAATTTCATCCGTAAATAAACGAATGTTTATTACGAATTATGTTTCAATTAAGAAAGTTTATTTTCCAACAAAATAATATTTTTCTTATCTCCAAAATTCAAACAAAGAAAAGGATATTTCAATTAAGAACGAAAATATGCCTTCCCGATTTCCTGTTCATGCGTTACAATCGAATTGTACTGGGTATGTGATACCGGGCATTTTTCCTCCTCTTTTTTCTAACTCATACGTCACAATGAAATATTTTAATATTCATGAAAAAAAGCAGAATTAAAAGAAATAGATACACACTGGATATTATATTATTATTTTTGTTTTTACATTTGTTATGGTCTTTGTTTTGTTGGAATGGATATCTATTGTTTAGATTTAGAATTATATGTTTTACTGTGCGCGTATATCGCCCACATACGAAGAATAATTCATGTTGTTTATTTGTTTTTAGTATTATCTTTGTTCTTATTCTTGATTGTTAATCATTGTGTATAGCCATGTCTGTCTCCTCAGCTTCAACACTTTTCAACGACCATCGTAATATGGTGGACATAAAAACCCTGAGGCGGAAGTAGAATTCAGTTCACCACTTCCGTTCTTCGTGCTTATGGCCCTTACATCACTGCTGCCAACATGATCCAAATAAAACAAGACAAGCATTTTAAAATGAAAGAAGTAAAAATTTCCTGTTTCTCCATTTACTGATTGGTTTATGAAGAAATACAACTTTCTTTCTGGCGTCATTCTGACATTGTGGCTGCGTTGGGGTTTACAAGAAAAGCTACACCCACTGTTATTATCATGTCGCCTCGTAAAGCCTCCGACTTCCAACTTGTATAAATATTCATTAGATGTATCACTGCAGGAATAAAGCTTTCTTCCTAACGTAATTTTGACATCGCCACTCATCATTCACCTGTAACACGCAACAAGCTGAGAGGTGCATAACAGTAACAGTGACCTGAACATTGACCGGCAAAACTTCCAGTAATCGAGATTATAATTATAACCAAACTAGAGTCCGAGTAGGTGTTGTTCGTGCAAGTCGAGGATACGTCCTCAACAATCAGTCCGAAAGTGGACATTCTTCTGTCGGACTGTAGTATGTTTCTATTTAGTTCTAGGATGTCCACCCTCCCAGGCCTTACCTATTCTCTTTGAGAAGGGATTAGTTTATTGAAACTGCTTGAAGTGCCCATACCGTGAATGCCGACGTCGTTGATCGGGGATTTTATGTCCTTGGTTTACAAAAAAGGAATCGGCAGAGTACATGTTACTAAGGCACTAATTTTTACGATGTTAAATCATCAAAACACTGAAAATAAAATGCAAGTTTTGTATACTTGCCATACCCGAGTTTGAGTCTCACGTATATCTAAACGATTTCTAAGTGGAGACATGCTTTCATAAATTTATAGAAATTAACATGACATAATAATATGAAAAAAAATTACATAAATACTTTCTAAAAATAAGTACGATTAAAACCAACAAAATGAAGAGTAAAAGAAGTTCTCTTCGTAAAGGGTGTTTTAACACCGAAAGTCTCAGAGATATATATTTATAAAAACATGATTTCATTCATTGTTAAATATCTAAGGAACAAAATGACATTTCGTGGTTTCTTAATCCTCAAATAACTTGTTTAAATGTTTTCTAAAAGATGTGCTTCTCCTTATATTCAAATTAGTGCCCACCACGCACCTCGCATCGGACTCCACTTCGCAAAAAGCGTTAACAAGATCGGACAACATTTTGCTTATATTCATTAGGTAACAACTTTGTGCGATTAACACCAACAAAATGAAGAGAAAACATCTAGCTGTAAAGTGTGTTTTAACACCGAAAGTCTCATAGATATATAATAGATTTCTAGTGCAAATTGATAAGATCAATTTCAGAGCAATATTATTTATTGATCAGTAAACGGGGCGGGTAAAAAAAGAAAATTGTTTAAATTTTCCTTAAGGCCTTATCGTCTGACTCTCTAAGAAGAAAACGTCAGAATGATAAAATAAAGACTAAAATCAGATTAGCAATTAGGGGAAAAAATTTTAAGTCGGAGGAATCAATTGAGAGAGAGAAGAAAAAGGGGTAAATTCTTCAACGTTCTATGGATTTGAATCGTGGAAGTTTCAAAATCTTTTGTCTATACAGGCTAGGTCGATAATATTGAGATGATAGTTTGATTTAGCACTGTGTAAAACAGAAAACCACTTATCAGAATACTGGTCAGAACAAATATTTGTACCAACTAGGTGATTACCGATGGCAGATTCATGTGTTTGAAAGTTCCCGGATTATCTCGAAACCTTGTGTAAACGAATATCATGTTGGGCTATTCTGATTTCTTACTTTTGGGATGTCTTGCCAACGTAGTCAGCTCCACACTGATATAGGAATTCATAAACGACATAATTATTTTGAAGGTCTGGCAAAACATCCTTACGGACAGAAGAGAAAAAGGTTCGATCGTGTAGACTACTCTCAGCATGGTTGCTGGAAAACAGCGTTTAGTAGAAGAAATTCTTTTGATAATGTATAGGCTGTCGAGACCTAACGATGGAAGTTTCAAATAAATAGAGCATCGTGACGGGCCAATTAATTTGTCACCATTAAATATAGCAACTGTGGGTGCAATGGTGCTGTTTATGATATTGATGGGATATCCATTGCCAAGAAAGATATTTATAATTTCTTCGTATAATAAATAGTAACATAATTTGATTACCAAGAAGTTTGGCACTAGAGCATATTCGGATCAACATATCTTTAATTATTCGTTTTATGCTCTACCAATACTGAAAAAGTGTCTTGTCTAGCGGCTTAGAATTTTGCATTTCCCCCTTCACGTTAATAACTAACTCAACGTTTTACAGGTAAAGAGAACTGTAATAGAATATTCAAATGTCTATGTATCTCCTATAGAGATCAAGTGTTGGCCCCAGTAAGTGGGCCCTTGATTTCTGAGAACGTCAACCAATGTAAAATGAAACGAAAAATGGAGGGGCCGTATTCTTTTAAAGTGTGTGGCTCATCATTTACAACAGAATCTATTTTTAATATACATATGCAATCCCACACTGGATGGTTCATGCGGTCAACATTTTTTACTCCAACACCAAGAAAGGATTTAAAAGGGAAACTTGATGACCAAAGCATATAAGCAAGTCTGGAAGAGAAAGCCCCAACAAAAGATCGAAAATTTCCGAAAGGAAACCGCTCAGATAGCTGCCTTTCTGTGATATGAACGCCCAGGTGAAAAATTGAGAAAAAAAAGGTTAAGAAACATAAAACCGAGTATTCCCTTCAAAACCAACCGCAGCTAAGAGCTAAAATAGCAGAACATCCAGCTGAAATAAAAGCCTTAGCTGCGCAAGTAAAAAAACAAAACAAAACAATACGAGTCAAAAAGAAAATTTATTGCGACAAATCCCAGGATGGTGTATAGGAGCCTCATAGGAGACGAAATAAAAGTGTACTCTCCACCTACTCAATAAGAAGTGGAAAACTTCTGGAGGCCACTCTATGAGTATCCCCAAACAACAGCTGGAAAAAGAATGGATTAACACCATCAAAGAAGATAAGAAGGAGAAATTAAAGAGGCCAGCCCTGGAAATTACCAAAAAAGTTGTCTGTCGGAAGGTAGCCCCGTATAGTTATGTCAAGACCCCAGGAATTGAGAATGTCCCAAATTTCTGGCTGAAAAAAAGTGACAGTACTTCATCATCACTACGCCAAGGCGTTCAATATAATCATCAGTCGTGATGAAGAGACACCTCACTTATTCTCACAAGTGAGGAGACCCACTTGGTAAACAAATACCGACCTATATGCTGCCTAACAACAACCTACAAGAACATCTAGCTGCTGGCGACTATTTTGAAAGTGAGCAGAAGTGATGTACCAAGAAAAGACTTGGATCAAAATACCAACCTCTTGTAAACAGAAAAATCCTAGAGAACTGTAAAAAGAGGCTAAGAAACCTGTCAATGGCCTGGATTGATTACAAAAAAGCCTTAGATAGTATACCTCACTCCTAGATAGTTCGCTGTTTGGACCTGCACAATGTCCACAAAGATATTAGGTCATTCCTCCAGACGCAAATGGCCAGATGGCGCACATCAATCACGCTTCATCTTATGGAAGGAAAATTTCAGATTCTAAACGTTAAGATTCATCGAGGAATATTCAAGGGAGACAGCCTCTCCCCACTTCTCTTCTGCCTCACAAGGGATCCACTAAGCAAGCTAAGAAAACAATCCGAGGGTGGATACAACCTTAGAAGAGGAAGAAAGAAGGATGAAATTAAAAGAATAAATCATCTCCTCTTTATGGACGATCTCAAACTCTATGCTTAATCTGAGAAACAACTCACAGAGAAGACATATGTATCGAATTTGGATTCGACAAATGTGCTAAATGCACAATAACGAAAGGAGAAAAGACAGCATGAGGACATCTTAATATAAACACTGGCTCTCTGTAAGACCTAGGAGAGGATGTTGTCTATAAATACCTTGGAGTAGAAGAGAATGAGGCGCTTGAGCATGGAAAGATGAGTAAGAAAATACAGGGATAATATATAAAGCGCCTAAAAAAATCCTTACATCAGAACTCTTGTCAAAACATAAAACCACTGCCATGAACCAAATGGTAATACCTGTCGTTTCCTATAGGTTCGGCATTATCGATTAGCCACAAGGCTACATCAATAACCTTCACATGATAACTCGAAAAATGCTAGCACTACATGAAGTCATTTGCCGACATCAATGTATGGACAGGCTATACTTACCGCGAAGAGAATGTAGTCTGGTCTTCATTGAGATTTACAACGCATATTGAGCCTTAATGGTACGCGTAGGGCAATATATCAAGAGCTCCTGTGATCAAAATATAAGAATAGTGAAGGAACCTACACAAGACCTCAACAACACAGCTTGCCGATAATTCCAGTGGAAACACACTGGAGAACACTGGCGAAAAATATGACAACCCAGCAACCTTAATCGCGCGAAAGAAGAGGGAGGAGTACACGAAAAAGGAGCTGACGACCTGACTAGAAGGATGGCGACAGAATATAAGAGCAGAAAAGTTCATTAAGGACTTAACCAAAGTTATATCGACAAGGAGACTTAACTACAATGGCTCAAGAGGGGAAAATTCCCATTTGATGAGGAACGGATACTAATAGCTGCACAAGACCAGGGTTTACTTACGAATGGATTTAAGAAAATTACTGGCCTACAAAAAACTGACCGGACCGATGCAAGATCCTTTTGGCAAATAGTCATTACACTGCCCGCTACAACAAAGTATGTAGATAGCTACATTGGAAGATCTGCGGAGAGATACAGCTTGAAAGATCGCTGAACATTTGGGAACATGAACCCATAACATCAAATGGAAAAATGACAGTGTTCTATGATAAAGACATACAGGTGTGCAGATACATAAAATACAAGGCCATCAAACTAGACATTGTCATCTGGAACAAACCTGTCCCAAATGACTATGGTCTCAATAGAGCAGAACGCGAACAAATAACACAATATCAAGACCTCAAGAAAGATTCTAAAATAACATGGTCCCTGAAAGAAATAAACATCATACCGTGTTTGGTGGAGGCAACTGGTCTAATAAAAAAAAATTAATAAAGTACTTAGACATGATCCTTGGAAGACCAAACTGTAGGGAAGTACAGATAGCAGTCCAAAAAGGGGAAACGTCTATCCTAAAGAGAGCCCTCGGATATGAGTTTAACTCACAAGGAAATCAAATGTTAGCCTCGAGGGGGGGGGCTTGATCTCTACAAATGAACTGAACAAAAATAATAACGAAAGAGTTTGAAGTACTTACTAGACATAATCCCCGAGTGTCTTCGGTCTCTCTGAGAGAATACATCAGCTTACAAGTTTACCCTGACAAAATATGCAAAATAACATATTATTAACCCAAATAAGATCCCCTCGACACGCCTATACACTGGGTCATACGGGGAATGGTGCACCTTCTCCTAGTATTGTTACTTCAAGTAACAGCACTATAGCTGTATATCTCATCAGACTCGATGGATTCTTGTCCTGGAATCCCGTAAGACCAAGAGACCACAACAAGGATATACTATAGCATAGTTTACTGATAAATCGGACAGAGGAAAGTAGACGTTATTTACTTCTTTGCTAACTTAACGTTTGACAGATAAAAGAGAACTAGAATAGTATATTCGAATATCTAAGTGTCTCATATAGAGATCAAGTGTTAGTCCCAGAGAAGGGAACCCTTGATTTCTGAGAACTTCGACTGAAGTAAAACGAAACAAAAAAAGAGAAGCCTTATTATTGTAATGTGTGTGGCTTATCGTGTACTATGTTGTTTTCTTTAAAAAATACATATGTTATCCTACATTGGAGATATGTTCACTACACTGCCCGACAAAACAAAGTGTGCAAATACCTCAATTGGAAGATCTGCGAAGAGATGCAGCTCAACAAATCGTCTAACATCTGGGAACATGAACCTTCACCCATAAGATCATATGGAAAGGTGACAGTGGTCTATGATAAAGACATACAGGCGGACAGATACATAAAAGACAAAGCCATCAAGCCAAACATTGTTATATGGAACAAACCTGAAATGACTGTTCTTATTATAGATGTAACCGTCCTGAATGACTATGGCCCCCAATAAGGCCGAACGCGATAAGATCACCAAATATCAGAACACCAAGAATGACTTAAAAGCAACATGGTCCATGAAGGAAATAAACATTAAACCGGTTGTGGTAAAGGCAACTGGCCTAATGAATTAGAACATTAAAAAATATTTAGACACAATCGCTGGAAGACCGAGCTGCAGCCAAATACAGCTATCATCCCAAAAAGAGACAACGTCTACCAAAAAAAAGCCCTCGGATATAAATTTTAATCATAAGGAAATCAGATGTTAGATACAGGAATGAGCTATTTATCTCTTCAAACTAACTGAAATAAAATAATATAAAAAAGAAAGAAGCCTTATTATTGTGAAGTTTGCGGCTCATAATTTACAAATATATATATATATATATATATATATATATATATATATATATATATATATATATATATATGAGGAAATTGACAACATCTTTTAGGCACGCATGTATTTAAGTAGTATATTTTAAAAAATAATAACATTGTGCAATTTAAATGAAAAAATAATTTATTTAATTTTGTTTGCAAGCTTTCGTTGTAGAACAACTTTGTCAGACGAGACTGTATTATAGTTTTTTCTTCTTCATTTTGATGATATTTACTCCGAGGGGTCGAATCACGGTAGAGGCAGAAGAGCACGTCAAGTTCTGAAAGATGTTAGGATAAGTAGATTCTACTCGATGTTATGCGTAGATTGGTGCTTTTTGAATAAAAAATGACATCTTTGAGGCACGCATGAAAATGTGTTAGTGAAATACTTTTGAAAATCAACACAATTTTAAAATTTAAAAAATCATTTTTTTTTTCAAGCTGTCGTTGTAACACAACTTTGTCAGGCGAGACTGTCTTATAATTTATTTTTCATTTCATCTTCTTGATTTTGATGGTATTAACATGTGTCTTTGGATATATATATATATATATATATATATATATATATATATATATATATATATATAAATATATATATATATAAATTTGTTTGTTATTCCATGTATGCTTCTAGAGAAGTCTTTTAATGATGATTGGTGGTGTACAAAGCATGAAAACGATGTTTTTGTAATTATCATTTTTATACCGCTCGGCAAAGAAAAACGTTGTTTCTTTAAAAATAATTAAAGCGTGTGCGTTCTGTCTCGTCATGCATTACCATTAAGATCTACTGATTTGAATATATATATATATATATATATATATATATATATATATATATATATATATATATATATATATATATATATATATATAATTTCAGTAGCACTAAGCATAGGAATTGAGGGGCATTGATGAGAAACGAAATAAAAACATAAAGTAAAAAGTTACAAAAGAATGTGAATGAATGAAAATATAATATATGAATATACTATATGAATAATAATAATGATGATAAAAAGCATTATAATTGTAATAATAGTGACAATAATAATAGTAATAATAAAATCATATAAAAATTAATGAAATAAGTAGATAGATATATAGATAGATCAATCAAAATACATTCATAGAAGCATAAACACAAAAATTTAAAGTGAATAGCCACGTAAAAAATAAATTAGGTAAGAATCCATTGAATCTCTTTTTCTTGGCGATTTTTGGTTGAGGGGAAATTAGAGTCTATTACGGGGAATTTAATGTTGTCTATTGTATGATCATGTAGGTTGAAATGTCCGGAGCAATAGATGTAGTAAATGATGTTGGAACCGTCACATGTAAGATGCGGAGATTGGAGTTGGGTGTTAGTGTTAGGTATATTAAAGAGCGGTGTGCTTTTTATGTGTGTGCATAAAACGAACCGTGATTTGTTACATTTGTAATTACCATGTTGCAGTTGTGTTTCGTGTATGTTTGCATGATCGGGTGAGAATGGTTGTCAAATGTTGTAGTTGTCTGATTGCATTAATAAGAGGAAGGTTAAAGATGGACTTCATGGTAGGATTAGTTTGTAGATTATTCATTTATTTTTAAAGTTACTTGTGATTTTGTGCATGTGTTGGCAATAGTGGAAAAGCATTGGGTGCGGTTGTTTGTATTTTTTGTTTGTACTTAAGGAGATGTAGCCTGTCAGTTCAAGTGGTTTTGTTTATAGCTTTTTATGTATTTGATAGAGTATTGGCTGATGATAAATTGTTGCATAAGATTAGTGGCATTGTGTATGTCATTTAGGGGGTATAAGCATATGCGTTTTTTACGAACTGTAAATAATTAATTTTGTTAGGTTTAAACGGTTATTGCTTTTAAAATAAATAAAGTTGTGGTTATCTGTAGGTTTAGTATAGAGAGGTGTAGATACTTGTTGGTTATGGCATTTGACTGTAACGTCTAAAAATTGAATTAAGTTATATGAGTGTTCCATGGTTAATTTGATTGTGCTATGAAAACAGTTAGTGTATTGGTTGAAGTCTTTAAAGTTGATAAAAATGTGGCCAAATGAAGAAAATGTCGTAAAAAATCTCCTTTCGCACCACTAACAGGACATTTCAAACAACCTGATCATACACTAGACAACATTAATTGCATCCTAGTAGCCTCTAATTTCCCCTAAATAAAAATTCGACAACAAAAGAAGATTCAATGGATATTTGGTGTGCCACACATAACACAGATCTTAATACGGATATATATCTTCTGAACACATAATAATCCCTCAAAAGCTAATGATATATATTAAATAAAATTACATTATACTCCCATTACTATGAATTACTTATACTTATTATTATTATCATTATTATTATAAGTATTATTACTATATTAATTTATTATATTTCAATTGATTAACATCTTTGTTACTGTATGTTTTATTTCGTTTCACATCAATTTCCTTCAATTCAAGTGTTTTTGTTTTATGTATCTATCAATGTATTTTTATTGATTTATCTTACACTCTATCTATTTTTATATGATTTTATTACTTAAATAAGCTTTTATTATGGTTATTATTATAATTATTAGTAGTAGTATTAGTAGTAGTATTACTCATGTATAGTATATTAATTCATTATATGTCCATTCACATTATTTTTACGCTTTACTCTATGTTTTTATTTCGTTTCTCATCAATTCATCTCAGTTAAAATGTTTAGTGTTATTTACATTGTATATATATATATATATGTTGACATCAGTTGCTCTTAATGGTAATGCATGATGGGACGAACACGTTCATTTTTTGTTTATAGACAACGGTTTTCTTTATCGATCGGTAGAAAGATTTCGCATAAACTAACCTGCACGTTAAGACAAAGAATGAATTCCAGTTTACTTAACAGTTTTAATTGTAGTCATTTTCTTATCATTTTCTGACAAATAGAAACATTAAACTTTTAAATAATAGTTTTTGTCCGAATTATTACATATTAAATACGTAAATTCCAGATTTCACATCGTCTAAACACTAATTTCCTAATATTAATCCATTTAAACTTTCTGAATATAAGTTTGTATAAAAATCCGTTGTAATTACGGCCTCCCTTTCACAACTACTTACTTACTGACCTGAAACACTTCTGTTTTCAGCTTATGATAACCCCACACCAACTCGCATCGGTTTATTGCTTACTAGCAATGAGCAGTCACCAAACAAACCCTTCCCCTTCTCTTCTCCCAGCATCAACCATAGTGTATTTAACTAACCCTATCACCAATGTCCTTTATCTATATCCCTTCCATCGTCAACAATACCTATTTCACATTCCAGCAAATCACATACAAACAAGTCGCTGGCTTACCTATGGGTGCTAGTCTTTCTAGCCTCCTAGCCATTTCTTACATTGCTCGACTTGAGAAACAAGCTTTAAGCACCTGCCACTCCTACATATTCTTCATGAGATACATTGACGATATTCTTATCCTCACATCATCTCGGGATGAAGCCACCACTATTTTCAACACATTCAATAATGCTGACCCCCACATACAGTTCTTTATCGAACAGGCCAGTACTTCAAGCTCACTCTCACTCCTAGACTTCAATCTTAGTATCTCTGAAGATGGATCAATACGCACTACCTTTTACAGAAAACTCGCCTGCAGAAAACTGTTAATCCACTTTAAATCCGCCTTACCCCTTAAAGCAAAATTAAGTTATGCACACCCAGAGATCACTCGTACACAACGTAAATGCTGCTTTACTACTGATAAAACTACACACACTAAGGCCTTCGACCAGACACTCTTAGCCAACGGATTCCCCTCTTCTACCATAGCCAGCCTCAGTAACACCAAAAAACGAAGACACAACTCCCTTACCAACACCTGCTTCCTCAAACTTCCTTTCTTTAGCGATAGCATTACATCCGCGATCCGCAAAGTAATACGTAGCGAGAACCTTGAGATTCAACTCACCAACACAGGCACTACCCTTCGACAACACCTAACTAAAAAAGCACACTAGCCACACCTCTGAACCCTACTTGCTAGCCAATTGCCTCATTTCTAACTCTGCCTTCGCACCTATACAGTTTACAGACTACAATGTGTTAAGTGCCAGAATTTCTACATTGGTAGCACTGTTAGGCCTCTGCACCAACGCATCAAGCAACACTGATACAACCGCATTTCTTCATTCTATAAACACATCTTATCATGTGACAACACACAACGCATTATCGATGTCCGTATCCTTGTCTCAGTTAGAACATCGGATATCGGAAGCCATTCTAATCTCTCAACATAGACCCTCCTTAAATAGCAGTTCCCCCGTCATTCTTTAACCCTACTTCTCTTCCTAGACCATTCCAACTCTACTCACCTTAGACGTCGCCTATCCACACCCTCACTTTCCTTGTTCTCCTTATACAGGCACCCTTTTTCATCCCCTTAACCGACACCTATCTTCCCCTACGTTTATTTCCTCATATACCTTTCTTGTCGATACTCTTCCGTACAACTCCTACAACTTCCTATTCATAGAATAAGCCACCCACACCATTTAGACTTAATTTCCATATAATGCACTTATACTTAATTAGTTTCGTTCACTATGCAATAATTCATTCACTATGCAATAATAAAATGTTGTTTTTCATTTTTAATTATGCATAAACCCTTTTCGCTTCCTTTCTTTTCTAACAACCTCCTGTTCCCACACTCCTGGTTGAGTATAATGGAATAGATAAAGGCTTAAGATAGACTAATTATATCTGACCATTCAGTATTTTACTTTACTTTACTTTACGTAATTATTCCCCTTTAACCATTTTAAAGCGGATCCCTAATTATCCCGCTTAATCTTTACCTGACTATTCGAACCTATATTTACAATTGCCACACTTAACATAAACACTAAATATTTAATATAAAAAATATAGAAAAAGTAAATAATAAATAGAAACCAAATAATAATAATAATTAAAATAAATAAAAGAAGAAGAACAACAAATCAATTAAATAAAATCTAAATATTATTATTATTAAGATTAACTAAATTAATTATTCTTAGTAATCTCTTACATATCTTAACGATTGCATTTTCTGCAAGATATGTCTTTCTTTCTTCGAATCTCATGTTTTTTTATTTTTTGAATAGCAGCGTCCACTTGACTCTCCTCAACTGAGACAGCCAGTCCAATTTTTGTTTTCTTTTTGAAAAAGAGAGGTTGTTACGCTCGAAATGATTAAAATCTCTACCATGCTAGACCTTTAAATATTTAACATTAAGCCCACCAATTTAACAATTTACTATCTTTATATTGTGTAAATCCATACTCTTCTGTCAAGAATAGATTTCTCGAGTTGTAATATCGATCTGGGTATCTTGCTTGTGTGGCGTCATTTCTTCTTTTATAAATAAATCGTCTTCTTATTCTACACTTTATCTTTTCTGTCATCGGTCAGTGAAAGAGAAATCCTTCTAGACTAAGACAATCTTTACTTTTGTCCTAATTCAAAGTGCCCTTTTTCAGGAGCTGGATTTTTCCAACATTAAAAACCGACCTTGTGTCAAACTCTCTCCTCGTGATGGAGGCAAATAAATGTGGATTTGGCCGTGAAAACATGTAAGCTGGTTACGTGTCACTATTTGATCCTCCGGGTACTGATGAGTGTATAAAGCGTAAATATCACTCGCTCCCTTTCAACCCCTAGTGTGGTTCGATCCTGAATACAAATGAGCACGGTCCAACCACGTTCAAACCTGTAAATAATAAAATGGAACCGACCCACTGAGAATACTCCACATAAAAAAAAACAATCATTATTTACATAAAGTTCAATTCTACTTGTTACGCCAATGAAAGTTTTTGACAATTGATTTCTCTTTTAGAGTTTACTTTTCGGGAGGGGGGAGGCTTCATTGTTTTGAGTTTATTTATTTATTATTGATTAATTATTTCTTTCTAAAAAAAACTGCACACTATTTTTATAGAAAAATAAAAAGATATTGATCTGAATTTTACTTTAGGCATTCTATTTTGCTTTCAAGCTGCAAGATATGCCGGGAGATATTTTCTTTCTGTTTTTAAGAAAAATATAAGATATAAAAAAAGACAACGCAAATGTTCGCCTTTTTTCAAGCGAAGTAAACGACAAAATTAATGACGGGCGACTTAAACTAGACTATTTGTTAATTGGCGTATTAATTTGGCGTGCGTCGTCGGGGACGATGGAAGGTGAAATGGGGGTGACGCTTTCGTTTCTAATAATAATTCTACGCTAGAATCAATTATCATAATTTCTTCATTACTTGCCTGAATAATTTAAGAGGCAATCAAATCATTTTACTAGGGGTTACTCATAGCAACAACTGTTTTCCTAGTCACAGTGTACGATGCAGTTACTCTAAATGATAGCAATGGGGGCGGAGGGCTTCAAATGATAACATATTTTGATTTGAAAAAATCTTAACTTCAAATGTACTTTTTAATTTTAATACATTAGGGATTATATACCGACTAAGCGTGGAACTTAGAAACATCGCCGATCATCTAAAAGTAGCGCATGTTTTCAAAGTATCTATACAGTTCACGACTGATTACACAGTAACGTTCACGCTTATTAAGAACAATGTTTATAACTGTCTTGTTTGTTAGATGGGAGCCTTGTTTCCTACGTTAATTCATTGTAAAATGAGCCCTTACTTAGAGGTCTGACATCTCGTCGAATTAATACTAAACGGTTTTGCAGTTATGGTTAAAATTTCAAGTAGTAGTAGTGGCATTTTACTAACATCTAGCACAGCAGGCGTTTCATGTATGCTTAATGCAAATTTAGTGCAATTTTGTCGGGTAGTTGTGGTGACTATATGTCACTAACAAGGTGAACAGATAAAATGCTCAATTATAAACTAATTATAAACTAATTATAAACTAATTATAAACTAATTATAAAAAACGTAATTGTTATTTACTCGACAGTCATGTTTGGCAAGTGCAGCCGAATAGACAAAAATCTGGCCTCTTATAACAAATTGTTATCTACATCTTCGCCGAGTTGGTTGAGTGCTAACCCAAGAATAAAGTACCAGCTCTTTAACTACTGACAATTATGGAGTTGATTTTATTATTTTTAATAGAATGGGGGGGGGCTAGAAATATCACTTTTTAAATCAGTTTGATTTAAGCTTTTCTAGCGGTTCTGTCTTGCCCAACACCACTAAGCGATCAACAGCAGCCAACACGAACAGAGCGATAAAAATCGAGATGTGAACTCGGGGATCGAGAAAGGTTAAATACCAGTAGATAACTTACATTTGTACATGTGTATTTGGGTTAGGGTAATCTACCCTATTTTGTCACTACATGGACTCTTCCCGACTCTATAAATTGTAGTGGTAACGGAGAGAGTCGTTATGACCAACACAGAAGCAGTCTCTGGCAATACATTACTTTTCTACCGTCTGTAAATACATATCATTTTTAACTCTACCTCCTTGTTGTCGTATTTCTTTTCTTAGCTTTCAGTCCTCTATTCTGAGCTTTCGGTTCTCTATGCTCATCTTAAAGCATAAATCAAACATGACTCATGATACTCCTCTTCATCTCTACTATGTACGTTCAAAATTTCATAAAATTCTGTAAAAAAGTTTTGAATCCATAGGTACACCTCTTAAAAATAAAATTTAAATAAATTAAACTTTTTATATCATATTTCTCAAACTATGCACTAAATACATGCTAATAACTGAAATTTTACTATCACATTCCTCACAAAATAAGCTAACAGTTTACTCCCAAAATTCCCCAAACAGCAAGAGTGTGTCTCATTCATGGGATTTAAATCTCAGCATTTTGCAAGATATCTTATCGATTTTATTGCAAACTCATTTTTAATGACACGTTGCATAGTTGTGGTGTTCTGCAATCTCCATAGTGCGTCCACGTCGGCGGCAGAATCAGCTGATCGAATTTCTGTAGTTGCAGTGGTGATGTGATGCCAAAGTTTTCACTTCTTCTCTCCGTCCTGCTAGATGTGTTCCTTTCATAAACGTTTTTATAAGGAAAATATCACAGATGCATTTTAGCTTTAAAAATATCTTCAGAGTTTATCATTTCTTCAGAGTATACATGTAGACACATAAAACAACTCTCGCCACTCCCATCTCTCTCTCCCTGTCTCTCCCTCTATTTATTTTCCTCTCCCTGGTTACCCAGTCAAAAGTGAAAGTTTTTCCCTCGTCATTCGATACGTAAGAATAGCAGTTTCATGTATCTGTGACGTCACTACCGAGACACGTAGTTCTTACGACTTCTACTTGGAAAATTCCACTCTACTCAATTTGTAACTATACGTTGAAATTTACCGTGCTAACCTTTTATAATTTACACATCCGCATCAAAAAAATATTACATCCATATATTTGTTCATTAAGTTCTCTTTCCAAACGTGTAAGTATTAAGAGAAAATGCTAACGGGGTATCAGCGAAAGAAAAATTAAAGTAAAAATAATAATTGATAATAAAACACGCAAAAACCTTCGTGTCAAAAGATATAGTTTTCAGTATATTTCATGCATAAATTGATGGAGATAAAATCACACAGTGAAGTCCAGACCCGTGTATCACACATCTGAAAATACATATGTTGACTTCAGTCTGGTGCTTACTGAATGATCGTCAAAACTAATTTCTTAACATTGACAATTCAAGCCCACGCATATTTAAATTGATGAAAACTCTTCATACACTAATTTCAACAAATTTGAGATTGACCCTTTGGTTACAGCCACCTCACCAACGGTCGTCAGGGTTAGGGTTACGGTTAGAATAAGGGAATTTGACCCTTTGCTGACAGCTACGTCACCAACGCCCGTCTAGTCATCAAATGTAAGTCTGTCTGGTCTAATATGTGCGTAAACGCTACAAAGGTAATCGTGCGTCAACCATTCTTAAACTGATTTTTTAAACTCTGTATTACGAAAATATATTTTTATTGCATTCTTTAATTATATATTTCTTGTCCTGTATTCGGGCTAACACAAAACGATAAGAAAGCCAGATGTTCACAATTGTAATCGAAGATGAAAGAGATCGATCCTAATGGTGTTCTTTTCTTTATGTATGCGCTCCGATTCCGGTACTTGACCATTACATTTATGTTGTTAACTGTGATTTCATATCCCCATCAATCTCAGATTGCCATCTTTTTCATTCACATTTGCGTTAGTCTGGCACAAGACTGATGATTGTGAGCGGTACCCCTGTGCATATATTACATAATAGTATCATTTAACCAAGAACACGTTAATTTTCAACCAAACCAGGTCTTCTTTATTTATTAAATTAATATCTGGCTCCAGGTGTTCGCTTATATAATTACAAGAAGCCTCATATGAATTGAGTTTGATCATTCTTTATCGCCTTTTCAGCTGCATGCGTATGGAATCATCATTAATCCCTCACTAATCCGCATTGATTACTCAAAGTCCAATGAATTATCCAATTACATTATCGTATAACAACGATGATAATTTACTAAGAACTGGGGAACTAATTATATTATCTAGCAAATGTTTAGTATTTTACTGCATATAAAAAGATTGCAATTATTTGCTTACTAATGATATTTTATAAAATATATACAAAAACATGTTGCTTACATGTATCAATATAAAAGAATAAAATTAAAAATGTATAATAGCCGCCTATTATTTAATAAAAAAACTCTTTATAATACTTATGTAAATTACTGTACGCAGATAATAGGACAGTATTAATATTAAAAAAATACGACAATAATTCTTAATTAAAGAGAGTTCTCCCCAATTGATTTGATGTTGATTGCTTTCAACTCGACTGCGATAAATATGTCTCAATCAAGAAGGATTAAACGAAAAAAGAAGAGGAAAAAATATGCTTATACTTTTGACAAGGGTGTAATCACCGAAAGTACTCAAGTTTTTAAAGTAAATAAATAATTTATTTTAAAAAAACATAAATAAATGCGTTGTCCAGGTTTTCAAAATATTTTTTCAAAATATTCTCCTTATTAAATATAAAAATGAATTTCAGATAAATAATCGCATGTTTCGTCAAACATTCGAGATTTATTGTATTAGGTTACGTGAGTGTGATTGAGAAGGTTTAATTGCATGTTTACCTCTTCCCATGATTCGAATTCATATAGCTGGTTTAAATCATGCGATTGCATAGAGTGCTATGAAATGATATATTGGTAGAGTCAGCTACAGTTAATGACTCAGAAGATAGGAGTTCTCGTGTAAAGATGGGATAGATAGGAGCATTTTAGACCCTGTGTGTCCCCTCTGATGATCTAGTCATAAAAAGACCATAATTGAGAGAAATCGGCCAATTACAGATAAGTTTAATGTAAAGAACGTCTTTGTGATTAAATCTTCTTTTGACAAAATATTTCATGTATCTGATTGGTGTATATTCGCAACCTTTACATGAGTACATTTTGCGACTTTGCTAAAACACATGATTTTTATTAAAATGTCGATTAATAGATATCAATTCAGCTTAGGAGCATAATGACTCCTTCACCCTTAAAAGTGGAAAGACTCGTTGTTAGCTAAATTCTGACATTGCCGCATACGCATAACGATTAAAAATTAAAACAGACCTCCAATCTTTGTAATTTAATATCTAAAACAGCTACCAAATGTTTTCCATTGCCTCATTTCGTGCGAGAAGCAACAAACGAGTTTTTCTCTTTCATTGACACGAATGCAACTGTTGCATTTCTCGTCAGGATGCGTTTATAGTTTTGGACTGACAATTACTTAGTCAAACCTCCTGCTAGCAAGTAAGGAGGTGGCTTAATTTTCTGAACCCTGATACTAGCCAGTGGTGAATTGATCTTATAGCTTCTAATTGTTCAAATCTCCTGCGATAAAGTGAGACTGTGAATAGGTCAAATCTGCTTTTATCAAATGAGAAAGTTGTTTAAATAATCAAATCTTCTATTAACAAGTGAGGAACAGACCTAATATGTCAAATGTCGTGCTATTAACAAGTGAAAAAGTGACACAATTAATGAAATATCTTACTACAAATGTGAAAGTTAACTGTTTGGGCAAATCTCCTACTAGCAAGTGACCAAGTAGCAACATAGACTCAGTTCATTTGGATTTGAACAGAAAGCTAAAATGTAGTGGCAGCTTTTTTCCTTTGTATCAGATATATTAAACTGTCACTCAAAAACCTGATTCTCATTGTATACAACCACATTATGATGGTCAGAGATGTGTATTTGTTTTTTTGCCACTAAGACGCAAGGGGCTACTGTGGATTAGGGGACAGAAATTAAAGGCGACATCCTAAGTTAGGAGTTATGGAGCGATATATTTGTTCACATTACACTTAAATTTTTGCATGTCGGTAGAGTCACGGAAATAGGGAGCAGGGAAAGAGTTCTAAAGGCTGGTAATTCGAGGAAAGAAGCTATTGAAGTAGAAAGCTCTCCAGGAATCTAGTGGCCTCCACAATGAATGGATGAGATTTAACTAGTTGTCGAGTTGGTCAGGTGTATTTACGTTTAGGGAGCAACGGAGCAACGAGTTCATCGAAGCACACTCCATTGAAGTACCTATCAGATAAGCCACTCTTTTCTGTACCCTGTCTAAAAGGCAGAGACTAGTGAATGATTCACCAACGTAGATGTGGCAAGACTACTCCATGCATAGGCGGATTGTGGTTTTGTAGAGATATAGAATACTGGCAGGTGTGAGAAGCTTTCTAGCACGGTAGAGGGATCCCACTTTCGTTGCAGCAGCCTTGGCAATGTCCTCTATGCATTGTTCTAATTCGTGTTACCTGTGAATGTTAGGTCGAGGATTTTGTACGTTGATCTCTCGGGTAGGGTGTTATATTCCATAGTAATCGGTAGTTTAAAGGGTTTATTGTAGTTGTTAAAGGAAACGGGGATATATCTTAATGGCGTTAAATGTTACTTATGTTTATGTTACTTATGTCCCCATTCAACTACAGATTTGATGTAATTTTCTAAAAAATTAGCCATTGCCTTGGATATGTGCGCGCATGCTTTTCCCACATGTCGAGTATTGAGCGAGGTGTCATCACCCATCTCAGATTCAATTCCATCAGGGAAGTCGTTTATGAAAATCAGGAACAATAAGCGTCAAGCATCGATCCCTGGGTTTCACCTACATTTATGTCAGGTTGCTTAGGTGCAAAGGTTCTCTTGATTCTCTCTCGTGTGTGCATTCATGAACAAGAAGACGACAAGGATTATTTTTAATAAAAATGTATTTCATTCACTTGACTAGTTGATATAGAATTATTTAACTACGATTTATGTTGATTCCTTACATACGTCTTACTGCACTTTAATCTCGGTAGCCACTGTAATCTGATTTTAGATCTGTCTTATGCTACATGAATAAACTAACACACCAATATGCAATTGAATACAATTCTAAGGTAATACGCGGTCAATCGTTGTCTGACTAGCCAGTTTCCGGTTGTTATTGTTGTACTATGTTATGGGAAATATAATTACGTACTTGGCTCAAAATTTATTTCTAAAACGACTGCAATTATCAAAGATTTAAAAATAATCACCGAAGAATAAAAATCATTAAGAGGAAAACTCATTTTTATTAAAGAATATAATAGTTGTCGATTTTAAGTTTTAATATGTGCAAAGAAATAAAAATTAAAACCTACAATGAGTTACCTGCCTCCCGGACAACGCCAGCTACGTACAGCTAGTTTTATAAAAGAAAACATTTATGTAAATGCTTTAGTTCTATTCTCTATGTGTTTGTTTTTCTTTGGAATGTCATATAAGAAAAAAAGCAAATACTAGGTTCAAACCATTCTTTCTTATGCAAGAATATATTAAAAATCAACAACTATTTATCAAATTAAAGATCACCATTGTTGACGACCTTCTGCCCACAACCGGCAAGCTTTCGGATTTGGTCAAGGTAACAATTCTTCGACTTTGAATCGAAAATTCTCGACAGGCAAATTGAAATAGCTATTTAAGATATGTCTGTACATCTTTATGAAAGAATATGTCCGTCTGTCCGTTAAGTTTGAAATTCCATTTTGATCCATAAACGCGCAGATTTGATAAACACATCTAAAGAGAAAATAGTTATCGTTCATTTACTGTCGTCTGCTTCTCACTTTCTACCAATCTCGCTCTCTCCCTTTTCTTGCGCATTATCTCACTCGTTTTGTTCATCTTTCAAATCTGTTTTCTCTATCTCTCTTTAATTATCTTTTGCTGTTTTATCTCTCTGATCTCTTTATTTATCTCTCTCTATTTTTCTATTTCACGTTATATCTCTCTTTCTCTCCCTCTCTCTCTCTCTCTCTCTCTCTATCAATATATATATATATATATATAGAGAGAGAGAGAGAGAGAGAGAGATGTGTGTGCGTGTGCGTGTGTGTGTGTGTGTGTGTGTGTGTGTATGTATGTATATCTCTTAATATATAGTTGGCTTTCTGTATTCTGTCATTTAATCTATCCCTATTTATCTCTCTTACTTCTTTTACCTTTCTCTCTCTATATATCTTTCTCTCTTTCTCTCTCTCTCGCGCGTGTGCTCTAATTTTATATATGCTCTTCTGATCTCGGTGTTTACTCTTTTTTATTTTGTTGTATTTTTAATAATCGTTTATTTTACTCTTTTCCTTCTTTTTCCGTCTTTTTTTATTTTTTCATTTCCTGTCAGATCTTTTATCGCGAACAAGTGCGTGCCTTCTTATACAAACGCGGACAGGGGTGCCACGTGACTGTTGTTTGTTGGCATGGAGACCAACCAACGAAACAGAGGTGGGGGGATAAGCTGGCGGACAGGGTGTCGGTGTGGGAGAAGGTCAAGTTATCAAATAAGGGATGAGCATGTGAAAAGGCATTAAGAGAGGAAGGGACAGGAGGAAGATAAGAAGAGTAAGGGAAGAAATAAATCAAGAAAGGGGGGCAAAGAGTAGGAGGAAGAAAAGTAGATAAAGCATTAACAGGGTTGACGATGATTATTATTATTATTATTATTAAATAATCATAATAATCATAATAATCATAATAATAATAATAATAATAATAATAATAATAAATAGCACGCATAATCTGATACCCTATTCACAAAAATGGTTGTGAAGGGTTTTGGAGGATTGGAAGACTGACGAGGAAAAACACCGTCTCGAACGCCACTCGAAGGGCACGGAGAGTACTGAAATTATGAGGAGGCTTATCGTTGTTCAAATTCCTGAGAAAGCCAACGGTCGTTAAATCGTAAATGGCCGTTTCAATAACGCGAAATGATTTGCAACGGTGATCGAAACAAGCGAAGATTACTACAAATCTGAGGTGACTTGTCACTCAGTCTCCAGGGAACACCGCCTGTTTTTGCTTGTGAGCGTGTATTTATTGAGACTCGTGTGAGAAATCTAGTAAGTAAATAAGAATACAAGCATAGAAAAATAATTAAAAATACACACAAAATTTGAGAATATCATCAACAATATGAAGAAAGCAATGGAAACATGAAGAATTAACCTGACAGCTGGAGGATAGAACCTAACAAAGACTCTACTTGCGATAAAAAGTTAAAGCTCGAAACAGCGGAATGTATCGAGCTGCCCAATTTAGAGGTGATGAGGGTATTTAGCGAACGCAATACCTATACAGAGAGTTCTGGAAGCAGAACATATATGAAAAATAAGATTCAAAAATGATACTTGAAACGAACAAAAACACTCTTGAAACTAAATTATTTAGTAGAAACCTAATAAAAGAAACAAATGCTTGGGCAGTATTCCGGATAAGATACTCCAAACTGTTCATAAACTGGACAAAAGAAGAACTCAGTTACTTGAACCAAAGAACAACGTAACTTATAACCATGCTAAATGCACTGTATCTGGAGGATAGTAATAAGTGACTCTACGTAAAAAGGCAAGCAATGAGAAGAGGACTGGTTAGTATAGAAAACTGCGTGGGCAATACGATAAAACGACTATAAATATAAATAACACAAATATAGAGTCTACGTCCCGTCGCCAAAAGCATTCCAAGGTGAACAATACGGAGTGCAACGAAATGGGAAACAAAACGGTAAGAAAGGCGAAATAGGAAAAGAAACAACTCCAGTCTTGATGTATAAAACAGACCAAAGAAATAGCGCACGAAAATATATAGATATGCCTGCGGAAAGGACATTTGAGCAGAAAACGGAATCGCTACTAGCATTTGCACAAAATAACATGATCAGAATAAATAAAATGAAAGGCAAGACCATGGAAAACAGTAAATGTGAACTCTGTGGATAAAGATACGAACGATAAACCACATGATAAGTGAATGCAGCAAATTTAATCAAAAGGAATTTTAAAACAGACTAGGTCGGGAAAGGGAGTCCATTAAGAGCTGTGCGAATGAGTTTTTATCACGCAGACAACAACTACAGACACAAATCGGAACCGATATTGGAAAATGGAAAGCATAAAATTCCTCTGAGACATGGAAATACAAACTCATGCAAGAACATTGCACAAATCCAAAACATCTGAAACTGTCTGTATGCAAAAAGGAGAGAAAAAATGACTTCTTCTCCAAAGAATGGTGGTACGAACATTGGTATGCACGAAGGATGATGAAAAGAAGAGCACCATACTGAACTCCACTCGATTGCCACGAATAGTAATCTTGAGCAGGCTTATTGTCGCTCAAATACCAGAAAAAGTCCATGTCCGTCATCAGCGAAAAATCAATGGTAAAGAGCTGTTGCAAGAACGCTGAGTGCTTTGTACTAGAAATCTTGGGAGACGTGATTTCACTCAGATTCCAACAACAACAATAACAACAGCATTAATAATAATAACAATAATAATAATAATAATAATAATAATCAAAACAGCTGCAATTTTAAGGAAAATCCTTGAATGCGGAAACTAACACACATAAGCTACAAAGGCTAACACGTCACAAGGAATTTACAACGGAGAAAACAAGTCCACACGAAGAACACCACAACAAGAGCCAAGGAACAGAAACTGCAAGAAACAGCACTTAATGATCTCCCCTCCCCCCACCCAATAAATTACACCGGCCTCAGCTATCACTACACAAAAATGAACCAAAGAAACAGAAATTATAAGAAACACTATAAGCTCCTTCCTCTTCCCCCTAAAGAAAAAACAGGAAAAAAGAAAAAAGAAAGAAAAAAATTTAAGAAGAATTAAAAATTATTTTTTTATTCTTAAATAAGGAAAAAAATAAGAAATTGAACGGAAAAATTTAAAAATTAAAATAAAATTAAACTTTTTTTTTTTTAAAATTAATTTAAAGAAATATTATTTTATTTATTTATTTATTAACTGGTGCCGCCCTAGGCTGACACCAAACAACATATTTGTAGAGGGTCGAGGAGGATGAGAAAACCGAGGAGGGACAGCACAAACCAGACCTCCACTCAAAAAGTGCAGAGAATACTGAGACCTTGGGGAGGCTTATTGCCACCCAAATCGCAGAGAAGACCAATTGTCCTTACCAGCGAGAAATCAATGGTAAACGGCTGTTCCGATACCGCATCGTTATCGAAAAGGTGAAGAATACTGGAAGTCTGGGGAGACTTGTTGTCACTCAGACTCCAGGAAATACCACTGGTTATTGTCGGTGAGCAATCACTGACGATGATCTGTGTGAGAACTCCTAGTGAGTACAAATAATGATGATGATGATGATGATGATGATGATGATGATGATGATGATGATGATGATGATGATGATGATGATGATCCTGAAAATATAGTAAAAATACTTAGACAAATTTGAATCAAAGTATAGATAAGGACCATAAAACGAACGGCAATGATGAAAATAGTCGAAATATAAGAAAAATCTTTGAATCCAATGGTAAACTTTTGTTGGTTATTTAGGTTTGTCTAAATAACCAACAAAAGTTTACCAACCACAGATAAATGGAATTGGGAAAAAAATTGGACGAGTCCAAAGGAACTGAAACTGCTTGAAATTACATAAACTGAAACACACACAAAAGCGGTGGTATCAGCCTCGGCTGATACTACACAAAATTGTCGTGAAGAGTCAAGGAAAATGGAAAGACCGAGGGGGAGAGGATTAACTAGACCTTGACTCGAAGAGTGCGAGAGTACTGGAACGTTGGGTAGACTTATTTGCACTCAAATTTTACAGAAGATCAACGAGTGTTGCTATAAAGAAATCAATGATAACGCAAAATGATTTGCAATGGTTATCGAAAAAGGTAGGGAGTGCTGAAAATCTTAGAAGAAGAAGAAGAAGAAGAAGAAGAAGAAGAAGAAGAAGAAGAAGAAGAAGAAGAAGAAGAAGAAGAAGAAGAAGAAAGGACTGAAACTGGAAATGAACGTAGGAATACAAAATTGAACAAGACTGAATGAACAAGAGAACTTTTTTTTTTGTTTTATTTTTTACAAATATCTCCGCAGTGATAGGACTGGAAAACGACCTCAAAATAAATATTGTAATAAAAAGGTTAAAGAAAATAAATAATTGTTTAACATGGTGCCAGAGACGCAGTGACAGCATTCGGTCATATCATATTACAAATTGGTGAGACGTCTTTCTAGGCGCCAAGGAAAAGTGCGTTTAACTGATCCGTTATAGCCACCACCAATCAGATTCATCGGTTGATTATTTACGTGACAGTAAAGTACCAGCGATCGGGTTATTGTTAATCCGCCAATTTTGGCGTGTGTCCCTATCTCCTTCGTATAACATAAATCCAATAGACCTTTCAGACATTCAAATATATATATATATATATATATATATATATATATATATATATATATATATATATACTAGCTGACCCGTGCCACGGCGCTGCCCGGGAAAGTCTAATAACTCCAGAAACTCTTTGCAAAATCTGTAACTTTTGAATTATTTAGTGCTTATGACTGACCAGCGCGAACACAGACCCCACAATGTAAAAAAGCAGCTAAAACAAGTAATGCAATACGTGGAGTAATAACTCTCTTGCCATGGTTGTTGCAATATTAACATTTAACTTATCTTTCTACACTGCGGCAATTTATATGACTAGATCCTTCTAGACTTATATAATATCTATCCCAATCCGGATTGGCGTTTTTGGTTGTAGAAAGAATTTACCATGCATAAAAATCAATGTTTGTTTTTAAGGTATTGAAAATCCATCTGCTATGGAAAATAACAAAAATAAGATCCGAGTCTGAGGTTTACCTTAGATGGTGATGAGTGTGTATTATAGCGCTTTCGAGAGAGAGGGAGAGAGAGAGAGATAGTATTAGGTTTTGAGTAGGGTATCAGTTTGTGAAGTAAAAATTGTGGGTAATATTGTTTCTGTGTATGACTAATGCGTTGCTGGTATTGATGTGTTTAAGGTCCTGTTTGTATTCGTAAATGCGGGATTTTATATTTCTGGCTGTTTCATGAATATAAACCATTATACATGCGGCACATTTCATTTTTTAAATGCCGGCTAGGGAAAAAGTGTTCTCAGGGGTAGTTGGGACGGGGTTTCATGTTGAGTAAGTCCTTAATTGTTTTAGAGGCTGACGTTACTATTTTCATGTCAGATTTGAATTGTTTTTGTAAGGAAATCGATATGAGATTATTGGAGAGAACTATGTAAGATTTATTTTTCTCAGTCATGTCGGTGTTATTTGTGCTGGTGATGTTGTTATAAGGGGACATTTTTGTAGTGTTAGTCTGTTTTTTGTGGACATTAAAGGATTTGCGTTTAACGTTTTGGATGAAAAATTAAGGATATTTATTAAGCTTGGAGCGTTTTCTCGATATAGGTTTGTTTTCATTACGGAGGTAAGCGGGGCTGCAAATTCTAAGAGCTCTGAGGAATGGGCCTATGATCATTCCGAATTGTATTCTCTTGTTGTAGTCGGAGTAAAAATGTATCATTTTATTCGTTGGTTTTGTATAAACTGGAACGGTTAGGCCGCTTCGGCTGTTGTGCAGAGTGATATAAAGGAAGTTGAAGATGTGATTATTTTCTAATTCGGAGGAGAAGGAAATGGTGTGTTCAATTTGATTGAGTTGGTCGACTATGTCAGGGTGATTAATATAATGTGGGTAAATAGAGAAGGTATCGATATATCTAAAGTAGTGAGAGTTTTGGGTAGGATGGATTTGAAAGAGTCGTTCTCTTACAATTCGAAAAAAAGACAGGCAAGGATTCCGCTCAGAGGGGGAGCATGGGTAAACCAATTTTTGTTTGTATAATGTGTCGTTAAAAGTAAAAAGCATTGGTGTGTAATGAATGGCATAATTTAATAATTTTGATAGTAGGGAAGAGGGCTTTATTTTGGACTTAATAAGATTGATTCTGAGGAATCTAAATCATTTTGCTACAGGTACGTTAGTATGAAAATATTTGATATGTAAACTGGCAATGGTAAGGTTATTTATATTGATGTGTTGGAGTCTATGTAGCAGATCTCCGGATTTTTTTTAGATATAGGCTGGACTAATGGAAGCAAGGAGGGTTGTGAGAATTTCTGCTAATTTTCTGGCCAATTTATCTGATAGGCTGCCGATGCTTGATATGATAGGGCTCATGTGTTTTTGGTAGGCTATAAAATCTTAAATTTTTGGTGTGATGTTCCAGGAGTTTAATTCAGGAAGGATAATCCGATATATATATATATATATATATATATATATATATATATATATATATATATATATATATATATATATGTATATATATATATATATATATGAATGTATATATGAATTTATATATATATATATATATATATATATTTATATGTATATATATATATATATATATATATATATATATATATATATATATATATATATATATATTGTGTACGACATCCTGTTGATGCTGTCCCTCAATAATAATCGATAGAATGCTTATTTATAGACCAACATACTCACTATCATATAAACACGCATATGGCAATGCGAAAGTACACACATTTCTACATTGCATACGACATACACTACATTTGACGTTTTTCAACCGTTAATCCTCCACTTCTATAAAAGACCAATGTTGTATATATAAAAATAAAGAGATAGATAATATATTTAAAGGAAATATAAAGAGCTATTCTCTCGAAATATATAGTACGAAATATGTTCGCACACACACTAGATCACTATGTAGATTTTTTTTACTAATTAAGTAAGATTTACTATTAAAAAATTACTTGTTTTTCTCTTCATCCTCATCACCGACATATCACTATTTCTTGCATTGTGATAGCTTTCTAATACTCGTCTATATACATAGTAAACGCAATGCTTCAAGTAAACTACATCTCCTTATTATATAAATATCTATATATATGAGGTGCTGTGTGTACTTCCATTTCGTCACACAAAGTTAGCGAGTAAAACACGCGCCGTTTTCTAGCATCCAGCCAAAAATATTTCAAGTGGTCAAGGGAATCAGGTAGGAAAATAGGGCATCGGAGATGTTAATAATGTCGGTATCTCTCTCTCTCTCTCTTTATATATATATATATATATATATATATATATATATATATGTACGTATGTTAAAGTCTGTGTGTGTTCCTTATAGCAAAATGTTTCGAGAATCTACATAATAACAAAAAATGTAAAGTTTTCCGGGAACGATAATGGAAGTGTTTCCGAATCTCTAAGTCTCCCGCTTACAACTTCTAATCCTATTTTGATTGAATTTAAATTATATGTATAAAATTGTCCATTGAAGACAATGGAAGTCTACCGAATCTCTACGTGGCCTTCAATATACTGAATCTCTATTAAACGAAAAAATATCCAGTGTTTTAGATTCGTAAAAACAAATAGAATTAAAGGCTCAGAGAATAGAATAGAAGGTTCCGTTTAGTCTTGGAAGACAATGGATACCCCCTGTAAGGTTAGCTGCGTGTGTAATTGTGATGTAAAGGTTGAGCGATCCGTAACCACGCCTCTCTCGAGTCGGCACGGCTTTATCTAGCCACGCTGATGGGTCTTATTAGACAAAACATGAATGGATGTGGATCATTAAAAATATTTAATCGCTTCCTTCAAAGGTAAAGTACTCTATAGGGAAAATATGAAAAGCTTCTGACTAAAAGCAATATTTCGAATGTCGCTCTTCTCACCAGGAACTACGAACACTTTTTAACAGGTATATTAACCTTCCGTGCCGTAAAGTTATATTAGTGGCCGAGCTGGCAAAGACGTTAGATGGAAGATAGACGTGACTTTACCTAACCACTCTTATGACGAAACATATATGTATGTATTATATATATATGTCTCTCTCTCTCTCTATATATATATATATATATATATATATAGAGAGAGAGAGAGAGAGAGAGAGAGTAAGAGAGAGAGGGGGAGGGGAGCAAGAGAGAGACAATTAACGGATGAGAATGAAAGTTGTAAAAATACAAAATCTTCAGTTATTCAAAACAAGGGATTTATCTTTCCTAAAACAATGACTTTTCAAAGAATTGAATTATTATCATCAGAGGAATATATATATAGATAAGATGCTAAGAGAATTATAAAAGTCAAATTTTTTTTAAATTTTGACTTTTATAATTCAAAAGAAAAAATGTTATTGCAGAAAAATGTCAAAGGGAAAAAAAATGTTGAGAGTGTCAAATGCAAAGAATATACATTGAATGCATATAAAAAAGTTCACCGACGTCATGGAAAATGCAGCAGCAAGTTTAAATGTGATAAGTCTAAAGGCAATTGTAAAATTCATGGAATTTAAGACATCAGATTAACAAAGCCAGACATTCGGTTGTTTGGAAGTTGCAAGTCAGAACATTTATTAAGTTATTTGTGCATCAGAAGTCATTTTAATTTAAGTTCCATGGGCATTCAATATACAGTTTTACGAGTCCAAATGCAAAACAGCATAAAATGAAGTGGTTCTCAGAGGCAAGAAAACAAAGCCGGCAATAAAAACCGAACTAACAGTCAAAACCTGTTATAAAGATAGAAATGTCGAATTCAAGCACGCTACATAAGGAAGGGGGTAAACGAGAGAGAAGTGGTGTGATGGGTTCGGTTATTGAAGTAAAGAGATATGTAAATTAGGTTGCTATGATACAGGCTGCCTTCAAATCTAAAACTAGATTTCTTAGGTGTATAAGCAAACAGTGACGTGATTGAAATAAACGAAAGAGAAATGTATCAATAGAGTAGAGGACGAAGACTAGAGGATTACTATTGAAACAAATGAGATTAGCAACGGATTAAAAATTGGGTACATAAATTAAGAGAAAAAAGGGTGAAAAGGGCTAAAAAACTAAAAAATACACATTAAAAATTTGAAAATTTAAAAAAAATTTAAAACTTTTTTAAATTTTAAAAATATTAAAATAAAAAATAAAAAAACAAAACTCGAAACGAAATAAAGATAAAAACGTTAAAGGAATTAAAATGTGAAACAAATATGTTAAAAAGTAATAATATAATATAAGAGTAAGTTTAATAAATTTATAATAATGATTGATAAATAATAAAAGGTTGACTGAAATAAGATAAAATTTTCAGAATAAAAGAAATCGGGATAAAAGCCATAGACAAATTGTAAAAATTAAGTTTAATAAGTGTATCATACTAAAATGATACATACAAGTAAAAAGTAAAGAATAAGGGTGTTGAAT
Organism: Sepiola atlantica; assembly: GCA_963556195.1. NCBI lineage: Eukaryota > Metazoa > Mollusca > Cephalopoda > Sepiida > Sepiolidae > Sepiola > Sepiola atlantica. Next base: position 57,691,796 of record OY744541.1, read on the forward strand.
GGCATTAAATATCTTATAAATGATAGTCATAAGTAAAAACTAAAAAGGTGGAATTAAAACTTTTAAAAATAAAGAAGAATATAAAATTAGGGGGGGTGTATACTTATAATGGATTGACAAACCATCTGAACAAAAATAAGAATTTTCTAAACTTATAGAAGAAAAATACTGGTAGTATTCCATAGGTAGTAAAAATATGTTTGAAACATACAAAGTACAAAAGATATAAAAAAACAAGTAAAATAAGTTGTTATAATACTGATCCGTTGTTATCTAGAGAAATCATAGTTATTGGAGGAGGGATATACATTGGAGCTATGTAGTTAATATATTTAAATTTTCTTCTATACCTGCATTCTGATAGAAATTCGCTTTTAGAATCTATAATGTTTTTTCTTGGCGGCAGTAATTATCATGACTGTCTGCAAAGTACAAAATTGGCAGAAACTAAATCCTAGTGTATAATGATTTAGATTTTTTCAAGATTGAATAATGCAGAGAGTAAGCGATCTTTTTTACTTTTAAAGTGTTTTATTAGATTAGTGAGGAAAGTCTATGCACTATGTTCGTTATTACTTCTAAAAGAGGATAAATGGCTGGATATGCGGTGTTTATATGAAAAGCACTGGTTTCAATGTAAGTGTAATATTTATATGGAGTAGTTATTACATTTGGTGCGCTATTTGTAGTAATATATGAGTCCTGAAAATGTATGTTTATATTCTGAGTAGAGGTTAAGTTAGAGTTGTTAGATATGGCATTTAAGTAAGATTGTTATGAACAGATAAAAAAGGGTAGTTGGTGTTTGGAGTAATCTTATTGGTATCGAGTTGCGAATGTGTAAGATGATGGGGTTAGGGTTAGGGATACTTTTACTGGTGTTACTTTGAATATTAGCGTTGCGAATGAATTGTTTCACAGTGCATGCGTATATAACATCACTATGTATACAAGCATTGTTTAGTTGGCATTCTCTTGATTTCTGGCAGTTACAATTATTTGAAAAGACATTGGGGACTAGAGATTGTGCAGATTTAATTTTCTTATTGTTAGAAGAAATAATGGTTTACACTACGTTAGGCATTGTAGAATAAGACATTTTAATGAGGATGCTTTTCTATGAGGGTACTTAAAAGATTTTTCAATGATTTCTTAAAAAATTATCTAGGGATATTAGTTTTAACATTGCTATTATAAGGTAAGTTAAACCAAACGATCTTTATTTTCTTAGTCGTTTATTTCGTTCAGGTTTTGTGAAGTCAGTTTGTTTGCCGTTTTTAGTGGGGTTTCCGACTTTATTTTTAGATGCGTTATCATACTTAGAAGCTGTTACTTTCTTCTGTTTTCGATTTTTATTGCCATGTTATGCATAATAATTATCATAGGCTTTTTTATCCCCGGTAACGGAGTTATTTGATATGCAATTATATACTTGTAATCTGAATTAAGTAAGGAGTTATTGTGAAATTTGAATTTTGGTCGAAAATTTCTTCATTAGCAGATAGTTTAAATATTCCGTTTGAAACTGCAGAGACTATGGACTTAATGATAAATTTGTGGGGTGGAAAGTTTATCAACGTAAAATAGAGTTAGGTTAGGTTCATGGTTAGGGCTAAATGAATCAGAATTCAAGTCAAGCGTAAAATCAAGGTAGTTAGAGATTCTCTTGTACGATTCAACGGTGATAAAGAATCCAATATTTTAAAACATGTAAATTCTTAATAGTTTGATTGTATTTTCTAGGTCTCTCCTTGGAAACAAAAGTACGCCATCTCTGTATAACCTACCCTACAAATGCCAAATTTCAGCCTTTAGTTCACATAATAAGTATATACCTACTAATTCAGTGACCTGTACAGAGTCCGATTACCTCATAGTGATGCCAGTTATTGGGTGTGTATATCGAGCATCAAACTATTTTCATGATAGGTTCGATTTTAAAGATATACATGAAATCTTTATTGTCTTGTTCCCTATATATATATATATATATATATATATATATATATATATATATATATATATATATATATATATATATATATATATATATATATATATAAAAGTGCAGATTAGTAATCCGAGGCTATAGCAATGCGATGTACTTGCCGGAAGATGGAAAAAGTGAACAGAAATAAACGATGAGAGCAAAAGAAACTCAAAATGATTTATTAATAATTTCACGAAAAACTGATTAAATACCAGAATAGTAAATACTGTCTGGTAAATAAAAGTTCGGCAAAAGATAATCTTAAATTTTCGAAAGAAAAACTTTCATTTTCAAAAGACAACAATAGAAGACCGAGAGGGTCGAAAAAACGGGAAAAACCGGCGTCAAACCATTGAAATACCGCATCAGACAATTGGAAGTAGGAACGCAGAACATGTCAAAATTTAATTAAATAATTATTCAACTAAAGTTAAAATATTATAAACATTTGTTTATTTATATACTAATTATTATAATTTTATTATATTTTATTTTATATGATTTATTAATTTTTTTCTCTTTTTTCTTTATTCAATTCTAAATTTAAATTTACGTGTGGGCCGTTATTATAATATGTGCCATTTCATTAGGAAATAATATGTTTAGAAATGAGATTTGAAATTTGAAAAGGCATTTAAATTGTAGAATGGATCAATGCCAAGGAGGTAGGAAGGGACCGTTGGAACGGGGGAAGGGGGGGAATAAGAAGAAACGTTGGAGAAAGTGGGGGGAATAAGGATAAAAATACATACACATATATACATATATAAAGTGTAAATATCTAAATACATATTTATTTTTTATGTTAATTTAAGAGTATTCCAAGGGTATAATACTCCTAGAACTAAATTTATATAAAGTTACTCTATTTATTGATTTATAGATTTTTTTTGTTTAATTTTCCTTTGTTATTATTATTTATTCGTATATTTAATTTATTCTTTTATTATTATAATTTCTTTTTTTAATTTTTTTTATTTATTTTAATTTTTTATTATTATTATTTTATTTTATTGAATTTCAAACTTTAGTTAAGGGATTACAAATGTATCAGCATACATTATAATATGTAACATGTAAAAATGTGGGGTGAGTGGCGCTTGCAAATACAGAGGAGACAAAGGCAAGTAAAAATGTGGGGTAGGTGGCGCTGGCAAATAAAGAGGAGACAAAGGCAAGTGAGTTGGTGTGGTAGTGTGAGGATGTAAGAATCAGAGGATGAAAGGGGAAGACAACTCAAATCTGTTATTCAGGGTTGCACGAAATTTAGAGATTAGAATAGCTTCCGAAATTCGAAGCTGACCTACTTTGCGAACGGAGTTGAAGATGCGGGCACTAATAGAGCGATGTGTGTTGCCACATGATATTAAGTGTTTGTGGAAGGAAGAAATGCGGGTGTTTAGATGCTCTTTAATGCGTTGGTGTAGAGGCCGAACGGTACTACCGATGTAGAACTTTTGACACTTAGCGCATTATAGGTTGTATACTGTATAGGTGGGGAGGCAGAGGCCAGAGTTGGGGATGGGGCAACTAGCTAGAGAGCAGGGGTCTTAGGTGTAGTGGCTTTTTTTTGGATAAATGTTGTCGGAGAGAAGTGCCTGTGTGAGAAAGTTGTATGTTAAGGTTCTCACTACGTATGGCATTGCGGATAGCGGAAGTGATACGCTCGCTAAAGAAGGGGAGTTTAAGGAAGCAAGTGTTGGAGAGAGTGTGGTGTCTACGTCTTCTGGTGTTGTTAAGGCTGGATATTGTAGTTAGTGGGAAACCGTTGGTTAATAGGGTTTGGTGGAAGGCTTCGGTGTGTGTTGTTTTATCGGAAGTAGAAGAGCATTTGTCCTGTATGCGGGTGATTTCGGTTTGTGCGTAACTAATTTTGGATTTGAGGGGTAGTGCGGATTTGTAGTGGATGAAGAGGTTCCTGCAGGCGGGTTTTCTATAGAAAGTGGTGTGGAGAGATCTGTCGTCATTAATGCTGAGTTTAAAGTCTAGAAGTGAGAGACAGCCTGAGGTGTTGGGATGTTCGATGGTAAATTTAATGTGGGGGTCAGTTTTATTAAATGTATTAAAGATAGAGGTAGCTTCCTCTCGTTATGAAGTGAGGATCAAAATGACGTCAACGTATCTCGAGAAGAAAATATGGGAATGGCAGGTGCTAAGTGCTTGTTGTTCCAGTCTGTTCATGTAGGAAATGACGAGGAGGCCGGAGAGACTGGAACCCATGGGTAGGCCAGAGACTTGTTTATATGTGGCTTTGTTGGAACTTGAAGTAGGTATTATCCACAATGATACGTAGGAGCTGATGAATGTCTGTCGGGGTAAGCCCAAAACAGTCAAGATTGTTAGAGGAGATGTGGTCAGTTATGAGGTCAATGTCGGGGTGTGCGGGAATGGAAGTATAAAGGGAGACAACGTCAAGGCTGAAGATGTAGTTGTTGATGCGGAGCTGTTGGGGTTGGAAAAAGTGGAGTCTATCTAATACCTGGTCAGAGCTGCTGACATGTGCCGGGAAGGTAGTGAGTAGCGGTTTAAGTAAGTGGGAGAGGAGCCAGGAGATCTTGTAAAGAGGTCCCTCAGTACTGGAGACTATAGGTCTGATCTGTAGGTGGTTGCTGGTTTTGTGGGTTTTAATGAGATGGTAAAAGGTGGGGAGTCTACTGTTCCTAGTGGTGAGATTGAGCCTACAAGCCTGGGGAGATTACGTCTGGAGCAAATTTGGGACCAAGCGTTGTTGATCGAGGTTTGTATGTGGGTAGCTGAGATGTTGTTATCAGGTGTGTAAAGGGATGTATTGCTGAGGTGTTCCAGGGCGAGAGTGTTGTAGGATTCTTGGGAGATAATGCAGAATTCCTTGCCTTTGTCAGAGGGTAGGTAGACCAGGTTTTTTTCTTAAGGCCTTTGAGGGTGAGGCGCTCGGAATGGGAGATATTAGGTGTGATACGGTGTTTTTCTCGTTGTAGTATGGAGAAAATCTTATGTTTGAGATTTACTAGCTTTAGGTCTAAAGGGTGGGTTTCGGGAGAAGGGTGTAGGGGGCGGTCAGGTTGATAAAAGGGGAAGGGGTTGGATGAAAAATTAGGGAGATCGGGGGGGAGTCGTTAAGTGGGTGAAGGGAAGGTGGTTCAAAGGCCGATAACCATTTCAAATATATATATATATATATATATATATATATATATATATATATATATATATATATATATATATATACATGAAGAAACGATCGTTATTTTTATTAAAACGAAATTTCTTGGTACCAGATTTGTATTTATTCATCGGCGTCAAATCTGGGAAATTCTTGAGAGGTGTGTAGTACTGAGGGCCAGAACTGGAGAATCGGTACAGAAGCAATTCGAAATGCAATTCATGTAGTTTTTCTATCGCTGTGATTGTGCATTGTCTTGGTGAGAGAACACTTTTCTTCTTCATTTCTCGTCATTTTTTTTGCCGATTTTCCTTTTTAAACATAATAATAATAACAATACATTACATTGTAATGTATATATGTTCCTTTCTCAAGGTAATCGATGAACAAAATTCCTTTGTGTATCCGAAAATACGGAGGAAAAAACCTTGCCTTAAATGTTTGCGTCTTTAGTCGCTTTGGACGCATTTCATCTGTTCCTTTTTACTCAGCTGACTGCCGATTTGATTCCGGAGTGAAGTGTTGGACTATGTTTTATCCATTGTCACATTATGACGAAAAACTTATATTTCTTACATGGAAACAGTGCAAACAACGTCCTGAATAGTCGACGTTTTTTTTATCAAATGTGTGCAAACGCGGAAACCAGCTTGAACACCGCTTTCTCATTTACAAAATACACTGCTTTCTGATATCATCAACTACTCTGCTATCTCAGTCGACTTCAATTTTCAATCGGCAAAAACGAGTCTGTGGATTTTTATGTTTTTCTGCAACAACTACCGCCTTAACAGTCAGCATACAACATTATTACTATTTTATTTGTCGAAGTCGAAATAACACTTATCAAGCCTTTATTTTGCTTGAACAGTATTTTATCATCAGAAAGCAATGCTTTATTAACACACGAAATTTACTTAAATAACTGTAATTTGTAAACTAATCGTCCGATTGGGCTCAAATTTTGATACGTTATGTTATATATATATATGTGTGTGTGTTTGCGTGTGTGTGTGTGTGTGTATGTGTTTAGAGAAGGAATAAATGGAAAAGGGACGACCGAAAAATATAGAAGACAAAAACAAACCAAAGTCAGGTTTGTTTAACTAATATTTCGTTTTTTTTATTTACATAACTTTATCAAAGTAGCATAGACAAAATCTTTCATCACCTTTATACAGGTGATGAAAATTGCTGAAGAAATGATGAAGTGGTTTTAGTGTATGAAGGGAGAAACAGTTAAATTGATCAGGTGATATTTTTAGATATCTTTGAAAACTTAACCTTGGTGGGGAGGAGGGGGTCAGTAAAAGTGTAGCTCGATGATTGCCTTCGTCGTCACGATATGGTAAAATGAAACACAAAACCAGTTGTTGGTATAATTCAGTTGTGCTGTGGGTGGGTGTGATACCGTCCCCAAAACGCTGTCTGTTGATAGTTGTCCAATCGTGTCGGCTCCCAGTAATAATTTGTATTGCCCAACGCCGAGTCGTTGAATTTCGGACTCTTTTTGCAATCTACCCGAGCCAAACTCTGACTCGACCAACTTTGACTCGTAAATATATATTACTAACAAAAATCTTCTGTGTCCGGTATTTGTCTCAGTCACCCCTAGTTGGTCAGCGGACAAGACTACTTCTAAACGTTTTCTTAGCCACTCTGACCTAACCACTTGGAAACCCTCAAACGATATGTGCTATTCGTCTGGTGAGGTTCAATAGATTTTGGTGGCTTTCCGATCGCCTTTTAACTTATCTCACTTCCGATCACTGATTCATTTGCCAAGTCAACATTCTTGGTTCGGGGTCGATAGTATCACGAAATGACATTGAGTTGCGCATTTGAGTATTGAGAAAATATGACTCGTGAATATTTCATTTAAATTGTGGAAAGCAGGGAAAAGAGGAAGTATATTAAGTTCGTATTCTATTTAAATTATAGATGAGGAGCGACGCGACATAAGGGTATAGTCTATGGTGTGTGGAGGACATGTAAGTGTCAGTATATGACATATATATTTACATATTGCTTTCTTTAATCATCATTTTTGCTAGAATTAACGTAATTTGAAAAAAAATCGATATATTGTCTAATAGAATGTCCGATGATTACTGCTTATGTGAGCCGTCTAGGGGTTGGGCGTAGTTATATTTGATTATCAAGTCGCACAGCAGTTGAACTCGTGGTGAAAGTCGCTCATATGCGGAATACGGGCGTTCTTATAAGCATTAAATTTTATAAGTCTTGTTTCAGATACTATTTGTACATGTAGCTGTGGATATCATGAAAAATCTTCTCAAGAAGTAAATAGATAGAGATTAATGCTGGTATAAAGCTGCTTACTGCCTTTACTATTCCCCTTCGCCTCTCCAACATCAGAATTTTTTATATAATCTATGACAATAACAAATAAGATTTATCCCCTCTTTTTTAACACCCATTTTCCTCTCATTGCATCTTTTAAATGTGAAATGAACACGAAATCTCCTTTTCCTTCTTTCTCTTCCCTCTATCTTTTAATTTTATTATTTTGTTGGTGTTCACCTTTCTCTCCTATGCTTATGTAATTGTTTTAATTTGGGAATAACATCTTAAATAATTTCTGATAAAGATTTTCATAATTAAGATGAAATATATCCGGTATTGTCCGGGAGTATATTGATTTTGCGTGACTAAAATGAAAAGGTTTTTACGTCAACTCTAAAATCAGTGAAAAGTACGTCTGTATTCGTCATTGTATCTATTACTTTATAAACAAAACCAATATATATATATATATATATATATATATATGTAAATATTTATAGTTAAAAAAATTTAATTTAAATTTTTATAACACAAAGGTGTTTCATAGCTCAATAGTGTAGAAATAGAGCTCTAATAAAATGTGTAAAGTCATAAACCTTAGCAAATGAAGTGTAAAAGTGTCCATAAATTCATTACGGCCTTAAAAATAAGGAGTTCTAAGAGTCCTCGGATTACCTCTGGTTACATTACAGAAGCAATTGCTGACGAAATATTTATATCTCGATTTAGTAAAGTAAATATAATGGAGTGTAATGTTATATATATATATATATATATATATATTAACATTAGACTCCATTAAATCTACCGTCCTAAATCTAAGTCTCTCTCTATCTCTCTCTCTCTCTCTCTCTCTATATATATATATATATATATATATATATATATATATATATATATATCTTTATTTAATAATATATATATATATATATATATTTATATATATATATATATAATTAAATAAACATTGGTGCGGACAGACAACATTTATTAATTCGTGTTTCAACGCATATACGCCTTCTCACATATATATATATATACATATATATATATATATATATATATATATATATATATATATATATATATATATATATCGTTAAATACGACGTACAATTATGACTATATTTTGTCTTGAACATACATGAGGAAATTAACCTCATGTATGTTCTTATTTCAAGCAGGATTGACCGATATAGTGCCATATTTACCTATAACCCTATTATTTTCGGATCCATCTGGATCTATCTTCAGGGGTTGTAATCAAGTAAAGACATGATGCTTAGATATTTATAGGGAATAGTTTTCCGGGAATCACATGTTCGTTACAGTATTAATAAGGTGCTTATGTTAGTATTATAGGTATTTTAGTATGTTGTCACTATTATTGAAATTTATTTTCTTCATTGTTAGTGTATAAAATGGAGTTTTTATCTACAAGAGGTTTTCGGAATTGGAGGTGAGTCCAAGAATGTTGTGTTGCTAGTTCTTTGGCTATAACGCTGGTGTCAGATAAGTGCATAGTTAACCTCCTCGATACGCTTGTGGTGTTCGTGCAATGTATATGTTTTTTTCGTCACTATCAGTGACGCAATTTCCTAAAGGACATTTAAATTCAAACACTACTTTTTTGCTATCCAAATCTTTAGTCAAGGAAAAAGAATTATCAGCAATTATGAGGTTTGAGGTCTTTTAATTTGCTATAGTAAATAATCAATTTTATTTTGTTTTTCTTTGAGTCAATGGGGACGTACTCCACATTTTATTAATGATATGTTTAGTATCTGTCCATCTATTTTATAATTATTGTAGAGCAGGTTTCGGTAGAATAATTTTATACATGTATTTAGTGAAGATTTGGATTTTTTAAATATTTTGGTAGAGATTATTTTAAAATTATCCAATTTGTTCGTCTATGATGAAGTAAGGGAAACAATTATATATTAGAATCTGTTAAGTTCGCGCTGAAAAATAGTTGGGGGGGGGATGTGATTAGTTCAATTCGAGATAATATGTTTTAATAATAGTTTTTTGAAATGGGCATTCGCTAAGGATAACATGAGTTTTCATTAGTAGGTTTTATATACGTTGATGTAGAGAATTCATTTTTTTAATGTCTATTAGAACATCTAAACAGGAGATTGTATTGTTTATGCTTAATTCATGTGTAGATTTGAGTACGTGGTGATTTTGGAAAGTGGTTAGCAATGTGTTATTTTTATTTTAAATCTTGGTAAGAATTAAGATGTCATCAACGTATCGTAAATAGATTGGTGTTATTTTATAAGATTAAATATTTTGTTTTCTAGGTTACACATGTAGTAATTACTGAAGGTCGCACCCAACACGGTGCCCATGGCAAATCTATCTTTTTGTATATAGATGTTGCCGTGATGGTCGTAAAAGGGGAGTTATGTAGTGCAGGCCAACAACATTTTACGCAGGGTGTTAGCGTTTATTTTGAAGGGGTAGTTATTAGGATTTTTTGTAGATATTATTTATGGTGATGCCTATGGTTTCATTAGCCGATACATATGTGAAGAAGCGATGACCTCCGAGTCAGTTTTTTTACTCTTCTGCGTTTGGATTAATTCATGGGTGAATTTAATGCTGTGTTGGTTTGGGATATATGAAGATATCATATTGTTAATTGTTTTAGTGTGACAGTAAGTGGGTGTAGTTACTTGAAAAATAATTAGACGAAGAGGAAAATTCGGCTAATGAGGTTTAACTATTCCGTAGATATATCCTGGTTTGAAGTCGCCTATAATTTTAGGCAGTTTTTCGTTATCACAGTCGGCGTTATTTTGCAGTGATTAATTTATGTATTTTTTGTTTTGAAAGTGTGTGGGATTGTGCCTTACTTTTGAATTTGTTATGATCGTTTGTCATCCACACAGTCTTCTATACTTACCAGTCCTCTTCCTCCTTATCTCCTTTTCTCCTAGAATTGGTTAATATCATCTTTCGAGTGCAGTGTATTGTGCATGGTCATTAGTTTTCTATAATAATAATAATAATAATAATAATAATAATAATAATAATAATAATAATAATAATAATAATAATAATAATAATAATAATTGTTGTTGATAAATTATGCTTAACGTTCATTCACAGTGTCCGTGCTGACGTAATATTTAACATTTCAATTTGTTGGGGTTAAGAAAAAAGCAAAACTTAGGGAGGAAAATGGAGCCTGAAAACACGAGTGAAATAATAAATTAGTGAGAGACAACAAAAATCAACAAGAAAAAAATCTGAGACAAACTTTGTGCAGACTAGAAGGGCCGATCGATTAAAAGGGCCGATCGATAAAAAGGGCCGATCGATAAAAAGGATGGTGATTTGCGATAATGTAAATAAATAGTGGTTTATCTATATTATTGTTGCTGTTATTATTAATTGTTGACGATTTGTGTAAACAATTATCCAACGTGGCAAAGCCAATGAATATATGACTCTTCAAGTTTTTTAATTGAGAAAAACAGAAAAATGGGAATTAAAAAATAAAGTTAATGTTGAAGACGCGCGATGAATGAGCGTTACGAAAAACAACAAAATAGAAATTGTCTTAGGTTTTCATGCAGACGAGGGGGCGATCCATAGGAAAGGATTGTGGCTTGCGATGCTGTAAGGAAGTGGTGGTTGTTGTTATCGTTTTCATTGTTGTTTTGGTTCATTTGTTTGTGTGTTAATCGAATCGGACTTTTGTAAAGAGCTGACGAGGATCGTGCCTGAGGATTATCTGGTGTGCATGAAGCCCCCCCTCGTTTGTCGCAACTATTCGTTACTGTTCAGGATTGTAGGTGTTTACCGATGACATAAAGAGCAGAAACTCTCGGTGGTTTCATGTGAAACCGGGAAATGTTCGGCCAAAAACACATAAAGAAATGCAACTTTCACTGATTGATTTATGGTGCCGCGCCTTACACATATTTGTTTGCCACGTGCAAAGACAGGAGACGAGCAAAAGCCCTTTTTAACCAGAGCCCTGTTAGCCGGCTATTTTGAACACTAACACGTTGCCATCTCCTCTGCCACAGTGAGAAAAGGTTAGATTTTTGAGGTGTTTTTGCTGTTGTTGATTGCTGATTCACTATATCTAAACGTTAGTCAACAAAATTCTATCTCGTCCATAATTTAATCCTTTTTTCATAAGCTATCCATGAATATATCTTCATAATTTTTAAACAAGCTTAATTTTCGTAAAAAGAATGAAGGAGAGTATTTTTACCATTTTGCTTTTTTTAAATTTTTCATTGGTCGTTGTGTTTGTAATGAAAATAAAGAATAATAATGTGAAAAAATCCTTTAACAATGACGTCACTTCCGGAAGGATGAGTGAGCAATTTATTTTTCCCAAATGGGCACCTATTTAGTAATGTCCGGGATATGTATTGCTTAACTTTAATTTACAACAAAACACCTTGTCTTAACAAAGTAATGAAAATATAGAGTAATAATGTGAGAAAATCGTCTCACAATGACGTCACTTCCGGAAGGATGAGTCAGCAATTTATTTTTCCAAAATGGTCACCCATTTAGTAATGGCCGGGATATGCTTTGTTTAACTTCAATTTACAACAAAATACCTTGTCTTAACGTAATGAAAATAAAAATAATAACGTGAAAAAAAATCCTTACAAAAGGACGTCAAGTCCGGAAGGATGATTTGGCAATTTTAACAATACTTGCCATTCAAAGTATGGTTTAAAAACAGGCTGGTTTCTGAATGAAATGTATTTAATTAATTGTATGAATTATTTTATTAATATCACATTATCGGAAAATATTGTAAATACCTATGTAAATTTGATAATAGAAATTATGAGTGTATATTTGTAAATATGAATTTTTTGGAAGTTTAAAAGAAATGAATTATGTAAATGACAAAACCCGTCTGGTGTTTGAACTTGTTTTGGTAACAACATATAAAGAAGCTGAAAGAGTATTAGTATAAGTAAGATTCTTGACACTTTGTCTGTTAATAGTTTCCTAACTCTAAAGGTATACAAAGATTATGAACGCTGACTTGAAAAATCATTGACAATTTTTGCTTAGGAAGCAAGTTTTAAAATGTGTTAGGATCTGATGGGTTTAATTTCAGGGCGACCATGTTGATTTGTGTAAAGAAATTAAGATTACAATAGAATAAAGGTTCTCTCATTTAATGCCTCAAAGCCTTCTCGCATCTCTATGTCTTTATTTATTTGCCTCCCTATGAGTATAATGTTAGACACATGGTCGGCTTTTATGTGGGTGATATCAAGCTCCTTAAAAATGAGCAGTCTGGATAAGACAAAAATACAAATATTTTAAGTCATGAATGATTTCGTTTCTTCCTCTGTGTACTTAGAACCAAACGGCACTTTCATAAACAAGGTTTCTTTTCAAAAACATTCCATCAGTGTAACACAATACCACGGGGGTGCTTCCCTGCTGACTAAAGTAGAGTAGTCTGCAAGTTGAACGTCAGGAAATACTTGTTAATCCAAGAAACCAATTCCTGCCCATTCCACCAATTGTTTCGAATCCTCTCATAGTAGTGTTCGATGTCCATCAACAATCCCATCAACACTTATCCATGAGTGGCCTTTCGGCCTTTATAAGTGGTGACGTTAGTATAGAAATGATCTTCCACTGGTTGAGGAGAGAACGGATACTACACTTTGATTCTAGCCCGAATGTCAGTCAGTCTGTAACTCTTCAATTTCAAATAGTATTTTCATCGCTAAGTGCATAAATTGAATGGATGTATCTTCAGAATCGATTTGATATTTTCGCATACGAGTTCCATAACGTTTTTATAATTTCTATTCAAAGTTGTTTACGTATAAAGTCGAATAAAGTGAACATTCATGGCTGACATGACAACATTGATTTCTCCGATTTCACTGCTTTAATCAATGTCTCTTCACATCCAATTCGACAAAATTCATAAAAGAGGTAGAAAAGGTCTTAAAGAATGTGTTTGACATTTTGTTATTGAATTCGATCGCTTGTATTTTGTAGAAAGTTCCACGTGCAAATAACATTTTCTTTTCAAAATTGAAAAATGTTTGTAGAGTGTATCAGTATAGAAATGTTTTTGTTATAACATTCCGAAAATAGAGACTTCGTTTTTTTGTTTGCAAAAGGCAGGGAAATAAAATCGAAAGTTTTTTTTCTTTATATATTCTAATTGTCTTCTCCTTCTCCTCCTCCCCTTTCTTTCTTTCTCTATCTCTCTCTATCTCTCACACACACTCTATTTCTCTTTCACTCTCTTCCTCTGTCTTATTTTTCACGCGTTTAAAACAATTGTTTTTCTTACCACATACACCTTGCTCTCCACCCTATCTCTCTCTCTTTCTTAATCTTTCTTCCTATCGTGCTTTTCCTCCTTTTCAATTAAATGTGTGTTGTTATTCCTATCTTACTCTGTACATATTTCATTAAAAATATATAAAAATAATTAATTTATTGCAATTTAAATGAAAATAATATGAATTAACTCGCTTTTTTGCTTGAATGTTATTGGTTTAATTTTTACTTATTTAAATACATAACATTAAATATGTAACTATTTTTCTTTGATCTGCGATATCCACCTCTCTCAACTCTTTTGAGCTATTGGGCAAGCGATGTGGACGCTAGACTTTACACAAACAAAGATAGTAACAAACCAACCAACAAAGTCCACCTAAACATAACCCCCTCTTCACATGATAAATAGCATAAGTAGTTCCACAAAAATTAATTCACTTATTTTTATTTTGTAGAAAGAAAAAAGATGTTCTCTTTTATGTATGTTGAAAAATTTCAGTGTTGATTTGGAACGAATGTTTACCGCAAATATATTTTAATATAGAAAAAGCAATATACTTTTTCTTACTCTCTCTTTATTTCTCATGTTATGACACCATGCTGGTTGTCAAAGGTTGACTGACAGTATCAATTGGAAACTCAAAAGGACATGAGTAATGATTTATGTTATTTTTAAATTCTATTATTGAAGGCAAGTGAACCTAATAAACACTGGGAGTGAATCGCCCCCCCCCCCCGCAATCATAAACGCTTTTTGCAAACAGTGAAACTGGTGATGCTTACAGGCGACGGATTAAAGAGGAAGTATGGTGCAGATACCTTGCATGTCTTTAAACAAGATATTTGTACATAGAAATGGGAACTTACTAGAGTAATTTACAAGTAAATGACAACGGTAGGGAAGGGGTACATTTATAACACCATGATTTGTGTCAAAGAGTGATTAGTGATATTGGTTTGTTTGCTAAATATTTACCTTAATTAATTATTCAAATACCGCATTTAAAGAAAATAAAGCAAGCATAGTACGTTAGCTGCGAGGGATTTTTGTTTAGAATTATTAAATTAATGGTGTTATGATTTGAAAGATTATCTTAGTTCAAATGATTAGCACAATAATCATAAACGACACCTTAATATTCTGAGTTGTTTGGTTTGCATTTAATCCGTATATAAGCGTAATATTTTTAAGTTGCATTCAGAATTATAAACTTTGAAAAGTCGTATTACTCGCATGGAAGCAAGGAGGTCCAACAAGTCAAAACTACACAGTAAGATTATGGAGTGTTTCTTTGATGTTGTTAACAGTCAGCTAGAACGTATTTTAACGTATGATTGATAGTTCGTTCTCAGTTCAGTGCATTGATGTTATCTGATTGGATGAAATTGATCATGTAAGATCAAAGTGAGTTTTAGATTCGTTCGATAATTGTAAAACAAACGGATTTGAAGGTTGTAAAATGAAGGTCATAGATAAGCAGCAACTCCTGCTTAAGGAATTGATCCACAAGATAGTTCAAAAAATTTATTTGAGTGTGGACATGAATTAAAGCTTGTCTCTCCACAGAACAAGTCGAACACAATTTCGAAAGTGGTTAATTTAATTATTATATAATGGAACTGCACGAAGCAATTCCGATTTTGCTTGTACTGCACGAAGCAATCCCCATTTTAATGAAACTGCACCAAGCAATTTCCATTTTTCCCGAAAAGAGAGGAGTAAGACATAATGTTGATGACAATATTTAATTATCGAGCTAAATAAATCACCAAGAAAAGGGCGCCATTCACGAATGCTTTTGTTTGCTAAGCCTAATCCTTGCAGCGACTCTATTTAGTCGAAAAGATCAAAACAAATTAACTATCAGCAAAGAATAGATTATTTTTAAGCGATGATATCGTCAGTTTTTGCCCACACTTTATAAGTAAGCTGTAATGCTGTTATAAACATGCGCAATGCTACATGTTTAGTGAGGTGCATAGATGTATGCTTCAAACGGCAGGCCTGCAATGGGAAAATACTTATCTAAAAAAAGACTATACAAGAAATTGGCTGGTATGTTTGAAATAATAATGCTAAGTTCCATGCTGTGATTTCGACCCACTTGAGATTCTACACCATACTATACTCCACTCCAGATAATGGGCCTCATTATTACTCAGTTTTCGTGTCCATAGATTAAGAGCATATAAATCCCTACTTGTCTCGCTGTGTGTTTCTATTAGTATGTATATATATATTTCAGCAAAACGAGCAGAGGAGTTTAGTTGCGTTTTGTTTGTCCGAGAGAAAGGGCTTTTAGCGAAGGGACTGGTTGTGTTTGGTTTGTAGAGATGTTTCTCCTGATTGCAGGTCTGTCATTCGTTAGCGAAACCAAGTATGAAAGTGTTAAACTCGTTGTGATTCTGTTTGAAAGGGAAATTTCTTTGTAACAGCAGTGAGACTTAATGATTGACACTATAGTCAGTGTCGAAATCAAGCACCGAATACGGAAGAAGACAACGAGCGGGCAATCACAGTGAACGCACAAGTTCACATCGTACAACTAATAGGTAACGTAGTAACAGGCTAGCTACGTCTAACACGAATAATCAGTATATCTCTAAATCCTGTAAGCACTTATCAAATTCAAATAGATATAAACAAAAGTTGCATTTTCGACATGTAAGACTGTTTTCCTTTAAAAAGAATTAAATGGTTTCAGAAAAGTTAGAAACCATTTGCGAAATATATAGCACTAGTGCTGTTAATGCATGCACGTTTCGGAGATCGTTTGCAAAATTCAATTGCATGTATTTCAGCTAATAATAGCTCTATAAGCTAACTAAAAAATCATAACTTAGACGGGTCAATATACTGATAGACCCCCAAACTCGCAACATTTTGTTTTTTGGTGGTTTTGTGCTGGGTTGGTCTAGTCTACAACATACTTAAAGTTGGATAAGATTCGAGTATAGAAAAGTGTCAAATTTCGAATATGACTTTTTTAGTTTGCGTGCCATTTTTCATTTAGTGTGAAGCATTAACTCGGTCAGTTTTCATGATAAATAATTACATCTTGGATTTTAACCCAAGTTTTCAGGGTCAATCTTTCACGTGAAAGGGTTACTAGTGATGCCAAATAAACCCTTATACAATACCAATGCGTACCCTTACACTCATTACCCTTGTTGTATCCACCCTGATATATACGGTAAAATCACGTTGACACACCGGTTCCCGTTAGATCACCAAAGTTAAGCGACGTCGAGCCTGGCCAGTATTAAATGGGTGACCATTTGGGACTACCAGGTGCTGTATGTGCTCTCTGTTTATCTCGGCATTGTTTCCAGTCGTCTTGAACTGCTTGCCATTGGAATCAAGCAGTGCCGACTCAGGAGAGGTGATGTTAGGGATTGCGCAACTCTTGCTTCATAATTACACGCGCAGCCAGCCCCTTATAGGGGTATCCATAGTCTCTCTAGATTGAACGGAGGGCTTGTTATCCATCCACCCTGATTCACTTAAGTCACAGTGCTTTTTCAAAACTTTTAACTCCTCATCATCTTCCACTGAATTAGGTTTTATATTGTCACAATTTCCGTCTTGGCAATGTCCACATGCACTTGTACATTCAAGTCCATGCCTCCTGCAGGTATACCTTAAGTTATTGCATCCTTTTGAACAGTTGCAATGAATTATCTGAATCGATGCATCTGGAGCAGGGCTTTTGTTCGTCATCACTGGAACAAGTTTGCTCCCTTCCTCCTTCCACCCCCACTCAGATGGCACCATTTCATCAATACATCCCATCCACTATATCATCTGGTAGTTAGTCCGTAAATAGTGAAATTTACAGGAAGATGGCGTTTGTGGGAGTCGTTCTGACGTGACGAACGTCTTAACTCTCGCAACTTTCTTGCAGAGCATATTGTATTGTATTGTAGTGTAGTGTAGAGCAGAATAAGAGATGCGTATACCTTTGGAAAGGTTTTATTCACAAAAACAAGCTACAACAAAATAATATTAAAATGATGAATGATTTATAGTGGAACAGAAGAAAAGTTTGACAAACGAGTTCATTCAGTGGGAGGATGGATTTAAGAATATTACACTTCCCCCTTCAAGTCTTCTTATTTATTTTTCTTATTTATTTTTTTTGTATTTTATTATGTTCTATATATATATATATATATATATATATATATATATATATATATATATTACACTAGTGCCTTATTTACTAACGAAGTACTTGTATTTCTCAGGAGATTTCCTTATTCTGACAGATCTTCGCAGTAGCTCGGATGGCCCTTCGCACTCAACTGGCTCCACACGAAGGATTTGTGTACATTATTTTTCACTTTCTGGCTTACTTACTGGTGGCATGTAAACATTTACTAACATGTTGTCTCCATTAATTCAGTTAAGAGCCAAATCTCTTACGTTGACGATAGTTTCGATGCCAGAAGGTAGACGTACATGAGCATAATGAAGATTGATTTTCAGTAACGTAGCCGGTGTAACCGGTGGGTCATACTTACTCTACGTTTTATGATCTTTGACGTATACCCGGCCTGGTTTTGCCCACAGGGGAATAGAAATACCAGATATATATTTACGGCTGTATTTAAATAGTTTATCGTGAGGGGTAGCATTCGTAGCTGTGCAGAGCAATGATCGAATAGAATCAGGTAGAATATTTTCCTAACAGGATATTGCGAGAATGTAAAGTTACTTGTATGGCCTTCCATAGTATGCCGTTTAGTTTCTCAATTTTCCTATTGCCTTCCGGGTGATATCTACTCGTTTTTGAAGTCGCAATGTCTTTCCCATGTAAGTAATTAGTAGTTTCCTCTGACAGAAAATCAGTTGCTCTATCTGTGTGAATCCTATCGGGCATACCAAATATCGCAAATAGGTGATTCAGGCATTGTGTGAGAGTTTTGCATGGGAATGCAAAGGGAAAACGAGAGTATTCGTCGATTACCGTAAGTAAGTATTTGTTAACATGTATGGACGTAGGCAGTGGTTCGTTGAAATCCATATTTAATCGCTAAAACGGTAGTATACCTTTTATGAAAGTCCCCTTTGTTACCGGTAAAGAATGTGGGTTTTAAATACTGGCAAGACGAGCAGGAATTAGTTACTCCTTTTATTTGGTCGAGTGAGAAAGGAAAGATTCTTTTTTGGAAAAATGAAATAGTCGTGTAATTCCTGGGTGGCATAATTTGCAGTGAAGATCGCAGAGATCTTCTTAAGAATGAGTGAGTGCAAATATTCAGGAAAACGTATCCGCAACAGTATTTTCTCTTCCAGGACGGTAGACGATGCTAAACTTAAATTGGGACAGTTCAATGCGACAACGGCATATTTTGTCATTTTTGATTTTCGATTTCCTGGTATTATCAAACATGAAGCTAATACTTTTTTGGTCTGTAATTACAGTAAAGTGCTTGCCAAGGAGAAAATTTCGCCACTTTCGTGGAGTTTCGACAATAGCAGCTGCTTCTTTTTCTACTGCATGATGTTTCGTTTCACTGGGGCTTAGTGTTCTTGAGTAGAATGCAACTGGACGGTTTTCTTGATTGAGGGCAGCCGCAATACAGTTGTTACTAGCATCTATTTCTACTACACATTATTTTTCTGAGTCAACCGTTACTAGCATAGCATCTTTCAAGTCATTCTTCAGTCCTAAAAAAGAGTTCAATGTCGCAGAAGATAATGGGTATTCTCTGTTGCGGTTTAGTACTAATATTTTCTCTGAAAAATGCTGGATAATTTTGCTGTAATAAGAGAACATCGCATTTCAGATTCATAGGAGGTGGCATCTCAAGTAGAGGTTTAAGGCAATCGTAGTCGGGCGATATCTGGTCGTTTTTATAGTATACCCAAGTAAAGTTATAGTCGAGACTGAAACGATGCTGTTATTCTTATTAAGCGTGATGTTGTACTATTTAGTGACGTCATAAAATCTTTGAAGATTGTAGACATGCTCTTTTTGGGTTGTCCACAAATAGTAACGTTATCTACATAGACAAATGTATTTAATAACTGCTCTCTGCTAACAATGCTGTCAATCGTTCTTTGGAAGGCACTTACTCAATTAGTACCACCGAATGGCAGGCGAGTAAACTGGTATAATTTACCATCCACCTCGAAGGTAGTAATTTTACGATCCTCCTTACTGGTGGGGATTTGGTGGTATGCTGATTTAAGATCAAGAGTAGGAAAAATATTGTACCTGGCTATTTCCTCGACTATTTTAGATATACTCGGTATAGGATAAGTGTCTAATTCCGTAAACCTGTTCATTGTGTCGCTATAATCAATCACCATTCTTTTTTCTTCGGCTTTCATTTGATGTTACTAGAACCTGCGTTCGCCAAGATGCAATTGAGGGTTCTATTATATTTCCCTCCAACAATTTTGCAGTCTCTATTCTTATAAATTTGCCGTCAGCATAGAAGTCGGTGTGGGTGCTTCCAGTTTCTTAAGTGCCGTTAACCTAGGTAATTTATGAACGTTAGTTTCTAATGTTTGTATTTTTCTGCATTGAAGGCTGTAGACTCGGCATCGTATCGTTCGCGACGAAGTGCTCTGTCCATTTATTTTGTGAATAAAATTGTAGTATAACGTAGTGTAGTGTAGAGAAGAATAATAGATCCTTTGTAAAGGTTTTATTCACAAAAGAAAACTACAACAAAATAAAGTTAAACTGACGAAGCATTTATAGTGGAAAAGAAAGAAAGTCTGACGGACAAGTTCATTCGGTGGGAGGATGGGTTAAGAATATTACATGTATCTAATAGATGCCAGGAAGTGTTTCTCTATCCGCATTGAACAAAGCTATCATGGCCTTACAACCATTGGTTTTCACAACATCCTGGCTTGGATTTGGTAAAGAAAATGCTTTTGAACAGTATGCTATTGTCTTTTCTCTCTTGACGATTCATTGGTATCCTAACGTCTTTCCTATTCCGAATACCCTTGACACCGAATTACATCCCGTAAAGGAATGCACGAATAACAGATCATTACAAACTGCTTCGCCAAGCACCTGCTTGAAAACCTTAATATTATAGATGTAGGATCTCGCCTTGTCAGATCAAACGTTCAATGCAGTACATTTAGAAACATATGCACGGAACAGCATGAGAAGGTTCGTGTCTTCTCCAATGAGGATGGTTGATTTGAAAGCAGACATATTGATGTGTGCCTTTGCAATCCCAACATTAGCATCTCCTTAAATAACGTCACAGTCTTTCTGCCGCATTCGTTCCATGATCGTCTGAATTAGCGCCTGCTTGTTTACCACATTTTATAAGAAGTCCTCCTTTTTCCCAGCAAATTTTGTTACCTCGGTAATGTTCACCTTTCTTGCATTCAGCTGATGAGTACACTCCTTTATAGTTGGTCAAACTTCATAACCATCAAACACGACAGTTTCTCTCCCATGGTGTTCAACAGTAAATGAGGCAATCATTTGAAATCGAGCTGTAGGTACTCCGCCCCTACCATTTCAAACGATGTAGAAGAGATCCTCCGTCTAGTATATTGTTCTCTGTGACTGGAACGGTTTGTGTCACAGCACTGTCCAATTTTGTTTCAAAATAATTTCTAAGAGTTGCTGCCAGCTGTGGTTTGTCTGCTTGACGTAAAATACGCTTTCCTTCAAACAAAGACATCGGGTTGAGACAGAGTTCATAGGACATGAGATCATCCAGGCTTATATCACCCATCACGAGAAAACATTTCTGCAGAAACTTTGACATTCTTGCTCGCTTTCAAACTCCGTTTGTGAGAGTAGGAGAAAACTGATTGTCCATCCATCTTCTCTACAATGTGTTTTCCGATTTCGAAAAAGTCTTGAACATTGACATCCTCGTTAGCAGTAATCCCTGTGATAATATAGCATAACGATTCATCGCCTGAAAATGGCTTGAAGCTGTCTAGTTGCTCTGCAACTTTCCCGAGGTCTGTCTCATCTCTTCTCACCTGACAGACAACTCCTTACGGCTTTGAGAATTGCTCGTTTTTGTGCTTCCTTATCATCTGTCGGAGGTGAATTGTAGCATTCATGAAGAATGTCACAGGTTTTTTCCCCTAAATGTCACAATGCTTTCGACCTCACAACGGCCTTTTTCGCGATGGTAGAGGGCGCTCCCATCCAGATATAAAAAGAGGCGCATAAGAAAATGCTAATCACTTTTTTCCGGTATCGCCTCTGATGAAAACACTCACCAGCACACTTGCACTACGCACTCGGTATGTAAGAAATTTCCCTCAATTTTCACACACACACACACATCACATACACACACATCCTTTTCAGACTTTATTGTACAATTTTTTATGGCCATAATCTCAAAGCGAACCCTATCGAGTTTGCGAGAAATACATATTTGTATACTTATTTCATTGCGTGGTGTTTCTGTGTTTCATTTGTAAATGTTTTCATTAGAACATGTATAAGAGAGATACGTTTTTTTCAAGGTGTTCGAATAAATACGATCTTCGAACATTTTGAGTTTGTCGAAAGAAAAGCACGAAAGAATCAAAAACGGGTAGATTTGCTGCAAGATTCGTTTTTTAACGAATTCAAGTTTTGGTTTAATCACGCCTAAATTGTTTGTGGCAGACGACAATTTCGATTACATTCCAGTGATTGATCAGTCAATTTGAGTGACATGCCAATTTTCAAACGTAAACAAAGAAGACGACAATTTTCCCGCTGGAATATTTTAAAGAATTTATCTTTAGATAATTTCTGGATATTGATTTTTGTCTCCGATGCCAGAATTTGTGTCCTATTTTATTTAATAACTCCTTTTCATGTAAAATTTACATTACCATGTCGAAAATTGATTTAAATAATAATTTAAAAGATAGCTATTAAAATAACGCAATAGATTTGATATATTTATCACTTACTTTTGATGTGAATTTAATTTGGACTAAAGACATGTTGTTAAATTGATGACTATTTTAATCATAAGTCGAGGAAGAGTTCCTAGAATTATGAAGCTTGTATTTGAAAATCTTATGACGATAAGTTATTATTTAAAAGTTGGTAAAAAAAAATGTATGACACTATGTCACTATTTAAAAAGGTTATATCTGGAGAAACGAAGGCCAGTTTAGTCGAAGTTTGATTGAGAATATCTCGACAAAAAGATCGTTGATGCTCTGTTTATAGTCTAAAAAAGGATTGATTGAAAAATTTCGACATAAGATCGATGATATGTATTATTTAGTCAGAACGAGTAAATGATTTATAAGATTTATTGAAATTAATATTCGCTTATCTGAAGGGTAAACGAATAAAGAAGTCATCGTGAATTTGATTAGATTGGAGTTCTGTAGTTCAGAAATTCGCATTTCAAATATAAAAAAGGAGTTATAATTATTTTGTAAAGTAATATTAGAATAGATTAAGTAAGAAAATAATTATCATTTGATTTTCAGAAACTCGAGTAATATTTATTAAATTATTACTTAAATAAAAAATGAACAAAAAGAAGAAAGCCAATTTCACGAATTTTGCTAATTTGCGGGAACTTTTTCTTCAATGAAAATGTCGTCTGCCCAGAATGTTTTCTTTGAAAAATGAAAGAACCTTTTTTTTCAAGAGAAATTTGATCGCCTACTAATGAGCGAACAGAAATAAATACACATGACCATTTCCACGTTTGTAAAAAAAAACATTGTAAATTGTGAACTGTGAGTACATATTTGTTTGGTAATATTTTCATTTTTGAATGGTATATGAACATATATGCATGTCTACCTCTTTTCATTCTATAATTTTTTTTTTTTTCATTTTATTTTTAATAAATCTTCGTTTCTTTGATATACAAGTAAGATGTGTCTGTCTTTTCCCACTATTGTTAACAAGGAAAAAAGGGCGTATGGATAAAGAAGTCTTACGCAAAGTTTTTTAACACATTTGAGATAAAATTGATAAATGTTTTAAAAGTTAATTTTTGAAATAGTTAAAAAATACATGGCTATGATTTATTCATAGGTGTGTATAGTTATAATAGCCGTAAATGTTTGGCAAAAATCGGTATTAGATTGAGTTAAGACTATTTCAGAAATCATTTGGTTGTTATGTAACATTGTGGTGGATGGATTCTTCGATCCATATGGATGATCGTCGTCTTCTCCGTCGACAGAAAGTTATTCATCTATCTGACACGTAAGTCACTATATGCTTAATCGTATTTCTATAAGCGTGGGGTAAACGCAATCGGCGGGTAGTTTTAAATTTTCAATGCGGAGATGATAGCAGCCACTTTCCTCTCTGCCCTGGTAGCAATAATAATGGATAGACATAAAAGGAAAAAACTGCAACAACCGTGTTTCTCAATGGTTCATATTATTTGCTTCGCTCGTTTACGGCATTAGGTCAGCTTCTCTGGCTCATTTCTCGAGAGGGTGAAGGAAGTACTTCGAAATACGTCCGAACACAGTCAGCTCACAGCCAAAAGAGACAGATATTTTCTTTTCTTTGCTACGTTTCATTTCGAACTTCTTATGTCCTACCACGTAATCCTAAGAATAAAACTGTAAATGGAAGTTTCCACTTTGTCATGTAATTTTAACCTTACGTGGAAAATTTCCGATTTGAACCTAAATCTAAAGCTTATAAATTAACATTTTATTTGATTTGTCATTACTCGTACTTTTTCTTCTTCGTCGTGGAGGAGTGTCATTTCTATGTCGTCTAGTGGTTGAGTTCTTTCTTCGTTTCTGTACTGCCGTGAATATCGTCGTCCGCTGTATCTGCAAGAAAAACCTTCATAACACGATTCAGGAGGCGAATAATCTTTTAAATTTTGATTAGTTTTATTCAGGCGTCGGTTTTCTGTCGCTCTTGGAGATGTTTTACTAATGTTGAGAGAGATCAATTTACACAAGAACCCGTGACGTTACAGAACCCTTATGCGCAGATCCATTCGTCACAGCCTGACTCCCTTGAACCCCTGACCTAAAGATATCATCAAAACGGTGGCCTGTCAACGTTTGTGAGCTCCAACTGTGAGAACCAGTTTCATTTTGCACTCGACTGTACAGGTCCACCCGCACTAAATCGCGCAAGCGAAACCAAAGGATCATCCACACATACGTCCAGTCAACAGGCGTCCGCCCTCACAGGGCCATTATCCAACAGTTATTATTATCGCGAATGAGTTTATGAATTCGATAGAATCTATCACTATCCACATCGCTTGAAAATTCGTCATTAAACTTTATAGATCATGATCTTACCTCCGAACTGATTAAAGTTTGGGATATCAACGTCAAAGCGCAAAGTCATCGTCAAAGTCATGGAAAAATTAAAAGCCACACTCATGTCGATAACTTCGGTTCTGTTCATACTGTTCATACTTGGCTCAGATTCTAATCAATTAAGTCTCGCATCTCATATGACCATGAATTGTTATCATTATCTTGAGACGGTTTGTCAAATTTGACATTTTTACGGAATTTTAACTTACATTTTCAGATGAATATATGCAGTTTCCGGACTGACTTATGTTTATGTTGCTAATGTACTCAGCCATTGTATTAGCATTCAAATAATGTAATAAACGAATTAATACACAAATTCATAAATGTGGACCTGGTAGTTTTTTTAAATATTAGTATTTATTGAAAGAAAAATACTTAAGCCTTACAGAATAACCCTACAACATAAGTGTAGAATTCCCACCCTTAAGCAAAATAATGCCACGTTCTATCGACAAAATTGTTCACTCGAACATTTTTGTTTTAGGTATCCGAAAGTTTATCGTATTTTTACGAGGCCTGTCTAAAAAGTATCCGACCTTAGGCCAGAAATATTTCAAATACCTGACGGGGTTGGGACCATAATCCACTTCAAACTAGGCCCCTTCTGCTTGCACACACTTATCCCACCGATCCATCCACTGCCGGAAACACTTTTGGAAGTCTTCTTTTGGAATTGTGTTCATCTTCGCCGTCGCGTTCCACATTATCTCTTCTCTAGTCTCAAAAAGGGAACCTTTCAGTGGCGTCTTCCATTTTCGAAACAACGAGAAGTCGCAAGGAGCCATGTCTGGAGAGTATGGAGGTTGGCGAACAACTGGAATTTCATATTTGGCCAAGAAATGTTGGATCAATTAGGTTGAATGTGAGGGGGCGTTTTCGTGATGCAGTTGCCAGGTTATTTCTGTTCACGTGTCTGGTCTTTTGCGTCGAACTGCGTCACTGAGACACCGAAGAACATCTTGCTATTACTTCTGTGTAACTGTTTGTCCTTCCGGTGCGTATTCGTGATGCACAATTCCACAGATATGAAAGAATACAGTCAGCATCACCTTGATTTTGCTTCGCACCTGTCGCGCTTTTTTGGCCTTGGAGACTCGAGATTCTTTCATTACGACAACTATTTTTTTCTGGGTCGTACCCATGACTCATCTTCAGTTATCACGGTGTTCAAAAACCCAGAATCATGTTGGCGGTTTCCAGAATGTTCTGTGCAACTTGAAAACGAAGGTCATTTGGTTACTGCGACAACAACTTGGGCACAGATTTCGCCGCCACTCTGTGCTTGTTCAAATCATCACGGAAAATTGCATGTGCGGAATCTTTACTCACTCCGACATCTTGGGCGATCTCCTGCACGGTTAAACGACGATCTTCCGTCATCAAATTTCGCACCCTCTCAACATCAGCTGCACTCGGAGCAGTTTGGAGGCTGCCAGAACGCTGGTCACTTTCTGCTGATGTGCGGCTATTTATGAATCGGGTGAACTACTCCTTAATTGGCGTAACACTCATCGCATTATCTCCAAACACTTGCTGAAAATTACGAATTGTTTTGCTTTGAGAATCACCAAGCTTTTGACAAAATCTGATGCGGTCCCGTTTAATCATCTTGACAGAATCGGTAATCCGACGAACACGTTGTGTAGGTCCTCGCTCAGCTACCGACAGGCAGCGACTAACATGCAGGAAGGCGGTGATAAAATTCACACATGCGCATGAAGGTGTCTTCCTTCACTGTGTAGAGTTGTGCCGCCTTATCATCACTATTTCGTACGGAAAAAAATGACGGTCGGATACTCTTTCTAGACACGCCTTGTATATGCATCCGCGTCGTTGGGGCAGTTTGTCACGCTTCAATTTGGTCTGCCACGCTTGCGTTTTGAATAGAACGTTCATCGTAAAACGCGTAGATGAAATAGACGCATCCCAAGAATGGATTTGTTTTTGTTTCTAATAATTTATGTCTTACAACGCAGAGCGAGAAAATATTTACTCTACACTTTTAGCATTCAAATTAAAATGTTGCTACAACTAAAACTGAATTATGATAATATAATGTGATAATAATTATATTAATTTATAAATATGAATTGATTTTTAAGTGGGTTCACATATTATTAGAATAAGGAAACATTTAGGTATTTTTACCCATTCAAATTTGATCGAAAATCAAGAACTGAAGTTAACTGGAAGTAACATACACGAACATATATTCTGAACTTCTCTTTTTAGCGATAGACATGTTATTTTAAACCTAAGCTTAACAGACTAACCAAACTGTTAATTCAAGTTTAAGTGTGACATATTGACGAAAATGTTATTCGTGACATATCTATGGAAATGTTTTCAAACTTAATTGCGACAGACAAACTGAAAGACTATTTCAAACTTAAGCCTCACAGATCGACTGGCGAGCTAACTTTGCCCCACCCACTATATCAAAAAACTAAAAACGACACTAAAAAAAGAAAGCAATAAATTCAAACCAGACACCCACCTAAACACAACACATTAGCATCTTCTCTGGAGGCTTGTGTGCAAAAGGCTTATAACCAACATTGATGACGTAAAATCATTGTTTCTGGTAAATTCCCAGGATGTCTTAGCACTAAGTGAAACCAATCTACAATCCTCAATCTCCTCTAATCGTTTTACATGACTATATACCTCTTTCTCTACCGTAAAGACTCTGAGAAATATATGCACGGACTTGGAGTTTAGATTCGTAACACGCTCCATTTGACTAGAGAGCCTAGTATAGAATTAGATGATCAAACCTACATCTGCTTTTGATTAAGCTTACAACACAGCGTTAGTTACTTATATTTCATCTTCGGTTCTCCTTCGACCTAGGACTCTACCCTGATCGACGTTTTCTCTGATAGCATAGATGCAGCACTCTCATTAGATCCGAGCGCCCAAATACATGTATTTGGGGATTTTAATGTTCACCCCCTGGCTACTCGAGCAATACAGACGCAGCTAGTAACAACACGTAAAGTTTCTCCCACTCCAGCTCACAAACTGTCACTTTCCCGACCCGCCTTCCAGATCAGCAAGCCTCTCTTCTCGACCTGTTCCTGACCACACTGCCCACTCGGGTACGCTGATCGACTTGTGGTAATGGTTGATATTACCCTAAAGTCTCGAATAACGTGATACTTAAAACGGACTTCCAGCAGAGATCACATCAGAGATGCCCCATGGAATAAAACTGTGTTATTCCCTGCTTATGAAATGAGGCAAGCAAATCAGTCAAACTAGGGATTGAAGCACATATTTACACATCTTCTCACGCGGAAATTCACTCTCTCCAATGCGTCACTTCGAACTGTTCAGCTACTATTGCTCAGAAGAAGCCAGCATTTCGCCAATTCAACCACAATAAGTCAACTACAAATAAACGTAAATTTTAAGCGTCAAGAAATCATTGTAAGATTATAATAGCCGCAGCTAAGAGAAGGTATACTGAGATGACCAGAAAACGCATTTAGTCACAGAAGTTAGGTACTCGCGATTTCTGGAAAATCTGTAATAGTGTAAACAATTTCCCCGTTATCCAACCACAATGATGTCGTTTGCACAGAAACAGATAAGGCTAAACTACTTTCCCAGCAGTGTGCCTTGAAATTCAATTTGGACTCCGCAAACACTCTTTCCCAAATTTTTGATTGAGGACGCAAGTTACACTTGGTGACCTAATCATAACTCCTTCCCATGTCCGAGATTTCATAAAATCCTTGACACCTCGAAAGCACGTGGGCCTGATTTTATCTCAGTTATAGTTATAAAGAAATTCTCCTCTTCAAACTCTTTAACATTTCCTTGCAGAATTACCTCTGTGGTACCAGTCTTCAAGAATTCTGGTTATAAAACTGATCCTCATAATTATCGCTCCATAGCTCCTCACTAAAATCTTTGAATCTTTAATCAAACTAGAGATAATCTACCACATCGTTAATGCTAAACTTCTCTGTGGCTATAAGTATTGATTTAGGAAAGCACGTTCTACTGCGGATATCTCTGAACGCAAATAGTAGGCAGGTAAAGCATGGGCGGTAGCGCTTGATATATGTAAAGCCTTCGACAAGATCTGGCATGTAAATCTTCTCATGAAAATTAATGGTATTACTTGATGAATATATAATATAATTAGATCCTTTCAAGCTAAATCGAAAAATACAGGTTATTATCGATAGCCGTACATCCAAACAGCACGACATTAATACGGGTGTACATCCGTATTAATGGCGTGTTGTTTGTTAATATCGGGGGGGTCGATGTTTGAACCATTATTGTTCCTGATTTTCATAAACTACCTCCCTGATGAAATTGTGTCCGAAATAAGTACATTTGCTGATAACACCGCTTCCAGTTTCGACATATGGGGAAAACAGACGCGCACATATCAATGGTAATCGCTGAATCCTTAGAAAATGACCTCCAGTCTATATTTGAATTAGGGCATACATGGATGGTTTAATGCTACTAAGACCAAACTCCTTTCTTTTAACAACAACAACAATAGACCTGCTTAACCACCGATTGCTATGGCTAACAACACTCTAACTAAGAGTCCATCATTCAAACTCATCGGCTTTACATTCACAGATCACATGAATTATGAGCAAATACGTAGAAGATATTGCTAAGCCTGTTGCAAAAAAGGTAGGTTCCCTCTACCGGGCTAGAAAACTTCTAACACCTGCCAGTATCCTATATCTTTACAATGCCACGATCCGCTCATGCATGGGGTATTCTCGTCATATCTGGGCTGGTGTACCAGCCACTCTTAGGAAATGTCAAAAAAAGTATCTAATCTAATAGGTCCCACTCTGCTCAATAAGCTCTAGCCCCTGTGCCGTCGCCGCAATGTTGCGTCCCTGTGTTTGTTTTACAAGTACTACAATGGAATGTGCTCTGACGAACTTGCTAGTCTGGTGCCTCCTCAACTTAAATATCCTCGACCAACTCGACAATCAGCAAAATACTATCTATTTACTGTGGAGGTCCTAAGATGTCGAAGGCCTTTCTACTCTGGTGGCTTTTTTCCTCAAACTGCTTGCTTTTCGAATTCTCTCTCTGTTTCACTGACTGGATCGACATGCAGAAATTTAAATGTAATATGAACAAACATCTCGTTTCAAAACTCCTCATCAAGGATTCCCCTATAAATCTGGCCGATAATTCACAGTACTCTCTTACGCCTTAGTGCCTCGTATATAGAAATGCTTACACGCATCTTGAATCAATGGGTTTAACGATTAAAATTGTATTTATAACATGACAGACCGACGGCCGAGAAAAAAACGTCTTTAATAGACGCATCTCAAATGTATAAAGTCTGGCTGTTCTATTTATTTTCGTCCTCTCTCCAATTCTCGCTTACATTCTCTTTCTTACATTCCATCACTCTCTTTCATTTTTTATCTTTCTCTGTCTTCTCTCTCGCCCCGTCTCTTTCTCTCTTCATCTCGTTAAATTTATCTTGTCGCCGCCGTTTCATTTTCTCCATAAAAAGAAACGGTTTTTCTTCTTGTCGTTGACCATTTGTGTTGAGGAAGAAAACTTTCTAAAAAATGTCGAGATTCTTTCTTGTAAAAATGGGTCGTGCTTTTTTATATTTTTCCGAAAACTCTTTACTGACAAAGGCTTATCTGTTTCTTTTTAAGATGCGCCTCAAACTTCTACTGACTGACGTCTTGAGATGCTTATATCATCTGACCAGCCGCCTTCTGCCTTAAGCGATAGTAGATACACTCTGAAAAAAGTAAATGCACGATGATAAGTAAATAGTTGCGCAATTACCAAACAAATTTGAAACCGACGACACCGATGTAGTTCCGATTTTCTGTAATATATATATATATATATATATATATATATATATATATATATATATATATATAGTCATCCGTCTATGTATGTGTGTGACCGGGTCTGGCTTTCAATTGCTGATCTTCTCAGATACAAAAGGTGCATGTCATTCATAATAAAGAATATATCTATAAAAACGCAAAAAAATTCGAACCTGTTCTTTGTATCACCATCAAGCCTTAACCAACATTGTGGAACGTTGCCTCAAAATCTTAACAGCTTGTTGGTCATTATTAGTTTTCGACTTGTGGTACGGTACGCAAGTTTTTTGCTTACCTCAAAACATCACTCAGAAATCATTTGGAGATATAGTAAGCTGTGTTACAATGAGGTATCTAAATAGCGAATTGATGGAGACCACTAGACCAACGAGTCAAACGAGCTAGAACAAAAGAAGCGGGGAATAGCTCATAAAATTCTTTAAAAAACATGCCATAATAGTATTTATAGAAAAGACTGGGACTACCAACATCACATCTATAAGAAAGATGATGCAGAGGAAAAAAAGGAACACTCAAATTATAGATACGTTTCTGCAACTTATCAAGAACCCTTAAATTGAACAGAGATTCACCGGCTCAAATATGACAATAGTATACCATACATGGTCTGATTGTGAATTTGTAGAAATGGAGAATAGCCTCAGGTGTGAGAGTGTTTCGAGCGACAGAGAGAATCGACTTTACAAGAATCAGAAAGAGCAATGGATCTAATGTATAAACTCCACGAAAGATTTGATGAGAGAGAAAGACCAACAAGTTTCAGAGTCGATTTCTCCTAAAGAGAGGTGCCATCCATGAATCTCAGAAAGAAAAGGGGCACGCTTACGATTGAAAGACACGAGCTGAGTCCTTATTGGATTAAATGAAACAAGCCATGTTGTACTCCAATCCACAACTAAACCCAGGTCAACTTCTATATAAGCTGCATATTTCGACTGATCAGAGGGAAATGGGCGAGAAGCAACACCAGAATAAAGAGTGATATCATCAGCATACATGTTAATTATATGAACAATATTCCCTGGAAGATCATTTATATAGAGAAGAAATAGTGTTGGGCCTAGAATATACCGTTATCCTCCATAAAATGGTCTCCCTCACTTAACATCAAGCATGTTCATATGTAACTATGTATGCATCTATGTATGCATGGATATAGGGTCTTTGTTGAGATTATATATTGAAGCAACTTTATATTGTGCGCATATAATGCTTGGTCCACTTACGTATACACTAAAGACTTACTACATAAAGTGTATGATAGATACTTTGATGAAGAATGGAATTTCTTATTAATCCTGGAAGCTCATAAAAGACAAAAATAAGAGAGCGATAGATACTGAGTTTAAATCTAGAGAATTTCAACAGCCAGCTACACTAAATATTATGGCAGAGGCAGTGCACACCAATGATCCTTTATAATCTATACTTCGTGCATATTTATCAAATAAACTCACATAATGCATCAGATCTCATGAAACTCGCTATCAAATTAAGTAAAACGTATCAAATGTATTTTCTAAAAAATGTGGCAAGGTTGTGAAGTGTGAAAGTAGATTGAAATAGTAGCTCTAGAGTAAAAAGGATAAAATCACCATTGAAATTCACGCTTTCTACGAAGATCAAAACGTCTGTTGGTCTTCGTGTATAATTGTATCGTTTGAATGGAATATTAAATGTCAGACGTAATAGCAAAGGAAGAATAAAAGAAGAGGCAGGCTCAAATACACACACACACACACACACACACACACACATATATATATATATATATATATATATATATATATATATATATATATATATATATATATATATGGGTGTGTGTGTGTATATTCATATGTTTATTCATATATATATATATATATATATATATATATATATATATATATTATTCTAGTAATTATTTATAGCATAACATATTGTCATATATTATAAGATCATCTGATAGTTATGTTTATATTAGATATAAATATATATTCATATGCATATTGTTTTTTAGTATATATGTATCCATAGACATGCATATATAGAGATATTTCTGTATATATTTCTGTATATATTTCTTTATACATATTTGTATATGTAAATATAATTATGTATATACGCAAATGTATATTCGATATATGTGTATATACATAAACATGTATATATATATATATATATATATATATATATATTTAACTATATATTATATATATGATTCTGTGTATATGCATATATACAAAATGTGACAATAACTGTGACACAGAGGTAGCTTTACTGTATGATTAGACTGTCAACACTATTATTTATAATAATAATAATAATAATAATAATAATAATAATAATAATAATAATAATAATAATAATAATTCACTCTCTAATAAATACTCATGTGCATATTATATATATATATATATATATATATATATATATATATATATTACTATTTCATGTATCCACATAAAATATTACAAAAATATATAATTTTTTATGTATCAATTTTCAGTATTTACCTCAACAGTACTCGATACGTAAGTAGAGCTAGGTCGTAGTGTATGAAAATATATTTATGGCAATTAAGCTACACAGAGTTTATATTAATAGTTTAGGATATATATTTTATAGTAATATTTTATATGAACATTTTGTTAATCTATATTTTATATCAATATTTTAGTAATATATGTAGATAAAAGGAAGTATAATTTGTTGTTCCATGATTTTTGACGGAGAGTGTATAATAATTATAATAAGCAAAAAGAATATAAAAACAGATATGACGAAGCTGGAAGGGCTAACCACTGTGGACCATTTAAATGTCCACACTTTAAACATACAAATGACACAAACAAAAATCTCTGACAGTAGTGGAAAACGAAAATTATAAAATCCTCTGAACAGAAAAACCAAATCTAATGATAGTCAACTAGAAGGAGAACAATCCGCTAGATTGTAGATTTTGCTGTCTTAGCAGATCATAGGGTTTACATTAAGGAAGCAGTACAACTAAGCAAATAGATGGAGCCTTCCAGGGAGCTGAAGAGAATATAATATAAATTACCATAATACAATTGTGGGAGCACTAGGGACAGTAACTAGGAGCAGCACCAGGAACAATTAAACCATATGTATAAAACACAGATTCAGATTTTTTCTAATATTTCAGCTTTTTCCCCGAATAAAGGCGGCGAAACGGAAGGGGAAAAGGCAGTAAAACAAAAAGGTAATATGGTAATATGAACATAGTGAAAAGGTACATAGTATGGATCCTTATTCAATCCTGAGTAACGTCGGGTCTTCCTGCTAGTAACTTATAAAATGAAATTGTCAGTCAATGTATTGTTTGTCTATAATAATTCACATTCAAACGTAACATTTTTAATGTATTTTATAATTTTAAACAAATTTATTCACTTGGTGTAATGACTTGTGTTGGTGCGTTTAATCGGAATCGAGAATCGAAAATATCGGAAATTCGTGGGGTATCGGAATCAGAAAAAAATTAGCCTTATTTCAGGTTCGAAAATCGATACTTTTATTTTTTAAACTTAATTTCGTACTAATTATGAAATGATAAATATTTATTGTTTTTAAACTACCAGTAAAACAAAAATCTTTTTTTCATAATGACATCAAAATACGATGTAAATTTATGTTACTTGTGTAAAAAATGAAACTTTAAATGAATTCGCTTAGTAACCTTTAACTCAGTTGATTTGCAAGGTTTCGAGAAATGTTTAAAAATTAAATAAAACACTTTTATCAAGAAAAATACCGGCAAACATCATTGATTAAAAGAAAAATATAGAAAATGTTTTCAATTTGTTTTTATTTTATTTATGTTGTTAGGCTTTTGTGTGTTTTTTATTATATGGTGTTTATTTCGGTTAGCTTTTTTTCAGTTCCTCAACATTGGCAAACCTTACAAGAGGAAGCCAAAAAAGTGAGCAAAAAAACTTTGAACATTTTGAAAGTCTTGGTGTGGATTCGAATTAGGTATTTTTTAACTATATACGAGCGTATCATTATTATTTACTCACTAGGAGTTATCACACTGGTCATCGTCAGTGATCGCCCACTGCCAACAACCTGTGGTATTCCCTGGAGTCTGAGTGACAACAAGTCTCCTCACACTTCCAGTATGCTCCAGGTCTTTTCGTTCATCACCGCTGATGAGCTTACGGTATCGCAACAGCCACCTACCACCGATTTCCCGCTGATAAGGGCCATTGGTCCCCTCTGGGGCCCGAGAGGCAACAAGCCTCCCCAAGGTCCCAGAGCTGTCCGCGATCTTCCAGTGAAAGTCTGGTTTGCGCTTTCCCTCCTCGACCCTCTGTCCATAATTTTCGTGGCGTCAGCCTATGCTTGCGCCTCTCTCGTGCGGTTGTATTTTCCCCGGTTCTGTTGTCTTGTGCTTCCATGTGTTTGTTCCAATTCGTTGCTTATGTGGGTTGGTTTCCGCATTCGAGGACATTTCTCAGGAGTGTAGCTGTTTTGATCATTACTGTCCTTTGTATGGTCTCAGTTATCTCTTTGATTCCTATTTCTCCTAGTCTTTTCTCCATGTTTTTGGGGACTGTTCCTAGTGCTCCTATGATTATTGGTGTTATACTGACTTTCTTCATGTTCCATATTCCTTTCAATTCTGTGGCAAGTTCAGTATATTTGCTTCTTTTTTCCGTCTCTTTGATCTTCACTCTGTGGTCTGCTGGAACGGCAAAGTCTACGATTTTGCAGGATTTTTTTTCTTGTTGATTATTATCATATCCGGTCTCCTTGCTGTTATGGGCTTGTCTGTTTGTACATTCATATCCCATATGATTTTGTGTTTTTCGTTTTCTAGTACAGTTTCTGGTTTGTGTTTGTACCGTTTTTTTGCATATTCGAAATTCAGTTGTTTGCACATTTCCCGGTGTACTTCTTTCCCCACGCTGCCATGTCTGTTCTTGTATTCCCTTTGTGCTAGCTTGCTGCATTCACTTATTATATGATTTATCGTTTCGTCTCTTTGTCCACACAATCAGCATTTGCTGTTTTCCTGGGTGTTATCTATCTTTGCCTTAATAAAGTTTGTCCTAATCGCATTGTTCTGTGCGGCCGTCAGCAGAGATTCCGTTTCTCTGTTAAAGTGTCCTTTTCTTAGCCATGCCCAACTGTTTTCAATGGCTTCATCGCTTGTGAGTCTTATAAAGCGTCCATGTAGTTGTTTTTCTTCCCACTTTTCCTTTCTTGTCTTTTTGTTTCTGGTTTCAGTGCTTCCGGAGTTGTTTGTTGGGCTGGTGTCTCTTGCTGTGGTGATCAGTCTTTCCGTGTTCTGGGTTACATATTTCTCCAGCTCTTTTTTGGTGTCTTCCACACAGTCTTCTATACTTATCAGTCCTCTACCTCCTTCATTTCTTTTCATGTAGAGTCTGTCCGTATCGTCTTTTGGGTGCAATGCATTGTGCATAGTCATTAGTTTTCTAGTCCTTTGGTCAAGGTGCCTGAGTACTTCTTTGGTCCAGCCTATGAATGGTCCAGAGTATCTTATTAGTGATACAGCCCATGTGTTTATCCCTTTTACTAGGTTTCTGCTATATAGTTTAGTTTCTAAGAGTTTCCTTGTTCTTCGTAGATATTCTTTTCCAATCTTCTCTTTCATTTCTGTATATTTGATTGTGTCTGCTTCCAGAACTCCCAGGTATTTAAAACTATCTTGTTCTCCTAGCGCCCTCATCTCCTCTTGGTTGGGGAGTTCTATACCTTCTGTCGTTACCAGTTTTCCTCTTTTTATCTCTAGCAGTGCACATTTTTCTATTCCAAACTCCATTTGGATATCCTGGCTGAATATCCTGGTTGTATTTATCAGCTTTTCCAGTTCTTTTTTGTTTTTTGCAAACAGTTTAAGGTCATCCATGTACATCAGGTGGTTTATTCTTTGTTCTGTATCCGTAAACCTGTGTCCGGCATCACACTTTCTGAGTATGTAGTTGAGTGGCATCATGGCTATTATAAACAATAGTGGTGATAGAGAGTCTCCTTGAAAAATGCCTCTCTGTATTTTTATCTCAGACAGGTATTGTCCTCCGGCTGTCAGTTTTAGTCTCCATGTTTCCATTGCTTTCTGGATCAGATTAATAATCCTGTCTGGTATCTTGTATATTTTTAAGCATTCAATTATCCATGTTTGGGGGATCCTGTCGTAGGCTTTCTTGTAGTCAATCCATGCCATGGTTATGTTCTTTTGTCTGCTCTTCACCTCCTTCAGGGTCTTTTGATCAATGTATAGTAGATCATGTGCCCCTCTTTGTCCTTTTCAGCATCCTTTTTGTTCCTCGGGGAGCAGTCCACGTTTGTCCAGGGATTGGTAGATTTGTTCTCTCAGTTGTGCTGTGAGAATTTTCCACATTATTGGTAGACATGTTATCGGCCTGTAGTTGCTGGGGGTCGTTCCTTTTTTGGGGTCTTTTTGTATTAATGTTGTTCTTCCTTCCGTCATCCATTCTGGTACGTCTGTTTTGCGGATACATCCACTCAGTTTCTGCGCTATTCTTTCATGCAGGGTCGTGAATTTTTAAAACCAGTATGCATGTATTCCATCGTGGCCTGGTGCTCTCCAGTTTGCCATTTTTCTTAGGATTTTCTTGATCGTTTCTTTGTTGATTTCTGTTTCGGTTATTTCTTCGATTTCCTCCAGTTCATCTTTCATGTTTTTCAACCATTGGGCATTCTTGTTGTGCTTTTTTGGTGCTTCCCATATCTTGTTCCAGAATTGTTTTGTCTCTGTTGGTTCGGTTGCTATGTCGTTGTTTTTTCTCCATTTACGTTTTTGTAAAACTGGCTTTCATTGTTTTCAAAGGTCCTGTTCTGTTTGCTCTGTTCTGATTTGTACCTGTATCGTCTCAGTCTTCCTTCTATTGCTGCTATCCTTTGTTTTATTTCTTCATGTTTCTCATTTAGTTTTTCCTTGCGTTTCTGATTTTTGCTTCTTAATCGTTTCATGTCCTCCTTCCTTCTGTTCACGGTTTTAGCTCCTTTCCGAAGTTTGGTAATCTGGGTTTCCAGTCTGATTTCCCATCCCGGTTTTGTCGGTCCTTTCTTTTGTCCATTCTCTTCGTTTCTTAGTTTCATACTTACCGATTTTGCCCCTGCATATATCAGGTTGTTTAGGTCTGTAATAGTTTCTGTTGGGATGTGTGTGAGGAGTCTGTTTACTCTTTCTGTTTCTGCTTGTAACTTCTTCGCTACTTGATTTCTGAGAGATGGGAGTTTTGTTTTGTTTTCTAACATGTATCATCTATTGTGCATTATTCATATTTTTGGTGTGTGTGGCCACACCAGGCCCAGGCTTATTTTGCCTGTGGTCCTGTCACAGGGATAGTGATTGTCTCATTCATTTTAATGAGTGATATTTTGCACTACCACACACAAAAAAATTGTTATATATATATATATATATATATATATATATATACATATATATATATATATATATATATATATATATATATATATATATATATATATTATATAAGGACATATAAGTTCATTGTATACGAAAATGGAATAGAAAGTTGAAGATAGGTTTCCCTGTCGCGAGTAAGCATAAATAATAGAAATAAAAAGGCTAAACTTCAGGCCTGCATGAGAGTTCAAAAATTTATTCATTGGGAACTCAATAGGCAGACACTAGGACATATAAAAACCAAAGTTTAGCAGGGTTAATACTAGCCCGTTTGGTAGCATTGGGATTAGTAGAAATGCCAGATACATTTTTAAAAAAAAATTAACTGATAACCATCGCTTCACTTGAGATATTGGTCTCGGATTTCCGGTCGGTGGAAGATATAAGATGTACTAGATACGGTCTCTAATTAGTTGAGGAACTATATGTCCTTTCATATTTGTTCGCTAGTGGCTTCATCTACTCTCCCCCCCCCCCCCCCCGAACCCCTCTTTGTAATCCAAACTGGCTAGCCCTTCTAAAAACTTGGAATGTTAGCAAGAAAGAAAAATTAAAAAAAACGGACGAAATAAGGATTTCTCATATAGACAAGGGAGAACAAACCTGAAAAAAAGATTATTTAACTCATGAAAATTAAAAATTAAATTTAGTACTTAGCTTTCTTGTTTTTTTTTTTAAATGACACCCATCGCTTCACTTGAGATATTGGTCTCGGATTGCCGGTCGGTGAAAGATATAAGATGTACTAGTTATTATTATTATTATTATTATTATTATTATTATTATTATTATTATTATTATTATTATTATTATTGTTATTGTTATTGTTATTATTATTATTATTATTATTATTATTATTATTATTATTATTATTGTTGTTGTTGTTGTTGTTGTTGTTGTTGTTGTTGTTGTTGTCGTCATCATCATCATCATCATCATCATCATCATCGTCGTCGTCGTCGTTGTCGTTGTCGTCGTCATTATTATTATCATCATTATCATCATCATCATCATCATCATCATCATCGTCATCATCATCATCATCATTATTATTATTATTATTATTATCATCATTATCATTATCATCATTATCATTATCATCATCATCATCATCATCATCATCATTATTATTATTATTATTATTATCATCATCATCATCAGCAGCAGCAGCAGCAGCAGCCCACACTTCAGGGCAATTCTAGCGTGTTTGGGCAGTTTACAAAAAATTGCTATGTGAGATAAATTATATACGTTTTTTTTTGGGGGGGGGATATTTTTAAGCCATTACGTGTGGTTTTGCCACCTTACCAGTCAGGCATAGGATTAGTGGTAAAATAGATTTAATTAACAAGTCGAAACATTTTGAATAGCTCGAAAATGAGTTAAATTCATATACGAAACTCTAAATTCTAAGATAATTGTTTTGGGTTTTTTTTTCGCCTTTCTGCCAAGTTTTTTAGTATTCACACTTTATTGCCTTGGAGGGAGATAATTTAGTTGTGTTATTAATTACTTGTGCTACTATTTAATTGTCTCCCCACGAGGGCAGAGTTCGATATGGGGTCGGTTTTTAATGTGAGGAATCTAGCTCTCCAAAAAGGGACACTTTTGATCGGACAAGAATAAAAATTTGGTCGGTCTAGGAGGATTTCTCATTCACTGACCGAGAACAAAAAAGAAAGTTGTAGTATCAGAATAGATGCTGCACTTTT
The DNA here is from genome assembly GCA_963556195.1 of Sepiola atlantica. NCBI lineage: Eukaryota > Metazoa > Mollusca > Cephalopoda > Sepiida > Sepiolidae > Sepiola > Sepiola atlantica. The sequence continues at coordinate 57,731,842 of OY744541.1, forward strand.
AATTATTTGTTAGCTAAAGATATAACCTATATTTTGATAAATTAGAAATAAAAATGTTTTGTTAAAATTTGGTGTACAATACAAATCCTCGCTAATCACAGAAATAAAAAAAAAGTTATGTTATTTAATTTCTTTCTTCCATTTTATTATAATTAAACTTAAAATGTGTCCAATAAATAAAATTTGAATTTTATTCGCTTTATTTATTTCTCGGTTTATGTGTATTTTTCATATATAATTGAGATATCATTTTAAGTTTAAGTTATGTTTGTTAAACAAAACCGTAAACAAAATAAAATACGTTCCTTTAGTAAAGTTTTTTTAATTTGTTTTCAAACTAATATATTTAAATTTAAGCATTATAATCTTTCTTCTTGTCCATTTAAAAATAATTAATTAAATTAATTTACAAAGAGAGATTTGCTATTCAAAAATACTGTAAAATGAATATAAACATTCATTAATTATTAATAAAAGTAAGTTGTTGGTTTTATTAATCCAGAAAAATAGTTTCCATAAGATTGCTGAAAATTATCAATAAAGTGTTTTGTTGTTTTTACTAATGAACGTATTCAGTGCTATATATCTATTAATAATGGAGATTATGTATATGTCTGTCTGTCTGTCTGAAGCCGAAACTATATTATTAGTTTTGATCGCTGTTATTTATCAAATTAATGTCCAAAACTTTCATACAAAAATATCTGGCTAGAAAAAAAATATCAGGTGGGTAACATTTTTTGGAGTGGAATTACTCTCCGATGGCAGATCCGTTGAAAAGACCATTATTACGTCGGAATAAATCGATAAAATCCTATCACACGAGAGAATATTTATTTATCTACAAGTTTACCAATTTGGATTGTTTTTTTATAACTTATTGGTGAAATGAAAATACAGCGTTTTTATAGATTTGGTTCCAGTGCAATAATATACTAAAAAGACACGTAAACAAATTTTTAGCTGATTTTTTTTACATAACTTTGGTATATTTTTATTTGAAACTCATGCATCAGCGTTGTTCTTTTCAGAAAAAGGTTTCCGATAAAAAAAAACTCCAAATATCGGTAATTTTCTATATAAATGCCTTTTAATTGACGCCATTTAATGAAGTCTTTTAATTGTGTCTATAGTTGCACAGATGATTACTTTTTATGCTGTAGCTGTATTCTTTCAGGTGCTTTTATTTTTGGAATCGGAATCAGTAATTGTATCGGACTCGGGAATTAGAACACAATCAGTAATTATATCGGAATCTGGAAAATATTGGAAGCGTCTCATCACTAGTAATGACCAAACAATACGATAAGTAATTTAATTAAACTTTAAAAAATACGATTTCAAATAGAGAAAATCGATCATCATTCGATTGTCGTTTAAAATATTTTTCAATCTATTTGAATTTACTTTTTGCAATAAACCAACAAGCCATTTTTCTTCAGAATATGCTATCTTTTCTTCAGAAAATAACCTAGCTACCTAGTGTGTTTGCATGCTTTAAATATGACTGGTATTTATATTAATTTAAACTCATGATCTTAGTAAATTTTATTTATTTCTATGTTTTTATCTATTTTGTTTTATTTCATGTCCCTTATTTTTTACTCAACTGGGTGAAATAAATGAACAGTTTTTATAGGTAGGTTAAAATAGGAGGGACAATTTGTATGACCACCCATATGAAGGTAAGTCTTATTTATACAAAGAGAGGGGAGCCCATCTTCAATTTTCTGTTATCATATATTTATCGGAAAAGTCCATTGTGTATCTAAATCTATAAAAGTATCATATACTTTTCCAATAAGTATTTCCGGCATATCAACCCGTTTTACGTCATATAATTCCGGAATTCGGGTAATTGTAGGTCCATGCCTCCTCCCTAACAGTATTAGTGCTAAAGTTAATGCAAACTTCTCGAATAGATCGTCTGATACAGACAGATCGAGATTAATAGATGTTTAAATACGAACATAGAGACATTGAAAGACAATAACAGACTGAGATAGATAATTAGATATGTGCAGATAGATAGATGACAGATACGTGTAGACTGATATAGATATATGATTAAATACAGACAGACTGCGATATACGTCTGAAAAGTATCTGACCTTAGGCCAGAAAAAATATTCCAAATACCTTACGGTGTTGGACCCTTATCCACTTTAAAGTAGCGCCCTTGTGCTTGCACTCACTTAGCCCATCGATACATCCACTGCGCGAAACACCTCTAGAAGTTTTGTTTTAGAATGGTGTTCATATTTGCCGTCGCGTCCCGCATTATCTCTTCTCTTGTCTCAAAACAGGAACCTTTCAGCGGCGTCTTCAATTTTCTAAACAACGAGAAGTCGCAAGATAGTAGGGAGGTTGGTGAACGACCGGAATTCCATGTTTGGCCAGGAAATGTTGGATCAATTAGGCTGAATGTGCGGGGGGGGGCGTTTTTTGTGATGCAGTTGCTAGTTTTTCGCTGTGCAAAGGTCTTTTGCGCCGAACTGCGCCACGAAGACGCCAGAGAACATCTTGATATTACTCCTTTATCATGGTTTGTCCTTTTAGTGCGTATTCGTGATGCACAATTCCACGGATATCAAAGAATACTGTCAGCATCACCTTGATTTTGCTTCGCACCTGTCGCGCTTTTTTGGCCTTAGAGACTCGGGATGCTTTCATTGCAACAACTGTTTTTTTCTGGGTCGTACCCATGACTCATCTTCAGTTATCACGGTGTTCAGAAACCCAGAATCATGTTGGCGGTTTCCAGAATGTCCTGTGCAACTTGAAAACGAAGGTCATTTGGTTACTGCGACAACAACTTGGGCACAGATTTCGCCGCCACTCTGTGCTAGTTCAAATCATCACGGAAAATTGCATGTGCGGAATCTTTACTCACTTCGACCCCCCGCACAGTTGAACGACGATCTTCCATCACCAGATTTCGCAACCTCTCAACAACAGATGCACTCCAAGCAGTTTGGGGCCTACCAGAACGCTAGTCACTCTCCACTGATGTGCGACTATTTACGAATCGGTTGAACTACTCCTTAATGTGTGTTACACACATCGCATCTTCTCCAAACACCTGCTGAATCTTACGGATTGTTTTGCTTTGAGAATCACCAAGCTTTTGACAATATTTGATGCAGTACCTTTGCTCAATACTTTCAGTCATCTTGAGGGAATCGGTAATCCGACGAACACGTTGTGTAGCACCTCACGCAGCTACCGACAGGCAGCGACTAACGCGCAGGAAGGCGGTGATAAAATTCACACATGAAGGTGTCTTCCTTCACTGCGTAGAGTTGCGCCGCCTTACCTCGTATAGATTATCAGGTACGGAGAGATTGAGATAGATATATAGATCAGAATAGGCCAACATTTATAGATAATCAAGTTCAAACAGGCGGAGATAGAAAGATAATTAAGTACGAATGGTCCAAGATTGACAGATCAATAAATACGAATATGCTCAGGTACATGGGTATTTGGATAAGAACAGACCGAGATATATAAATAATCAAATACAAACACCTGGAGATAGATAAAAAAAGATAGGGACAGATAGATCGACATCAATAGTCTCATGGAGTAATATGAACAGCCTACTATTGATAGATTTATTGATGTATTATTGATATATTACATTCAGATAGATAGATAGATAGATAGATAAATAGATAGATAGATAGATAGATAGATAGATAGATAGATAGATAGAACATTTCTGACGAATAATGGCCCGATTATTCGTAGAGAAATCAGAATCTCGAAGAAAGAAAAAGAATGAAGGGAAACGTTGATAATGAGCTTGTCGGAAAGAAAACGTATATTTGTGACGGACTGACAAGAGATGACATAAACGTACCGGTGTAGGTGTCCACTGAGTTGTCAGGTTTAGTCGTACACTGTCCGGGTAAATTGGTAAAATAAGTTCCAGCTAGTGTTCTGATGGGTGGAAATTGTTAATCAGCTGCAGAATCTCCCCAAATCAATACGTTTGACAAGTGACTGTAATAATAACAGTGCTTTCACTTTCTATTTCTGACACGTTTTCGTCATAGAACTATCATTAATAATAACGATCAGTAGTAATAATGACTTGAGCTTTTTTTTCTTGTTGTAGTAGTAGTAGTAGTAGTAGTAGTAGTGGCAGTAGTATAGTTAGTTATTGTGTTTTGGGGGTAGTGGTTTATCTTATTGAAGATGTCCTATTTACTCTTAGAATAATAACCTCAATTTTTTAACCTTGGGATAAAACACTTATTTTTATTTGTTGTCGTTGAAATAGTCCCTTTATATTTCGCCTGGCAATAATAACTTTTTTCTTATTTTTTTTAGTTTTAGTAAAATAACTTTTTTGCTATGCAGTAATGCCCTTTATTAATTTTAGCCTTAGAATAATATCGTTTGCATTTCAATTTTTACTTGTGTTAATTTCTTTTTTTATTTGTTTACTTCATATATAAATTTACTTTTTATTTTTATTTTTAGTATGGAATAATGCTGTTTTAGCAAAAGAATAATAGCATTTTAACAATGAATTATATATTTTTACTTTTTAATTTTTGAATAATACCCCTTTATATATATATTTTTATTCCTTGAACTATACCCTTTTCCCCCTTTTCTGTGTTGCTTTTTACATTTATTTTAAGCCGTGAAGCAATTTAGTCATTACAACTGACTTTAACTGTGTATAAAGTTGGTAAACTTCTCAGAAAATTTATTAGTACAAAAATATATTTTAACAACAATAAATTTGAACAACAATATATTCTAACAACAATATATTTTAACAACAATATACTTTCTTTCCTTGACAATATTTCTAAGACGGGCATTATTAATAGTTATCATCTTTACATGTTTCAACCGTTATACTCACTCGCTTTCTTCATGTAAATTATCTAGGTAACCTGTCAGGAATTTCGAACCTAACTTTAGTTAAGTAGACTTTTCTAATCCCGCATTTTATGCCGTATAGGTATCTCGTTACAGACATCTAATTCTCAACGTCTAGGCTAGAGTCACTATATAATATCTCTTAACCAATGCATTTGCCTACTAGATGCGTCCGCTAGGGTTATTTTCTGGGATGTATATAAATCCGATATTTAGTATGAACTGACTGAGATAGATTAATAGATAGATAGATAAATAGATAGATAGATAGATAGTATGATAGATAGATAGATAGATAGATAGATAGATAGATAGATAGATAGATAGATATTACCATTTCATGTATACATATACACATATATTATTATAAAGTAATATATGTTCGTATTTTTTTTTTCAGTATTTACTTCAACAGTGCAATAATACGTAAGTAGAGCTTAGTAGTAATATGAAAAATATATTTATTGCAAGTAAGTCACACAGAAACGCTTACATTTCATGAAAGAATTCGTGTGTAACTTCCTTGCCATAAATATATGTTCATAGATTAATATAGAAGGAGAAATTATAATATAACATTATATAAAATAATTAATCCATGCCAAAACGTTTTCTTGTCTTGAATTTCTTATTAGAATGTAAATATCCAGATTGATTTTATGTTTTTATTTTACCCTGAACCTATTCGCGTATAGTCACTTACAAGAAGCCAAACAGAATGAAAAACAATCAATTTTTTTTCACCTGGAGAATTGGAATGTAAATTTGACATTGACCGTTTTTTCAAGAACGTCGACTTTCCGATTGACCACCTGCCAGAGTCGTGGCTTCAAAGTGAGGTTCCATGCTAAACCTCGACGGAAGACGGCAGTTTAAATTAAGGGTCGTAGAATTGTCAGTCAAAGTGGTTAGTACGTGTTAGGGTAAAAACAAGAAAGTCGAATAGAAAGTAAACGAAAGAGAGAACAAGAAAAAGAAGAAATAGAAAAAGAAAAAGTAGAAGACGTGACATTCTATTACTACTACTAATAATAATAATAATAAGAAGAAGAAGAAGAAGAAGAAGAAGAAGAAGAAGAAGAAGAAGAAGCAAAATACGAAGCAGAAGAAGAAATGGGAGGAGGAGAATACAATGATAAAATAACAGGAAGAAAATAATATACATGTGACTAACCTAAATAAGATAGATATATGCAAACATACTTAAATATGAATAGATATAAAGATAGATTTATATATCACTTCGATAGGTTTAAAAAGGAGTACATATGTAACATTAGATAGATATTCAAATTTAAAAAATAGTTGAATCCGCACAAATAAATATATAAATTTGAAAAGGTGTATATAGAGAGAGTGTAAGAGAAAGAGTTAGAGAGAAATTGGACTAATAAATAATTAACCTAATAAAATAATTAACTAATAAGAAGAAACTAATAATAGATTAGCAACATCTTCGAGGCACGCATGAACATGTATTTAAGTGAAATATTTTTTAAAAATCAACACATCGTGCAATTTAAATGAAAAAATCATTTATTTAATTCTTTTGCAAGCTTTTGTTGTAAAACAACTTTGTCAGGCGAGACTGTCTTATAGTTTTTTCTTCTTCTTTCTCATGTTGGTGGCATTAACCCCAAGGGGTCGAATCACGATAAAGGAAGAAGGGCACATCCAGTTCTACAAGACTTTAGGATAAGTATAGTCTGGTCGATGTTATGCGCAGATTGGCGCTTTTTGAGTAAGGAAATTGACAATGTTGTCCTACAGAGAAAGCTTGCAAAAAAAAAATTAAATAAAGGATTTTTTCATTTAAATTGCACGGTGTTGATTTTCAAAAACATTTCACTTATATATATATATATATATATATATATATATATATATATATATATATATATATATATATATATATATATATATATATATATGAGCTGATGAGAGCCGTAGGGTCTAAACGACATCGTACGTAGGTAAAATATTAAAAAATAATTTAATATTATTAGAAGCCCCTTTCAAGTAAAATTAAAAGTCGAACACTGCCGGAAAGCTTAAAAATAAACATTCACCTAAATGCTTAAGTGCAATGCTCCGACTCTGTCGTTGAGTACTACAGAATGTTTAGATATTCATGCTCGCCGCTTTCAGTGTAAATATTACTTAATTTCTCCGTTATCACGTGACAATCTCTGGTGACCTAATGAGAATAGGTGAACGCTTAGATTCAAGGTGTCTCTGTGAACCGGGTTCGCACCCTATGACCGTCTGACATTGTTGGTTCCCTGCGCTAATGAGAACCGTAAGCTCGAAACGACGTCGTACGTATCTTTAATTAGTGAACATACGGATAAAACTGAAGCTCAATATACTGCATAGAGCATTAATAGCGCTAGATAAAGTGAAAGAATAAAATAAGGTGCGAATCAAATTTTATTAGAATTCAATGTTCAGGCAAAGTACTTTAAAGTCCTTAACTCATGAGTTTTCAAAGAAAATTCTTGCCCTCAGATGACCATTACCGCAATGACATTACTGCAGGTAATAAAATTTAACTTTGAAAATATATTTAAAAATATATATAAAATACATAAAAGTATATAAAACATCAAATATATCCGGCCAAAACATACTTTTTTGTTAAACCTATAGAGTTCATCCAAGTCATAAAGTTTATAACATATTCAGGAAAGATATCAAAGAGGTTGATTGAAAAATAATCCGGATGGTGAATGGTAGTCCCAAAACGAAAAAGTTATCCAGGCGGGAAATTTGTTTGCTATCGATGCAGTAAATGACTGTGAAAAATGTATCCAAGGTGTATGCAAATTAATAAAACGATAGAAAAAATCAAATCATATGAAAATTTCAGAAAACTCACTTGGTGTTGAATATTATAATGTCCAAAATTCAGGGTGCTTATGAGCTGATAGGATTGGTGCAAACCATAACTTCCTGGTTAGATGCAAGCTCCTCTAAAACCAATTTGAATAAAATTAAACTGACCTGATGTATTCGGCCATTTTTTCTTCAGGGTTCGATAAAATTACTCCAATGAAGAAAATTACATTCGAAGGTAATCAAGCTCCCGCGAGCCAAGTAGACAGCGTAACGAATCCAAAAAGAAACTTTTCTCATCGATAAGACAGCAACACGAAAGTAGTTGAATATCTACTGATTCAAATAACGTGTACAAACGGATGTTAAATGTCTGCGTTAACAAGGAAAAACGCATATAGCTGATTTTACATATCCGTCACTATATTATGATATAGTGACGGATATGTAAAATCAGCTATATGCACACCGGGTGTTACATGTCTGGGTAAAATCAGTTATGTGTATAACTTATATTAAAAGTTTGGGTCACAGAGACGGATGTGTAATTTTAGGTCAAAGCCTCCAGACACCTTCTCATCCAAACTTACTATTTGATCGTCTGCTTTAAGAATATAAACCAAATTCACACATCTGGCACTATCAAGTAATTTAGAAGAATTATGAAATTAATAATTAAGAAGTTGTTAAAACATTTAGAATTTAATGATTTAAAAATTTAAAAATTTAAAAATGTAGACTTTTGCAACTTAAAAAAATTTAAAGAGATATTTAGGCATTTTCAATGTCTAAACCTTTTAGGCAGGGAGGATTTAACAAACACATCTCCAAAACTGGACACTCCGAAGCTGGACCCGACACTCACTCAATCAGTGGGTTTGGTGGTGGGCTGAATTGTGTATACTTGAATTTCCTCCTATGGCGACATTCGGAAACTAATCTATTTCTAGAGTTGATTAAATGTAAACGTTATATATATATAAATATATATATATATATATATATATATATATATATATATATATATATATATATATATATATATATAGAGAGAGAGAGAGAGAGAGAGAGAGAGAGAGAGAGAGATGTGTGAAAAAGACAAATGGATAAAAAATTAAATACAGAAATAAATCATCAAGAAACGAGAGATTTTACCGATTTCGTTCGGATCAATTTAACTAGTAAAACAAGTGGCAATAACATCCCGTTGTGCGTTTTTCATTTTTTTCTATATTTTCACCTTTATCCAATAAATTTAAAATCTTCACTTTTTCGTTAATCCGAACGCAACCGGTAAAATCTCTCGTTTCTTGATGATTTATTCCTGTATTTAAATTTGTTTTTTCTGTTTGTTCTTTTTACACATCTTGTCTTTCACGACATTTCACTTTATGATATATCGTGCATTTAATCTTCATATATATATATATATATTTATTTATATATAAATAAATATATAAGAATAAATAACAGAGTTATAATTTTATTCTTAACTCTGAAAATAATTGGAATCATTAAATATAATAGCAAATATATGCTCCGTCGTGTCGCATATATATTTTTGCTAGTTGTTTTATTTAATTGCTCAGTAAAATATGATTTTTTTTCAAAAAGAAAAGAAAGAAAGTCACCCCATCTTTTATTTTAATAAATAAAACACGGAATAATAAAAACATAGTTTTTATACAAAATTTACCCTTTACGACGTAAAATGTAAAACAATACATCCTAAACTCACTTCGTAAAATGATAATACTAGTTTAAGTTTTTCAATTCGAAAAAAAGTGTCCCTAAAATAAAATCAACAATTAAAAAAATAAAATACAGTGAACACGATTCTAAATTCAGTTATTTAATTGTTCAGTAAAATGTGTTTCTCTTTTTATTTACAAAAGAATAGTAATTTTCAAATCAATTATTTTTAAATTAAACAATTTGATTTCATAAATTTGTGCTTTCAAACATAATTTCTAATAATACAACAAAACGTTTTAATAGAAAAATAAAAGTAAATATATCATTTTTGAGCGACTCGTACGATAAATCTCACAGAATGTGTTGCTTACATGTTATTAATCATATAACGCGTCGCTGTCTTGTGTTCATCTCTCTCTCTCTCTCTCTCTCTCTTCTCTCTCTTTCTGTGTCTCTTTTTCTCTCTATTTTTCTTTCTGTCTTTTTCTCTCTCTCTTTCTGTATCTCTTTTTTTCTCTCTTTTTTTCTCTCTCCCTCTTTCTCTCTCTCTCTATCTAATCTGACGTTATGTTAACACCTGTGGATTTCTTAAAATAGAACTTTATGTACGTTCGAAATAGAACGTTATACCTAATAATCAGAAGACGGGTAATCAAATGTTGGAGTGTACGCCGGTTGTTTCATCATATTCCATTACAATCTAATTTAATTACGTTACCTAATTATATAGATTAAAAAACAATGCATTTAATTAATTCTATTTATAATTTTAATTGAGATTATTATCGACGAAATTTTTTTAAATACATCTGAAAATCTGAAAAAAAACAATAAGTTTGCGAATATTAATTTATTAGAAGCTTAAATACAAATTAATTATGTAAATTTAAAAGACGCGTGACGTTTGGATAAGTTTTGGAATGGGTATATAAAGAGAGCGATCAAAACTAATTTCGGCTTCAGACAGACAGACATATACATAATCTCCATTATAATTAGATATACCACTTAAAATTATAGAAATAAACAGGAGTTCTATGAATAAATAGTAGTTCATAAACCTAAATTTTCACACAATTTTATGTAACAATCTTGATATAATTAGCTTAATTTAGATTAATAAGATCTAAAGTAATTACACCGATGTGGTTGCGATTAAAAAACTAGTGAAAGGTAGCTTTTATTTATATCCTCGTATATAAAACATGTAGTGTTTTGTTTGTTTTGTGTGCTTTTGTCTGTTTTTAAGGAAAGATAACTCTGTAGGAAATATCTCAATACGAACTCTCTAAGCTTAAAAAATGGCAGACAAAATTATTTACTATCCTAAGTTCTCTCTCTCTCCCTCTCTCTCTCTCTCTCTTTCTTTCTCTCTCTCTCTCTCTCTCTCTCTCTTCTCATTCACCGTGTCTGGAAAAAATGAACGTTTTTTAAGTACAAATATTCTAAATTAATCTAAATATTAATTTGTCTAGAAAATTCAGACTGTGTTTTTACTAATGTTCTGACTGTATTGGCTATGAGGAAATAGTTGTTATTTTTTAAATAAAGACCAACTTTGCTTAATACGAAACCTTGTCTTTTTCAGTGATAACCGACGAATCGTCTTCTAAGAATGGGTATGTCTTGTAAGAGTTAGAGTCAACTAAGTAGGGTCGCACAATATATAATCAAAAGACGGTTAGTTATATTCTGACATTTAATTTGGCAAGGATTCGTAGAATTCTCACCAATTCAATAATGAGTGAATACCTGGTATTTTTTGTTTCAAACTATTATTTCTGCTGCTGATTTATGCTATTTTCGCTTATGATGATACATTATGAAGAAATTAAATCGGTACAGCTACAGTTCTTCACAATGACGCACATTCTAAGTAGTGTGTATTATTTAGATTATTAGGACTCATTTGTTATGTTATTATCACAACATTCGGCCGATATAACCCCCGACCCTCTTCGGGTGGATTTTGTCAGGAATCTTTATGCCAAACTCTGGAATCTCGACGGAATTTCGAACTGCAGCCTTTATATAATCTATATGGAGCCATGGCGCAATAGATAAAATGCTAAGTAATAATCAGTTCTAAGTGGCAGTCAACTAGAGATACAGGCGATACGATGAATATAATAAAAAATTACTTATCACAGTGTTTAATTCCGTACATATCCCCGAGTTCAACAATACACTGTTAGGGAAGGTCGGAAATTACATCGGTCTAAACGTTGTCAGAATGAAATCCAAGATAAGAACAGAGTAATCTAAATAAAACAAAAAATCAACTCTCATCTAAAAAAATCCGAAACATTCTAAATATTTGCAGTGTTTTGTTTTGATATTTGATAACAGATTTGCACGTAAAACGCATCTTGTACAAGCAAATAATCAACTTATGCTCTTCCCCAGTCGAGATAAAAACAAAAAATCAATAAATATGAATTTCAATTATGATGAGAAAGTTGGATGGAAATCTGCAGTAAAGATAGAATCATTGATAAAATCTTAAGATGAAGGTGGTCAATATTAGTTTCGAATTGATCGTGAAGGGGTCAGCATTAGTTGCGAATTGATCGTCAAGTGGTCAACATTAGCTGCGAATTGATCGTCAAGTGGTCAACATTAGCTGCGAATTGATCGTCAAGTGGTCAACATAAGCTGCGAATTGATCGTCAAGTGGTCAACATTAGCTGCGAATTGATCGTCAAGTGGTCAACATTAGCTGCGAATTGAACGTCAAGTGGTCAACATTAGCTGCGAATTGATCGTCAAGTGGTCAACATTAGCTCCGAATTGATCGTCAAGTGGTGAAATTTAGCTCCGAATTTATTTCAAAGTGGTTAACATTCGCTGCGAATTGATCTTCAAGACGTCAACATTAGATGAGGATTGATCCTCAAGTGGTCAACATTAACTTCGAATTGATCGTCAAGTGATCAACATTTGCTGTGAATTGATCGTAAAGTTGTCAGCATTAGCTGTGAACTGATCGTCAAGTGGTCAACATTAGCTGCAAATTGATCGTAAAGTCCTCAACATTAGCAGCAAATGTATTGTAAATGGGTCAACATTGGCTGAGAATTGATCGTCAAGTGGTTAACATTAGTTGCGAATTGATCTTAAAGTTGTCAAAATTAGCTGCGAATTGATAGCCAAGTGGTCTACATTAGCTGCCAATTGATCGTCAAGTCTTCAACATTAGCTGCGAATTGATCGTAAACTGACTAACATTAGCGTCGACTTGATCGTAAAGTGATCAACATTAGCTCGAATTAAACGTAAAGTGGTCAACATTAGCTCCAAATTGATCATCAAGTGGTCAACATTAGCTGCGAATTGATTGAAAAGCATTAGCTGGGAATTGATCGTCAATAGTTCTACATTTGCTTCGAATTGATCGTCAAGTGGGCAGTATAAGCTGCAAATTGATCGTCAAGTGGTAACCTTAGCTGCGAATTGGTCGTTAAGTGGTCAACATTAGCTGATAATTGATCGTAATGTGCTCGACATTAGCTGCGCATTTATCGTCAAGTTGTCAACATAAGCTGCCAATTGATCGTCAAGTAGGAGAAAATAAGCTTCGAATTGATCGTCAGGTGGTAAACATTAGCTATTAATCGATGATCAAGTTGTCAACATAAGCTCTGAAATATTCGTCAGATTGTCAACAATAGGTGCGAATTGATCGTAAAGTTGTCAACATTAGCTGCGAATTGATCATCAAGTGGTCAACATTAGCTGCGAATTGATCGTCAAATGGTCAACATTAGCTCCGAATTGATCGTAAAGTCGTCAACATAAGCTGCGAATTGATCGTAAAGTACTCAGCAATAGCTCCGAATTGATCGTCAAGTTGTCAATATTAGCTCCGAATATATCGTCAAGTGGTCAACATTGGCTCCGAATTGATATTAAAGTGGTTAACATTAGCTGCTAATTGATAGTCAAGACGTAAGCATTAGATTAGAATTGATCGTCAATAGGTCAACATTAGTTTCGAATTGATCGTGAAGTGTTCAGCATTAGCTGCGAATTCATCGTCAAGTGGTCAGAATTAGCTGCGAATTGATCGTCAAGTGGGCAACCTTAGCTTCGAATTGATCGTAAAGTGGTCAGCCTTAGCTGCGAATTTATCGTCAAGGGGTCAATATTAGCTGCGAATTGATCGTCTAGTGGTCAACATTAGCTTCATATTGATCGTCAAGTAGTCAACATTAACTCCGAATTGAATCGTCAAGTAGTCAACATTAGGTCCGAATTGATCGTCAAGTGGTCAACAATAGCTACGAATTGATCGTAAAGTGGTCAGCATTAGCTGAGAATTGATCGTCAATAGTTCTACATTTGCTTCGAATATATCGTATGGGTTGGCAGTATTAGCTGCAAATTGATCGTCAAGTGGTTAACATTAGCTGCGAAATGATCGTCAAGTGGTCAGCCTTAGCTGCGCATTGAGAGTCAAGTGGTCAACATTAGTTGATAATTGATCGTAAAGTGGTCGACATTAACTTTGCTTTTACCGTCAAGTGGTCAACATAAGCTGCGAATTGATCGTTATGTAGGAGAAAACAAGCTTCGAATAGATCGTCAAGTTGTTAACATTAGCTGCAAATTGATTGTCAAGTGGTAAACATTAGTAATGAATCGATCATCAAGTGGTCAACATAAGCTCTGAATTGATCGTAATGTGGTCAACATTACCTGCGAATTGATCGTCAAGTGGTCAGCCTTAGCTGCGCATTGAGAGTCAAGTGGTCAACATTAGTTGATAATTGATCGTAAAGTGGTCGACATTAACTTTGCTTTTACCGTCAAGTGGTCAACATAAGCTGCGATTTGATCGTTATGTAGGAGAAAACAAGCTTCGAATAGATCGTAAAGTGGTCAACATTACCTGCGAATTGATCGTCAAGTGGTCAACATTAGCTGAAAATTGATCGTCAAGTTGTCAACATTTGCTGCGAATTGATTGTCAAGTGGTCAACATTAGCTGCGAATTGATCGTCAAGTGGTCAACATTAGCTGCTAGTTGATCGTCAAGTGGTCAACATTAGCTGCTAATTGAACGTCAAGTGGTCAACATTAGCTGCGAATTGATCGTAAAGTGGTCAACATCAGCTCCGAATTGATCGTCAAGTGGTCAAATTTAGCTCCGAATTTATTTCAAAGTGGTTAACATTCGCTGCGAATTGATGATCACATCGTCAACATTAGATGAGGATTGATCCTCAGGTGGTCAACATTAACTTCGAATTGATCGTCAAGTGATCAACATTAGCTCTGAATTGAATCGTCAAGTTGTCAAAATTAGCTGCGAATTGATTGTCAAGTGGTCAACATAAGCTGCGAATTGATCGTCAAGTGGTCAACATAAGCTCCGAATTGATCGTCAAGTGGTCAACATTAGCTGCGAATTGAACGTCAAGTGGTCAACATTAGCTGCGAATTGATCGTCAAGTGGTCAACATTAGCTGCGAATTGATCGTCAAGTGGTCAAATTTAGCTCCGAATTTATTTCAAAGTGGTTAACATTCGCTGCGAATTGATCTTCAAGACGTCAACATTAGATGAGCATTGACCATTAACTTCGAATTGATCGTCAAGTGATCAACATTAGCTCCGAATTGAATCGTCAAGTTGTCAAAATTAGCTGCGAATTGATCGTCAAGTTGTCAGCATTAGCTGGGAATTCATCGTCAATAGGTAAACATTTGCTTGTAAATGATCGTCAAGTGGGCTGCATAAGCTGCGAATTGATCGTCAAGTGGTCAACATAGCTGCGAATTACTCGTCAAGTAGTCAACATTAGCTGCGAATGGATCGTCAAATAGGGGAAAATTAGCTGCTAATTTATCATCAAGTGGTCAACATTAGCTGCGAATTGATTGTCAAGTAGGAGAAAATGAGCTTCGAATTGATCGTCAAGTAGTTAACATTTGCTCAACATTGATGGTCAAGTAGTAAACATTGGCTGCAAATTGATTGTCTAGTGGACAACATCAGCTGCGAATTGATCGTCAAGAGGGCAATATTAACTGCAATTTATCGCCAAGTGAACAATATTCGCTGCGAATTGATCGTCAAGTGGTCATTAGCTGCGAATTGATCGTAAAGTGACCAACATTAGCTCCGAATTGATCGTCAAGTGGTCAACATTAGCTTCGAATTGATCCTCAAGTGGTCAACATTAGCCCCGAATTGATTTTCAAGTGTTAACATAAGCTGCGAATTGATATACATCATGTCAACTTTTACTGAGAATTCATCGTCAATAGCTCAACTTCGAATTAATCGTCAAGTGGGTAGCATTAGCTGCGAATTGATTGTCAAGTGGCCAGCATTAGCTGCGTATTGATCGTAAAGTTGAAACAATTAGCTGCGAATTGATCGTAAAGTGGTCAGCATTAGCTGCGAATTGATCGTCAAGTGGTCAGTATGAGCTGCGAATTGATCGTAAAGATGTCAACATTCGCTGCGAATTGATCGTAAAGTGATCAACATTAGCTCTGAATTGAATCGTCAAGTAGTAAACAAAAGGTAGGATTTGATCGTCAATACGTACTGAATACAATACTGAATTGATCGCCAACATTAGCTGCGAATTGATTGTCAAGTGGTCAACATTAGCTGCGAATTTATCTTCAAGTGGTCAACATTAGCTTTTAATTGATCGTCAAGTGCTTTACAGTAGCTCCGAATTGATCGTAAAGTTAAAAAATTAGCTGCGAATTGACTGTAAAGTGGTCAGCATTAGCTGCGAATTGATCGTCAAGTGGTCAGTATTAGCTGCGAATTTATCGTAAAGTTGTCAACATTAGCTCTGAATTGAATCGTCAAGTGGTAAACATAAAGTAGAATTTGATCGTCAATACGTACATATTTGCTCTGATTTGATCGCTAAGTGGGCAGCATTAGCTGCGAATTGATCGTCAAGTGGTCAACATTAGCTGCGAATTGTTGTCAAGTGGTCAACATTAGCTGCGAATTGATTGTCAAGTTGTCTACATTAGCTGCTAATTGATCGTGAAGTAGTCAACATTAGCTGCGAATTGATCCTCAAGTGGTTAACATTAGCTCCGAATTAATCGTTAGTGGTCAACATCATCTGCGAATTGATCGTCAAGATGTAAACATTAGCTTCGAATTGATCTTCAAGTTGTTTACATTAACTGCTATTTGATCTATAAGACGTCAGCATCAGCTTAGAATTGACTGTCAATACGTCAAGATCAGATTCGAATTGATCGTTAAGTGGGCAGCATTAGCTGCGAATTGATCATAAACTTAGCAGCATTTGCTGCGAATTGATCGTTAAGTGGCCAGCATTAGCTGCGAATTGATCGTCAAGTGAAAAACATTATCTGCAGTAAAGATAGAATCATTGATAAAATCTTAAGTTGAACGTGGTCAATATTAGTTGCGAATTTATCGTTAAGTGGTCAATATTAGCTGCGAATTGATCGTCAAAGGGTCAACAGAGGCTACGAATTTAATCGTCAAGGGGTCAACATTAGCTGCGAATTGATCGAAAAGTGGTCAGCATTAGCTGAGAATTGATCGTCAAGTGGTCAACATTAGCCTCAAATTGATCGTCAAGTAGTCAACATCAGCTGCGAATTGAACGTCAAGTAGTCAACATTGGCTGCGAATTGATCGTAAAGTTGTCAGCATTGGTTGTGAATTGATCGTACAGTTGTCAACATCAGCTGCGAATTGATCGTCAAGTAGAGGAATATTAGCTTCGAATTGAGCGTCAAGTGGTTTACATCTGCTCTAAATCGATCATCAAATAGTCAACATTTGCTGCGAATTGATTATTAAGTGGTCAACATTAGCTGCGAATTGATTGTAAAGTGGTAAACATTAGCTGCGAATTGATCGTCAAGTTGTCAACATTAGCTGCGAATTGATCGTCAAGTTGTCAACATTAGCAACGAATTGATCGTCAAGTGGTCAAAATAAGCTGCAAATTGATCGTCAAGTGGTCAACATTAACTGCGAATTTAGCGTAAAGTGGTCAGCATTAGCTGCGAATTGATCGTCAAGTGGTCAACATTTTCTTCGAATTGATCGTAAAGTAGTAAGAATTAGCTGCGAATCGATCGTCAAGTTGTCAACATTAGCTGCGAATTAGTCGTAAAGTGGTCAACATTAGCTGCGAATTGAACGTCAATTAGTGGAAAATTAGCTGCGAATTTATCGTAAAGTGGTCAACATTAGCTGCGAATTGATCGTCGAGTAGTGGGAAAATTAGCTTGGAATTGATCGTCAAGTTGTTAACATTAGCTCAACATTGATCGTCAAGTGGGTAACAGTAGCGGCGAATTGATCGGAAAGTGGTCAACATAAGCTGCAAATTGATCGTCAAGTAGTCAAAATTAGCTGCTAATTGATTGTCAAGTATCTAACATTAGCTGCGAATTGATCGTCAAGTGGTCAACATTAGCTGCGAATTGATTGTCAAGTTGGTAACATTAGCTGCGAATTGATCGTAAAGTTGTCAGCATTAGCTTCGAATTGATCGTCAAGTGGTCATTATTAGCTGCGAATTGATCGTCAAGTAGTACACATTAGCTCCGAATTGATCGTCAAGTTGTCAACATTAGCTGCGAATTGATCGTCTAGTGGTCAACATAAGATGCGAATTGATCGTCAAGTATTCAACATTAGCTGCGAATTGATCGTTAAGTATTAACTATTTGCTGTGAATTGATCGTCAAGTGGTTAACATTAGCATCGAATTGATCGTATAGTGGGTAACATTAGCCTCAAATTGATCGTGAAGTAGTCAGCATTAGCTGCGAATTAATCGTAAAGTTGTCAGCATTAGCTTCGAATTGATCGTCAAGTGGTCATTATTAGCTGCGAATTGATCGTCAAGTAGTCAATATTTGCTGCCGATTTAGCGTAAAGTGGTCAACATTAGCTGCGACTTGATCGTCAAGTGATGAACATTAGCTGCGAATTGATCGTCAGGTATTAGCGGCGAATTTATCGTCAAGTAGTCAGCATTAGCTGCGAATTTATCCTCAAGTGGTCAAGACTTGCAGCAGATTTATTGTCAAGTGGGTACCATTAGCTGCGAAGTGATCGTCATGTGGTCAACATTAGCTGCTAATTGATCGTCAAGTTGTCAACATTAGCTGCGAATTGATCGTCAAGTGGTCAACATTAGCTTCGAATTGATCGTCAAGTTGTCAACATAAACTGCGAATTGATCGTAAAGTGGTCAGCATTAGCTGCGAATTGACTGTCAAGTGCTCAGCATTAGCTGCGAATTGATCGTCAAGTTTTCAGCATTAGCTGCGAATCGATCGTAAAATTGTCAACATTAGCTGCGAATTGATCGTCAAGTAGTAAACATTCGCTGCGAGATGGTCGTCAAGTGGTCAAACTTAGCTGCGAATTGATAGTCAAGTGATCAACATGAGCTCCGAATCGATTATCAAGATGTCAACATTAGCTGCGAATTGATTGTCAAGTGGTCAATTATAGCTGCGAATTCATCGTCAAGTGGGCAGCATTAGCTACGAATTGATCGACAAGTGGTCAACATTAGCTGCGACTTGATCGTCAAGTAGTACACATTAGCTCCGAATTGATCGTCAAGTTGTCAACATTAGCTGCGAATTGATCGTCTAGTGGTCAACATAAGGTGCGAATTGATCGTCAAGTATTCAACATTAGCTGCGAATTGATCGTCAAGTATTAACTATTAGCTGTGAATTGATCGTCAAGTGGTTAACATTAGCATCGAATTGATCGTAAAGTGGGTAACATTAGCCTCAAATTGATCGTGAAGTGGTCAGCATTAGCTGCGAATTAATCGTAAAGTTGTCAACATTTGCCTCGAATTGATCGTTAAGTGGCTAGTATTAGCTGCGAATTGATCGTCAAGGGGTCAACATTAGCTGCGAATTGATCGTCAAGTGTTCAGCATTAGCTGCGAATTAACTGTCAAGTGGTCAACATTAGCTGCTAGTTGATCGTCATGTTGTCAACATTAGCTGCGAATTGATCGTCAAGTATTCAACATTATCTGCGAATTGATCGTCAAGTATTCAACATTAGCTGCGAATTGATCGTCAAGTGGTCCACATTAGCTGCGAATTGATCGTCAAGTGGTCCACATTAGCTGCGAATTGATCGTCAAGTTGTCAACATTAGCTGCGAATTGATCGTCAAGGTGTCAACATCAGCTGCGAGGTGATCGTTAAGTTGTTAACATTAGCTGCGTATAACTGTCGAGATTACCGGTAAGGTGTCAAGTTTTGCGACACCACAAGACTGTTCAGTGATCATTCGATACAGTTGTAAGACTGGATGTATAAACATATGTAATTTTTGATATATAGTTAAAAACGTACAACTATTTCTGTTGACTATGGAAGGAAGTCTTGCTTTAACTGTGTGAAAAGGGAAGAAAATAAGAGAAGGTGAAGAAGAACGAATGAACGGATTTCAATACACTGATTCCTTTTCATTTATTTTATTGAAGTTTCATTCTCTTGCTCATGGGAGCTGAACGATGAGAAGGGGATGAAACTAAGTGATAGTCAATTAAACCAATAAAAATGAATAACATTGTCTATTCTTTCTTATTTATCTTTTCATTCTTTTTTTTTTCGACAATTATGTTAATACTAAAATCAGATATAACAATAACAGTTTTTCACTATTAACAGTGGATTTAAATGGTTGACAGATTTTTAAATAAATCGAAATGCATTCTATGGATTTAATTTCGCAATGAAATTACTTTAAAATAGTTTTATTTATTTATTTATTCGTTTCATTTTACGCTATTGCATTTCAATTTCAATAAATATTCAGATAATAATAAATAAAAAATAATAATTTAACACATCACTCAATAAGTCCTGGGCCAGACACATTATTTTATAAAGTACTAACCTTCAAATGGCAATAACAACATTTGAGCTTAATCAGATTATTAGATTACAAATTACAGTTATTTAAGTGAAGCTACTATTGCATATTTTCAAAACAATGGAACCATCTGAGTTTCATGTGTTGATAAAGCATTAATGGGGAAAATACTATTCAATCATAGCAATGGCTTGATCAGTGTTGTTTAGACTTTTCTCAGTCAGAAATAATGGTTAAGAGATGGTGTGCTGACATTAAACATAGTCCTACAGACACAAATGATGTTGAACGTTCAGAGCGCCCACATTCGGCGGTTGTCCCGGAAAACATAAAACTTGCTTTGACTGATAATAAATTGAAGTTACGTAAGATAGTAGAGGAGTTGATGATATTAGTAGGCAAAGCAGTGTATTCACCACTTTGAATGAACATTTATCAATGAGAAAGTTGTGTTCAAAGTGGATGCCATGTTTGCTTACGTCGACGATTCAGAGCGTTGTTTGCAACTATTTCAACACAACAAAAAAGTGTTTGCGTAAATATGTGACAATGAATAGAACTTCACTTTGAAATCAAATCGGCAGTCAGCTAACTGGACAGCAGCAGGTTAAAATTATTCAAAGCGACCAACGATAAGCATCAGCAGGTAAGGTTTTGGCATCCGTATTTTAGGATGCGTACGATATTTTTGTTCATCGATTAACTTGAGAAAGGCAGAATCATCAATCGCAATATTGGTGCGTTTGAATGCAGAAATCGCCCAAAACGGCCCCAAATGCAAAAAACGGGCTCTTTCTATCAAGACAATTAAGCGTGTCGCAAGTCAATAGAATCGATGAGAAAACTACATGAATTGCACTTCGAATTGCCCATCCTATTTTCCAGCAACTACTGGCTACTCGTATTATGACAATTCAATTTTTATTCTCGCACAAGCCGTTTACCAGTGATTTATCGCTTGACGTCTAGTGACAAGAAGACTACGCAACATTCCAGTACTCTCCATATCATTCCAGTGGGCTCTTAGACTTTCCAAAGCAACTTTCCGTCATACCAACCGACGTTGAACGGAATAAGGAACATGAAGAAACTTAGAGTAATACCAATAATAGAAGTAGCACAGTGAAGAGTTCAGAAAAACCTGGATAAGGACTAGGAGAAATTGGAATGAAAATGCGTATTGACACCATACAATGCATTGGACTGATGAAAACAGCCGAAATATTAAAGTGAAACTATCGAATGCGGAAACTTTGGAGAAGGAGAATTATAGTATTTTCTTTAAATATTTACCCACATCTTCTCAGCTTTGTTGCATTTCTCTTAATATGCTACATCTACGCATCTCATGTTATTTGGCCATTTTTTTTCAACTTATCTGTCTTTTATCGGTGTCACCTGCTTATGTGGGTTAATTTCTGCGATCGATGATTTTTCTTAATATGCCAGATGTTTACATCAGTGCCGTGGTTTATATGGTCTGAACCTTCTCTTCAACTTCATTTTATTTCTAATGTATCCAGATTGTTGAACTGTATCTAGTGCACCTACAATTAGTGGTAATACGGGAGTTTTTATGTTCTACTGCCATTTACGTCTGGCATGTTTTCTAGTAAAATTTATTAGTTGGCAAGTATTTTCTTTTTTGCTGACTATTTTCACGGTTCGTTTTCTAGTTTGGATGAATTTGTGTGTTTGTATTTCAATGACCCATTTCATTTTCCAATAATTACTCTGGTTTGTGTTTGTATAATTTATTTGTAGACCCAAAGTGAAGTCATTTATACAGTTCCAAGTGGATCACTTTAGGATATCTATTTTCTTCCAGCCTACTATGTACATATGATGATATTTATCATTTCGTTCATTTACTCACAGAATCTACATTTGCTGTTTATATAAGTCTGGTTTATCTTAACGCTTACATAATCTGTTCTGGTTGCCATTTTTGCTATCAGGAGTAATTCTTTTCGTTTTTCTTTTCAAATGCCCTTTCCGTAGTAATGTCTATGTTTTTTCATGCGCAATTTCTTTGTTCAGTCATGTAAATAGGCCATGTAGTTGCTTCCCATCCCATTTCCCTTTAGCCGTTTATTTGTGTCCACTGTTATTGTTTCCCGTAGTTTGCATATTTTCACGGTTTATTTTTTCCGGTAGTAATCTCCTCTCTGTATGTTGTGTTATGTATACTTACCAGTCCTCTTTTTCCTTCATTCTTTTTTATATCAAGTGCTTCAACATCATCCTTCGGCTATAATACTTTTTGCGAAATCATAAGATTCCTAAATTCTTCTTTTGTCTAGTGCATGAAAGATCCTTAATATATTACCAAAGTATTGCCATGTACTTATTCCTTTTATTTTCTTTCTAATATATATTTCAGTTTCAATAAGTGTTCTCGTTCTTCCTTGATATTCTCAGTTATTTATAGTAATTTGATGATGTTCGATATAGAATGCCCTAGTATTTATAATTAAGACGTTCATTAATTGCTTTTATAGCTTTACTTCCCAATTGTGTCGCTCTATACCTTCGTTATTACGAGTTCCCCTTTTTACTTTCAAGTAGTGCCCATTTTCTTTCCAGAATACTATTTCTATATCCTGACTAAAGATTAGTAGTAGTAGTAGTAGTAGTACTGTTGGTGATGGTCATAGCAGTAGTACTGGTGGTGATGGTATATTAGTACCATCACCACCACCAGTACTACTCCTATAGTAGTAGTAGTAGTAGTAGTAGTAGTAGTAGTAGTATTTTATTTACTCACTACAATTTTTCACACATTATCAGTGTTGCTCACTGACAATAAGTGGTGTTCCCTGGAGTCTGGTTGACAACAAGTCTCACAAGAGTTCAATGATCCTCTGCCTTTTTCGATAAAAGTTGCAAATTATTTTGCGTTATTGCAAAAACCATTTACCATTGATTTCTCGCTAGGAACGATCATTGGATTTTTCCGGAATCTGAGTGGCAATAATCGCCCCCAAGGTTCCAGTGGAGGTGTGGGTGGTGCTTCCCTTCCTCGGTCTTTCTATCCTTCTTGACTCATTATGACCATTTTATGTGTTACTAACGTAGGCTGGTACCTCCACATATTTATGTGCGTGTTTTCAGAGGATGTGATTATGAAATTTCTGACAGTTTCAGTTCCCTTGAACTTGTGTTATAATCTTTCTATATTTTTGTGTTATATTTCTTTGTTGGTTTCCGCATTCGATGATTTCACTTTAATATTTCGGCTGTTTTCATCAGTCCAATGCATTGTATGGTGTCAATACGCATTTTCATTCCAATTTCTCCTAGTCCTTATCAAGGTTTTTCTGAACTCTTCACTGTGCTACTTCTATTATTGGTATTACTCTAAGTTTCTTCATGTTCCTTATTCCGTTCAACTCTCGCAAATTAAATGAATTTGCTTGGTTTTCTGTTTCCTTGATCTTGACCCTGTGACCTCCTAGGACGGCGAAATCTACGATTTTTCAGGCCATTTCCATTCTACTTAATTGTTATCATTATTACGTCTGGTCTTGCTAGGGTGAATTTGTCCATGCTCACCGAGAGTTATCTACAGGCCTGCTGGCTCGAAAATGACGTCATTGCATTGCGTGTCAAACAATGGCATTTCGACTTCTCCATTCACTAAATAACCCAAAAATTTAAGGAAATCAACCAATTTTAATGAACTTTTCAGTATTTATTGATTAATGATCACGGAATATAATAAATCCATTACTTCATTAGAAAGCTTGGTGCAAATGTATTATTTCCTGTAAACAAAAAATAGTTATCCAAAATGTCAAAACATTTCGCCTTCTCCATTCACTAAATAACCCATCAAAATTCAGGAAATAAAACAATTTTAATTAAATTTTCAGTATTTATTAATTAATGATCACGGGATATAATTAATCCATTACTTCATTAGAAAGCTTAGTGCAAATGTATTATTTCCTGTAAACAAAAAACACCTTTACTAAAGTTATCCAAAATAGCAAAACATGTTGACCATACGATATTGTAAATATTTAAAACAAAGCATTAGAAAACTTTAAAAATTGCATGTAAAAAAGAAAAGAAAGGAACACGATTCAATTTATCCTGAAACTGATCTTTATTCAATATAAATTGAAAGAAAATAATAATTCACGATCAAATACTGCAAAATAATGAATTATGAATTTCAGGAACAAATAATTAAATAAACTAACAAATTAAAAACAAACGATGAATAATGTTAAAAATGTAAACAAACAATAATAAAAACAAACGATAAGTTAGTTTTAAAAATGAAAACAGACGATAAATTAAAAGAATAAAACAAAATAAATCCAAACAAATAATGTAAATACAAACAAACAAAGTTACTAGTGCAGAAATATTTTTTACTAGTGCAGAATCTTTTTTTAAAGTCAAACTTATAGAAAATAGTTAGTAGAATGTTTCTAATTTTCTTTATCTGTTTAGCTTTTTCTTACTGATGTGATCATTTTTCATATCACAAAAATTGTTCAGTATAGAATTGGAGGAACTCCAGATAATCATTCTTTCTATTTTTTCAATATTGTGAGTCAACATGAAAAAGAAGATTATCATCTGCCAAAACATTCAATGTGATAAACATAGCTAATTTTCTCTGATGGACTGACTTAAGAAAGGAAGAATTTTTAACAAGTTTACATATAACAATATAATAATAAATAACAAAATTCTTTGTTACATCACTGGGATATAACAGAGAACCTCTGTTAATCCCTTGAAAATACAGGTTTACCTCTTCCGCATCATCTTTTCCAGATACTAAAATCTTGCAGCTATTGCATTTAATTTTCTTAAAAACTTCATAACGGCTAAGTATAATATAACAGGGATTACTTCTCTGCACTGATTAACATCATGATCTGTTACATCTATGTTAAATTTATAAACATCTAGCTGTTGCTCCCTTGCCATTTCATCCCAGTTAGCTTCTTGTAAATTCTTCAAATCAATATTTCGGTTATTAAGTGGTAGGCTCAGTTTTAATACTGACAACATTCTGAGTTTCTTCTCACATTCAAACACTTGACGTATAGAGACATTATACTGATCCCTACTCTGTTACCGGTACTGGCCAAACCTTGCCTCTAGGTTATCTGTTTGAAACTTGCCAGGTAATATATACGTCATGTTTATTTCTTTTATGCAATACTTAGTCAGTTCAAGAATTGCATATGTGGTATGATGTAATAGTGTAAGTTTCCTTTGTTAATTTCCCAGTTCTTTCAGGAATGCTATTCCAACATTCTAACCAGTCACAGAATACAGAGAGAAATCTATGATTTTCTTCATTTAATTTAAGTCGATTAGCATATTCATTGTTAAGCCGACAACCTTTATATGGTGTTTTTACATTCATTTTTGTCCACCAAATATAAAATATCTTTATGTATTCTGCAGTTCCTGCAAAGTTGGCCAAACATTTCTGTTTTCATAAGGTCAGCAATCCCTGAATAGTGTATCCATTGAAAATTTGCAGAACCAAAGTAACATTTTGCCTTTCAAGATTAGTGGGAGAAAGGGCCTTTGAAGTCAATTTGTAACAATATTTCAAAAGTGATTGAGATTCCAGGTCATAAAGTGTGTGTAAGCTAGAAAATGGGGCACTTTGGATGTTATCTAATTCATGATTTCCATTATGGCAAAGCTTTGGGCACATCATGCATTTACTTGCATCTTTTTGGCCAAGCCAGTTGTTTCTAATGCATTTTAATATATGTAATGAGTCGAATAAGAAGAAAAGAGGTCTAGAGTTTAGCACTAGATGTGGATATACAATTGAAAGCTTTGCTGGGTTACAAAAGAAAGACATAGCTTTTGTATTTATTGCATTATTATCTGTTATAACAGATAATACTCTAAAGCCTATCTCCTCTAAACCAATTATTAAACGTTTGATTATGTCAAATAAGTTCTAAGCTCGATAATGGAATCACCAACTCTTATCTTGCTATTAAGTAAGAGATAGGTACGTGCAAAATCAAAGGCCGATCCCCAAAATGTAAAAACATTTTGACCCTCCCTTCAAACTTCAGGAAATCAACTAATTTTAATGAGATTTTCAATATTTATTAATAAACAAGCACAGGAGAATATAGTGAAACCATTTTTTTAAATCTTAGTGAAAATGTATTATTTTTTTAAATAAAATACACATTTACTAAAGTTATATTTTTTATATATAAAAAAAATCCATGAATTTTTTTTAATGAAATTTAATTAAAATAAAAAGATTTTTTTTTAATTATTTCGTATATATTACAAAAAATGCCCCTAAACTCCGTGTTAATAAAATCATTATACCTCGAAGAAAAATTAATTTTGTTAATTAAACATTGAACAAAGCATTGTTTAATCAACATTTTTTTTGCTGAAAATATTTATTAAATATGCCGTTATTATTTCATTTATTTAATCTACAAAAGTACAGAGAAAAGATCAAATATACTACACTTAATAAGACATCGAAAAAAGTAATAAAAAAGCTGGAAACAATAATTATTGGCTATACACTACTTTTTTTATCAAATAATGAATAAGTAATTTTGATTTGTTTATATATTTTTTTTTAATTCAAACTTACTACACTATATTTAGTCGGTGTAAACATATCTCGCTTTATTGCGTGTATCCATATTTGCCGTAATTCTTTCTCTTTTGGAAATCCAAACACTGAGACTTTCTGTTTATTTTCATAATTGCCCTCGCAATGAGGAACGGCGCATGCAGTAGGCATTTTAACTTTGTGAATTATGAAATTAAATTTTAAAAAAGGTGCAAAATTAAGTTAACCAACGACAATGACGTCAGGGGGCAAGAAGTTAGTTGTTTGGCCTGTAGTTAACTCTCGGTGGTCTCGGTTTGTCTGTGTGCACCTCCAATACTATATCCGGTTTGTTCCTGTACTTTTTGTCTGCATATTCAAAGTACAGACGGTTGCATTGTTCCCAGTGGACTTCCTTTCTCACGCAATTGTGTCTTTTTATATTCTGATGGGGCTAGTTTGCTGCATTCATTTATTATGTGGTTTATTGTTTCGTCTCTTAGTCAACAGAGTCTGTTCTTCTGTACAAGTGTCACTTTCGTAACCATGGCCATGTATTTTCGCATATCTCTTCTCTGAATACTCTTATACACCGCTTATGAAGCTGTTTCTCTTTCCATTTTTGCTTCCTACACAGTTTTGTTTCCAGTTTTCCTGCTGTTTGTATCTTCATTTTACTCGTGCCTCTTGCAGCGATGATCAGCCTTTCTGTGAATTTAGTTATTTATTTTTTCTCATTCGTTTTTTGTTGTTTTACATAGAGGCTGTTAGTATCATTCCTATGGTGTAGTGTATTCTACATTGACATTAGTTTCCTATTTTTTATCCAAATACTTCAGTTTTTCTTTTGTCCAGCCTGTAAAGAGTCAACAATATCTTACAAGAGATACTGTCCAGGTATTTGTTTCTACTTTAATTCACACCAAAAAAGACACAATGCAACTCAAACGTAAAAGGCTACTGTATATTAGGGACCATAGTTCCTGGACTGTACCGACATGCAGAAATTTAATTGTAATGTAAACAAAACATTACATTTAAATTTCTTCATGTCGGTACAGTCCAGGAACCAGTTCTATTAAAGTAGAAAGTCCTCTGGCATATGGGGACCTACACAGTGAATTAATGGGATTTATCTAATTGTCAAGTGCATTTACGTCGAGGGGAAACCAGAGCAGCAAGGTCATCTGAGCACATTCCATTGAAGTACATGTAAAACAAGAACAGGGCGATACTGTCCAGGTATTTATTCTTTGTATGAGGTTTCGACTATATACTTTTGTTTCTAAGAGTTTTTTCTTTTATCGTTCCCAGATACTCTTCCAATATTCTCTTTCCTATGTGTTGATTGGTCGTTTCTGCTTTATAAACCTCATCTCGTTTCGATAGTTCTGTCTTCCGCTCTTTCAAGTTATACCCTTTGCGTTTCTACTAGTGCACACTTTTCAATTACGAATTCCATTAGTGTCGTCTTCATCAATCTCGGGTCCTTTTCATTCTTCAATTTACTAAAGTTATTCTTTCATGTTTTACTGTTCAAATTTGTCTTTTTTCTTTGCTAGTATCTTTTGTTCTAGTTCTTTTTTTTTCTTGTTTAGTCTGTCTTCTTTGTTTGCCATCTTTTTTGTCAACCATCGTTTTATGTTCTTTTGTATTTTTTTTATTTGGATTTCCAATCTGTCGGTCCATTTTTTTGAAGAGGTTTGTTTCTATTTTTAATTTCGTAATTACTGATTTATCCCCTGCATGAATTTAGTAGTTTATGTCTGAAATAGTGTATGTTGAGATGTATGGGAGGAGTCTGTTCACCTTTTCTGCTTCTGGATTCACTTTATTATATTCTTTGTTTATTAAGAGGGGGAGTTTCGTTTTGTTCTCGTTCATAATTTCTTTTATATGTTCGACCTCAGCTGCCTTTTTCTCGGTGAGTTCTGTTATCTCATAGTCATTAATTTCTGCAGCTACGGTGTTTATGTTTTGACAGAGTGTTTCAATTGAGTGATGTTTTCTGATGTTCTGTAACATCGCTTATCTAATTTTATTTTTATTAGTTCCAGCTACGCGAAACATACTCACTTAAGGATGTGTTTGGCTTGATCTGAAATTTTCTGTTTCGTTGGTTTCGTTCGTCAACATGTACCCTAGTTTATTCATGCGATTCAGATAGCCTCTTTGTTGGATGTTGCTTTTGTAGTAGGATTCAATCACTAGCATATTTCTATTTTTTCCTCTGAGTTATTTTTATTTGCCGCATTTGTCATAACTATTTACCAGTGTAATTTAAATGTGCTTTTGTCACAGGAATAGTGAACCTTATCTCTTACATCCGTGAGGTATAAGGTTCACTATCAGACGCACATAAAAAAGAAGTGAGTTACAACAAAACGAGACTCAGCTACACAGAGTCAAACAAGGACGTAGATTTAAATACACATGTACTTAGAGTTAAACACTTAAGGAGTAGTGAAGGCTGGCTTTTTCTTCATTTTATTATCATTAATAGTAGTAGTAGTAGTAGGAGGAGGAGAAGGAGGAGGAGGATTTTATTATACTAATGAGTCACCCCTTATCCAAGCCAAACGACACTCGAGGATAAGGATTGATGAGATTGTCAGTTGGATGATGAACAAAACTATGAGAATATTGGAAACGACGGGTAGGGTGGCCGAGTTGCATTACTTAAGAGGATGGTTCGCAAGTATTTGTTGACTTGAAGACGATCATGTTGTAGTTAGCAGGGAAGAAGTCCTGTGGTTTGTGTTCCACAGATGCGAAGTTCTATGAAAGAACGTCCGTTCATGTAATTCCTGTTTTTTACGGTACACGGAGGAAAAAAATGTATTTATAGTGATGGTAGGTGGACGATTTTTTGCTATAAATGTTTTACAGGAGGGTAGAGTTTTTTTCCACATTGTGTCTTACTCTGCTCTCGTGGGGAGGCAGCTAAATAAAACACACTTAATTACATACATCATAACTAATATTTTTCTACAAAACAAATAGGTTGATATTGTAACTTTAAAACATATAATCGGCATCGCTTTTCTTTACATGTTTTTATTTTAATAACTTCTGTAAAGAAAATAGTTTCAGATTGTTAATGATTAAAATAATAAACCAAGTGTTGTCTTTAAAATCCATGATGCAACACACAATTTAACTATTTCTCATGAATTAATTCTTGTTTTGTTTTTAATTAATATTTGATTAAGTTTAGTTCCAGCATAAATCAGATCGTGTTCGTGTATTTTCCTTTTTTAATGCAATTTTTAAAGTTGTTTTAATACTTTTTAAAAAGCTATCATTCATCATCAACAGCCTGTCTTCTCGGCATGTCTCGCTTACACCAAATTGTATGATGTCGTGTTCAATTGAACAAACCTTCATACTTTACGAAGCTACTGTCCAATTCGGTAGTAACTTCTAAATTCGAAAAAGACCAACGTCATAATTTCGCTAGTAGTCGGCATTTTCTGGACTACCCAGAATATACACTTTTCTTTAGTAAAGATTGTTTTAGAATTATTAAAATTTCTCGATCTTGTTTTGGGTGCAAGGTTCATCAACTACATTCCGTTAGAACTCTTCAACGTCACTTAAACATTTCCCTTTTTTCTTTTTTTCTTTGTATTTATTAACGCTTTTTTCCAATTTTGATTTTAATTTTCTAATGTATTTCTTTAAAAAGTTGTCAGATAAAAATAGTTATTCTGTAAGTTTCTTTTCTTTTTAATATAAAATATTATCGTTTAATGAACTCTTATGATGAAGCCGCATATAAACGCAATTTTAATAGTTTTTTTCTGCATTTCATCAGATAAACTATTTTATATTTTGGTTCAATATAATTTCTGGAATTTTTGCGATTACATACTTGACTTATTTATAATCGATTATTTTCTAGTTTTAATGTGTTTATTCTGTTTACGTGTCGTTATATTTCTACGTTAGATATATTGTTGTAGTTACCGTTTCCCAATAATTTGTTTCTTTTATACAATGAAATTGCGAATTTTTTCATCTAAAATTGATAGCTTTCCTTCTGAATAAATCTGTGTGAGAAGAATTACTTTTATATAAACTACAATTTTAGATGTATGCGAAGGTGTGTGGTGTTTCGCGTAGGCAAAATAAAAATATTTTAAATAATTCAGTTTAGTATATCGCTAGAATATAGGAATGAATGCCTCCTCTTCAAAGGCTTCCATTTAATTTCGAACGTCGAGGGAAAATGAAGCCATGTTTCTGCTGAAAAGAAAGGACAGTTTTTTTCTTTGTCGCTATCTTCTTTTTTGGATTCTTATTTCTCGCATATTTTTAATTTTATTTTTATTATTATTTTTTTATTCTCTTTTGAGAATTCTTCGTTTTTTATATTTTTTATTCATTCTTTTCTTTTTTTCTTTTTATTCTTCTGTTTGTGGTCTACTATCTTTTTCCTCCTCTTTCTCTTTCGTGTTTCTTTCCAACTTTCTATTGTGTACGACTTTATTATTTTAGTAGCAGAAAACTTCATGTAGTAATGTTTTATTCGTTTTTAATCTCCTTTGTCGTACTCTTCTTTTTATCTTCATTGTTAATTTTCATCTTATTTATCGTTCTTCTTCTTCTTCCCCTTCTATTTTTTCTTCTTCTTCCTGGTGACATTTTTTTTTTTGTTATTTATCGTTCTTCTTCTTCCTCTTCTTCTACCTCTTAATCTTTTTCCCCGTTGTTGTTTCTTGTTTTTCTTCCTCTTGTCACCTACGTTTTTATTCGTCATCTTGGTACCATCTGTTTCTTTTTCTACTCTTCTTCGTCTTCCTTCTTCAACTTCTATGTTTATAGTTTTATTATTTTCCTTCTCAAAATAAAATTATTATTCTTCGTAATCTTTTAGCCCTTGTCTATTTCTACATATCTTCATTATCTACCTCGTCTTTCGTCTTAGTTTTTTGCTTTAGTACGTTTTTCTTTTTCTTCGTCTGTGATTTTCCATCGTCTAACTTTTTTGTTGTTTTCTTCTAATGCCTGTATATCTTTAATCTCAAGCAAACCAGACGAAATATGTGGTCCTATACTGCAATTACCACATGCTTTCTGATTGGGTGCTCTATCAATCGTTTCGCATGTTTTAACTAAAACTAATATTGTTACTCAACATTCGACACGAATAATGGCGAGATCAAATCTCCTTTTTCACAAATCGTTCAACTACGTAGAACTGAAGATAATGAAATATATGCAATTTGAAATTCAATTTTCTTCCTTTCCTTTTTTCCTTGCGGTTAGAAACGCTCGACGAGCAATGAGATAAATCTTCTGCGATTCTACATTTCAGAGTTTCAGCAGAGGCGTCATCTTTGTTTCGTTTTTAATATGGTGAAATAAAATATCTTAAAATCGAATTAAAGTGATTTTACAAAATATTAGAAACATCTAAACGATAATATAAAAACAAATTTTTGGGGCTTTTATCAAGATCATTCTCATCATTCTCATCTTTGTTGATCTGTATATATATATATATATATATATATATATATATATATATATTCCCTTTATACCAACATTATTCGGCTACTCATTTGCAGACATATTTCGATCAGTGCAAGGGCTAGCTAGACCTTTTTGTCTGCATTAGATAAAACCTTATATCTATATATATATATATATAGAGAGAGAGAGAGAGAGAGAGTCATCCACAGACTGTTTCGCTGTTTCACAGCTCTTCAGTGTCGCTAGACTAGCACCTCTCTGAACCATCAACCATCTAGTTGACAGTCGGCAGTTCTTACCATTAGGTTACGGGAGAAGCACTCGTGAATGATATCCACAATGTCTATTTATATGAACGTGCTCAATTTGTTTATTTACGAAGAGCGTTGCATTACGCTAAGAAGCAGCAGGGCACATCACCCAACGACAGTGCACGACCCGAGAAAGGGAGCTTATATAGTCATAAACAGACAGACTGTTTCACTGTATCGCTGCTCTTCAGTGCGGCTCGACTATATATATATATATATATATATATATATAGAGAGAGAGAGAGAGAGAGAGAGAGAGAGATAGATAGATAGATAGATAGATAGATAGATAGATAGATAGATAGTGTTACACCGGCCGTTCTTACACAGGAGAAACTACACCGGTTGTCACTATAAATAGTGCGAGTCACCAGAGACACAAAAGACAAAGCACAGTCTTACCCCCGAGTGAAGACTGCGTTTGGATATTACTTTGGCGATTTTCTTTTTCTTGTTAGTAAGTGTGCGTTATTTTTCTCGTTACCTTGTTTTATTTGTTTAAATTGTTACCTCGGACTGTTATTATTATCGTTAAAGTTTATTGAAGTTTTTTTCCCCACGTTTTTTTTTTGTTTTTTTTTCACTTTTTTTTTTCGTTTTTTTTTCTCCTTTGTTAAAGTTATTAGTCATTATGGCTACGTCTGGCAAACCTGCTAATAACATGGAAAATGATGATGCTACTGAAGTTGGGTGGATAAAACCACCAAAAATAATTATTAATGTAAAAGAATTTATAGAGAAAGCTAAAACTTATGCACACTTAATAACCAATAATGGATTATTAATTGACCTCCCAAAATTGGAACAGATTAAAAAAAGAAGTATGGTTATGTTTGTCATGGATAAAAAACTTTAAAAAACGATTCGTGCGTCTGCTGATTTAATTTGTAAATTGTTGGCTACTGTTGGATTTAAACCGCAACGTATTATTAAATGCCGCGGTTACAATACGTAGAACGCGCTGTTTCCCGACGAAGAAACGTGCTTAAAACTATCGCAGACAGAGATAATAACTCAGGACTATATCTTAAGAACTGAATACATGGGAAAACGACGAACGGCGGTAACTATTTTTAATGTACCATTTCACGTAGATGGAGAACATCTGGGGGCCTTCCTCATGAAGTTCGGCGAAATAACTAGCGTCAACTTCGACGAATACCCAGGAACCTGGATTTTTGAGATCCTGCTGGATAAGAAAGGTTTTGATACGATGCCGTATTATATTAAAATTGGGGAGGACAATTTACACGTAATAGTGGCCGGCAGGAAGCCAGTTTGTTGGACGTGTGAACAAGTGGGTCATCTCACATATGACTGCCCGCAGAGGAAGCCAGTAATTACAAATACCAGACCAACGGTAACTAAAACAAGAGTCGGCCAGCACTTGGGGGTACCACTGACCCAAAAAACAGCGTCACCCCCAATGTCATCCTCAAAGTCACCTGTTCATGCCCCAGTTTGCGAGGAGGAGCCCGATTCGGATGGAGGCGAATGGTTTATAGCAACTGGAAAAAAAACACCAAGCCGGGAAACTTTAGAAAAATTAAGGATCCCGGCAAAGACAGCTACATCGCCGCTAAGGCATTAAAAAAAGTTAGATAAAGAAAGATTTGAGACGGAAAAAGCTAAAATGGCCCCCACGAAAGTCCAAGCCCACAGTCCCCAACTAGTTCAGCCTCTCAAAAAATTAACCCCCAGACTAGCCCTAAACCCCACAAAAGACCTCATCAAAAATAGACCAACCTCCAAACCGATGCCTCCTCCAATCACAAGCTCCATCAAGGATAGGGAATACAAACTTATCCCTTTGTCTCCAATTAAAAAAATTATATCTCCAAGACCTTCCCCCTTTGTCTCCCCTCAGCTTACCCCTAAAAGTACTCTCCCTACTTCCCCTAGGAAACAGCCTTCTCCCATCCCATCACTCTCCCCTCCCCAATGGAAGAAATGCCTCCTCCACCAACCCCTGCAACCCAGAAGAGGCAAAGAAGCCCCTCACTCGAGAGGACAAGAAAAAAAACGGCATTTCTGCCTGGCAAAGATTTGTGTGTTGTCACCGAAGGCCTGGCGAATGCCGCAAAAAACATTAAACATACTAATCTAAAAAAGTTGCTTAGAGAAGTCTGTAGAAGATCCCCTCAACTTTCCCAATGCAAATCATGTACTGACTGTAATCAGAAAGAAACCTGAGGCCAAGGGACTTTGGCAAATGCTGGGGGAGGCAAACAATATTTTTAAAATAAATAAGCCTATGGCAATTTTTAAAAATGAGGAACTTGATTGCATGAGCAAAGATTGTGTTGGGAGGGCCCCCGTTTGGTTACACCCATCCCTCTACCGAATATCCAAGCTAACATATCCTTTGGATGTTGGCGGTATCTCTTACACCGGAGAGATTACAGAACAGATGGCCATGCATTCTTTTGGGGGAGCCGTCGGCACTCTGACCTCGTCAATGTTCGTTTCTGGAACCCAACCCTAAGATATTCTCAATGGCTCTCCTTCTAGCAAGTGTGAATGTCCGGAGGCTGAGGGCCCACTTACGTAAATTTCGTATTGCACTGGATCTTCAGCAGCTTGGAGTGAATGTATGTTGTATTCAGGAAACCCACTTGGTTTCAGGCGACCATTTGGGTGCGTTGGCTAGGCGTTTTCATGTCTATTCAGCGTACTTCGATTCTCGCTCAAGAGGTGTATCCTGGCTGATAAGTAAATCATTAGATGTGTCGTGTGACCCTTACTTCATGAATCCGGAAGGAAGGATATGTGTTTTGGATGTTACCATAAAGGATAAGGCATTTCGGCTCATCGGGGTTTATGCGCCCAATCGCCCCAGTGAGCGTGCTCCCTTTTTTCGGCGGATTGATCAATTCATGAATACATCTCGGACGGTAATTTTAGCAGGAGACTGGAACGCGGTCTTGGACCCTGATTTAGATCGTAACACGGATAGGGGAACTAACGATGATAGGGATGCTAAAGTATTTCGCGAATTTCTCGATAGGTTCGATCTTATCGATAAATTCCGGAATGAGAAGCCCCTTGATAGAGTATGGACTTGGACAGCTAGGCGCGGCTCCGGTTCGGGACAGCTCTCGAGTTATCTCGACCGGTTCTTTATTAGGAGAGTCGGCGTAGAATTATTACAATGTCCAAGTTTTCATAATATAGTTTACTCGGATCACAGACTCGTTCGGGTTCGAGTAAACTTAGATAGACCTAAGCCTAAATTAGCGGGTTACTGGAAGCTCAACACTTCGTTGTTCGAGGTGAAGGGCTTCCAGGAACAATTAGAACTAACCCTACAGCGGGAATTGACGGGGGCTATCATTGAGAGTAAGAGGTGGAATAGTCTTAAGGATTTAATTAGGTCCTTTTCTGCCGATTTTAGCAGACGACTCAATCTAACAACTAGGGCAGTTAAAGTGACACTAGAATCTAGATTAGACCGGGCGGTGGAGGTGGGTGATAGCGTTAAAGTTACCATAATTAAGGCAAAGCTGGCGTCCTTGACTACTAAAGAACACCAAGCTTTAGTAATTAGGGCTAGGATAAAAAGATTGCCCATGGAAACATCAAATATGGCTGCTCAACTGCGTGCAGAAGAACGTAGACAAGCTACCGATCGACATATCGCCCGTATCTCATTGCCGGATGGGCGTCTCGTGACTACAAACGAAGGTATTCTGGAGACGTTTCGTTCTCATTTCCAGGATCTCTTTACCAGGGAGCCCAGTTTGTCATTAGTACAATTCGACCCCTATCTGGCTGACTTTCCTCGTCTCGAG
Organism: Sepiola atlantica; assembly: GCA_963556195.1. NCBI lineage: Eukaryota > Metazoa > Mollusca > Cephalopoda > Sepiida > Sepiolidae > Sepiola > Sepiola atlantica. The sequence goes on from OY744541.1 coordinate 57,768,321, forward strand.
GCGACTGAAGCGGCTAGGTGCGAAGGTTGTATAACAGAGGATGAAGTTCGGGAAGCGTTAAGGCGAGTCGGCCTTAACAAGTCTCCCGGGATCGATGGTTTGCCCTACGAGGTGTATTTGAGGTTGTCGCCCTTTTTTGTTCCCTTACTGACTGCTTTATTTAACTCGTGGTTTAGGAATGGGACCATCCCCCAGCACTTAACCATGGGTATTGTGAAGTTGTTACGTAAAAGCAAAACTGGTGGGGATGGGTGAGATAATTTTCGGCCCTTAACAATGCTAAATGCAGAGTTAAAGATTTTGGCCAAGATCTTAGCCAATCGACTGCAGCTTGTATTGGCTCGTCTTATAAGCCCGGAACAGACTTGTGCTGTAAAGGGCAGGACGATTCAAGACAATTTGCACTCGATACGCTTGATCTTAGATAAAGTCGACACTGAAGCCGCGCTGATCAATTTAGATCAGTCCAAAGCATTCGATAGGGTTGACCATCGTTATTTAGAGGCTGTTTTGTCTGCGGCCGGTTTTGGCCCGCAATTTCGCTCTTGGATTCGCCTCTTGTATACGAACCCTGTGGTACTGGTAGAGGTGAATGGTATGAGGTCAAGGCCCTTCAGTTTATCCAGAATACTTCGTCAGGGATGTCCATTATCACCGATGCTCTATGTGCTTGTGTTGGAGCCCTTCCTTCACAGGCTAAGGGTGACTCCGGCCCTTAATGGGATTACTTTGCCTGGTGATTGTACCAGGTTGAAGTACTCCGCCTTTGCCGACGATTTGAATGTGCTTGTAACGAGCAGTGCCGAGATAAGCGTCGTCGACAGAGAAATCAGACTGTATGAAACGATAACAGGGGCCAAAATTAACTGTGACAGGTCTATTGGCTTGCGCATCGGCGCCTGGAAGGGTGTTCCCTTGCAGGGGCCCTTCAGCTGGACAGACGGACCTTGCAAGCTACTCGGCGTCTGGTTCGGTCCCGATCTTCAGCTGGAGAAAAATTGGTCGGAAGTGTTGAAAGCGATTCGGGACGCAGCTAGTCTGTGGACCCGTAGAAATCTTTCATTAAAGGGGAGATCGGAAGTGTGTTGCTCACACATCTACCCGATCATCCTATATCGTCTATCGATACTCCCACTCCCGTCGGATACGCTGCTGGAAATGCAGCGGGTTCTTTTCAAGTTCTTGGTAAGGCCCCTATGGTCTGTCGTGAGATCTGTTATCTCCATCCGTCTGAAGGCGGTCTAGGTATGCCATGTATAGAAATCCGTCAGCACACCTTGAGACTATTCTACCTAGATCGAATGAGGTCACAAACTGACGGAAGCGGTGTCTTCTGGATGGAAGACACCAAGAAAGCATTCCCTGCTTTTAAAAGTGTGCACTTGGACGAGGGGGGCACACAGGTTGCCCCGAGGTGAGTGTTCATTTTTTCGCGAATGTAGACGCGCTTTGAAGTTTTTCTCAAGGGTGAAAGAGAGCCTCTCTGACACCCTGCTGATGTCCCGGAAGGCAATATATCGGGTCATGATGAGGGGAACCTTTCGAGATGTTAGGATTGAGGGGCTCGGTTTGTCGAGGGGGGAGCTACGCTCAATCTGGCCTTGGACGCCTGGGTTAAGGTGCTTCGATAATGACGAGGCATCATTGATCTGGCTGATGATAAGAAATGCCCTCTGGGTTCAGAAGAAACTTCATTCAGCTCGCTTGGCAAATTCGCCGACTTGTCTTAGGTGTGGTTACGAGGACGAGACCTTGGTTCACGCCTTCGTTACTTGCCGTATAGTCGTGCCGCTGATCAGGCTTGTTTCTGGATTCATGGTTCGTATTCTTGGCGTATCTTCTTTCAACCTGGAACCTATTAATGTATGTAGCAATTGGGCTCCGACAAGTGATAGGATAAAACGATTTTTATTTTTAAGCTTACTAGCAGTCATGAGAGATACGATATGGAAGACTCGAATGAAGACAGTCTACGGAGCTGAGACCTACGCTCCTCTCGACCTTATTGCAATTTTCAAATATTATCTGAAAGCACGCATTAGGGCGGAGAGAGTGAGACTCTCTTCGGCAGATTTTGGTGAAAGGTGGGTGAGAGGTGCACGACCGTGTAGAGTGAGTGGTGCTAGAATAGAGTGGTATTTAGACGTACCTTATGTAGAGGATTTTGGGTTGCAAAACCGAACATTGACATTTTAAGTTAAGACTAAGACAGGTTTTAGTTATTATAAGTTTAATAACTTAGCTAGGGCGTGAATGATTTCATTATGGCCTTTTTTTTTTTTTTTTTAGCCCGTCCCCACCTAGGTGACAGAGCACTAGATTTGTCAGGATGCAGGTCACACTTCGGAATTTTCGAAGGAGGTGTTGTTAAATAAAGGGTTGGGACCTGCATCAAACCTTTTTTCGAGTGTTTTCGTTTCGACTGGCAAATCTGTGCATCTGCCACAGTTTAGTAACGGGGGGTCTTTTACTAATTTTTTTTTTTTTCTCATTGTATATATTTTCATTTATTGTTTTTGTATATAGTGTTTTATCATACCCCCCCCCCCCCCCGTTGCATATTTGTAAATATGGGTTTTAAGTAGGTTATTCATGGAGTGATTTCTTTTGGTGATTGAGAAGGATGTACAGTATAAATGTGGTATTTTGGTGAATGATGGTCCTGCATGGAACTAGCTAGGTTAAAAAGTTAGATTCGGACCAATCGCTTTCCCCTTTCCCTTTCTTTGGCCTTGTGCCGAATTTTCTAATATTTTACAAATAAATATTGACAAAGCACAGTCTTGTAACTGTCTAGCCAAGAGATAGTCACTTTCTTACTTTGTTAATACACTTGTTAAACCAACCCTCGACTTGACTTCCTTTATTTATTATTTACTGTGGGACAACTTCACAACAGATTGGCGACGAGGAATCGAAACGATTTCACTGCAAAAAAAAATCACCCAAAGTGATTCGCAAGATCTTCACGGAAAAAAACCCCATCTTAGTCAGATATTTGGATTCGCAAGGATTAACAGCAACTTAACTACTGAATAGTTAAGCGAAAAAAAAACACAAACTCAAAACTTGCTACCAAAAATCGAAAACTAAAAAACGCGAAAGACATTTTCAATTATTGAAATAATTGAATACACTGATACCTTTATTTTTTTTCTCTTCAAGTTTCACTGACTCGTTAAGATAAATGTTATCCGCGTCAACTATTACAGATATTGTGTAAGTTTGTCGTTATTATTAGGACAGCATCTGATATTTGAGCAAAATCCGGATTGACTATTTATTAAAACGGTCTACCACAGAATTGTCGAGAGCAAAGGACGGACAGTAAAAAAATATATTCGCGTTAGTCATTTGTGCTTCTAACAAAGAACAAGTCGCATTTTTGCAAAATGAAAAGGGGTTAAAAAGATTTCCCATAAAACTAGTCTTATTAGGCTTATAGCGACGGACTTGGTTTTGTAAAACTACGTACACATATATAATTTTTTTTTTTTAATTAAAAAAATTTCTTAGTTTTATTTTTCAAACAAAAGAACTGGGATTGAATTTTTTTTTTACTAAGAAATAATATATTTCTTGTTTTGTGTATTAGTTGAGCAAACTAATTATATTAAGCACGTTGTGGGGAAAACTGATTTATTTTTACAAGTGTAAATTGTGTGGTGCATAATTTGAATTCGTTAATGATGGACACTGAATTCAAAGATTCTCTTTTTCAATTACTTAAATTCCAAACGGAACAAAATGTTGCGTTACAAAAACAGCAAGTTGAACAACAAATAGAACTTCAAAGAAAACAAGTTGAAATTGAGGAGAAATTTAAAAGAGTTGTTGGAACAGCAAAAAGCCCAAAGAAAAATGCATGCTGAACAAAAAGAGCTGGCAACAACACGAGAAGAAAGATTCCAAGAAAAACTGCTACAACAGCAGAAACACTTCGAAGAACTCTTGATAAAAACACAGGAGGAACAGAGAACATTTCTGGAGGCAACACAGTTAACGAAAGCAAACGAGAATCATAATGCCTTCTCCCAGACGGCTGTGTGGAGCGCTATCGAAATTTTCAATTATAATTCAGAAGACGATGTCACTTTTGCTCACTTCTATAGAAGATATGAGGATATTTTTGTATCGGACTGCAGTACATGGACAGACTCTAAAAAAGTTAGATTTTTGCTAAGAAAATTAGGAGCTGCCGAGCATACAAAGTTCGTGAATTTTATCCTTCCAAAAAAGACCAGTGAGTTGAACTTCCAGGAGGCAGTTACTTTACTAACAGAACTGTTTTCTACAAAAACTTCTCTTTTCCACAGGAGATATAAGTGTATGAATGTCACTAGAAGAGAGGAAGACGACTACATTACGTATGCAAGTATAGTAAATAAACTTTGCGACGATTTTAAATTAGAGGTATTATTATCGGATAATTTTAAATGTCTAATATTCTTGTAAGGTCTGGTCTTAAATAAAGACTCTGAAATCAGACGTCGTGTTTTAAATAAACTCGAAAATGAGCCATACAAAACTGAACGGAAGACTGTGAACGTTTTGTTGCGTTGAAACAGAACAGTCGTGACATAGAGGAAAACGGAGTGTCGCACATTAAAAAAATCCATCAGAAGAAAAAATTAACTTCAATGAATAACCAGAGAAAAAAACATGGAAAAGATCCACCTGGACCGTGTTGGAGGTGTGGAGATAACCATTGGTACAATGAGTGTCCTTACATATTCAAACAATGTGACAACTGCCACCAGAAAGGACATAAGGCATCACGTTTTAGGAAAAAATCTGGTAGAAAGACAGCCATTAAACTGACAAAAATTGAACCTGAAGAACAAAATATCCGGAAATATGTACAGGTCAAAATGCTTAAATAAAAAGTAAGACTACAGCTTGATAGTGGATCTGACATTTCCATCATTAATGTACAGACATGGAAGAAGCTTGGGAGACCCACTATGATCAAATCACAAAAAACGGCGAGAAGCGTCAGTGGTGAAAAAATAACCTTCGAAGGGGAATTATTGACGAATATTTCTTTCCAGAATAAGACCGTAAAAGCCAAAATTTGTGTTATGCGAAAAACGAATAACCTTTTTGGAACTGATCTGATTGAAAAGTTTAGCCTATGGGATCTGCCTTTAAGCTCCTTTTGCCAAAAGGTTGAGGATTCGAATGTGGAGGCAGAAAAACTCAAGAGGGAATTAAAAGAAAATTTTCCAGACGTATTTTCAGTTGGTCTTGGAAGGTGTACAAAAGCGGTAGCAAAGTTTGAAGTTAAAACAAATGAACTACCTGTGTTCAGAAAGAAAAGAAATGTTCCATACGCCGCTATAGAGCAAATAGACGGTGAATTAGAAAGACTCGAGAACATGGCTGTCATTTCAAAAATTGATCACAGTGAGTTGACTTCACCTACAGTTTATGTTAAGAAAAAGAACAAGGAGATTCGGGTTTGTGCCGACTTTTCCACAGACTTGAACAAGGCATTAAAAGATCACCATTACCCTCTTCCAAGCCCTGAAGAAATATTTGCGAAACTGAGTGGAGGAAAATATTTTTCTAAAATCGATCTCAGCGACGCTTATCTTCAAATCCCTGTCGATGAAGAGTGTTCAAAACTGCTATGTATCAATACCTATAAGGGATTATACAAATTTAACCGACTTCCTTTTGGAGTAAAGGTCGCCCCTGCGATTTTTCAACAAATTATGGACATAATGTTAAATGGGATGGATTTCGCAGTAGGGTACCTGGACGATGTGTTAATAAACAGCGTTAGCAAAGAACAACACAAGACTCATGTAAACCAAGTATTCAAAAAAATCCAGGATTATGGGTTTAAAATCAAAGATGAGAAATGTACTTTTTTCATGGAAAAAATAAAATACTTAGGACATATCATCGATGAGCAAGGAAGAAGGCCAGACCCAGATAGGGCAATAGCGATACGGAACATGCCTGCTCCAGAAAATATTGCGTCTCTACAAAGTTTTTTAGGGTTGGCGAATTACTACAATGTGTTCGTACCAAACATGCATAAACTAAGATCATTCTTAAATGAACTGTTAAAGAAGGACCAAAATTGGGTCTGGACGCAAGAGTGCGAAGAAGCGTTTCAGAAAATTAAAGATATCTTAACGTCTGACTTGTTTCTAGCACATTATAATCCCAAGCGCGATATTTTAGTTGCAAGCGATGCCAGCAACTATGGTATAGGAACATGCATATTGCACAAAATGGATGATGGAAAATTAAAACCCATAGCCCATGCATCCCGAACACTTCTACCAGCCGAAAAAAAACTACTCTCAAATTGAGATAGAGGCTCTAAGCATTATATTCGCGGTAAAGAAATTTCATCGTTTCCTGCACGTTAGACAATTTCTGTTATAAACAGACCACAAACCCTTATTAACAATTTTCGGATCGTAAAAGGGACTACCACAACACACTGCGAATAGACTCCAAAGATGGGGTACCATTCTTCTTAACTACAATTTTCAAATGGAGTATGTACCATCTAAGAAATTTGGTCATGCAGACGAGTTATCAAGGTTGATACCTAAGCAGACAGAACCATTGGAGGATATGGTGATAGCAGCCATTCAAGCGGAAGCTGAAGTAAAAAATACGTTATGTGACACAATAAGAGAACTTCCAGTAACGCTTGATGAAATTAAGAGTAAGACGAATTTATCATAAGCACGAACGAAAAAAACAACAAAAACGTTCTTAATCCCCAGAGGGGATATTTTCAAAGGGGGGTGTTACACCGGCCGTTCTTACGCAGGAGAAACTACACCGGTTGTCACTATAAATAGTGCGAGTCACCAGAGACACAAAAGACAAAGCACAGTCCTGTAACTGTCTAGCCAAGAGCTAGTCACTTTCTTACTTTGTTAATACACTTGTTAAACCAACCCTCGACTTCACTTCCTTTATTTATTATTTACTGTGGGGCAACTTCACAACAGATAGATAGATAGATAGATAGATAGATAGATAGATAGATAGATACGCGTGTGTGTGCGTGTGTATTAGTGTATAATGTGTTTTTGTAAACGAGAAATGTCTAAAGTGCTCGATTACGTATATGTAATACGTAATATTGTATTACAAATAACACTATCCATATATCTGATCGGCCATCAATACTCGTGGTTTTGCAAAAACATTAAATGGTCTGAAAATTGGTTATCCAACAGAGAGAGAGAGAGAGAGAGAGAGAGAGAGGGAGAGAGAGAGCGGGAGAGAGAGAAAGTAACCAAATGTGTTGAATGACTACTTTTCAGACTATCGACTGAAAGACGGCTACGCTTGATATTATTTAGTCCAATGGTCTGCATCTCCGGTGTTTTCGCGAAACCGCGGGTATCGATGGTGAATCGAATTAATTTATAAGGTTATATATATATATATATATATATATATATATATATATATATATAACCTGATGCTTTCCATCGGGAATAAAACACAAACGTTTCTGTGTAGTTCACTTGCCATACGTGTATCAATTTCATTCCCACTCCTATTTGTTGTTTATCCTGGCCAGTTCCTCTGTCTTCTTTTCTCTTATCGCCTTTTACCCCCTCCCCCACCGCCTCCCTCATACTAGCTAAGTAGGTGTGAAAGTGAAAAAGAAAAAGAAAATAAATAAGAAATATAAAAAGAAGAATGAGAAACAAAGAAGAATGTGTCACCCACTTGTCATATTTCAACGTCACTTAATGTCTTCTCATATGGTCCAATCGGATCACTCTTTCCTCATCCCATGTGTGTGCCTTCAAAATGAAATTATTTCCAAATCTTCACTTTTTCTGAAGACGTTCGCCAACACGAACGAAACCGGTCAAATCTCTTGTTTTTGTTTTTCTCCTGCACTTTAACCTGTTTTCCGTTTGTCATTTTTCACACATTTTGTCCACCACGGCATTTCATTTTCATGAATTATTGTGTACCTTACCCCCCCCCCCACACACACACACACATATATATATATATATATATATATATATATATGTCAATTATTATTAATAAAAAAATATTTTTATATTCATAGACATATATATGTTTTGAGTTTTTTTTTAGTTTACGCTTGTCAGTATGGAATTAAGTAACCGCATCGCAGGTCTAACGATTTGAACCCTTAATCCATTTATTATGGAACCTGGTTTCGTAATTCCGATCCGAAAAGCCTTGTAATAATGTAAATGTGTTGTAATTCTAAATAGGATTCTATCTCCCAAGGGTGACTAATTTTTATGAATCATCAGTTTATTTTGTAATCGAAAAGGCTCAACTGTAGCGTTCGTAAAAAGTAAGGCCTGTTCGCTCGAAAGTGACGTCATGTTACTAGGTTTGTTACATAGTCACTAAAGGGCATTCGTTACATAACGCTTGTTAAGTAATGCTCTCGTAACCGAAATAATACGAAAGCTTATGAGATAACTATTAAGCGTTTTCTAACGTTCGTAACACTTTCTGTAAGGCACCTTCTATAGGCATTTTCAACAGGCAATTTTAACACATTTTTAAGAGTCACTTTTAAACACAGTTTCCTTAGGGCGATTTTAAGTCTTCAAACAGTCAACCCGTCTTCAACAATCCTCGTTAAAACATCCTTTCTTAAAACATTCCAAATTACGTATTTTAAACACAAGTCTCTGTTTAATTCTTTACACATTTAAAACATAGCATTTTAAATATAACAATTTAAATATAGTCTTTTAAATATAAGTCTCTTTTAAATTATTTAAACCTTTCGTTACATTATTGTTCGTTAGGCACATTCGATTCTTCCTGTTCTTTTCGTTAAAATATTGTTCATTAAACATTTTATAATGCACGAAGAAAATTACCTTACAGATTTCGTTCGTCGCTGGTCGTGAGTTCGTTGGCACACTCATCTTTGTTGCTGACCCGTGATCGCAGTGGTGTACCTGTTGTTGTGGGCAAATTCTATTTTCAAGCAGAAGACAAAACGCTCAGAGACGAGATTTGAGAGAGATTTTCCACTTCCTTGTGAGGGGGGGGGGGGGGTTCTTCCATTCGTTCCACGAATCATTCATTCTTCTTCCTCGCTGGGGAATGCCACGTTAATTGTTACTGAATCTCCTAAGAGATACAGCCAGCACGGTAAGCGGTTACATTCTCGATTCCGCGCTCCTTTCGCTTCCTGAGCACTTCAGACCGTTCAGCTCGCTCCCAAACTAGTAACTCATTTTCAAAACTAAATTTGTCACAGAGAAGGAGTGACGTCACAGTCCTTTGTCCTGTCACACAGATCATCACTAGAACTGGATTGACCTTATTGAACTCCACCTTTGAAGCCGGATAAGTCTCATCAGTTGTTATGACTTCTCGGCACTACCCACTCTGATGACAAATCTATCTGTCCCAAAATTGGTGTACCTTCGACCTGCACCGAACGCGAACTAAGTTCACCCCTTCTCATAATAAAAGCTAGTGGACCTACACTCTTTTCGCATACGGGGCACCTCATAATATAACAGGTTTAAGCAAGCGAAAACTGTTGAACAGTCAGATTGTCGATAATTTTTTGAAAAGCATTAGAGAACTTTAACAATTGAATTTTAAAACCGAAAGGAACACGATTGGATTATACTATCACGTTGTTTTAAAGACTAAAAATTGTTTATAATTTTTATTGGGAACAATATGAAAACAATTTTCTTTACAGAAGCTATTAAAATAAAAAGTAATGACGATTATAATTTTTTAAGTTATAATTATATCAACCTATTATTTGTTGTGTAGAAAATATTGTTGTTGCAATTTATGTAAAATTACGTATGTTTTTAGCAAAATACAATCAAATACTGCCAAAAATGAATTATGAATTTAGGGAACAAATAATAATTAAATAAATAAACAAATCAAAATCAACGATGGCCGCCAAATTTTATCGATATTTTTTCTTCTAATTTACCAAGCGGCGACTGGGTAAATTAATCCACTGTATTTATTTGCTGCCTGATTTCTTTTTTTATTTTGAAAATATTAATTTGCTTTGTGTTTGTTTTTAGGGGGAATTAAATTTTAATTTAAAATTTAAATTGAAAGATAATTTCTTCGGCAATCGATATGTAATTATTATATTTAATTTGAAATATATTTCAATTTCATTTTAATAAGCATTGTTTAATTTGTTTCTTATAAAATAACATACGCTCCTTTAACCCTTCCACTAACACTAAGTCCGAGTGGCAATATTGTTCATAAATTCATTTATTATTTGTTAATTAATATTTCCCTTGTAAAAATTAACGCAAAACAAAGAATTCCCCAAAAAGAAAACAAATTAAAACGGTGGGTTAATTGGCACTGTCACTGTATGCCAAATCAATCAAAACTAGTCGATAAAATTTGGCAGCTATTTGGAGAGCTAACCTTTTCAATATAACCGTTTAAAATGAAAACAAATGATGAATAAGTTAGTTTAAAATGCAAAAAACGATAAATAAGTTACTTTAAAATAAAACAGACGAAAAATTAAAATAGAACAAATGAAATTAAAACAAATAATTTCAATACAAACAAACAATATAGTGAAGAAATAAATTTTGAAAAACAAATTTAAAAAAAATCTGTTTGTAATTTTATTCAATGTTTGAAATCTTATTTTACTGTTTAATTTGTTTATAGTAATATTATCGTTTTCCTATACCGCAAAAAATATTTAACGGAGAATTTAAAGTGCTCCAGACAAGGATTATTTATATAACAGTTCATTTCGGATATTCGAAGTCCTGTTAGGTGACGGCTGGTACCAACCACTGTGTCGTCAGCAGAAAAAGGAGACTCCTTACGAAGGCCACGGCCCAACGTAATTGGAGCTTAATAATTATATACATAATACAACTTTCACTTAGGGATGTTGGCAACCATTACGTAGCCTCTCCTGCAAACATGCCGACCACAGAATCAAACCGGCCAACAAAGTTGTACCATTCTGATTCATACGAATCTATTATACCTTTCACCAGATTTATTTTGAAAGGTGAATAAAAACATGCTTACTGGAATCTAACTTTCTATTGTTTTTATATATATATATATATATATATATATATATATATATATCGTGCATGTATTGTATTTGTTTCTGTAAATGTAAATCCGTAGAAACTCAAGTGTTTATAAAAAGTGTTCAATAACAAGTAGAGCTGTTTATAAGTATATATTTTTATTTATACAATCATTATTGGTTACATATGTGCATACATGTTTCGGTTGCACTTTTCCCAGAAAGTCAACCTCATCAGACCAAGAATTTCAGAGAAATTCTTGGTCTGATATATTGACTACGGATACACGTTAGACGATGAAGATGATTCGGATATTCCAATATACACGCCACCAATTGAATTGAAAAGTACATAATTTGTTTGCGGATGTTTGCGATGCAGACCCTTCCCACCCTTTTTGTAAAATATTAATATATATATATGAATTATTATTTTTATATATACAGACATGTAAAAGATATACGACACTTGCATGTAGATGTTATCGATCTACAGCTGTTAAAACTGAGATCTCATCAGACAGAATTAGAATTGAATCTTTCTCTCAGATCATCGTTGAAAATAAAAAATAATATAATACAGAATAGAAATAAAATAAAAATAAATAATAAAATATAAAAATACAAATGAAAATACTTGTTGATGATAGAGGAAAGGAAGAGGCGAACAGAAGAAAGGGAAGAGGGAGAGAAATGGAGAACGAGAAATATTGTAACTATTTCTAGACGTGTCAAATTTCTGGTCAATATGAAGACACAATTCCAAGTCCGTGTTTAATTTAGCTGAGCTTTTGTGGCTGGGTTTTAACACTTTTAATATCTATTCCTGTTTTTTTTATTTCTTCTATTTCTTTTTATTACTTTGCTAATTTTTTATTCCAATATTTATTTTTTGTTATTAATTTATTTATTTTCTTAATATTTATTAAATTTAAAAAAAAATTTTTTTAAATCAAGTACAGCTGGGAATTAAGAAATATAATAATTATTAAGATACTAATAATGACTAAAATATTTCAAACAACCTAAACTATTAACACATTAGAAAAGTTTACTAACATGATATTAGTAGCAGCACTGGTGAAAACAGAAATAATTAAAAAATAAATAAATAAATAAAATAAAAAATAATAATAATAATAATAATAATAATAATAATAATAATAATAATAATAATAATAATAAAGATGGAGAAAAAATCATGATAATGAAATAATAATAATAATAATAATAATAATGATAATGATGATGATAATGATGATAATAATAATAATAATAATAATAATAATAATAATAATAATAATAATAATAATAATAATAATAATAATAATAATAATAATAATAATTGTAATAATAATTGTAATAAAGGTAATAATAGTATTTGTAGCTAAATTAAACAGATGGAATATAGGAAGTAAGATTTTACTAATTGGAATCGTAGTAATTATAATAATCATTTAAATAAGAAGGTAACATAAATAATAATAATAATAATAATAATAATAATAATAATAATAATAATAATAAAATCAATAACAGTATTAATAATAATACCGATAATAATAATAATAATAATAATAATAATAATAATAATAATAATAATAATAATAATAATAATAAAATCAATAACAATATTAGTCATAATACCGATAATAATAATATAATAAAATACTAGTAATAGTAATACTAATACTAATAATAGTGATAAAATTAATAATACTAACAATGATAATAATAATACTGATGATTAACGTAAATTCACTAGATCAACTTGACAATCAACTAAATCCCATCCATTAACTGTTGAGGTCCCATGATGCCGGAGAGTCTTCTACTCCAAGAGCTTCTTTCTTCGTGCTGCTGGCCTCTGGAACTCGCTCCCTGCCTCCTGTTTCCCCAACAGTACCGACATGCAGAAGTTTACAGCTAATCTAAACATACATCTCGCTACACAGCTCCCAACTTGGGGTGACACGTAAAACCTAAACCCTATTTCTCAGTAACACATTACGTCTACAGTGGTGGCCCGCCTTGTTTAGGGTAAAATATGTTAAAAACAAAAATAATAATGATAATAGTGATAATAGTTATTAATAATGATAAAAATAGTTACTGTAATAATAATAACAGTCATAATGATAATTATAACAATAATAGTGTTAATAATAATAATAATAATAATAATAAGAAGAAGAATAATAAGAATAATAAGAATAATAATAATAATAGCTATAGTTAAAATAATAATAATAATAATAAGAATAATAAGAATAATAAGAATAATAATAATAGCTATAGTTAAAATAATAATAATAATAATAATAATAATAATAATTATTATTATTATTATTATTATTATTATTTGCAATTCGTAATAATGTTAATGGTAATAACAATGTATTGTAGTTCTAATTCTAATAAATATAATTGAAAAATAAACTATAAATATAATTATAAGAATTATACCAAGTATGGTATAATATATGATATACAAATGTATAACTATGTTATCTGTGTGTATGTTTGTTGATAGATAAGTTCTATCTTCTTATAAGCGCCCTAGTTTTTCCGTGTTCTTATATTTCATAGTAGGGGTAATTGATTCTACGGGATTTAGTAGATACAAAACAATTATGAGTTTAGTTAGGGTTAAGAGATTTTAGTTTTTTGGTGTTTAATCTATTATCCAATAGTTACATTGGTTCAAGAGTTTATATGTAAATTACTAAGAAGGTGTGGTCTCTTGTGCCTACAGTTCATTGAGGTTTCTTGTTTATTTGTTTGAAAGTTTACCTCTATCACTTAATCTAATTATCTCCAGTTTTTTCACAGAGGCATAAGTAACAGGGTGAATTTAGGGAACTGCAAGTACTGGTTTTTCTAATGGTGTTCCAAATCACTGTTAGCTAGTTCCCAATAGTATATAGAGTGAAGTTCTTTGGGAGTCAAGATTATTAAATGAGCATTTGTGACCGGTATATCTTTTTATTATGTTACCAGCCATGCCTATATAGTATTTTTTCTGGGTTGGGTTTTCTTTGGTTGAAATTGTGGCCTGGTAGACTATTTGGGTTATTTGGCAATTTTGTTGCAGTAGACATTCCGTTTTGTTCAAGCAGTTACAAGTCTTAATTTTTGTTGTGTTTTTATCTTTTAATTTTGTAATTTTGCTGTCCTTTAAAAATTTATAGCTATGATTTTTAAATTATTTTTTCTAAGTTTTCGCCACAACAGTTGCTTAATTTAAGGGTATTTTTATTAAAGATTTTATGTAGGATGTTATTAGGAGGGAAATGTAAGTCAATTAACTCTAAAAATATTTTGCCAATTTTAATTATAACAATGTGACTAAATGGAGTGTAAAGCATTCTCTTACTTCTTTCTATTGTTAGATGTTGTAGTTTTGATATATTTAATTTGGGTATTTTATATCCGCTCTCTTTAGTGCTTTATTGTAAAAGGCCTTCTGTGCGTTAAAGATTGTTTCATTAGAGGAGTTATTGTTGATTCTTTTTCGATTGATTTGGGGATTTGTTTAATTATGCTTTTTGGATGGTTAAGGAGTGGATGGACATAAATTGGGTAGGCATTATCTTTTGTATAGGGTTCGAACGTTTCATTATTTAAGTTAAGTGTTTCATCTAAGAAGTTGACTAATTGTATATTTGATGTTATTTCCACCTTAAGACTTAATCTTTTCATCTCTCTGAAGATAATCGTTTTCATTCTTTCACATTTTTGCCTATTTGAGTTTTTTACGACTAGCAATCTGTCATCTCTATATAATCCTATTTATTCCGTGTGAATGTCTTTTGTAAGGTTGTATCCTCCTAATACTTTATCATGCGGCAATTAGTACTATATAATAGAAGATAATAAATATATAATAGCTACTTTCAAAGGTTTGATCATATCTGAGTAACTATAGACTGTCTTCGTTTGAAAGGGACAAACTCTCCGCTCAGTTTCGCATTAAATAGAAACTTACTACTTAAGTGAAGTAATATGGGCGATTAATATAATCTTAGTGTTAATTTAAACGGTTTATAAATAAATACTAAACATATTCCACTAAGACACCGAACTATAACAATCTTAGTAATGCTTGAATAGATGGCTGAATATATATATATATATATATATATATATATATATATATATATATATATATATAGCCGACTTTCAACTGATGAAGTTGAAAGAGATCAACTCTGCACTTAGTTTCGTATTCAAATGACCTAACTAAGCATTTGTAATCAAATTGATGTAACTTTAGGCAAGTAAAAAATTACCCTCAAATAAATTCACTTTTTTATAAATAAATGATAGAATGTATTAACTATTTTGAGGAATATCACTGAATTAAAATTTATACATGTCCACACAACTTTTAGGATGGGTTAGCTCTGAACTGAAAATTTCAAAATGACATAATATGTGAGTTTGCACTTTTCCTTGTTTTTTAATATGTTTTCGCTAAACAATGACCTACTGTATAGTGTAGTTTTTTTCAAGACATTTCAATCTAAGAACTTTTTATTCTTTCTGGATTTTTCTGATGTTTTATAGTGTTGTAGAGACGATATTGACATAAAAAGTTGTTTGGCTCACGTCAAATGAAACGGACCCTCACAGAAATGTTATGTTTATTTGGAAATGTAAAAAAAATTAAAATTAAGATTTAAAAAAATTAAAAAACATGGTTATTAGAATATAAAATGAACCTGACTTATATATGCTCTTTTTTACTGATTGACAATCATCGAGCTGAATCTTTTAAAGAGACTGCTACTTAAAAAGCAACGATAGTATATGCTAATACATATCTTGTCATAATTAATATATATATATATATATATATATAGTAAGTTATGAAAATATATTTAGCTAAATTGCCATCAATATATTTTCATAACTTACTACCTAGCTATACTCACGTATTGAGCACTGTTAAAGTAAATACTGAAACTTAATACATAAAACATCATACCTCTTTATAAAATTTTATGTGGATACATGAAATAAGATAGATAGATAGATAGATAGATAGATATATAGATAGATAGATAGATAGATAGATAGATAGATAGATAGATAGATAGATAGATAGATAGATAGATACGTTAACAAGGGAACGCAGAATGCCGGCCAGAATATCAGCAGGAAAGAACAAAAATAATAAATCCAAGGTGGGGGGACTTACTATTTATTTTTCTTTAAAATCTTACATAACAGCAAGTGTGGTGTCGGCTGTGTATATTGTCTAGATCCGTATATAATAGTAAGTCCCCCCTTCGATTTATTATTTTTGTTATTTCCAGCTTATATTCAATCCGGCATGTTGCATTGTTCTCAGCCTTTGTAACACATTTACTACAATCGTCAGCAATGCTTTAAGCAAACTATAATTCTATATTATATATATATACATATATATATATATACATATACATATACATATATATATATACATATATATATATATATATATATTGAATGTGAAATGATATATATAATTATTTCCAAAATTAGACAACGCCGCAGCCCACAACCTATGAAAGAAACAAACGGAAGTCATAGACTCGAGTTTCGCCCTCCGAGGGCGAAACTCGAGTTTAGGACTGCAGCGTTGTTTAATTGTGGAAATAATTTTATATATATATATGCGTGTGTGTGTACATATGTATATATTTAACAATATTTATAAATAAATATTAATTATTAATTACCTACAGATATCGATGTTTCATGCTTACGCAATCTTCAGCGCAAGAAGTTAATTCCCGATCACAAATTGCCACTGATTCGCAATCAAGAAAGTTACCAGTTGGCCACCAGAAATTAGCTTGGAATTTTTAGGAGGAATTTAACTTTGTAAATATCAAGTCGGCGAGTATTCACAGCCAGCGGCGAAGAGTGATCAACAACAGCAAATCGCAATTAAGCTAGTAGTACTGCTTGTTATTAAATGCACTCAGAGTGGCGAGTCTTAGTAAAGGGAGCTATATAATAATATTTAGAAATAAATATTAATTATATATATACAATACATGAATAAAATTGGATAATTAAATGAAATTTTAAAAATTAAATTAAAAATTATATATATATATATATATATATATATATAAGAGAGAGAGAGAGCGAGATGGGAGCAGAGAAAGGCAGACAGATGGTATTTTACGTCGTTTCGATCCTCGGGTTTTGCGATGAAAATATTTCAACTTAAGTGTGACGGAGAACAAACTTAATTTTGAAATAGAATTCTCGAATTAATTTAAAATATCATTTCTTTTAAAATCGAAATCCTTCCACATTTGACATTGTCATTTTTCTCGCTCTTCTTATGCCCCCTCCTCTCGCTCTCGCTCTCTCTCTCTCTCTCTCTCTCTCTCTTTCTCTCATGCTCTCTCTATCTCTGTCTTCCTCTTATCCTATGTATTACTATGTGTACTTTATTCTCACGCTATCGCTCTCCATTCTGATACTAGTTCGAAAGTTTGTGGTTTGCCAAATAAATGCAACCACAGTCTATGTGATCGGCTACCCCAAGTTCGACTTTCTCGCGGATCTAGTGTGTCCATTTACGCACTAATATTCTCGGGGAAAGTATGAATCCGTAATTCACCCAACTCTCGGTAAAATGACAACGTGTGTTAAATGAATCGTATACAATAGATTGTTTATTCATTGTGTGTCCTCATTAAATATCCCGAAAAGTGTGTGTATATGATGACAGAAATAAACTAAAGAAACCGAACCTTTTATATATTAATCAAAATCCAGTATGATGCAGTTGGATCCCACGACATTTCATGAGGTATGAAATGTTTAATCGTTCAGGTCGTCTTTTCGTGTTCTAGAAAAAATTACCACGTGAAAAATCCGAGGAATTTATAGAAGAAAATGTTTCTTTTTTGTTTTGTTTTACTTTTTGCACTTTTCCGATTAGCACAAAATGAAAATGTTTTTGGCAGATGACAGCAGTTACGAAATTGATTTATTCTCGGATTTAACAGCAGTTATCTCCACTGACAAATTTTCGTCCGCCATGCTCTCTCTCTCTCTCTCTCTCTCTCTCTCTCTTTCTCTCTCTCTCTCTCTCTCTATATATATATATATATATTTATATATATATATATATATATATATGTGTGTGTGTGTCTCTCTCTTACCCACTCACATACATATATATATATATATATATATATATATATATATATATATATATATATATATATATATCTTTATCTCTGTATTTTATACATAAACATATCTATGTGTCTATCTCTTTTGCTTTCTTTCTTAAAGAGTGGTTGAATCAACATACAGCGAAAGGGATGAGATAATTACATAGATAATGAAAAAGGAAAAAAACCAAGATATATTTTTTATATATTCATCAACGTTCCGTCTTTATTGTAAGACTTCCTCAGGATGATAATTTGAAGAAAACTGTCATGCAAGTACATCGAAATTTTGGGTTGACATGATGGGTTGATAAGGAAAAGTGGTAGCCGTGGCTATTGTGAGCGCTGGAGGACAGTCAAGGCTGCGAGAAGTCAGTAGTTGCGAAGAATGAAATGAATATGGAAAGCTTTAATAGAAATAATTTGACTCATCACTGACGTAACATATTTCCAATTCAACGACGAATTCTACAGACAAAAATTTGCACTCTCCATGGGCAAGCCTCTAAGCGGTGTATTGGCCTGCCTCTTCATAGAATTCTTAGAATCCGGCCCTTTCAAATTTAGACTACCCCCTGACATCGAATACTTCAGATACATTGACGATATTCTTATTTTCCTCCCCGAAGACATACAAATTAATAACCTCAACGACAAACTAAACACAGTAGAACCCTCCAGAAAATTCACACATGAAACTGAGATAAACAGCTCGATACCATTTTAGACACTCTTATAATAAAGTCCAACAACAAACTAGCATTCAAAGTACACACAAAAACACTTACAAAAACGGCTACATACACTTCTACTCTCACCACAATAGCAAGATAAAAACAGGTATGATAATAGGCTTTTTCCTACGCGCTCTTAGAATCTGCAGTCCTCAATATATAGATGAAGAAATCAAACACACCATTAATTCCTTAACAACATTGCAATACCCAACACATTTCATACTAAATGCTAAGAAGCAAGCCTTTCAAATATTCTAAATAAACAATACACAAAAGCATCAAATACCAAACACCTCTCTCATAGACAGACCTCTTCTCTTACTCACGCATTCCAATAACACATCCATCTGCAACACACTTAACAAACTAGGCATTCCAACAGTACACACCACATAACAAACCATAAAACAAACATTAAACACAGCAAGACATTTCCGAAAAAAACACATCCCATGCCGGCTTATATACCGCCCCATGTAACAACTACCATCAAATTGACGTGGGGGAAACGCAACGTGAATTGAAATAAGTTTGAGCGAACACAAAAGGGGCATAAAAGCAATAAGTCTCTGAGTGCACTTTTCCCCACGTATTAGAGCACGATCATGCTTTCAAGTTTGAACAGGCCAAAATCATCAAACACATTCATAACAAAGCTCGGCGAAGACTACTTGAAACATCACTCATCACAGATTCTAACACCATTAGACAACTAAATGGTGTCTACAATCTATCCCCTTAATAAACAAAAGTATCCTGACCGAACAAAAACTGAACCTAGATCATGGCTAACCCTTCTTCTCATTGTTCTCAATTGCACTTATATACAAGTCCCCGCATACACACTTACGTACTAAGTCCTTCTCACATATTTATTCAGTCACATACTCATGAATCACCCACTACGAATCAAAACTACTTAACCATAAATAACAGCCTTACAAATGAACACAATTTACACATCCTTACAAATATTTAGATATTTAATCCCATTTTGCTTTCAATTTACTCTCAAACCATCAACACATCCTGAACGAGACTATATTTTACTTATCACTCCCCAAAATTAAAATCATTTTTCTATTTTTCTTTCTTGTCATGCTCACATTTCTAGACATTCTTTCAAACACACTTATATTATTATATTATTATAACGCTCTATCTTGATAGATTTTGTAGCTCTGTGTTTGCAAGGCCTGTTATCTTGACTCGGTTCGGTTCCAATTATTAGGAGTTGTTTTTTATGTTATAATAGATAGATAGATACATGCATGAAAAGATACATTTCTAAGATAGAAATAAATATCTGTGTGTTATGATAAATATAACGAGGTCAGCATCGCTGTTGTGTAATATACTTTTAACATTATTACGATTACGTTTAAATCATCATAAAAATGTCTATTCCGTACGCTCTTGACAACAGCACCATCAAGTGGCGCCCGTCCACACCACGAGACCCCAGGGTGGAAATAACTATCTAACGTGATCTTCTATTCGTCCTCCCATTCACTGTCTTACCGATTCTCAACTTAATGAGAAAAGAGAAAAGAAGTTTAAAATATGATTAGGCTACATTTTTTATCCATTTTCTGTTTTCTTACTTTTTTTTATTTGCTGATGCTATATTTTCAGTTAATTCTACTTACATAATATTTTTTATGTGTAAAGAATTCTCCAAAAGAACAGTTTTGCACTACTTTTATATCCCCTTACGAAGATTAAAATCAAGATATAATGATACTAAACTTAATGTCTAGAATCCTTATTCAAATTTTGATCAAAGTAAATAAAATTCAGAAAATCTTATTTCATTGGTGTCTGGACAAAATTTAATAGAAATCTGAAAGATTTGAATTTTCAAATGGAAAGTTGTACCCATAGGATACCAGTTACGAACTCTTTATTTTGGATCAAAATATTTAGATTTATTGTAAAAATAGAAATAAATATTGGCATCCTTATCAATTTCCTAAACAAAATTATATATATATATATATATATATATATATATATATATATATATATATATATATATATATATATATATATATATAAATACGAGACCGGAGGAAGCATACTTTTGCCAAGCTGAGGTGATGATATCATGATGAACTAAATACATACACTGACATGAAAGAAGTTGGTAATGACTAAGAGGATGATAAAATAACGAACGATCCCCCCCCCCCCGAAAAAAATAAATGTAGGAGTTCATGCCTGGGAACATGATATTATGACAACAGAATAGATAGTACACTACCCTCTATCTAAAAAAAGAAAATACTCCTAGGAAGATGGTATCGTGAAGACCAAACGTATACTATACTGTCCCCCCTCAATAAATGAGGTAATGTCTGGGAGAAATGTATCGTGACGAATGAAAATATACTACAGAAGATGAAATAAGCATAAATTGTTTCAATGTTAATATAGTTAGGATAAGTGAAAAACGTTTTTATTTTAGACTATGTATATTTATAATTTTTAAAGAAAACATGTTGTGCTGTTACGGAGGAGGTAATTCCTGTGAGGCCGGTCTCATAACAACACAACTGATTCTACACTACCCACCCCATTAAAAGATATTCCGCTTAAATCGAGTATTTTTTCATTCATTTAAATATGCCTAGTAACAAAAACATTATTTTTATTGTCTCTTGGCCTTTTGGCAAAGATCAAAGTGTAGTCTCTGTTCTCCACACATCAGCGACATTTGACGTTTTGCTAATGCCGGAAGTAAATTATTCCTTTTGAAAATGACATTCAAAGAAAGGTTTTAAACGCTTTCCTTTTTGTTTATAAAAATCACTTCATATAATTTTATTAATAATTACTGTGCTATTCCTCTACGGAGTATGCTTGTCCTGTTTGGGAGAAAGCAATTAAATCTGCATAGATGTTCTGTCAGTTAAAATAAAATTATTTCTACTCATTTCAAATTTTTGAAGTTTAAAGCTTTACAATTAGTATTTGCCTAAAAAAAGGACTTATGATTCCCTTTGTATAAAAAATTTCTAAATTTTGTTGTTGGTCCACCTTTTTTGTGAGTTAACTGAATAAATTTATCCAAGTTAAAATATATCTATGACAAGATCATTGCGTTCGGCACTTAAAAAAGAACGTCTTTCTCTCGTGTATATACAGGTATATATATATATATATATATATATATATATATATATATATATATATATATATATATATATATATATATATATATATATGTATGTATATATATATACATATATATATACAGACATATATATATATATATGTATGTATATATATATACATATATATATACAGACATATATATATACACACACATATATATATACAGACATATATATACACACACACACACACACATATATATATATATATATATATATATATATATATATATATATATATATATATATATATATATATATACTTAAAAATGCGGACGCATGTGTATTAATATTTTTTAAATATAAACCTGGCAAAGTACAGGACAAGTGGAATTAACTTTTAAAATATTGAAGCTGAAATTGAGATTTGAAGAATTTAATCACACAAGGTTGCTAAAATGTCAGATATATACAATGTTTTTATTAGCTTTTTCTTTGATATTGGTAATTTGATTAACACAAGAATCACATAAAACACCGTAAATATTTTTTATTTAATTATATAGTAGATTCCGTCTAAATAGTCAGCTCAAGTAAACAGAAAATGTGATGACTTAGGCAAATTAACAAGTAACTGATTTTGAAAAGTTTGAAAGAAATGTTGACTTAAGAGAAATGAAAATTCTACTACAATTAGTAAAAGTTGAATAAAATAGAAGTTGGAACAAAATGGTTCTGGTAATTAGAGAGTTAACTATTAAGAAAAGTTGAATGTAAGTAAATTATGTCAAAGTTGGTTTTAATTTTATTTTTAATTAAAATAAAAAAAACACAACAAATCAAAGTTACGTGTTAAATACAGGCAGATTCCATAACTGAGAAGAGTCAGCCACACAATCCACTCCACTCGAGGTAATGTGGTAAAGAGCAATCGTCTATGGATTCTTCACATTTTGAATGATGCTTTAAAGCAAATTATACGTCATTTAATGAATCACCTATTTCATTATTGTTTATTATTTTCTTTACATTCCTAATTTTACTCTACATTAGATTCTTCAAATCTCAATTCCAGCTTCAATATTTTAAGAGTTAATTCCACTTGTCCTGCACTTTGCCAGGTCTATATTTAATAATATTAATACACATGCATTCGCATTTTCTAGTCTAGTCAACTTTATTTAAGGTATTGAAGTTTGAGAAATCAACGCATGCCAAAAAACTAGACTTACCGCTTGTAAGCCTACCAACCTGAACAACTTGCATCTCCTCACTGGCATTGCCAGATGTGAGAAGGGAAGTTGCCAGCCGTTGCTTCAAATTTAAAATTCAAATTGTCAACATATGTTATCTTATTTGACTTTATTCTGAAAATTATAATTCTAAAATAGAATTTATACCGAAAGAAATACTAAATGACTTATAATATTTGAATTTATTCTGAAATAATTAAAACTTATTTGAACTGATTTGAAACTCAGAAATTGACATTTATTCGTATTATTCTGAAACTTATCTTGATCTTATTCTCAAAATCCGAGATTTTATGAATTTATTAATTTGAATTAATTTATTAATTTAATTATTATTTTTAGCGCACAAGAAATAATGCATGCAAGGCTAGTTCACTAGTGAATTAGATGCTTCCATTATTGTGATGTCATAATTATTATTGGTTCAACTCAGTTAGCAATTGTTACTAACTCAAAGTCTAGGTGATTCAAGGTAAACCTGGTCACTGATGCTTTGGGGTTATGTTATGTGTTCCTTTTTTAAATTATAATTTTTTTAAATGCATTGTACATTCTGAACCAATTCGGTATTCCATTTTTCAAGTAGATCTACATTTATTTGAATTTGCTTAATCTTTTTTGTTAAAGGTTCACTTCCATAAGTTGATTTTGTAATCTTATTTCGCGACTTTGAAAGTGGGCATACGTCAACGTTATATATTATGTTATAGTTATAGACTATGGTCCTTTTTATGACATAACCCAAGTGTAAGCTAAGATTTATTGACATCGTACGAGTAGTTTCTGATTCTATAACGAACAAACGTACAGAAAGACAAGTGCTTAACTGTACGTGTACAGAAATACACAGACACAAAAGGGTTCTTTATTAATATAAATATAGATATGAGATATACATAAACATGTGCATGCACAGCGTTAGCTGTCAGTCGAGGCGGCTTTCCGATTACTGTACACATGCCCTGAATTTATATGGTTTCTACCGAATAACCTGATCCCAGTGATTGAGTTGCATTTTCTCTATTAAACCTTTCGCAATAACCTCCGTCACGAGTTGGTGTAGGTCATTGGAGAATTCAAATGGAAAGCCATTTCCGTTTGTGCAAGCGCCTTGCTTCCGGCCTTTTCCTCGCCGTAATCTGTAAGTTTATTAGCCGTTATGTGCCGTAACTGGCTTAACATGGCTGTTTATTGTGGTTTAACTATGTGGTTAAATTGAGGCGAATATATGTATATAAACGTATGCCTGAAACGGTGTACGTAAGTCGTTGTGAAAGTATCGTGTCCGCCCTACATATACAGAAATGCATAATGCATATGGCATTGTGTTTCATTCATTTGGTGGCAAACTGTTCATGAGATACGGGCTTAAACTCTGAGATCGAATACGCCGTTGTAACTTTTTTTTTTATTTTACTCTCTCTATGTCTGTATATCTCTATATATAGATTATTTTGTTTCGTTTTACCACTGTCGAAGTTCTCAGAAAACTAGGGTCCCCTTCCTGGGCTAACCCTTGATTTCTATATGAGATATATAGATATTCGAAAATTCCATTAAAGTTCTCCTTTACTTGTCAAACGTTGAGTCAGTAAAGAAGTTAAGAACATTAATTTTCTTCTTCCCAATTGACTAGTTAACTATGTTATAGTATATATTTCTTGTGATTTCTTGGTCTTACCGGATTCCAGGACAATAATTCATCTAGTCTGGTGGAGTATCCAGCTAAGTGATGTAACTTGACGTTCCATCACTTAGAGAAGGTGCACCATTCCTCGTATAAGCCAGTGTATAGCTGTGTCGAGGGGATCTTATTCGGGCTTCGAATACTGTTATTTTTAATATTTGGCTAGAGTTTACTTGTAAGGGTAAGTATCCTCGTGTCAGATTGTCCTGACAAACCTTTATACAGAGAAACCGAAGACACTCGAGAAGTATGTCTAGGTATGGATATATCGATTCCTATTTTTCTCACTATTTAATCTCTTCTTTTCAACGCACATATATATATATATATATATATATATATATATATATATATATATATATATATATATATATATTAAAATTAGAAATACAAGCCTTTATCAATGCAAGATTGATTGCTTTTTTTCAATTTTAATCTTATTAATTTCGGAATAAAATCTATTATCAGAGTTGACAAGTAATGTGTCATTTTTCCAAAAATAAACAAACTTTTATTTTTTTGATATAACGTATTTGTAGTGGGTGTTATCTGTGTTGTTCTCTTGGTGGTCATGAATTCAATTTCTGGTTGTCGAACGAAGACGCATGGGAATGCTGGTATTTTAGATATATTTTAACGCGTTGGTGGGTCAGCATTAATAAACTTGAAAATAGAAGCCTTCATCAATGCAAGATTAATTATTTTTTTACTTTAATCTTATTAATTTCGCAATAAAATTCCATCATCAGAAATTGACCAATAGTGTGTAATTTTTCAAAGGAGAAACAAACTTTTTTTTTGTATTTTGACATAACGTGATTGTAATGGGTGTTATCCGTGGCTTTTATATTCAACTAGCGAAACCCGTCGCCCGGCATTGCACGGGAGAAAGTACTACCTATTGCATGACGTCAAATAAAAAAAGAAACGGCCTATTGATTCCCCCCTCTACCGTGTTGGCGAATGTTTTAAATTTAAAAGAAAAAGAAGAATGAGACCGAACGCTAAAACTGGCGATGATAAAACCACTGCGCCACGGTTTCGAGTTAAAAATACATGTGAAAATAGGCCAATTAAGCTAAGCTTGATTATTCGCATGCGGGTTATGTTAAGATTTAGCTTCTGTCGACCAAATGTAAAGTCCAACAATGACACGGTTTAGGTCATTTGTAGTTGATGAAATAAATGGATTTGAGAAAGTTTTCTATAATATGCGTGTTGAAGGTGTATGATTTTGAAAATGTAAATGTATCGGGGTCTACGAATATCTTGGCGCTTATTGAATTAAATAGGAAGTCGATCTGATCAAGAAATTGTAGCCGCCATGTTGAATGATTAAATGTTACAGGAACTGTGTTCGTTAATTTCATTCGCTTAATTCCGGAATGAATATAAATATGGAAGTTACAGGTAGAAATAGAAATAACGTAATCTGGTATTCGCGGAAAATTCATCGGAGTGAACGGGAGCGGTCATTTAGTCTTTGCGTATTGCTTTATATTATGTAGATTTACTACATAATATAAAGCAATACGCAAAGACTTAATGACCGCTCCCGTTCACTCCGATAATACCAGGCAAATAATAAATAAGAACGGACTCTTTTGTGAAAATTAAACTGTGTTTATTAGTTCCCGGTGTCGATGAGTAGAGTGGCAGTACAGATATGTTAGGGAGAAAAGTTTTTCCTAACCTATATGGAGTTGGTTTGGCGGAGAGTCGTGGATGGTGGGTAAAATGTAATATTTAGTGTTAGCTAGGAAAAAATAATAACAAATTTACTAAAACACGCTCGAGTGAATAAGTGTAATATAGTGGTGAGTTTAGTAGCATGTGATGCATGTGGTTATTTTCCTATTCTCCAAGAAGGTACAGGGGAAAAATCGTCTTAACTTTATATATTAGATTTTAATAATTCTGACCCACAAATGCTTTAAAATTAACGACCTATATTTATAAAATGTAAATGTTTATTTTTGTTTTTAAATGACACAATTCAGGTCGAATTTTATTGCGAAATTAATAAGATTAAAGTAAAATAAAAATGTATTAATTAATCTTGCAATTTTAATAATTCTGACCCACTAATTCTTTAAAATAAACGACGTATATTTTTAATATATATAAATATATATATATATTCCGTCCCCTCTCTCTCTCTCTTTCTATGTTTCTACCTGTCTTTTTCCTTCTGTCTGCCACGTTATCTCCCCTTATGTCACGCTACTTTCCTCTTATTCCACCACTCTCTCTCCCAATCTCTCAATATTTTCCTATTATTCTTTCTTTTCTTAACTTGCTCTATCTCTGATCGTCTTTTTTCTATTCTCTCTCTCCCTCCTTCACTTTCTCTCACTATCTCTT
This sequence comes from Sepiola atlantica, assembly GCA_963556195.1. Taxonomy (NCBI): domain Eukaryota; kingdom Metazoa; phylum Mollusca; class Cephalopoda; order Sepiida; family Sepiolidae; genus Sepiola; species Sepiola atlantica. The sequence goes on from OY744541.1 coordinate 57,795,727, forward strand.
TTGAACTGTACGTTCAACCCAGTATTTGTCTAATACTTACTCTGATCATCTTAATCCAGTCGCGCTATCAAACACTGACAACCCGGCTTGATGAAGCCTGTCACCTGTCCGAGGTTGATATCAACCGTTGGCGCAACAGTCACTTCGGCGCCCTCATGTGGCCGGTCGATGCCACCAACGTTCAGAGAAAACTGAACACAGATGTGAGTGTGGGGTCATGATCTTTCCACGCTCTAAACAATTCCCAGTTAGCCATTCCCAGCTGTCAGTCGGAATGCTTTACGCCTTCGGATTAAATTTGGATGCATCCTTCTACGAATTGCAATGGTCCTTTTTAGCCTCGCGTAAGAATAACATTCCAATATATTCCTTTTCCACATGTTAACCCGATACATAAGGTTAGAATTGTTAACTGATTGTTAATAGATTATACTTATTAAGATACTTAGACAATATATTCTGGCATTAGACATACTAGAGACGTCGACTGTCGAAGTTGAATTTCTATACTTGATTAAAGCGCTTATCTGTCTAGCTACACTAAAGAACTATGATACAGCAAAACAGTATATGGAGTGATGGATATATATATATAATTATTATTATTATTATATATATATATATATATATACATGCGTATGTCTATTACATTTCAAGCTATATATATATATATATATATATTTATATATATATATATTATAGCTTACTATAAACAATTATATATATTATATATATAATATAATGTATATATATATATATATAATATAATTTTTTATAGTAAGCTATGAAAATATATTTACGGCAATTAAGCTACTCAGAGGCTCCCGCGTTTCATCCCCGGGGAATCTTCAGGCTAAAATGCATAGAGTTATTTTAGCCGGGTGTTTTTATATACACGGCTTAACCAATCAGACTATTTGTTGTTCTCTCAGTCGATCGTTGGGCTTCCCGCGAACAAAGGTCTTGTTAATGTTACCTCCTATATCCTGTTCTATTGTTCTGTTTTCTATAGATTGGTCTATATCCTGTTTTCTTTGTTGTGTCAATATAATCGGTGAATTAATTTTAACGCGTGGTTCCTTGTATTTCTATTTCAGGTTTCAATTTTTAAATTGTAAAGTGTTTGTTTAGTTTTGTTTTTTCCTACTTATTTTATTTATTTATCGTGAGCCTAAGGTAAATTTATTTCTGTGCAGCTGATTTCTATCTCACTTCTACAGTTTAATAGATTTCGGAGATCTTTAAAGTTTTGGATTTCAAATGTTTTATTCGTCATAATCTACCCGGGTCGTCTAAATTTCTACATGTACTGACCTGTCGTATTATTTTCCATTCAATTATTGGTGAGCGTCCATTTTCTTTGTGCTCCCAATAGTGGTTTGCTAGTGCTGTTTTAATTCGATATTCTCAGTTTTTAAATGTGCTTTTGTGGTCATACAAAACACAATTATGCAAGTAAGCAAGAATAGAACTAATTTTTAAAATAACACAATAATAACATTATAATCAGGTTTACGTAAAAATCTATTCTTAATCACTTTTTTACAATATTTCACTGGGGTTTAGTAGATAACTTCATACTTAAACCTACCAATTAGAAGATGTGATCGGTATTTACTAAACCTATTAATTATACTGAGAAAAAATAAAAACATTAATGAATATTTCGAAACCTCCTATTTCAAAAAATAACAAAATCCTAAAATACGAATCTTATCAAACAAAATTCTGTAAAAATATATATATAATGCTTACATGTGGCAAAGGCTACATCCACAGAACTATCATAATTTCACAGGTATGCAAAATAATGTTAAAATTTGAAATCTATTGTTTTGTATTCATCTTCGTATTAAAATAATAAAAACAAGACAGATATTATTAACTCTATTATTCATTTATACAAATTAAATTTTTCGTTCAATTACAAACTATAATCTAGTTCTATTTGACTACTAAATTTCATAGTCCAACACCCTTTTTGATTGTGGTTTATAAAATTAAATTACCCATTTATTAGTTAGCTCAAAGCCTAATTCAATTACTCTATTTTATGGATATAAGTAATATTAGATGTATACTTAGTCGAGGATGTTTTAATTTTTATGTTATACCGGAAAGTGCATTATAGTTTCCATACGGAATATTATGGTGACTTCACTAGGTTATTACCATATGTATTAAGAGTGAAGCATTTCAAGTGCCTACAGTTAATAACTATTTTATCCCTTTGATTTAGTAGTTTATCTTCATCCGGGAACGTAATAATAGCTAGTTTTTCATTAATACAAAGAAAAATGGATTTTCCTTAAACTTGTCATGTCTTTTAACGCAGTTATATAAACGTGTAATGAGTGAATGAATAAATGTGTGTATATTATTGCTAACTGTTCATATAGTATTTATATGTAAATATTTAATATACGGTAGATTGTATGTGGAAGGACTGGTTTAACATGTGTCTAGATGATAGATGATACATACATATATATATATATATATATATATATATATATTTATGGAAGTCGCATTAGACAAGTCATGAAGTTACTTCATGTGAAGAGCTAAAAAGAACGAAAGGTGATTAGCGCAAAAATTAAAGATACCTATTTACATTAGTCTTGCAGAAAAACACTGTTATAAGTAAGGGGAAACAGTCACCAGGAAAATAGCTCAACAAGTCAGCAGTTTTTAGAAAGAAGCTATTAGAGTACGAAAATGTATTACAACAAGGTACCTGCACAGTAAATTAATGAAGACCACTATACCAAAGTAGCTGAACACAGTCCTCTGTGTTCAGCTACTGTGTTCAGTCCTCTGTGTTCAGCAGGGGATAATTCAGACAATTCTGAATAACACATGCCACAATAATACTTGTAGAAGAGACGGAGACTAGAAAAAGCTGTGAGAAAGAGGGTACAGGGAAAAGGAATAGTGGGGCTAACCACATTACAGATACGTTTCTAAACCTTATAAAGAACCCTCAAATTAGACATGGATTCAGCAGCCCAAATATGACAACAGTACTCAATACAATGTCTGATATTAGATTTGTAAGGAATGGAAAATAGATTCTGTTTGTGTTTGAGAGATAGAGATAACCATCTTTACGAGAAGCAGAAAGAGCATTAGATCTAATGTATGAACTCCAAAATAGATTTGATGAGAAAGAAAGACTAAGTAGTCAATTTCTCCTCAAGAACAAAGCCACCCATGAAAATCTCAGGAAGAAAAGGGTCACGCCTACGATTGAAAGACACAAGCTGAGTCTGGACAGGACTAAAACCAAATTCACAATCGAACTCAAGTCAATGTTCAGATCAGCTGAATATTTCAACTGATCCCAGGGAGATAGGCGAGATGAAACACCAGAATAGAGAGGAGTGTCATCAGTATAGGTGTTCATCTTTTGAATAATATTTCCCTGAAAAACATTGATATAGAGAAGTAACAATGCCGGATTTAGAATATAGCCTTGAAGGACACCAGCGTTAATAGGGAAAGAGGGTGAAGAAAACACCATTTAATCACTCGCAAGCTTCGATAAAAAACAACAGACCTAATAATGGCAAGACCCTTACCACTAATACGATTAGCTTGCAAGACTCTTTCACACAAGAAGGGAAAAGGACTAAGACGAACAGGTAGAATAATTTCGAGAAGATAGAAACAGGTCCAGGAGTTGAATCATGACCGGAAACCTTAGACTAGCAACCATCTTCGGAGGGATATGTTAAGAGAGTGATCAGTTTTCGAAGGAATATCATAAAGATAATAATTTTCTGCAAAAAAAGAATATAAAACAACTTGAAGACCATTATAAAGAGGAGGAATAGTAGAATTGCTAGTATTAACAACGCTGTTGTATATTCTCATGAAGAATGAGGTTTGATTTAAAACTTAAGATGAAAAAAAGAGGTGTCAATTTCCAGTCACAACTAGAAGAACAACAAAAATAAGACCCCATCGTACGTAACAAGGGTGTGACAATAGAAAGAAAAATTAACTAGCTGAAAAGTTAATGAGATGTTTTGCATGTCGTGCAATGGGAGATGCTTGGGCACAAAAAGAGCAAGACATGTAAATGTGTAGAAGAGTCGAAGCGAAAAAGGCATCAGAATTGGTCTAACAAAAGGTAAGGCTGTGAGGAGAGTTACGTAAGAGAAAGAACTGAACATCAAAAAGTTTTTACCTGAGACCACTGATGTTACTATAGGAAATAAGAAAATAGTAGGAGGGTCTGTTGTGTGGATTCGTAGAAGGTGGTCTGCTTATTCTTGATAATACTGACATTATTGAATAATTTTTTTTTTTAATTAGACAAATGTAAAATCACGTCAAAATAAGATAATCTTTTAATTGACGGTGATCAATATAGAAGAAAAATAATCGAACCCAAAACCGAAACATTAACATGGTAGTGATGGGCACAGTCATCTACGCTGTAACTCCATGGACACATAACTATAATTCTATGCGTAACATGGCACTTGAGAGTATCCAAACATTTAGCGAGTGCTAATGGAGAAGCCTCTCATGGAGCTACCCTTGTGTTTGATCTCCTGTAATATTGCCAGGACAAGTGCAGACCTTTTAATCACTATGACCTTACTCACTACAAAGGATACTTTACTACTTTAATTGTCCGTCAGATCAGACATACCAAACTTGAAAGAGACCCCACTACCAGCGTCCAATCCCCTGGACTCAAAGCAGACTAACCGAAAAGAAGCCTTTCAAGAGCTTAATAGGGAGGGAAGTGGTTACAAAACTGGATGAGAAAAAATTTACTTCTAAACTGGTTGAATAGCTTACCAGAGACCGGAGTTTTATCGTTAAACCATGACCCGAAAGCTTGCCAACCAAAGCTAAAGACAGCTTTCTTCCCATGAGGTAAGACTGACCTCGTCAGACACCAACCTTGTATAGTTAAGAGTCTCGGAGTTATTTTATATTACACATTTATTTATACAAACATTTTCCGCTACACATTTGGCGACATGTTTAAATTCCATATTTAAAACCAGCTGAACCTCTCTAAGCCATGGATCCAAACATAATTTATATTTGCATCCATATTATATAATAACCTGAAGAATTTCACTTTTCCTTAAGATTTACTCTCCAATTTTAAGAAGATTTTAACCGATAAAATTATGAAATATTTAGATTTATGTTTTTTTTGAAATATTATTAATATATACTATTTATTTTGAATTCTAATTTTCGCCATATAATACTAAAGATTTTGATAAAAATTCTCGTCTATATTATATAATAATTTGTATAAATTTCATGAACGTAAATAGCATTTTATTTGTGTATTGTTTACATCGTTTACATTCATTGGTGTAATTACAATTTAAATTTAATAAATTAATAAAAGACGAAATGTAAATTAAAATATCCCTATTACAAAATTCGTAGCATTAATTTCTACAGATTTTAATAACAAAACCTTTGAGAATAAATTAAGACACACATATATCAATTTTATTGGTAAAAATAGCAAAGTACAGCAGGCCATGTAAAATTCAGTTGGAAGATAGTTCATCTAGTCTGAGTGTTTGCGAACATGTATGTATGCGTGCGTTTACTGTATTGGTCGCATAATCTAACACGTTGTGCCAATTCAAGGTTGCTTTTCGATCTCGTCTCAGTTGTGCAACAAAGAACTCTCATGCCAAGTAACAACCATGAGTCCAGTTTATCAACAAGTAACATATTTATTTATGGTCATAAAAGATACTCGTGTTCCTAAGTTGAATAACAGACTTGCAAATGAGATTTCTCTATCCCGGCGAAATATAAGTCCCACACAGAACTTTGGCTAAGAACCCAAAAATTGGCCCACCTTGTCTCAAAGGGCACCACGCTCTAACTCATTGTCAGCTCTCTCCCAAAAAACAACTTCCTGTTATGCTGAAAAAAGAACATGTCTCCTCCTCCCATCTTTCCTCCTGACCAAGCAATCGCAACTTGAGATTTCAATTTATGATTACTGTCAGACAAAGGATTATCAGAGAGACAGTCTGTGAACATGCCAGCATGAGTCCACGGATTTTACGAGGCACTTACTTAATTTCAAAGAGAAATAAACTTTTTCTTACAGTAGTTCATTTACTTTTCTGCATTCATTTTTTTTTCTTTTTAACAATACCGTTCACTCTTTTTTTTACTAGTCACCATTATGGCTGTGAAATCAGGCACATGCAAAACATTCTTTTCATTCTATTTTTTCTGTATTGTTTCAAATGTTTACTAGTGTTCACTTATCGCTGTGAAACCATGCACATACAAAACATAGTAGTTGTTTTATTTGTTTTCTTAATTCACTTCAGCTGTTAAAACATTTCTTTTAATCTTTTTTCTAACAACTTGGTAAGTCAAGCTCATTCTCAACTGCTACCCACCATCTCAAGATCATGCATCGCTGGGATCTCAATTGGTTTTAGGCCTCTCCTCACTTAACTTAGATCTGAATCCACCGTTTGCTGTCGGATAAGGTTCTCTAACACATTATTATCATCACTCTCATCATTACTTTTAACATTACCATTATGTTTTGTCCTGGAACTAGCAAGTTCCCAGCGTATTTCACTTTTACCGCTCTTTTATAGAGAATGTACAATTCATTAATATCTTTCCTTCATAATGCATTTTTATATACAAACAGAGGTGCGGACAACTCACATTCTCCGCTTACGCAATCCTCCCGGCGTTGAAACACATCTCCTCATAATTTAAATTAATTGCATAGTGTATACTTATTTTTAAAGGACCCAGAACGTTCACGTTGCTGACGGGAATGCTCCATGCATTCCTCGCATGCTTAACAGGGACACTATCTGAAAATCTTTTCCTTATATCCACTATTTTAAAATTTCTCAACTGCCTAAATACTTTCTGCAAACTCGCAGAGTTTCTTCCAAAACCTTTTCCATAATTCTATCACTTCAGATTTTCTTACCAGCGCAAATATATTCTGTACATTGCAGGAACTCTTTCAGGGGCTCTTTCCATGATTCCACAGTTTCAGAATTTCTCTACAGTACCAATATCTGCTTCACACTTGCAAGAACACTCCCAACAACGTTTCCATAATTCTACAATTTTGGAATTTATCAACAGTACGACTATCTTCTGCACATCTGCAGCAACATTCACAAAAGTTTTTCCATAATTCTATAATTTTAAAATTTGTCAACAGCGCAAATGTCATCTGCACACTTGCAGGCACTCTCCAAAAATGATTTTTATAATTCTACTATTAAATATTTATCGACCAAAAACCTTTTCTATGATTTCAATTTTTTTTTTTAAACCTAGAATACTAAAACAATATGCATGTGACAGCCCAGGAGAGTGTTTAAATTTTTACCTCGGTACAGATGTGTAAGAAACCCGAGTGTTCCCACAAACTATATCTACACCCCCACACCCACTCGCAGAACATGTATTGAAAAAAATAACACTTTTTCTTAATTCTCTTATACACAATTTATGACATATTTATTAGCCAGATGGGGACTTTGATTGAGTGAGCAATCAACAGGCCCTTCACTGTCAACTTGGGCATTATGTGTGGGTGATAGTGGTGTCATCGATCCAGAGTGATTCTACGGGACATCACACAACAAAAACAGGAGACTATTTAGGCCCAAGTTATATACGCATAAAGGAGCGTGCACTCCCCAATGATACACCAACTCAAACCAATTAGATCCATCCCTAATCACTGCTCTACTGACATACTCTCGAGTCATTCACTCGGCATCTCCAGACATGTGGTTCTTTAGAACAATCCCGTTCCTTTCACTTCCCACCTACCGGGTCATAGACCCGGTCACAGACCCGGTTACAGGCATCGCTGTCGCCCCCCCCCCCGGGTCTTGTTCAATATCATTACTAACTAAAAGGCGAAATGCACATGTTATCAATCTTTATATTTCATTCATTATACCCATGGGCTCTAGTGGGTTAAGGGTCTCACACAGACCGATAATTTAAAAATGTAAATAACTCAAGAATCTCTGCCTCCAAGTGTTCGTTTGTATTTTTCTTTTATTGCTTTTTTCTTTTAAAAAAATACACATATAGAGTATATCGACTTAGTAGACTACACATTCTTCTGCTAATCACGCCTCAATTTTGTCCACTGCCCAGCCGAACACTGAGCAAATTCAAGCCATGTATCCGGGGAGGGGGGTGAATGCATGGGATAATCTCTTACAACCACTATCAACACATAGGAAAATCTCTTCAATATCAAAAAAATAAACTGTGGAGAACGTGAAGGGGGCTTACCTGCGAAACGTCCTCGTGTTTGTCTGTCCTGTGCGCTGCGGATGAAGGAAAAGAATTCAACATGGCGTCCGTGAACCTTTATTACGTACGGTTCACGCGGAGTCTCGCGAAGTCACATTGCACGCATGCAAATTAGGTGTGCTTCAGCCTAATAAAAGCGGGTCTCTTACCGTCTTCAACGAAACGGTGCGAAGTAAGTGCACGTGTGACGAACGTAGAGATCTGCTTTGGAAGCTGACCAAGGACTTTGTGATCTACGGACAGAGTGATTTGCGTTTCTTTGGACCTTCGTTTTTTACTCCAGAGTGATTTGCGTTTTGTTGGACCTTTGTTATTACTTCAAGCTATTTCGGCCATGGACAAATTCGACTTGAGATTAATACCCGAGTTCGACGGCTCCCCCTCCGGACCCTCTGTAGTCGAGTGGTGGGAGAAAGCCGAGCGCGTCGACAAACTTTGCAAGATAAAGGATCCTGCACTGTTCATCCCGCTGAGGCTGACTAAAGGAGCATATTCGGTGTATCAGCAGCTCGGAGACGAACCAGGAAGTTAGGCAGGCGCTATACGCAGCCTTTGCTGTGGACCCTTTCGTCGCCTAGAGGCAGTTCACCGAACGGCGGCTTGGGCTAGATGAGACTATGGACGTCTACCTGGCCGATTTGAAGAGGCTAGCCGCGCCGTTCGGTGGAACAAGCGAGCGAATACTGGGATGCGCTTATTATACTGGACTCACAGACAGCGCCAGCAGACTGCTGCGAGCATCGTCCAGACTCAGTGAGATTGGGCTTGACGAGTTGTTGGCCAGAGCCCGAAACACTTTGAATGAGGACACAGAGCCGGTTTCGGCAGCTGCGGAAGCGTCTTCACCACCAACAGAAGACGTGATATGCTACAAATGTGGCGGGCCGAACCATTTTTCAAAAGATTGCCGAAGCCGAAGCGGTGCAAAGGACGCGCCCGATCGAGGAACGTTAAAACGCGTGCGTTACTACCGGTGCAACAAGCTGGGTCACGTGGCAAGAGGTTGTCCGGGAAACGGGCAAGGGGAGTAAGCTATAGCGCCAGTCTTCTCCCCAGATCGTCGCCAAATAAGGCGCTACCCACAGTGAGCGTGCGCGTAAACGGGCGTGAGCGCTTCGCGCTCGTAGACACCGGGTGCACGCAGACCCTCGTGCGCAAGGCATGCTGTGACGCATGGGATGAGGAAAGGGTCCCGGTATTGACGGTTGGCGGTGGCTCGATTGCCTCTTGTGGCGTTAGCATCATTCGCGCAGGTGTCGGCGATGGGCCCACAGTAACCGTACGAGCCTTGGTTGTAAACGGTGACCTGCTTGGTTATGGCCTGCTCCTGGGAATGGACGTCATCAAGGAATTGGGCGGTGTACGCATTGATGGTGAGGGTAGAGCACATTTCGCAAAAGCGGGCCTTGCTCTGAGTGCAGCCATGAAGCTGGAAAAGCCTGATTTTTGTGCGGAATTCGACCAGCGCACGAAGTCCTGGACAGCCTCATGGAAGTGGTCGGAGGAGCAGCCACCCGAGAAATTATTCAATAAGGTGCCAGAATACAAAATTTTCCCCCGGAGCTCGTACAGAATACGACAAGGAACTACAAACTTGGATTAGTAATGGATGGCTAATTTCTTATTCAGAGAAGGAATTGGGTCCCCCAAAGTGCCTGATCCCGTTAATTGCGGTTATCCAACAAAATAAGCAGAAGGTGAGGCCGGTGCTCGACTATCGGGAATTGAATGAGCACGTGGACCCTTTTACAGCTCGCGCGGACGTATGCACTGAAAAGTTGAGGGAATGGCGGCAAGCGGGATCTAATATATCTGTACTGCATCTTCACAAAGCATACCTTCAAGTGCGTGTACACAGATCACTATGGCCCTATCAAACGGTGCTTATCAAGGGGAAAAGGTATTGCCTAACCCGCATGGGATTTGGACTTAATGTGGCGCCATCAATTATGCAAATGATTGTTGACGCAATTCTGACTAAGGATGAGCGCATTCAGCGGGCAACATCTGCATATATTGATGACGTGTACGTGGACGAGGAATTTGCATCTGCGGCGCGTGTGAGGGAGCATCTCTACAACTTTGGCTTTCTCAGCAAGGAACCGGAAAGGCTACGGGATGGCGCACGGGTACTTGGTTTGCAGGTCTGGGAGGAAGATGACGTTCTGTATTGGAAACGAGGAAATGAAACCCCGGACATGCCTTGTGTTGTCACACGACGAAACGTATTTTCCTTGTGCGGAAAGTTAGTTGGACACCTTCCTGTGGGCGGCTGGCTTCGTGTTGCGGTGGCGTTTATCAAGCGGAGAGCCTCCGACGTCACCACTGGATGAGATGACAAAACTCATGACGTCCCTCTCCATACAATGCTCAAAGGGGTCCTTACAAGAGTGCACAAGGAAGACCCAGCGCGGGGCAGATGGTGCGTCGACAGCCAGAACCTTAGTGTGTGGGTTGATGCAAGCTCTCTCGCCATTGGCGTATCGGTGGTCCATGATGGAACGGTGGTGGAAGACGCTTGCTGGTTACGCCCAGAAAAGGACCCTCAGCACATAAACCTGGCAGAACTAGATGCAGTTATCAAAGGGATAAACTTGGCAATTCTTTGGAAGACGATCACCCTGCGACTATTCACAGATTCTGCTTGCGTCCATAAGTGGATTTCAGATACTCTCACCGGGAGGGCCAGAGTACGAACCAAAGCCACGACCGAGATGCTCATCCGACGGCAGTTCGACACGATCATGAAGCTGGTGAACGAATACGCGCTGTCAATAGAGGTGTCCCTGGTCAAATCCAGCCTGAACAAAACAGATTGTTTGACGAGAGTACCTCAAAGATGGCTTGATGCCATAAGAAAGACTATTGAACCCATGCAGCCCGCCTGCGCCGCTTCCGTGAGCCCCGTTCGATGTAATCACATCAAAGAAGTCCACCAACAAACCGGGCACCCTGGGGTCAAGCGGACCCTATATTTCGCTAAGCTGGTTGAACCAGGAGTACAGAAGGCAGACGTCAGGAAAGTGGTCAAAGACTGTGTAGCATGCCAATCCATTGATCCAGCACCCGCTCACTGAGAGAAAGGAAAGCTGGGAGTGAAAAGCCATTGGAGCCGGCTGGCGATGGATATTACTCACCACAACGGCGAGGATTTCCTGACTCTCATTGATTACGGTCCATCCAGGTTTGCGATATGGCGCATACTGCAGCGGCAAGATGCAGCCATCATCGTCCGTCAGTTAAACAGTATTTTTCTTGAACGTGCCCCCCCCCCCACAACGGAGATATTAACCGACAATGGCGCTGCATTCACCAGTGAGCAGTTCAGAAAGTTTGCTGATGGCTGGGGAGTACACCTGAGGTTTCGATGAGCCTACGTACCGAGTGGAAATAGGGGCATCGAGCGGAATCACAGAACCGTCAAAACCATCGCGGCCAGGACGGGCTGCACGGTATTTGAGGCAGTCTACCTGTATAACGTAACTCCAAAGGATAATGTTTCACCCTCTACAGCTCCGGCTGACACCTTGCACAGGTATCACGTCAGGGTGAAAGGCATAGAGACCAACCCGCTGCCCAAACTGGGAGTAACTAGAGAGAAACTGAAAAAAGGGGATATCGTCGTGATTAAGAACCCACGCGGCAAGTGTACGACGAAATACGGAATTTGACGCGTCACTAAGGTAATCAGCCCACAGGCGGTGCGAGTCGACGGTGTGCCCCGTCACGTTAGAGACCTACGGTTAGCAACGCAACCATCACTGGACGACAAGAGCGAGTCGGAGTCAGAGAGCAGTGAGGCATCGCTCTGGCTTGCAGCAGCCCCATCGGACAGTGACTCGGATATCAGCAGTATCCCAGCGGACGCGATGTTTCTCGACACTCAGACCACGGACGAGAGCACAAGCAAAGATGAGGCTTTCGTTGTCCCCCTCCGAAGAAGCAACCGCCGAAGTTGATCGATGCCTCCCTGCCATCTCTGTGATCATGAGATCAGGGGGGGAACGTGAAGGGGGCTTAACGACGAAACGTCCTCGTGTTTGTCTGTCCTGTGCGCTGCGGATGAAGGAAAAGAATTCAACATGGCGTCCGTGAACCTTTATTACGTACGGTTCACGCGGAGTCTCGCGAAGTCACATTGCACGCTTGCAAATTAGGTGTGCCTAATAAAAGCGGGTCTCTTACCGTCTTCAACGAAACGGTGCGAAGTAAGTGCACGTGTGACGAACGTAGAAATCTGCTTTGGAAGCTGACCAAGGACTTTGTGATCTACGGACAGAGTGATTTGCGTTTCTTTGGACTGTCGTTTTTTACTCCAGGGTGATTTGCGTTTTGTTGGACTTTCGTTATTACTTCATAAACTTCTCAATGTGTAAATCGCCAGGTAAGCCTGTCCCACTCCTCAGTTCTTCAAAAGCAAGTCAATCTATCTGACATCAAAACTTTGCGATTTCAACTTCCACCTTTCTTTTTTCCCCTTATACTAAAAGTCCATGAAAATCATTATCTATGACTTATCACTCATTAAGTGACCCGCATCCCTCTAGACAGAGAGAGTGTCCACTCCGCATACAACAAACAACGGACAGAAAGAGAAAATATGACGCAAATCTTTCTTTCAAATCCATTCACCACTGTTCACCCAATATTAATAATGCAAGGTAAATTCAAAATAGAAAATTAAATTCTATCCAATCTTAATCACTCTATTTATTCCCCTTCTTTTTTTCTATTGCAATTAAAAACATTTTTTTCAAATAGATCAAAGCAATTTCGATGAAATCACTCTAACTTTTACAATAAATTCATTACATAATTAACCCTTTAGTAAAAAGAACATTGGATTTGCTCAAGATAGGATGTCTCCATAGCAACTTTATGTATATAACAAAAAGTTTGAACATAATTCTCTCTCTCTCTCTCATTGAAGGAAAGTGCTAGCCTGCTTCGTTATCCCTTTTCTTTCTAGGTTCGTTCGGCTTACTCTCTCCTCTTCTTTCCTCTTCTTCCTCTTCTTTTCATTTCTTTCTTTCTTCTTGAAGAGACAATCACCTTACGGTCAGTTGCTCGTAAAGTAACAGATGTGGCTAATAGTTGAACTAAGTGAAAAGTGTTCGCACATGTTTTTAACAAGTAGGTGCGACATAAACTTTGATAAAACCAGCGACTTATCGAAAAAGGATTAGTGTCCTGGCGACAACCGAATGAGTCGCCTCGCTCTCATGAAGACAGCAACAACAACAGAAACACCCGACTTGAAGTGCGAACCCCAGCATCCACTTTTAAGCACGCCTTCTGTCTTGCCACAATAACAGCTTAACCCAAGTAAACACACACGCACACACGCATACTGAACTTTAAAGACAAATTTAACGCTCGTGTCGTCTTCAAACATTTTTCTAACCTTCACAAACTTTATCGTTATATTTTACATCTTTGTAAAATTGTATCTACATAAAAGTTTTATTTTTACTTGACAGTTTCTCTTTTTTATTAACAATATTATATTGTTAAAAGTTAGCACTTGGTAACTGGTGATCCATGCCAAACATAAATGTTTTCATCAAATCGGTTCAGTCCCAATTTAGCTACACAAGATTAATTGTTTAGTGTGGTGCTTGGCAATCTCTAAAAGCCGCGACCGTCGTCTAAAATATCAGACTCCAAACCGGGAACAAAGACTCCCCACAATTGATGAGATCCGACGTCGATCTTGCAAACAACCTTCTGATCAGACGATGAGTCCCCACTTCTTTTCTTGTTTATATTTTCTTGACTATTAACCTTTCCTTTTCTCACATAATTTTTTTTTTTTTTTTTAGAAAAATATTGAAGCGCAACACGTTAGTGTCAAGCCACCACAGTTTATGGAAACTAGTGTTGAAGGATGGTTTGCTGTACTTGAAGTGCAGTTTCACCTCAGGCACGTAACAATGGATGAGAAAAAATTTCATACTGTCATTAGCGCACTCCCGTCTGGTGTGGTAACTAACATACCAATATCAGTCCTAGATTCACACGACTACTGTACATTAAAGGAGTCAGTATTGTCTTGTATGAGAAAACCAGACCTGTGCTCCTGGAGAAATTAATGAGGAACACCACACTAGCTGGCCTGTCTTCGTTATACCCCCTAGATATGTTGACTATAGCCAGCGAGGAAATAGTCAAACATAAAGTTATCCGGGCTCTTCCTTATCAGATAGCACCAATAATAGCAGCCCACACTGAAATGTTGTTAGTTGAGTTAGGCCGATTTCTCGGAAACCTGATAGCATTAATAGAGAATGCATCAGCATTTCAAGTGACTGACAAGCAAAGTCATACAAGCAACCACCATAGACAGCCGAGTCAAAATAGTGAAACAACTCCCATGAGTTTACGTCCTTATAGTAAAAAAAACAAAAAACAAAGGTCTGTAGAGCTCATCTCTATTTTGCAGAGCAGGCCCGGATAATGTAGATGACCGAAGAAAAAAGGTTATTTACAAATATTGCCTAACTCTCTTCCTTCTTCTCCCAGCCCTAGCGATTCTAAAAACTAGAAAGGCGGACTGTGCTTGCTTCCTCGGGTTCGACTTTATTAGAAGTTACTGCAAAAATAGTAGCCACTAAAATACATTTTATTTTAGATACGGGGGCCAGTATTTCCATTTTACCGTGTTCTGCAGTAAATAGTGTTACCTTGGAACCAACCCCTGTACATATCTCTACTGTTATTTGAGAGAAAATACATTGTTATGGGCAAACAAATTTAGAAGTGAGAAAACCATGTTTAAGAAGATGCTTCCAATGAACTTTTCTGATCGCTGATGTCACCAATCCATTATTAGGATTCGACTTCTTAAACAAATTTAGCATAATTGTAGATTGCAAGAATAGATGCCTCCGGGGCGAAATAACCGAGCGAGAACTAAAAGTAAAGGCTGTAACCGAAACTATTAACATAGTAATTAATAAAGTAGACCTGACTGGAAGCGTGCGCGATATAGTAAGTATGATAGTGTCATCTCCTCTCAGAGCAATGCAAGTAAAAGCTACGGTGGAGTTTATCACGTCATGTCATGTACCATTATTTGCTAGAAATAGGCAACTTTCCAGTCTTACGTTTGATGCAGCTCAAGCAGAATTTAAGAAACTGCTAAATCCAACCTTTAAGTAACGAGTGGGCATCTCCGCTACATTTAGTAAAGAAATCGGATGGTACATATCGAGCTTGCAGTGATTTCCGTGCGCTGAATAATATGACCAAAACAGACCGCTATCCGATACCTAACATAAACTCATTCAGTTCACGGCTAGCTAATAAATGCTATTTTTCGAAGATAGATTTGACTTCTGCATATCACCAAATAAAGGTACACCAGACGACGTGCCTAAGACAGCCGCCGCTACTCCTTTTGGCTTGTTTGAATTTAATTACATGCCATTTGGTTTGAAAATACTACTGCTACATTCCAGCGATATATGGACAAAACATTTTTTGAGTTAGATTGTGTGTTCATCTATCTGGACGATATATTGATTTTAGTGACAGTGAACAACAACACAAGGAAGACTTAAATAAAGTATTTAAAGTCCTTAGTGACAATAACTTACAGATTTCCTTAGCTAAGAGTATATTCAATGTGGCAGATTTAGATTTCCTAGGTATTCACGAAGGCTTGTTACCTACTTCAAAGAAAATTAAAGAACTGGAGGCCTTCACAGTACACAAAGATTCAAAAAGCTTACGTAGGTTTTTAGGGATGACAGGTTTTTACCGCAAATTAATCCCTAATTATGCATCTATAGTATTTCCACTATCCGAGCGAATGAGGTTAGACCATAAGTCAAAGCTCGGACTGAATGAGAAAGAAACTGACGCTTTCAAAACTATAATAAGTAAATTGTCAGAAATTATAGCATTAGCCCATCCACAGTCTTCAGTCACCGAGTACCACTTAGTGACGGATAGTAGTCAATACACAGCTGGCGCTGCATTACACCAACTAATAGATAAGAAACCTGTACCCATAGGATTCTTTTCCTAAGAAATTTTCTCAAGCTCAAGCCAAATATTCAACATTTGACAGAGAACTACTGGCAGATTATTTTGCAGTGATACATTACCGTCACCTCATAGAAGGTCGTCGTATAACATTGTTCACTGATCATAAGCCGTTATGTGGAGCCTTTTATAGTCAGACACCAGCAAAATCGGATCAACAGCAACGACACCTGTCAGTACTTGCTGAATATATTGCTGATGTACCAATTAGAAAAATTAGTTGCGAACTGTATGCCTCGGCCTGCATTAGCTGTGCAAGTAGATGCCTGTCATTTGACAGAAATAGCTCAGACACAAATACAGGGTGACTCAAAAAAAAACGGGCCCCGTATACACTTTATGTGATATCTTCTTTATTTATTCGCCGATTGCCTTTATTTTACAGGACATGGCAGAATCAACGACCGTGAGTACACCAAGACCTCAGTGGGAGCTGGGACAAAGAATACACTGTGTTAAATTTTACTCCAAGACAGGCTCGTTTAAGAAAACCCAGGACAGTTTCATGCATCAGTTCGGATGTGAAAAGGCCCCACCCAAAAGCAGAATTAAGAACTGGGTGGACCACTTCGAGAAGTATGGGACCGTGGAGAACCTCACCGCTGTCAGTGAGAACCGTCCAAGCCACTCGGGACGTCCCAAGAAGCGGACAGCCGAGCTGGTCGAAAGTGTGAGAGAGTCTCTCCAGGAGAGTCCGAAACGCTCTGTGCGTAAGCGAAGTCAGCCCCTCGGTATCTCCCGTAAGACTTGCAGGAGACTGCTGGTGAACGATATCAGGGCGTACCCATACAGAATACAGACGCTGCAGACCCTTACAGCCTAAGACAAGAAGCAGAGGAGCGCTATGGCAGTCAAGATGCTCGATAAGATCGAGGAGACACCAGGTTTCCTTAACCTCCTTTGGACCTCAGATGAAGCCCACTTCCAACTTGATGGAAAGGCGAACTCCAAGACAAATGTCTTCTGGGGGTCCTCCAGACCCGATGAAGTAGCCACCAAGCCCTGCACTCTCTTAATTGCACGGTGTGAGCTACAATCTCGGTCAGAGACATCATCGGACCAATCTTCATCAAAGAATCTGACGCAGCGGTTACAGTTACCAAGGAGCGGTATGTGGAGGTCCTCAAAATCTTCAAGAGTGAGCTCCAGACCCTCTACCCGTCGCTCATGAGCAAGTTCTGGTTCCTGCAAGACGGAACAAGTTCTCACACCTCAAACGTGTCCCGAGATTGGCTGAATGAAAACTTCGGAGGCCGAGTGATCAGTCTCAGGACTAATTTTGAGTGGCCACCCCATAGCCCGGATCTAAGCCCCCCAGATTATTTCCTTTGGGGCTATCTTAAGGACAGGGTGTACGTAGGGAAACCCAGAACCATCACTGAACTCAAGGAAACCATCAGGGAGGAGATGAGAGGCATTCCCAATTCAGTCTGTAAGAACGTCATGGACAAGTTCGTTCTGCGCCTCAAGAAATGCACGGAGCTAAAAGGAGTCAATCTAGAACACATGCTGTAGAACGGAGAAAAAAGGCCAAATACCCTAGTGTTTTGATATTATGTTGTGAATATAATAAACTAGTTATGCCCCAAAATCCATTTCACTTGGACGAAACATTAAGAAATGAGGCCTAATTAGATTTGGGGCCCTTTTTGGGGTCACCCTGTAGGAGATGATGAAATAAAATCATACCCAGACTTAACAGAATATTTTGTATCAAATGAAGTAGGCTCAAACCTATGTGATACTTCAACTTTGTACCCCAGACTGTTTATCCCGAAAAATCTTCGTACAACCATTTTTGATAGCCTACACTGCTTAGCGCATCCTGGAACGGGAGCGTCTATAAAACTGGTTAAGTTCAGATATCTTTGGCCGAATTTAGATAAAACTATCAAGTAATTCTGTGCAGAATGTGTTGTATGCCAACAAGCTAAAGTTCACAGTCACACTAAATTTGCTCTCCAGAATTTTGAATTGCTATCTGCACGTTTCCAAATAGTGCATATTGATATTGTCCGCCCATTAACCTTAACGGACAATGAACCGGACCCATATCTTAGTTCATATAGATATCTACTGACCTGTATCGATCGTGCAACTCGCTGGATTGAGGTACAGCCTATGACTTAAATAACTGCACAGTCGATAGCAGAGACATTTATTAACGCATGGATATCTAGATTCCAAGTTCCACTTGATGTTGTAACTGGTCGAGGTAGTTAATTTGAGAGTGAATTTTTCCCGTAATTAACCAAGGTGATAGGTTTTTACCGATTAAGAACGACTGCATATCATCCTCAAAGCAATGGATTGATAGAAAAAGCACATCGTACACTAAAAGCAGCGATAATTGCTCGAAAAGAATCATGGATGAAAGTGATACCTATAATTCTACTTGGTATATGCAGTACCCTTAATGAATTAGGCTTTTCACCTTTTATCTGTGTTACTGGAGCACCAATATTGATTCCTAAACAATCGGCACACAGACCGGGCGTAGAAAGAGAAACACTAGTAAATCAAAAATACATATGTCATTTGTGTGATTCGCTGTCCCAATTTGATGCACTCAGCTGCGATAAAGGACGTCACCATGCAAATACGAAACCCTTCGATCCAAAGACTTTACTTTCTTGTGAGAAAGTATGACTTAGAGTCGATCGAGTGAGAAAATCATTAGAAGCGCCTCATTCAGGTTCTTATAAAGTTCTGACTCGATCAGCTAAACATTTTCAGATCGATATGAGCAATGGTACCAGGGTTTTACGCGCTCCACTACTTTTAGAGCTGCTCCTGCTCCTGCTCCAACGCCAAAAATTGGAGCTGGCTCCTCTCACGCTCCCCATTTTCAAAAAAGAGCCGATCCAGCTCAAACTCCTATAAAAAAGGAGCGGCTCTTTTTCAGTGCTCCATAATGAAAATGTGTATTCTTTGATAAACGTTCTATTCTGCCAATGAGTGGTCGAAGGATAGGAGTGGGCGTTAAAGGATCTCGTCAATATGAGTGGGGATGTCACTTTAAGTGTAAGACCGTAAGATAATATTTGACAAAATCTCGCTAATATTTTTGAGATGTGTTAAGGTTTATAGGAGAACATGTCGGACGAACCATACGTAAATTTTCGTTTCCTGAGGTATAAAATAGAAATAGAAAAGTCCCTGAAGTATTTTAAAACAATTGTAATTGTCATTACATTAACAACCTATTTTTTCCAAGGAAGGAAAATTTGACGCGATAATTTTTTCTATTTATTTTGGAAGAGAATTTAGATTTGTAAATAAAGGGAATTTAGATTTGTAAATAAAGTTTTACTTTTAAACATTATTAGTGATTATTTTCTTTTTAAAGAAAACATTTATCTGTGTGAGGAGAGACAGCCAAGGCAACATTAATCGTCGTGTGGTTGTTTAGTGTTTGTTTGTTTTAAGAACGTAACTATATTGTATAATGTATATTATTATTTATCACAGAGAAACGCGCAAGTACTTTCAAACAAATAGATTTATCCATTTGTACAATTTGGGGTGAAAAAAACAATGAAGTTTATTTTTTAAAGATTGAATAAAAAATATATTTCATAAGTTGGCAAAAAAAATATTAATAAATTGTCAATGAAAAATTCAGAGATCCATTTAATGTATTAAAATTTCATACAAGATATCTGGCCTATACCTTGGGAGTTGAAAAGATATCGTGTCAAATTTTCCTTCCCCGAAAAATTAACTGGTCGGGCAAAAACATTTATTAAAATTAAAAATTTACATACAAAAGGTAAAACGTCTATATTTTTAATCTATAATAAAAACAAATTGTTTACAATTTTAATATTCGATAACAGATTTTTTAAATAAAGAAAGATATCTAATCACTTTCGGTTCTAAAAAACAACAAATTAGTCAGAAAGTCTAATTATTTGTTTTTTTTTAATTAAAATTTAAGACAGTTTAATTGTAGAATAGGGAGCGCTGGGTTTTTTTTTCGCTCATTTCGCTTGGTATTCGCCAAAATTTTGGATGAAACTGATTGATGTTCTTAATTGTATTTTTGGTCCTGAAATAAAATTCTCATTTACTTTTTAAAGTGTTTAACATCTAACTTTAATTCCAGATTTTAATCGCTAGCGGCCATGTTGGTTTTTATTGTTTTTATTTTCCTTGAACTAAAGATATTTATTTATTTGGACTAAAGATATGTTTTTCTTTGGACTAAAGATATTTTTACTGCTTTAACATTTTATTACACACAAAAAACAAACTTTGAATATTCTATTTACAAAAGCAAGTTTTAACAGAATTAAACGAATTTAAAAGCAAACATAAAAAGGTTAAAACATACTAGTTGTGAATTTAAGAATAACAAAATGTTGCCAAAAAGACGACGGTAATATGTGGCATAAAAGTTCAATTAAAATGAAAAATTTGCTTATTTATTCAATCAGCAATAAACATCCTTGTTCGGTGTTCTGTTTCCATGTGTAACTCTCTAGTTATTTCTCCCTCTCTCTCCATTCCTCTCTCCTCGTCTCTCTCTCTCTCTCCCTATCATTAGATACATTTACCAGCGATATGATTTTAAAAATAACTAAAAGAGTTTAGCTGAGATTTTTTTTCCTTTTTATTGCTAAATAAAAAAACTAATGTTAAAAAAGAAATCAAATAACTTTGGAGCGAGTAGCGCGGAGCGATAAAACCAACGCTCTTTAGTCCCAAATGGAGTTGCTCCCGCTCCACTCCCGCTGAATATAAAATGATCCCTCTTCTCCTTCACTCCGTAAAGCCCTGAATGGTATTCATACTCATGTAGCAATTGACAGGTTAAAACCTTATACAGAACCAACTAACAATAACGACAAAACTAGAATTACTAAGAAAGCATAGACAGATGCGTGCACAACTAACAAGGAAAATATGAAAACAAATACCGCTGACAAAGTCGATAAAAATATTACTAGTAAAACACATGAGTCTAGAATTGGAAGTAAAGTTACATGGAAGAAAAATAACGATTTAAAAAAAGTGTTAATAACTATTTAAAAGTACAACTACTTATAATAAGACAGAGGAATAGATATAGGTATAAGAATAATGAGAAAGCAAAAGTAAGAAAAAATAGGGTAGTGCTTATCGGTTAAGCTCCGCTTACTGGTAAGGGACTATTATGACAGATCGCTAGATCGATGAGACGAACGGGCATTGAAGGAAAGTGCTAGCCTGCTTAGTTACCTCTTTTCTTTCTAGATTTGTTCGGCTTACTCTCTCCTCTTCTTTCCTCTTCTATCTCTTCTTTTCATTTCTTTCTTTCTTCTTAAAGATGAAATCACCTTGCGGTCAGCTTCTCGTAAAAATAAGTAATTACAGATGTGGCTAAAAGTTGAATTCAGGGAAAAGTGTTCGCACATGTTTTTAACAAGTAGATGCGAAATAAACTTTGATAAAACCAGCGAATTATCGAAAAGGTTCCAGTACTCCCCGTACTCTTCCAGTGTAAGCCTGGTCGGTTTTCTCCTCCTCGGTCTTTTTATTCTCCTTTACCTTTCACTGGTGATACCAGATCAGGCTGCCCTGTGGCTCCCTGAGACGAAATTCACCTACATTGACGTTTTTTTTTTTTTTGTTTTTTTTGTAAAACTTAATTATGTTCTACAAAACCAAAAACAAAAACAACAGCCCCTCTCCCTTTCTCCCTCCCCTTTTTTATTTTTATTTTTCCTACCCTACTCCCGGTCCTGGATATGACCTTAAACTACATCCGATGGTGAGATCCGGCTTACGGACTTTGGGGAATGTGGAGCCTCCTCTTAATTACCATTGCTCCCAGGTCCACCCTGACCCGGAGTGGTAGTACCTGTTAGGGTCCCAACTATGGGTTAAATAGAAACAGATATTAAAAGGGGAAGGAAACAAAAAAGAGAAGAAAACAAGACCAGATTCGGCATTAAATAACACAAAAAGGGTTGATATGCCGTAAAACAAAACTACCAAACCAATCCTTTACCTTTCACGACAGTTACGTGCCGTACCAGCCGAAAGTGATGTCATCATATACATATATGTATGACTGAATTATTTTAGAGGGGAGGTACTTTAATCGATTTTTAGCAGATTTCACTTCCTTTGGGCTCGTGTGTTGTTCTTTCTATATTTTTGGTTTTTCTATCATTTCAAATTTTCTGTGGTAAATGAGTGTTCGTTGGTTTGTCCCCGCATACAAGGATTCTTTTTAAGATTTCAGTTGTTTCCATCATTGTCGTTCGTTGCATGGTCTCAATCTTCACTTTTATTCTAATATCTTCTAGTTTTTTCTAGTATTTCGAGATTGTTCCTAGTGCTCCTACAATTATTGGTATTATAGTGATTTTCTTCATGCTGCATATTCCTTTCAGTTCTCTGGCAAGTTCTGTGTATTTGCTCCGTTTTTCTAGTTCATTGATCTTCACTTTGTGAACTGCTGGGACGGTGAAATCTACGATTTTACAGGGCGGGGGTGTTGATTATTATAACCTCCGGGCTCCTTGTTTGGATAAGTTTGTCTGTTTGTTTCTCCATGTCCCAGAGGATTTTGTGATTTTCATTTTCAAGCAATGTCTATGGTTTGTGTCTGTACCATTTGTCTGCATGTTCAAAGTGAAGATGTATTATTATTATTTGTACTCACTAGGAGTTCTCACACAGATCATCGTCAGTGATTGCTCACCGACAACAGCCGGTGGTATTTCCTGGAGTCTGAGTGACAACAAGTCTCCCCAAATTTCCAGTATTCTTCACCTCTTTTCGATAACAACCGCGAATAACCTTGCAATATCGCAACAGCCTCTTACCATTGATTTATCGCTGGTGAGGACCATTGGTCTTCTCTTGTATTTAAATGTCAATAAGCCTCCCCAATGTCCCAGCATTCTCCGGGCTTTTCCAGTGCTGCCCCTTCTCGGTCTTCTCATCCTACTCGACCCTCTAAAATATTTTGTCCGGTGTTAGCCTAGGCCAGCACCATTTTTTATTTTTTATTTTATTTTTTAATGTTTTTTATTTTTTTAATTTTTATTTATTTATTTATCTATTTTATTTTATTTTATTTTGGAGGGGTGGAGTGGGGAGAGAAGCTTATGGTGTTTCTTGTAATTTCTGTTTCTTGGGTCATTTTTGTGTGGTTATAGCTGAGGCCGGTGTTATTTATTGCGAGGAGATTATGAAGTTATGTTTCTTGCAGTTTCTGGTCCTTGGTTTGGGCTGTGGTCTTCTTCGTGTGGTTTTGTTTTTTCCCTGTTGTAAATTCCTTGTGACTGGTTAGCCTTTGTAGCTTATGCATGTTGGTTTCCGCATTCGAGAATTTTCCTTAAGATTGCAGCTGTTTTGATCATTTCCGTGCTTTTGTATGGTTTCAATGGTCCCTTTAATTCCAATTTCTCCCAGTCTTTTCTCCAGGTTTTTTGGGATTGTTCCTAGTGCTTCTACGATTATTGGTATTATATTAACTTTCTTCATGTTCCATATTCCTTTCAGTTCTGTGATTAGTTCTGTGTATTTACTTCGTTTTTCCGTGTATTTGATCTTCACTCTGTGGAAATCTGGAACAGCGAAGTCTACGATTTTACAAGATTTTCCCTTCTTGTCGATTATAATAACGTCAGGTCTCCTTGCTTGTATATAGTTTATCTGTTTGTATATCCATATCCCAGACGAATTTGTGTTTTTCGTTTTCCAGTACTGTTTCTGGTTTATGTTTGTACCATTTGTCTGCGTATTTGAAATTCAATTCTTTGCACAGTTCCCAGTGTATTACTTTCCCCACACAGTCATGTATGTTCTTGTATTCTTTTAGGGCAAGTTTGCTACATTAACTAATTATATGAGTCAATGTTTCGTCTCTTAGTCCACACAGTCTGCATTTACTGTTTTCCTGGGTTTTATCTATTTTAGCTTTCATGTAGTTTGTCCTAATCGCATTGTTCTGTGCAGCCATCAGTAAAGATTCCGTTTCTCTGTTTAAGTTTCCTTTTCTCAGCCATGTCCAGCTATTTTCGTTGGTTTCTTCTCTTGTGAGTCTTATGAAGCGTCCCTGTAGCTGCTTTTCTTCCCACTTTTCTTTTCCTGTCTGTTTGTGTCCAGTTTCGATGCTTCCTGCGTTGTTCGTTGGGACGTTGTCTCTTGCTTTTCTGTGTTCTGCTTTATGCATTTCTCCCGCTCTTATTTAGTGTCGTCCACACAGTCTTCTATACTTACCAGTTCTCTTCCCCCTTCGTTTCTCCTCACGTAGAGTCTGTCTGTCTCGTTTTTTGAATGTAGTGTGTTGTGCATGGTTATTAATTTTCTAGTCCTCTGGTCAAGCTGCCTGAGTTCTTCTTTAGTCCAGCTTATGAATAGACCAGAATATATTATTAGTGATACTGCCCAGGTATTTATTCCTTTGATCAGGTTTTTGCTATATAATTTTGTTTCTAAGAGCTTTTTTGTTCTTCTCATGTATTCTTTTCCAATCTTCTCTTTCATTTCTGTTGATTTGATTGTATCTGCTTCCAAAACTCCCAAATAGTTATAGCTGTCTTGTTCGCCTAGCGCCCTCATCTGCTCTTAATTGGGTAGTTCCATGCCCTCAGTCGTCTCCAGCTTTCCTTTTTTAATCTCTAGTAATGCACACTTTTCCATTCCGAATTCCATTTGAATGTCCTGTCTGAAGATTCTGGTATTTATCAGGTTTTCCAGTTCCTTTTTGCTTTATGCAAATAGCTTCAGGTCGTCCATGTACATCAAATAGTTTATTCTTTGTTCTCTGTCTGTGAACTTGTATCCTTCATCACATTTCCTGAGTATGTATTTGAGTGGTATCAGTGGTGATAGGGAGTCTCCCTGGAAAATGCATCTCTGTATTTTTATCTCGATCAAGTGTTGTCCTCCAGCTGTCATTCAAATCTCCATGTTCCATTGCTTTCCTGACGAGATTAATAATCCTGTCAGGTATCTTGTACATTTTTAAGCATTCAATTATCCATGCTTGAGGGATTCTGTCGTACGACTGTTCAGGAAATGGTAAATTTGCTCTCTCAGTTGTGTCGTTAGGATTTTCCACAGTGTTGGTAAAACAGGTTATTGGTCTGTAATTGCTTGAGGTCCTTCCCTTCTTGGTGTCTTTTTGTATGAGCGTTATCCTTCCTTGGTTGTATCTCGTGAAAGTTTTTGTTAGGAAGACTGCTGATACCTTCCAAGTTCCCTATCCTATGTAGTTTCCTCTGTATATATAAATATCGAAATAAGGTTCTGGACTCGGTACGAATACTTCCTCGTTGTTTTTCGTTAGCCATTCCCCACATATTATTGTATCGATGATGTAGCCTTGACTTTTCTCCCTGTACGAAGTTGCAGTGTGTAGTGTTTGTTCCCACTTTGGTCTCGTTACCCATGTAGTTAAGAAGTATGGTATCAAGTAGTCTCTTGATTCTGGTTGGGCCAATGCGAAGTGCCCCACGTTATGCATCCCCGTGGCAATGCTTCCATGATATTAAATGAAGTGTCTGCTGAAGCTGTTCATGTCTGTTGTTTTGACAAGGTGTTCGAATCGTCTTTTGATGCAGTAGTTTCTGACTTCGTTTCCCGATTCCGGCGGCAGGATAGACCCGATTGCTGTTGCGGTCCATCCGTTCTGTCCAGATTCAGAACTCTGTTCATTGTTATCCGTTTCCATATTTTGCGTATTACTAATACTAGTAGTAATATCAGGCTCGCCTCCGGAGACAGCGGGATCGAAGTAGATGTCGAGACCGAGGTAATGCTTTGCGTGCAGTGCCCCTCTCGACAAACTTCCAAGCAGTCCTGTATTTTAGGAATCCGCTTCTTGTGTTGTGTTTTTTCCGTAGTTGAAGCCCTGTCTTTTTGCTGCCCAGTCGAGTTTATTTAGTGGTGGTAGGTATTTGTTTTATTTTAAGTCAGTACCCGGTCCTAGGAATCTGTGATACGGAACAGTCCAAGCGATAGTTTTTTTTCTCCGTGTGTTCCTTTTCCTTATCGGAGGCATACTGAAGTTGCCGTTTGTTTTCCTTATATTCTATGTTCACTATTGCATCATTTCTATTTTTAGATATTGCGTCATCACCGCTTAAATATTCTGTTCATCACAGCCAAGGCGTATTACTTAGCGTGGCACTAACCCTTTCTGTGACGGGCACCCAGGCCTGGTGTAGTATTATTACGTAATAATACCAGTGTGTATTCGATTTTATACTAGTCTGGTACGTCTGTTTTTCGGACACATTTTTTTTACCAGTACGCATGTATCCATCGTGACCTGGTGCTTTCTAGTTTGCCATTTTCTTTAGTGTTTTCTTAATAGTTTCTTTATTAATTTCTGTTTCTGTTTTTTCTTCAATTTCTAGAAATTTATCTTTCATGTCTTTCAGCCCCTTTGGCATTTTTGTTGTGATCTTCAGCCTTTTCCCATATCTTGCTCCAGAAATTATTTGTTTCTGTTGTCCCCGGTTGTTCTGTTGCTGTTCTTTCGCAGTTTACCTTTTTGTAAAACTGGCTTTCATTGTTTTCAAAGGTCCTGTTCTGTTTGTACTGTTCCGATTTGTATATGAATCGTCTCAATCTTCCTTCTTTTGCTGCTATCTTTTGTTTTAGTTCTTCATGTTTCTTATTTAGTCTTTCCTTGCGATTCGGATTTCTCCTCTTCCATCGTTTACTGTTCTCCTTCATCCTGTTTACGGTTTTAGCTTCCTTTTGAAGTCTGGTGATCTGGGTTTCCAGTCTGATCTCCCATCCAGATTTCGTCTGTCCATTCTTTTCCCTTTTTAGTTTCATACTAATTGATTTTGCCCCCGCATATATCAAGTTGTTTAGATCTGTGATAGTGTCTGTTGAGATGTACGTGAGTACTCTGTTTACTTTTTCTGTTTCAACTTTTAACTTCTTCCAATCTTCGTTCCTTAGGGATGGGAGTGTGGTTTTGTTCTCGGATATTAATCGTTTGATGAGTTCCACTTCTCTTGCTTCTTCTTCAGATAGTTCTATAGTTTCGTCGTCTTCGCCCTCTTCAGTTTCTGTGTTTATGTTTTCCCCGTCTTCTTCCTGAGAGTTTTCGTCAAGTGGTGTGTCTTGATCTGTCACGCCATTTATCTTTTGTTTAACTTCCGTTAATTCCATCTCCGAGAACAACCCTCACTTGAGTATCTGTCTTGCTTGATCTGCTATCCTTTGTGCCGTTGTATGGTAATCAGTAGAAATGTCCCATAGATCTTTCATTCGTTTCCGGTATCCTCTTTCTGTGGGGTAGCGGCTTTTGTAGTAGCATTCCATTACCAGTCTGTTCTCTTTTGTGGTCCATTTCTTTCTATTGCCTTTTGGTCTGTTATTTTCATTCTTGCTTTCTTGTGTTTGGTCAGTGTCTTTATCATATCCAAGAATTTGATGGGTTACTTACCTGTTTTTTGTCCGTGGTCTTGTTCCTAAAATTAAAAATACCAACATTCGCAGGATGCGGACCAAGTTGGCAATCAGGGAGCACCCGCCCATGATGACACTCAGATCTTTCTTCCGATCCCCACTGCGTTTATTTGTATTTATAGACATTTATCATTGTGTGTTGTTTGTGGAAACACCAGGTCCAGGCTTAGTTTACATGTGATCCTGTCACAGGATAGTGTTTCTCTCAGTTTCATGAGGTTCAAAGTGCACTATCACACATACATGAAGACACATTTACGAAAAATAAATAATAAGAAATAAATAAATAAATTAGTAAAATATATTTTTTCAATTATATATATATATATATATATATATATATATATATATATATATATATATGTGTGTGTGTGTGTGTGTGTGTTACCTGATTACATGAAGTTTTCTAGGATGCTCTTCAATAAAAATTAAAAAGACAGTATATTCCACTTCAATGTTTGTCTAATAAATTGATGCAAAGTAACTAAACGTTTGCTGAAAGTTTATGAAATATTACGCTAGTTATTTTTTTGTGACTAGCAACATTTTGGGAGAGATGATTTCAATTACGTTCAACTAAAACAAAAAGCAGGGATATTATCTTTCGACCCCCGAAATGAAATCTCAGAAGTTTCTTATTAGTTAACATTAAAATTCACAATATATTTATTGTGAATTTTAATGTTAACTAATAAGAAGCTTCTGAGATTTCCCTTCGGAGGTCGGGAGATAATATTTTTGCTTTTTGTTTGAGTTGATCGTAATTGAAATCGCCCCTCCCAAAAATGTAGCTAACATTTGTATATCTACCAAAAATACATCTTCAATCGATACGCTCGAGACTTTAAATGTACATCGGCTCCTGAAAAAATAACGGTAACTTGTTTTCTGTAACGGGACTACCTACTTTTTGGGGAGTGGGGATTCAAATTATGTTCAACTCAAACAATAAAACGATATATTATCTCCCGACCCTCGAAGTGAAATCACAGAAGCTTCTTTTTAGTTAACATTAAAATTCACAATAAATAAGTTAATTTGCAGAAGCTTCTCATTAGTTAACATTAAAATTCACAATAAATATAACATTTGTATATCCACCAAAAAAGGCGTCTTCAATCGATACGCTCGAGACTTAAAATGTTTATCGGCTCCAAAGAAAATAACGGTAACTATTTGTTTGTAACATAACCTGCTACTTTTTTGGAAAGGCGTGCGTTTTAATTACGTTCAACTCAAACAAAAAGCAAAAATAGTACTCTCCGACCCCCGAAGTGAAATCTCAGACGCTTCTGTTTAGTTAACATGAATTTCACAATAAATATAAAATTTGTATATCTACAAAAAAACGTCTTCAATTGATACGCTCGAGACTGTAAATGTTCATTGGCTCCTGAAACAATCACGGTAACTTTTTTTCTGTAACGTGACTAGCTACTTTTTTGAGAGGAGGTATTCAATTACGTTCCACTCAAACGAAAAGCAAAAATATTATCTACCAACCCTCGAAGTGAAATTTCAAAAGCTTCTTATAAGATTACATTAAAATTCACAATAAATATGGCATTTTTATATCTACCAAAAAGACGTTTTCAATCGATACGCTCGAGACTTTAAATGTTCATCGGCTCCTGAAAAAATAACGGCAACTTTTTTTCTCTAACGAGATTAGCTACTTTTTTTCGGAGTGGGAAAATTTCAATTACGTTCAAAAAAATATTATCTCCCGACCCGAGAAGTGAAATATCAGAAGCTTCTTATTAGTTTACATTAAAATTCACAATAAATATAACATTTGGATATCTACCAAAAAGACGTCTTCAATCGATATGCTCGAGACGTTGAATGTTCATCAGCTCCTAAAAGAATAACGGTAACTTTTTTCTCTTTCGTGACTAACTTTTTGCGGAGAGGAGGATTTCAATTACGTTCAACTCAAACAAAAACAAAAATATTACTTTTCAACACCCGCAGTGAAATCTCAAGAGCGTCTTTTTAGTAAACATTAAAATCCACAATAAATTTAACATTGGTATATCTACCAAAAAGACGTCTTCAATCGATACGCTGGAAACTTTAAATGTTCATCGGCACCTGAAAAAATAACGGTAACTTTTTTATGTAACGTGACTAGCTTCTTTTTGGGAGAGGGTGGATTCAAAATACGTTCAACTCAAACAAAAAGCAAAAATATTATCTTCCGACCCCCGAAATTAAATCTCAGAAGCTTATTATTAGCTAACATTAAAATTCACAATAAATATAACATTTGTATATATACCAAAATTACGTCTTCAATCAATACACTCAAGATTTTAAATGTTCATAACTTCTTGAAAAAATAACAGTAACTTTTTTCTGTAACATGACTAGCTACTTTTTGGAAGGGGGCGTTTCAATTACGTTCAACTCAAACAAAAAGCATACAGTTTGAGAGTTCATTCACTCATACAGCCATAGCAGAAAACAGTTTGTTTTAGCTATTCTTTACTTGGTTCTTCCTTTTTCTTCTTTTTGGTGCGTAAATCTTGGATCGGTGATTTCCACTTGTTTTTTGCACTGCATGTGAGCGGCGTTTGCTGTTATCATTTTCTTTTTGTTCGTCGCTTAAAAGGGGGAGGCGTTGATTAAACGGGCAGCCAAATTAAATTAACGTGCGAAATATCCAAGAGATTCGAGCGAAGGAAACGAACAAACAAACGATGCACTCTCCAGTGCTTAAAGATAACTTTGTTATTGGCGGGAAAAGCTGAAGGGTTCGTTGTTTTCACTCGAATGACTATTCTGACTTTATTAGATAAAAAGTATTGTTAGATTTTGAGGGGGTGCATTAGGAATACCTAACAGCGATTCTTCGTGTACGCTTAGAAGATTTTTCAAAATGGTCACTTGATGAGTGGCAAAGCAAAAACATAAGTGATATTGGGGAACGTTCCTTCTCCATGACCGACTGGATACATAAATCGCATAGGAAAATATGAAGCAACCTTCAACTTTACTGATTGAAATCAAATTACTAAATCAATATTTTAAATATCCATTCGTTATTATTAATGAAATTCATAAGTTTTTTTTAAATTTTTATGCACGCCAAACAAATCATATTGAACCTGTGGTGGTGGTGTGGGGCAGATTTTTTGGAGGCAACCTTGGTGGGGAGTTAAGCAGCAAGATAGGGGTACTTCTGTTTGAAAATTCTGACATCGGATGCGTAAAATATTAGAATAGACTAGAGCCTCAAGCCTTGGAAAGTCAACTAATCTAGGAGAAGGAAATATCTAAAATAACGACAGGTAGTATACGATTATCTATCCCTACTTTCAATCGCTGATTTCTCTCAATCATTATCTATGAAACAATGCAGTTTCGAATTGCGCAACTCTGTTTTTACTTGTGCGTGAATTTTATCAGATTTTATTAAATCCCTTGTCTTTCTCAGAACCATTGTCTTTCGAGCCAGACGGAGGCCAGGCTGTCTTATTAAGATTTCTTCTCCTGTGTTATTTTAATTTACAATTGTCTCCGCCGAGTATCATGGCATCCTTTATAGCGTTTTATACAGTTTTACAAAATATTTTTTGTTATTATTAATAGCTAGAGTAATTATTATTTATTTGCCTTACCACGAGGGTAAAAATAAATATATGGGGAGGTTTTTAATGTGGGGGATTCCAGCTCCCTCAATAGGAGAACTCTGGGTTTGGGCGAGAATTAAAATTGACTCAGTCTAAAAAGAGTTCCCCTTCACTGGCAGAATGCCGGAGTAATTGTTTCTTTGCACTTCATAACATGTATGCGGATTCAACATCTTCAAGTTTGAGGTCACGCACTTGAACTTTTTATTTTTCTCATCTCTTTACAACCTGAAAGGTCACCTTGTTATACATTTCTTCTTCTTTGCTACTATCATATGTTTTCGCCTGTAGTCGGTGGACCTTTTGAGTTATTACTTAAATAAAATTTTGTGCGGCTGTAAAAATCAACTCTGTTTCTCTTTTCAAGTACCCTTTTGGTAGCCATGCCCGTGGTTTCTCACGCTCAATTTCTTCGTTCCGTCTTATAAATAGTGTACTCCTTTTCTCTTTTTATTCTCGACTTTTTGTTGACTGTTCTCTGTATTTTTCGTATTTTTCACATTTGCGCTGATTGTTGTAGTAACTAGCTACTTTGAATTTTGTCTTTTCTATTTGTCTCATGTTTTAATTGCGTCATTTACGTAATCTTCATTACTTATAAATCCTCTCCCCCTTCTTTCCTGTTTACATAAAGGTGGGCAAAACCATTTCATTTGGGTCCTTGCTTTGTGTATATTCATTAGGTTCCTGGCTCTTTTATCAAAGTTTCTGAGTTCTTCTTTTGTCTTGTATATAAAGGATGCTGTGTATCTTATGAAAGGTACTGTCCGGGTGTTTATTCCTTTAATTATGTTTATGATATATATTTTTCAAGAGATGTTCTGTACTTTTGAGGTTCGACAGCACTAATACACGTATTAAGAAAAAAATGTGTGACTGTGGTGGAGGGAGGGGTCAGCAATTATAAGGATGTATTTTGTAGCGATAACCTCGATGAAGCTTTGTCTCCCCTACTTCCTGTGGAAATGTTTCTTTTATTACCTTATGCAAGGATATTTAAGGCTATCTGCGTGTCTTGTGAGACATAGCATGGACTTGTCTGGACTGGGCCACAAAACCCTTACCCTAACCTGGTACAGAGGAAGTAGCGTGAATATGCAATGTGAAGCGAGTAGTACCACTTCTGAAATCGATAAGAAAATCCATAGAGTGCGAAAACCAACCATTACTCAGATGACACTGACTGACCGAAGTTAAGTTGAAATAAAATGGTACTGAAATCAAACAAAACTAGAAGTAGCTAATATTGACCGGATATATAAGAAAGATACTTTGACATACCTCCCTAAACGTAGTGATACCAACAGGTGATAGTCCCATGTGAGGATGGAAAGATTGAGGAGGGATAGAACCATCCTGATATCGACTTGAAAAATACGGAAAGTATTGTAAACCATGGGGACTGGATATTGTCACTCAAATTCCAGTGAATCGGTTGTTACCAGCGATAAATCCATGGCATATCAAGGACTATTTATCGTACTTTATATAAATTATAATAGGCGTTTTCCTTACTATGCTTTTTATCAAGCACTATTTATTTTATTAAATAGTGATTTTAATTCCATATTTTTCTACTAAAAAACAAGAGTGTTCATGCTTTTTAAATTGTGACTTTTATTTTAAAACTTTTTACAAAGAAAATTAAAATAAGTTTGAATAAAAGTTTATCTTTTCACTAAATTTAAAGACTTTATTAAAAATTTTCTTCGATTCTATTTTGGGACACTAGTGGCAATTATCGGTTAAGTTCATAAAATAACTGAAATATATTAGAACGCAAAGAAAGGTAATTCATTTATTTTTAGAGTTGCTTCGTTTCATAAAACAACAATTAAATTAAACAAAAATATAAAAAAGAAGAAATAAAAAAGAAAATATTGTCTGTATTACAAAGAATAGGGTTTATAAAACCGAAAATTTGGATTAAAAAATATATATTTTATAAATATTTCATTTATTTGACAAAATCTCACGTCAAGTTGACTGGTTTCTAAAATGTTAAAGTGTATCATTTCAACGGCGTTTCAAGCTTTAGTAACACTTATCTCATAAGTAAATTAGTTTTGATTCGTTAAAACCACCCATTTGCCGTTTTACAAGTGTCTGTAAGAAACGCAACATCTACAAAAGTGTTTTTTAGAGAACACCACCGCGCTAACATTTTTTTTTTATTACTTGTAATTGGTATTTTTAACTTTTCTTTCAAAGCAAAATTGTAAACGTGACTATATTTGAAATTACTTCCGACCACCGGGTGAATGGAGCCAGTATATATATATATATATATATATATATATATATATATATATATATATATATATATTTCCGTGCGAAATAGAGACGATATGGCGGCACACAGTTAAGGAAGACACCGTAATGCGCTTGTATAAATTTTATCACCGCCTTCCTGGGCGTTAGTTGCTGCTTGTCGGTCGCTGAGTGGGGTACTACACAGCGTGTTCGTCGGATTACCGATTCTCTCAAGATGACGGAGCATGTTGAGGAAAGGTACTGTATCAAATTTTGTCAAAAGCTTGGGGATTTTCAAAGTAAACAATTCATAAGATTCAGCAAATGTTTGGAGAAGATGAGATGGTTGTAACACAAATTAAGGAATGGTTCAGCCGATTCAAAAATGGCCGCACATCAGTAAAGAGTGACCAGCGTTAGGGCAGCCCCAAAATTTCTCGGAGTGCAGCTGTTGTTGAGAGGGTGCAAAATTTTGTGATGGAAGATCATCGTTAAACCGTGCGGGAGATCGCCCAAGAGATCGGAGTGAGTAAAGATTCTGCACATGCAATTTTGTCTGATTATTTGAACATGCACAGAGTGGCTGCGAAATATGTGCCCAGTTTGTTGTCGCAGGAACAAAAGGACCTCCGTATTCAAGTTGCACAGGACCTTCTGGAAACCGCCTACACTAATCATGGATTTCTGAACACCGTGATAACTGAAGATAAGTCATGGATGTACGAGTACGACCCAGAAACAAAAAGACAGTCGTCACAATGGAATACTCCGAGTCTCCAAAGCCAAATATAGCGCGACACGTGCGAAGCAAAATGCAGGGGGTTACTGACTGTCTTCTTTGATATCCGTGGAATTGTGCATCACAAATACGCACCGGAAGGACAAATAGTGACAAAGGAGTACTATCAAGATGTTCTCCGGCGTCTCCGTGACGTAGTTCGACAAAAAAAAAGATATGTGGACGGCAAAAAACTGGCAACTGCATCACAGCAACGCCCCCGCACATTTATCCCAA
Organism: Sepiola atlantica; assembly: GCA_963556195.1. Taxonomy (NCBI): domain Eukaryota; kingdom Metazoa; phylum Mollusca; class Cephalopoda; order Sepiida; family Sepiolidae; genus Sepiola; species Sepiola atlantica. Next base: position 57,830,440 of record OY744541.1, read on the forward strand.
TTGATCCAACATTTATTTGCCAAATATGAATTCCAGTCTGTTCTCTCTTTCCACATACTAACAAAAGCATGTTTTACTAACAACAAACGTATAAAACATATGGTGGCAGCGGTAAGATAAACAATCAAAAAGCTATCATGAATTCTACAGTGAACTCTAATACAGAAAACATAAGCGACATTTTTAAAAAGCCGTCTTTCTCGACATAAGTGCAGCATGTGCGTTTTATTAAGCACGACAAGCGCTATGTTGGATATTTACTGACCAAAATCGTGAGTGCATTCATTTAAGCTGTTTGCCAACCTCCCTACTCTTTAGAAATGGCCCCTTGCGACTTCTGGTTGTTTCGAAAATCGCAGACCCCACAGAAAGGTTCCCGTTTTAAGACTAGAGAACAGATAATGCGGAACGCGACGGCGGAGATGAACATCATTCCAAAAGAAGACTTCCAGAGGTGTTTCCGGCGGTGGATGGATCGGTGGGCTATATGTGTGTAAGCACAAGGACCCTACTTTGAAGGAAATTAGGGTCCTAACCCCATCAGGTATTTAAAATATTTTTCTGGCCTAAGGTCGGATACTTTTTAGACAGGCTTCGTATATATATATATATATATATATATATATATATATATATATATATATATATATATATATATATATTTTTTTTTTTTTTTTTTTTTTTTAAATACAGATTTTAATCAGACATGGACCAGTGGTTTCTGACAAGAAACGGGTTGAATTCCCGATTCCGTCGTCTTCAGCATAGTCTGAAATAGTAAATGATGGAATTTCTTCAAAAAACACATCTAACTGTTATGAAACGCTATGTACACAGAATTTTGAAATGGAGAGCCGACGAAAAACGCTTAGGACAGAAAAAGCCGTTAAAAGATTCTATATTTAGAAGTAAAGCAAGAAAGAAAGAAAGAAAGAAAGGAGGGGAAAAATAAAAAAATTAAATTTATAATAATAAAATATTACTTTTATATTTATATATATTATTTTCATATATATATATATATGTAGAAAATAATTAATTAAGGTAAGCAACTCTAATTAATTAAATTATCTAAAAAAGGGGAGGTAACTATTTATTATTATATAAAATATATATATATGTTTTTATGAATTTCGATCATTTCAATTAATAATTCTCAATTCAAAGTAAAAACATAAATATAGATAAATATATAAATAAAAAATATAAATATAGATAAATATATAAATACATAAATAAAAAATCAATATATACATAAAAAATCAATCAATATATAATTAAAATATCAATATATAAATGAAAAATCAATATATAAATAAATCAATATATAGATAACAAATATAAATAAAAAATCTATATAAATAATAAAATATATATAAATAAAAAAATCAATATATAAATAAAAAATAAAAAATCTCTATATAGAAAAAATATTAAAATAAAATAAAAAAATCAATATATAAATAAAAAATTCTATATATAAATATAATCATAATATGTAAATAAAGAATCAAAAGTCAAAATGTAAATAAAAATATAAATAAAAATAAAAATATAAATATAAATATAAATATAAATATATAATATATATAAATAAATAAATAAATAAAAATAAAAATAAAAATAAATGTAAATATAAAAATCGAAATATAAATGAATCAATATATAAATAAATAAAAATCATATAAAAATTCAAAAATCAAAATATAAAAAAAAATCAATATATAAAAAAATTCATATATAAATATGTAAATAAAAATTAAAAATTCATATATAGATAAAAAAATATATATATATTGATAAAAAAATATATATATATAGATAAAAAAAATATATATACATATACATAAATAAAAAATCAATATATAAATAAAAAATCAATATATAACCATAAATAATCAATCAATATATAAATAAATATATAAATAAAAATAAATATACACATACACATGTACACATACACACATACATACGCACACGTACATATATATATATATGCATATATATACATATATATATATATATATATATATATATATATATATTATATACACACTCACACACACACAAACACATGCATGTGTAAATAAAAAATCATTAATATATTAATATAAATAAAAAATAAAAAATCAATATATAAATAAAAATCAATATATAAATAAATAAATAAATAAAGATTCGAGAAATAAAATTTAAAAATTAAAAATTTAAAAATATATAAAAAAATATTTAAAAAATATATATAAAAAAATATATAAAAAAATATATAAAAAAATATAAAAATATAAAAAAATATAAAAATATTAAAAAAAAAAAAAAAAAAAAAAGGAATATAAAAAATTTAAAAATTTAAATAAGAAAGAGGGAAAAAATGGAGAAAGGAAAAAAGGGTTGTGATCAGGTTCGTAGAACGAGAAGTCTGCAGTGGAAGTGTGTAAGTGTCTGAAAAATGTATGTAGGGTTCTAGGAAGGCTTAAGTCACTCGATCCATCCAATAGGTAAGGAGTGCTTGTTTACGATGTATACAGCCCTTAAAAACCTCATCGCGTACATTTAAACATCTGGTGTTTGGGTTCATGATGGCCTTAAAAATATGGAACTTCTCAGCATTACACAAATGGCAAACATTAGATATAGGTGAATAAATGGGTTTTCTCCTTATGATTTTCCAATTTATAGAAAAGGGAGTTCCTTCTTCTTTTAGTTCCCAAATTCGTTTAGCCAAAGATGTGTTTGCGCGATCTTTGTATCTAAAGGAATATAGGTGTGAATAATACCTTTGTTTAAAGGAACCTTGTGTCATGCCGTAGTATACATCTGTACTGTTATCAGTTTGACTCGTAACAACAGCTTTGTATACAACTGAGTCAACTTTACAATTTCCCTCGAGGGGGCAAGAATTTTTATTTTGGCATGAGCATCCGGTGTCGACTGCCGTGCTTTGTTCTCTGGTGATGTAACTCCTTATAGGCCGCATGGTTGAGTAGCTGACCTTGATGGTGTTTTTATTGAAAAACTTATGTAAACTGTTTGTTGGAGGGAAATGTTTGTTTAATAATGAGAGAAAAATATGACCTACTCTTGATTTTGTTCTGCTGGAGAAGGGTGGCGAAAACCAGATAATCGATCTCCTCCTTTTGCGGTTGTTGTTCTGTGGAATATTCTGGTTTGGGATGTATGAGATTCCATCGTGGAATCCGCTGTCGCGGAGGGCTTTATTATAATATGGAGCGGCCTGTGTGAAAACTTCATAATTGGAGGAGAGGTTTGAAATTCTAAGGCTTATATTTTTATTAAGGTTTTTGAGGATTGATGGTGGATGGCATGAGCTTTTATGGATATATTGGAGTGATTCATTCGGTTTATGGTAGGGTTTGTGAGTATTATTTTCGAGGTTAAGAGTAGAATCGAGGAAATCTATTTGGTTTAAATTAGTAGTGATAGTGATTTTAAAGCCTAAACTTTTGAAGGTTTGAATGAGGTCTTTCCTAAATTTATCTAGTATTTGTCCGTTTTTATTGTGTGAAAGGCAGACCCCGTCATCTCGGTATAATCCGATGAAGTGGTCGGGAAACTTAATTTTGAGTGTGTGTAAGATGTAAAGTCCTACCAGGTCGCATATATCCGCACTATCGTGGGCGCCCATTGCAACGTCAAAGGGGTCCTCAGGATCTGATTTCTTTACCCAGGCCCTTCCCTCGAAGAAAATGAGGGTTTGTCTGGCATTTAGGATGGTATCTCGTTCTAACTGACTTATATCTGTGTAATCTAGTGCGTAGTTAAGAGCTTTATCGAGGATATCTTTTGTAATTGAGGGGTAATAGTCTACTATGTCAAATTGTGTGAATTTACATAAATTTTTATCTTTAATATTCTTAAACCATATTAATACAGAATTAGTGTTTTCCCACAGGCTGAGTGTTGAATTAAGTTTAATTTTGCTAACTATGCTTTTAACAATACTTTTACTAACTAGACTAATATCACTTTTTGCTGGGTTTATGACAAGAGGGCCTAATATTAAAACTATCTTTATGGTCCTACGTATATATATATATATATATATATATATATATATATATATATATATATATATATATATATATATACGTAGTTTTTTATCGCTTTTTATTGGCCAATGAAGTATAGCTTTTGTACACTTCCTAATCGCATAGGAATTAGAAAAATAGTAAGAAAAAGCTATGCATCTATCGCCAGTAAACAAAAAAACGAATAGGCTATTCTGCCGGGATCGGCAGAATAACGACCCCTCGTTATTTTGCCGGTCCCGGTAGAATAACGAGGGGGTCGTTATTTTGCCGGCTCATGTTTAGTTAACCTTACTGTTACAGTTACAGCGAAGATTTCACGAGTCAACATTAAAAAGGAAATAATTAAACGAAGATAATGAAACTGAAAAAATAAACAAATCTTTAATACTTATGTTTTTGTTTCTATCTACTCGACGTAAAAAGTAACGACCTTTTGATCGAGATCAAAGTGTAGTATCTGTTCCGATAGATACTACACCCCATAGACTGGTATTGTCTTGGCCTTCGGGGCTTGATTTACGAGAAATATTTTTTTTTAATTGGATAAATAATTATTTAATAATGTAACATTTTATAAGATGAATAGTCAACAGTGATTTTTTTCATAATTTAAAAGTCTATAAAAACGAGTGAAATGATGAGAAATAGTCCAAACATTTATCTTAAAAGATAGTGAAAAATCAGTTTTAAAATTGCTGTTTAGACTGTTTATAAAACTGAAATAAATAAAAAATGATATCTGATTTAATTTCTTTAGGGACTTATCTGTAATTATTTTAATAATCAGATTTCTTAACAAGAGTTATTTATTTTTATATCAATGAAAACTATTTATTTTTTTCTTAAATAACTAAAACATTTTTTATCCGACGCAAATTACTTCTAAATCCGACTAAATAATCTAATTGTCTGTAATATTTTCGTTCATTTAATTGATTTTTACTTTTAATGTTTTTTTGTATTAAAAGCAGATATTTCTTTTATATTCAAAAAATTAAAATAACCGACAGAATAACAACTGATTATGACAATGAAAATAAATTGTTATTAAATATTTGTCCTTGTTTATTTCATTACCCTTTCTTTCACAAGACGATAACAGTTACGTTAAAAAAACATAAGCCGGCAGAATAACGAACCCTCGTTATTCTGCCGGGACCGGCAAAATAGCCTCTTCTAAATAAAAAAAAACAATAACAAAAGACAACGTAACATTACGGCGATATAAAATTGTTCATATTTCGACAAAATGTTTGTTGTCTACTGGCAAAACGCTAGACTGCAAACAGTAATATGGCAGTTTCGATCCTTCCCCCGGGTTAGCAATCCTGATGACGGCTGATAGCCAGAAACACGTGTCCATGGATTCCTTTTATATGTAAAAATTAATTAATTAATTAATATATATATATATATATATATATATATATATATAGCTATATATATATAGCTAGCTAGCTAGCTTCTACTATTTCCGTGGATTTCTATCAGCTTAATAAACTTATTATATCACTTGTGGTGGTTCGTTACATTTTCATCGGCTCCTCTTGTAGAGTGTCGCCTAAGGCTTCATGTTCATCCGGATTTTCGTAATTGAAAACGTATGTTGGAGCCACAGTTCTGTCTTATGGTTAGTGATTTTGGCTTTAACGGCTCACGATCGGAATATAACTTTGTATGTAAATCTTGATCTGATTAACGAAAACAAAACTTTTAATATTCGTCTCATGCCAGAAACATTTACGCCTGCTAAAGCGGATTCTTTAAATATCGGCTGTTTTCATTTATTCCTTTTGTATACGTTTGCCAGTTCCATTGCGTAAGCGGCATTTTGGCCGAAGGCTGTATCTTCAATATGCTCCGGTAAGTTATCGTCGTAGTCTGCAGTCGGTTCAACTGTCTAATATCAGTACGCACAATGCTCAAATATAAACAGATATGCTTAAGATGCGCCCATTTAATCTGCGCGCTTAATGCTGAAAACGATATTTCAAAGTAAATCGTGACAAACGAAGCTGAACTGAATGACCGACCGAACTTCTCATAGACGTGCGAGGAAGCATCTAAAACGAACACCAACGTTTTCAAAGATCACCAAAAATACTAACATATCAGAGAATAATGAAATCTTAATAAAATAGTCAGTCTTTATTTATAAACGAGTGTACGCCCATAATCAACGACGGAAAAAGAATTATATTTCGCCAGTGTTCGCACTTATATTCATTTTCATATAAAATAACGTCTGAATCGATGAAATTAAAACAATTAAATAAGAAAAAATACGACTCAAACTAGAATTAAACAATTCTAGTTTGAGTCGTATAGAAAAAACACGTATCAAAGAAGAAAAGAAAAAAAGAAAGTTAACGACTCATTATGTAAATGGAGTAAAAGATTTCTTTCGGAATTCATTTTAGACATTTGTGGGGCGGTTGACTTGCTATTTGATTTCTGCTTTTCCCTTAACACATCAAATGGTTCCGTTCGGCAGTTTTTTTACTCACTAACGTTTGTGTTAAGAGAAGGATATATACTTCTCTATATATATATATATATTTATATACCAATAAATACATATTGGTTTTTATTTGAGCGTGGGGGGAAATGCGTGGATTACTTCATTATAAATAACACACTTGTTGGTTGATGTGGAGTTGCCGACTTTGGCCATATTCTTGGAACGCCAACGTTGACGAAGTTTCCGCTCTCATGAAGAAGGCTGGCGATTCCTACTGTTAATCACGGATCTCTTGTTTTCTGTAAGCCAGGCCGCATCTCTATGAACTCTTCTCAGCTCTCCCGAATAACATTTCACTCGTCTGGGCCTTCCCGGGTGTGTGAACTATTCTCGATACTGATCTAGACTTTGAAGACGATATTGCTGCACTAGCAATAAATACCACTAATCCACAAGGCACAATCAACAAGGTCAAAGCAAAAGCAGGGGAATTAGTCTTTATATCAATGCTAAAAAAAACTCCAAACATGCTCTCTCGGGAACACCAGACACCTACAAACATTTTTATCGACCAAAAAGAAATAGCTTTAGTTGACAAATTCACCTACTTAGGAAACACCTTAAACAAGGAAGGCAATATGGACCACAGGTTGCAGTGTAGGATATGAAAAGCCTCAGCTCTGCAAGAGATGGGAAAACATAAATTCACCCTCAGATACAAATTAAGATTTTATAACAGCAACGTTTTGTCCACACTACTATATGAAAGTGAAACTTGGCATCTCAAAATCAGCCACGAGAGGAAATTAGACGCGTTTGATCTCAAATGTCATAGAAAGATTCTAGGAATCAAATGGAGCGATCGAATAACCAACCAATAAGTCAGAGACTGCACTAACCAACATGTGCTATCGTCAGGCTGGCTCCGACATGCCCTAATATTGTCCCACGTGCTTCAGTGGGCCTCTTATGGAAAAAGAAGAGACAGACCATACATGAACTGAAAGTAAACAATCGAGAGAGATTTGATTGCAACGGGGAGAAGCTGGAAGGACACTGTGAATGTGGTTTCATACCGAAAATGAGGATTTATTTTAACTGAGCTCCTAAGTAAGTCAGCACATCAATAATTGAAATCCAAATCGAATTACAGTAAAATTTGAATTGTGTCATGATATTCTTTAGAAAAGAAACAAAATAATCGTGAAAGAATTTTCCTCCTATCGCAGAAAGTCATCTATTCCAATCAATACCTACTTGTTTTGGAGGGGGTTGGGTTCATTGACTGTGGCCTGGAGCGGCATCATTTGTGGGGGCGAATGCTGAAAAAACTGACTTTTGAGTGGTGAATTTCCACTATGAGCTGACCTTGTAACTAACTATACTGTTGTTAAAACCATGTAAACAAATCTAGCTCTCGGGCTAGGATCAAAGTGTAATGTGTTCTGGGTTGCCTGCTATCACTACAAAGGGAGATTAGTGATTTCCGACACCATTCCATTATGAATATGGATGCAATGCAGCAATCGTCACAGACTGGAAGCTGTGGACAATACCATGTGTTTTTGGTGGAAAAATCCAGCGTTCACACACTCCATCCACAACACTAAAATTAAGATATTTTCTTGTGAACGTGACCTGGGCTAATGCCAGCAGCGATTTGCGTTAGACAAAGCATATCGCCAAAATTGTCAAGAGGATCGAAGGTGTCTTGAAATTACTCAGCAAGACCTTTATTAGCCCTCCCAGGCCATCTATTTAAAACTGTATACAGCTATGGTGCGACCACACTCAGAATTCGTATCATTCGTTTGGAACCCCTGTCTTGCACGAAACATTGACCCCTGGAAATCGTTCATAAATGTGAAACCAAGCGAATACCTTCATCAGACATATGCCAAAATCTAAACGCTTTGTTTCTCTGTGGTTTCATTCACTGAAGTCCGACGTCTAGCAATTGACTTGTTAAACACACACACACACACACACACAAAGTATTAACCATCTCGCCAACAACAACCCTTCATTTCCATGTGCCTAACACACGTATACATGTGTATAAAGTCAGAAAACAGCATAGCTCTCATGACTTTCGGAAACATTATTTTACGCTAGGATTGCTGAAAGATATAACAAACTGCATGCATCAGTTATTGACTGCCGAGATACTGCATCCTTTAAATTCCTTCCCGAAAATCGCCCAAACTATATCTCTTTCATACACATGTACATTATTACTCGTACATTTTATTTTCCTGACAATTATGCATCATCCTATGTATTATACGTGTAATTTTGATGAGTTATAATGCACCTGAGCACTATACAGAATGATTTCATCATATAATTATATAAGAGCACCTCACGTGATAGGCAATAAACTCAAAAAGATGAGACTACGGCAATAAATTTTCGACGATTCCGAAATACGTAGGTAATGCCTGGGAGATGTCGTCCTGAGACAGGACAAACGCTACACTTTTATGCAAGCCTAAAGACCAGGTTTCGCTCTATTCCCTTCTTCGTATCTATCTAAGTATATTTATAGGCATCTTCTTTCTATCTATATAAGTTAAAAAAGACTTTTCATTTTCAATATGGTGTCAAACTCTTGCCTAGACTCAGCTGTTTTTTACCTATAGTATTGTAGACAAATATAAAGGCGATTAATTTTAATAATTAGGATAAGTGTACTAAAATTAGAAATTAATGTATTTTATACATTAAGAAAAGCTTTATATTTTAAATAAGTTTTCAAACTGTGACATTCTTGGTTTATAAAGATAAGACAACGAATCTTACTTCCAAATACAGTATTAATAATAGGGTGTAGTGTAGTATCTGTTCTGTTGTCATGATAGCATACTCCCAGGATTTACCTCCTTGTTTGGGGGAGGTAGTGTATTATATGTATATGTCATGAGACAATCCTCCCATGTATTACCTCTTCCTATCTTATTGTCGTGATACCATCTTCTCAGGCAGTATCTCCTCATTGATAGGGAAGTGTAGTATATGTTTGTACGTCATTATATGGTCGCATATCTTTGTTAGCATATATATATGAGAGAGAAAATCAGTAGTTAAACGGATAGACTAAAAGACAAATCGAATCGACTCATAAATTACTATTTCGTACTTCGTCGTTATTATCCAAATACTTTCTCAGAAGCGAGATTATTTCTTTCTGATTGACCAGAATGATATTAGATATAGTTGATAGCAAAAAAAAAGGAGAGAGAGGGTGAAAAGAAAACTGAGAGCAAAGTCAATTACGAAAAGATAAGGGCAATCGCAGTAGTTGGTGAAAAGCGAAAAACACCGGAAATAGTGCGTGGGGTCGGTTGTGACGTAACGACAGACAGGTGCGAAGAAATCCATGTAGACAAAACCGGAAATGAAACAATGACATTAGCGTAAAGAAAATCAAAGAAAATCAACGAACTATGCTAGGGAGAAAAATGATTGATGTAAAGAAAAAGGAATAATGAAATGAAACGATTGTTTGGTCATAAATGTTTAGGTTGAAAATATCTCACTGTAACAAGAAGCGTATTAGCCCCTATTCTTAGGTTATGGTGATTTTTTTTTACAATTAATAGATGAACCGTGACACGTTGGGTCAACATTGGTACATTGTACATTAGTGCATTCATTTACTGCCCTGAACCGAGTGTAAATGTAAATAGACATTTTAAAATAACATTTATTTATTGGTAGTTTATCGATAAAATAGTTGATTTGAAGAAATAAAACATTACAAAATATTATTTACAATATTTTTATGCGTCTCTCATAATTAATAAAACCTGTAAGAATTGTTTTCCTTTGACCTCAACTCCATCTATATAATACAACAGTTTTATGTTGAATGTGATTTAAAATAAAATGAAACTGTATTGTCTGTAGAGCGATTGAAATCACCGCCATAAGATTAGTAGACTTACATATTCCCACATATTTAAATTTTCTTCTCCCCACCTCTTCTTAGTTGACTCGCCTCCTTCTATCTAATACATTCTGTGTGCAACAATCTACCAAGCAGGATCATCAGTGGCATAATACGGATTTGTTTTAAGTCTGCATTGAATGGGGAAAACAGGAAAAGCGGATAGACATAAAATGTATTTTACAAAAGAAAAAAAATATTACACCTAAATTAATTGACTAAAAATGTCTATGTCGACGGTTAGAAACGTGGGTAATTTTACGAGGCACGAGGCCTTACGCACTCTATTCATTTTATTATCGCTCATGCGTATATTCTATCGAAGTGGTTGAGCATTTTTAACGCTTTACCACGAAACAATAGGCTGTTGTCTCGTTTTTATATACTATCTATTTTTCTGAGACGGACATTCAGAGAGACAGTAAAACCACGCCAATTATACTATGATAGACAAGCGGGAATGCCCGGTATTGTTCGGGAATAATTGGAAACATATGTACACCTCTGCCTCATGCACATATTACAGTTTGCTTACTATAATTTTCAATATTTAAGTTATAAATAAAATAAAACGTCATCTTTGCTGTTTATGGATGTCATGGGCGAACGCTGAGCTCACAAAATTATTATAAAAACTTCATGAATACAACCTTTTGATTATTCGCAATATTTTACTTGAGGAAAGTTTTATATTGGTATAGGGGTTTGTTCTTGATTGTTCAAGCAAGAAATTCTAACAGAGACACCACAAATACACGCACACGCAAACGCACACACACACACATATATATATATATATATATATATATATATATATATATATATATATATATATATATATATATATATATATATATATATATAAATTCACCCCATTACAACATATGCCTTGAAGCATGTGTTTCAGATTAAATATTGAACTTACGATAGAATATTACCTGGAGAGCCTAAGGCAAACGAGTGGACCAATGCAAATATTATAACACGAGATTTCTTAAGATAGTGGGAACAAACATTTGGAAATGGAAATGTTCATCGCAAACAGAAGAGTTGATAAGTATTAAGATACTCTTACTAGCTGAAATATCTCAATTTCACATGTTCATAATTTGAACTCTAGGAAACATAAATCCTGTTATGACTGCGATAAATCCCATAAACTGACACTCCCTCCCTAAACACATACACACATTTGTTGGTACCACACCAAATGGCCATGAAGAGTCAATAAGAATGGAATGACCGAGAAAGGAGAGTAATCACCCCTGGTTATTTTCAGTGAGCAATTACTGAAATGACTAGTGTGAAAACTCCTAGTAACTGAAAACAAATAGAAAGGGGAGGCTTATGACCACTCAAATTCCAGAGAAGAGGAAGAGTCGGTGCTAGCAAAAAATTAATTGTAGACAGCTGTTCCGATAACGCAAAATGACTTGCAACGGTTATCGAAAGACGCGAAGAGTGCTGGAAATCTGGGAGCATCTGTAGTCGAGGAAACAACACTGATTATTGACAGTGAGCAATCAGTTATAATGACTTGTGTGAAAACTACTAGTGAGTAAAGAATAAGAAGGACGGAGTAAATACATAGGCAAAGCCGACACATTAAAATGAATAAACAAAAGGAAATCGCTTAAATTTAAAATATGGCATACATCACGTGATTCAGCTGGCCAATCAAATATCTACTCTTAATGTGGTGCTCAGTGAACCCACAATTCATCCACGGTCATTTTGCTAATGGAAATCGCTCCAGACAAGGTATGAAGCCACTTGATATAAGGAGAAACAAAAGAAATACTACTTCAAAGTCAAAAACTAGCCAACGATAAGTGGTAGATTGACCGATTCCGATCCAGAAAACAGCAATTCTGTCCCGTTTGTCAGTAACATCGCTCATGGAATATCTCCTATATAAAGGCCAGTTGTCTGTATGTCTGTCTGTCTGTCTGTTTGTATGTCCAGATACTCCTCCGAGAGGACCCAACAAACAGTCACGCGGGTGACATCATCACGACCGGCCAGCCCCGGGACGTGTAATATCTCAGAACCGGAAATAGAAATTGACTCTTTGGGGGTCGACTGAGCACTTTTCTCCAATGGGAGGTGCCTTTTTCCTCAATTTTCAACGTTGTTTAGTACTAATTTGAGAAAAAAACAATGCTATCATGTAGAATTTTAGAAATAATGCACCGTCATGATTTTAACAGGAAATGACGTCAGAGGAAATCCCTAACGGCACTTTTTTGAACATGAGTTTATAGTGAAGCAAGTGTTGCTTAATCACAAACGGCACTTTTTTTGAACACGAGTCCATAGTGAAGCAAGGGTTGCTTACTTACTAACGGCACTTTTTTGAACATGAGTCTATAGTGATGCAAGGGTTGCTTAACTCCTAACGGCACTTTTTGATACATGCGTTTATAGTGACGCAAGTGTTGTTTAATCAATAACGGCACTTTTTTTAACATGAGTTCATAGTGAAGCAAGGGTTGCTTAATCCTAACCGCATTTTTTCTGTTGACATGATAACATCCTCCTAGGTATTACCTCCTCCTCCTTTTTGAGAGGTGTGAAGTTAGTGTAGTATCAGTAAAATGAAAGTAATAAATAATTATGCTCCACCATTGTTTTCACTAATAGTTGTATACATATTAAATAACGTCTAAATAAGTAAAGTAAGAATAGAAAACTTATGCTCCCCCATTGTTTTCACTTATATTTGTATAATAAATATTAAATAACGTCTCAATAAGAATAGTAAGAGAAATAATTATGCTCCACCATTGTTTTCACTAATATCTGTATACATATTAAATAACGTCTCAATAAGTAAAGTAAGAAGAGAAATAATTATGCTCCACCACTGTTTTCACTAATATTTGTATACATATTAAATAACGTAGTATCAGTTGTTTGAGGAAAATTTTAAAGGTTAGGCCGAACTTTTTAGGGGTCAGGCCAAATTTTTTTCTTTTTTGTTTTGTTTTGAAGTCAAAATATTTCTCATCGTTGGGGGAGAGTGAAAAATTAGGGGGCTGGAGAGATTTAGGGGTCGGGGAAAATTTTAGGGGTCAAGACGAACTTTTTAGGAGTCAGGCCAAGTTTTTTTGTTTTTTTTTGTTTTGAAGTCAAAATATTTCTCATCGTTGGGGGAGAGTGAAAAATTAGGGGGCTGGAGAGATTTAGGGGTCGGGGAAAATTTTAGGGGTCAAGACGAACTTTTTAGGGGTCAGGCCAAATTTTTTTGTTTTTTTTGGTTTTGAACTGAAAATATTTCTCAGGGTTGGGGGAGAGTGAAAAACAAGGGGGCTGGAGAGATTTAGGGGTCGGGGAAAATTTTAGGGGTCAGGACGAACTTTTTAGGGGTCAGGCCAAATTTTTTTCTTTGTTTTGGAATTGAACTCAAAATATTTCTCAGGGTTGGGGGTGAGTGAAAAATTAGGGGGCTGGAGAGATTTAGGGGTCGGGGAAAATTTTAGGGGTCAGGACGAACTTTTAAGATGTCAGGCCAAATTTTTTTCTTTTTTTTTGTTTTGAAGTCAAAATATTTCTCATGGTTGGGGGAGAGTAAAAAATTAGGGGGCTGGAGAGATTTAGGGGTCGTGGAAAATTTTAGGGGTTAGGACGAACTTTTTAGGGGACAGGCCAAATTTTTTTCTTTTTTTTTGGTTTTGAACACAAAATATTTCTCATTGTTGGGAGAGAGTGAAAAATTAGGGGGCTGGAGAGATTTAGGGGCCGGGGAAAATTTTAGTGGTCAGGACGAACTTTTTAGGGGTCAGGCCAAATTTTTTTGTTTTTTTTGGTTTTGCACTCAAAATATTTCTCATGGTTCGGGGAGAATGAAAAATTAGGTGGCTGGAGAGATTTAGGGGTCGGGGAAAATTTTAGGGGTCAGGACGAACTTTTTAGGGGTCAGGCCAAATTTTTTTCTTTGTTTTGGTTTTGAACTCTAAATATTTCTCAGGGTTGGGGGAGAGTGAAAAATTAGGGGGCTGGAGAGATTTAGGGGTCGGGGACAATTTTAGGGGTCAGGACGAACTTTTTAGGGGTCAAGCCAAGTTTTCTTGTTTTTTTTTGTTTTGAAGTAAAAATATTTCTCATGGTTGGGGGAGAGTGAAAAATTAGGGGGCCGGAAAGATTTAGGGGTCGGGAAAAATTTTAGGGGTCAGGACGAACTTTTAAGGGGTCAGGCCAAATTTTTTTGTTTTTTTTTGTTTTGAAGTCAAAATATTTCTCATGGTTGGGGGAGAGTGAAAAATAAGGGGGCTGGAGAGATTTAGGGGTCGGGGAAAATTTTAGGGGTCAGGACGAACTTTTTAGGGGTCAGGCCAAATTTTTTTCTTTTTTTTGGTTTTGAAGTCAAAATATTTCTCATGGTTGGGGGAGAGTAAAAAATTAGGGGGCTGGAGAGATTTAGGGGTCGGGGAAAATTTTAGGGGTTAGGACGAACTTTTTAGGGGTCAGGCCAAATTTTTTTGTTTTTTTTGGTTTTGAACTGAAAATATTTCTCATGGTTGGGGGAGAGTGAAAAATTAAGGGGCTGGAGAGATTTAGGAGTCGGGGAAAATTTTAGGGGTCAGGACGAACTTTTTAGGGGACAGGCCAAATTTTTTTCTTTTTTTTGGTTTTGAACACAAAATATTTCTCATTGTTGGGAGAGAGTGAAAAATTAGGGGGCTGGAGAGATTTAGGGGCCGGGGAAAATTTTAGTGGTCAGGACCAACTTTTTAGGGGTCAGGCCATTTTTTTTTGTTTTTTTTGGTTTTGCACTCAAAATATTTCTCATGGTTCGGGGAGAATGAAAAATTAGGTGGCTGGAGAGATTTAGGGGTCGGGGAAAATTTTAGGGGTCAGGACGAACTTTTGAGGGGTCAGGCCAAATTTTTTTCTTTGTTTTAGTTTTGAACTCTAAATATTTCTCAGGGTTGGGGGAGAGTGAAAAATTAGGGGGCTGGAAAGATTTAGGGGTCGGGGAAAATTTTAGGGGTCAGGACGAACTTTTTAGGGGTCAGGCCAAATTTATTTGTTTTTTTTGTTTTGAAGTGAAACCATTTCTCATGGTTCGGGGAGAGTGAAAAATTAGGGGGCTGGAGAGATTTAGGGGTCGGGGAAAATTTTAGGGGTCAGGACGAACTTTTTAGGGGTCAGGCCAAATTTTTTTCTTTGTTTTGGTTTTGAAGTCAAAATATTTCTCAGGGTTGGGGGTGAGTGAAAAATTAGGGGGCTGGAGAGATTTAGGGGTCGGGGAAAATTTTAGGGGTCAGGACGAACTTTTTAGGGGTCAGGCCAAATTTTTTTGTTTTTTTTGGTTTTGCACTCAAAATATTTCTCATGGTTCGGGGAGAATGAAAAATTAGGTGGCTGGAGAGATTTAGGGGTCGGGGAAAATTTTAGGGGTCAGGACGAACTTTTTAGGGGTCAGGCCCAATTTTTTTCTTTGTTTTGGTTTTGAACTCTAAATATTTCTCAGGGTTGGGGGAGAGTGAAAAATTAGGGGGCTGGAAAGATTTAGGGGTCGGGGAAAATTTTAGGGGTCAGGACGAACTTTTTAGGGGTCAGGCCAAATTTATTTGTTTTTTTTGTTTTGAAGTCAAACCATTTCTCATGGTTCGGGGAGAGTGAAAAATTAGGGGGCTGGAGAGATTTAGGTGTCGGGGAAAATTTTAGGGGTCAGGACGAACTTTTTAGGGGTCAGGCCAAATTTTTTTCTTTGTTTTGGTTTTGAAGTCAAAATATTTCTCAGGGTTGGGGGTGAGTGAAAAATTAGGGGGCTGGAGAGATTTAGGGGTCGGGGAAAATTTTAGGGGTCAGGACGAACTTTTTAGGGGTCAGGCCAAATTTTTTTCTTTGTTTTGGTTTTGAACTCAAAATATTTCTCAGGGTTTGGGGAGAGTGAAAAATTAGGGGGCTGGAGAGATTTAGGGGTCGGGGAAAATTTTAGGGGTCAGGACGAACTTTTTAGGGGTCAGGCTAAATTTTTTTGTTTTTTTTTGTTTTGAAGTCAAAATATTTCTCATGGTTGGGGGAGAGTGAAAAATAAGGGGGCTGGAGAGATTTAGGGGTCGGGGAAAATATTAGGGGTCAGGACGAACTTTTTAGGGGTCAGGCCAAATTTTTTTGTTTTTTTTTGTTTTGAAGTCAAAATATTTCTCATGGTTGGGGGAGAGTGAAAAATTAGGGGGCTGGAGAGATTTAGGGGTCGGGGAAAATTTTAGGGGTCAGGACGAACTTTTTAGGGGTCAGGCCAAATTTCTTTCTTTTTTTTGGTTTTGAACTGAAAATATATCTCATGGTTGGGGGAGAGTGAAAAATTAGGGGGCTGGAGAGATTTAGGGGTCGGGGAAAATTTTAGGGGTCAGGACGAACTTTTTAGGGGTCAGGCCAAATTTTTTTCTTTTTTTTGGTTTTGAACTGAAAATATTTTTCAGGGTTGGGGGAGAGTGAAAAATTAGGGGGCTGGAGAGATTTAGGAGTCGGGGAAAATTTTAGGGGTCAGGACGAACTTTTTAGGGGTCAGGCCAAATTTTTTTGTTTTTTTTGGTTTTGAACTGAAAATATTTCTCAGGGTTGGGGGAGAGTGAAAAATTAGGGGGCTTGAGAGATTTAGGGGTCGGGGAAAATTTTAGGGGTCAGGACGAACTTTTTAGGGGTCAGGCCAAATTTTTTTCTTTTTTTTGGTTTTGAACTGAAAATATATCTCATGGTTGGGGGAGAGTGAAAAATTAGGGGGCTGGAGAGATTTAGGGGTCGGGGAAAATTTTAGGGGTAAGGACGAACTTTTTAGGGGTCAGGCCAAATTTTTTTCTTTTTTTTGGTTTTGAACTGAAAATATTTCTCAGGGTTGGGGGAGAGTGAAAAATTAGGGGGCTGGAGAGATTTAGGGGTCGGGGAAAATTTTAGGGGTCAGGACGAACTTTTTAGGGGTCGGGCTCAATTTTTTTGTTTTTTTTTGTTTTGAAGTCAAAATATTTCTCATGGTTGGGGGAGAGTGAAAAATTAGGGGGCTGGAGAGATTTAGGGGTCGGGGAAAATTTTAGGGGTCAGGACGAACTTTTTAGGGGTCAGGCCAAATTTTTTTCTTTGTTTTGGTTTTGAACTCAAAATATTTCTCAGGGTTGGGGGAGAGTGAAAAATTAGGGGGCTGGAGAGATTTAGGGGTCGGGGAAAATTTTAGGGGTCAGGACGAACTTTTAAGGGGTCAGGCCAAATTTTTTTGTTTTTTTTTGTTTTGAAGTCAAAATTTTTCTCATGGTTGGGGGAGAGTGAAAAATAAGGGGGCTGGAGAGATTTAGGGGTCGGGTAAAATTTTAGGGGTCAGGACGAACTTTTTAGGGGTCAGGCCAAATTTTTTTCTTTTTTTTTGGTTTTGAAGTCAAAATATTTCTCATGGTTGGGGGAGAGTGAAAAATTAGGGGGCTGGAGAGATTTAGGGGTCGGGGAAAATTTTAGGGGTTAGGACGAACTTTTTAGGGGTCAGGCCAAATTTTTTTCTTTTTTTTGGTTTTGAACACAAAATATTTCTCATTGTTGGGGGAGAGTGAAAAATTAGGGGGCTGGAGAGATTTAGGGGCCGGGGAAAATTTTAGTGGTCAGGACGAACTTTTTAGGGCTCAGGCCAAATTTTTTTGTTTTTTTTTGTTTTAAGTCAAAATATTTCTCATGGTTGGGGGAGAGTGAAAAATTAGGTGGCTGGAGAGATTTAGCGGTCGGGGAAAATTTTAGGGGTCAGCCCAAATTTAGGGGCCGCGATATGTACGTATTTAGCTTCCACACCGGGGCGGCGACTAGTTACTTAGTTAGCATTCAGCGGTGGTGATAGGTACTTATATAGCATGTGCACATGGGCGGTAATAAGTATGTATATAGTATGCGCACCGGGGCAGTGATAGGTATGTATTTAGCATGCGCACTGAGGCAGCGATCGGTTCATATATAGCAAGCGCACCGGGGCAGGGATAGGTACATATTTAAAATTCACACCGGGGCGGCGAAAGGTACATATTTAAAATTCACACCGGGGTGGCGATAGGTACGTATTTAGCATTCACACCGGGGCGGCGATAGGTATGTATTTAGCATTCACACCGGGGCAGCGATAGGTATGTATTTAGCATTCGCACCGGGGTGGCGATATGTACGTATTTAGCTTCCGCACAGGATCGGCGATAGGTACGTATTTAGAATTCACACCGGGGCGGCGATAGGTACGTATTTAGAATTCACACCGGGGCGGCGATAGATATGTATTTAGCATTCGCACCGGGCCGGCGATATGTACGTATTTTGCTTCCACACCAGGGCGGCGATAGGTACGTATTCAGAATTCCGGAGTGCGATAGCTACGTATATAGCATGTACACATGGGCAGCATAAGTACGTACATAGCATGCGCTCTGCGGCGGCGATCAGTACATATATAGCACGCGCACCGGGGCGGCGAAAGGTATGTATTTCGCATTCGCACCGTGGCGGCTATAGGTACGTATTTAGCATTCGCACTGGGCCGGCGATAGGTACGTATTTAGCATTCACACCAAAGCGGCAATATGTACATATTAATTATTCGCACTAGGGCAGCGATAGGTACTTATGTAGCATGCACACCGGGGCGCAATAGGTATGTATTTAACATTCACACCGGGGCAACGATATGTACTATTTAGCATTCGCAACGGGGCGGCGATAGGTAGTTAAATAGTATCTGCACCGGGGCGGCGATAGGTACGTATATAGTATGTGCACTGAGGCGGCGATAGGTACGTATATAGTATGCGCACCGGGGTGATGATAGATACGTATATAGTATGAACACAGGGGTGAGATAAGTACCTATATAGAAGGTGCAGATAGAGGTGTTACTTTTTATAGAAATATGTCATACTATTACCCTGGGCAATAGGAGAAATGGTGGGGAAGAAACAGCTTTTGCAAAAGGCAAAATTAGAAAGTAGCGGCGAAATGGGGCGACCAGGGAAGAGAAAGGTAGCAGATAAAGAGACGGCTATAGAGAGAGGGGGCGGACATAGAAGTTTTAATATAAAGATGTTACACACACGATCTTTCTTCAAATATATGTTTTTATGACCCCGAGCAACGCCGGGTAGCCCCGCTAGTAACGAATAAAGGACAAAATAAGGGAAACGAGAGTTGCGAGGCTGCCGAAAATGAATCCAAGGTCCATTTTCTACTCTCCTATATATAAGTATACCGAATAACCCATTGTACCTGGGATTTGGTATAATATTTATATTTTATTCCCTAAAAAACACACGACCACCGAGGAAAATGCTCCAAAGAACGAAAGAAATTACTTTCTAATTTTCTAATTTTTACCGACCAGTTTTTGATATATAAAATAAAATGCTCCACACTAACGTGGTAAAATTTTTACGATTTTATTGAACAGGTAGAAAGTAATTTATGGCTATTTTGAAAATTATATAGCAGAGGGACGATATTTTTAGCTGTGTTCGTAAACCAAAGAAAACAGTATCTGTCGAGAATCACACTACTCTAGAAAACAAGTGACAGATTAAAACACGGCTATATTCAAAAATATATTAAACGCTCTGCATTACTGAGTAATCATCATTTCGTTCTGCTCTTTCTTTCCATCGAAACATTTGGAATCTTATTTTTTATTTCATTTTAGTACTCCCTTCACGATTGCAAGTTATAAACTATTTCTCTCCTAACAAGTCTATCTACAGATATTCATCTTAACAATTACATAGTTTTTATCAATAAGCTAAAGAGAGTGTTAGACCGCTATAACTGATACTTCTTATATAATGTCTACTACACTAGTTATCTTTCAAAGGTAAGTAAAGTCTGTTTCGAAGACCGAAGGGGTCTTAGGCCTGGAGAGCCCACGAGAAAACTATTCGTTTTAAACAAACCAATGTGTTAGCTTCTTTAATCCTCAAAACTCATCGAATTATCTCATTCAAAGTTAACTTTCAGCAATAAATTATGTATTTTGTATATATACTGTCGCATTGCCTGGTTGTGTATCTACTTGCAAATTGTGTTTCTTTCCATTTTTTCAAACTATGCCTACTATTTAACTACAATCTAGAAAAAAAAACATACATTCATACCTGTCCCAATTATATTAATGAAATGAAATTAAGAGTTAATAAACTAAAATGAAATGTATTTTGTTCACTACTCATAGCTGAAAGAATGTTCTGTCACTGAGTTCAAACGAGACGCCGAATTATTCTTTCTGTTTATTTTTCACCAACAACAGTCCAACACGCATGTGAACGACGCGGCGTTCACAACCAAACTGACACCGTCGAGCAAAAAAAACACTTCTTTTATCCCATCGTTTTGATCGTCAACAGCACCTATTTTGAATAATCCGACACACGCCTTGTAATACTATGGGCCCAAGTTCGCGCTCGCGTGTCGTCAGTTTCCTTGCAACGCCGTCACCACACACACAGCTCACTACTCGCTGCCTCTTTCACCGATGATTGCAGCTGGCTGATCGTCATCAGTCTGGAGGTTATCCCTTTCAACCTCGCTACATAAATGTAATATAATGATGTATGTTTGATGAGCATGAGGCGATCAAGAACAAAGCTAGTAGAAGTGCCAGGAATTTCAAGAAGTCAAATTTGACATATGTTGGAACATGTTTTTCTTTTACTAGACTATATGTCTTACAAGCGTTAAGAGTCCAGTCTACACTAGTATGTAACCAATATCGAGAAGAATTACAGATAGATCGATACCTTTAGTAAGGGTATTAATCAAAGTGATGTAATGCGGTATATTTGGTGAAACTGAGAACATAGCGAGAAAAAGTGTCAGAAAATTCAATAAGTTAATTCTGACATATGTTGGAACGAGAAAAGTAAGACACGTAAGTCACGTGATGTGATCGATGAACATCGGTGAAATTTTAGGTCAGTTCTTGTTTTGGAAGCGTAGAGGGAAGCTCTGTTTAAATATTTAATGATGGGTGATAATGTATCACTATTCCCTTTTCTCTCGGGTCCAACCATGTTTGAATGAATAGATAAAGAATCGGATGTTTATATTATACTCGTATGTGTTAGGTAATTGTAATTAACGAAAATTCAGTCGTATAAACAACTTCAAAATAATTCACGAATAGTTCTACCGAGAGAAAAATGGAGAGACAAAGTAAGTTTATATTTCAGTCTGCGAGTTTTAGTCTCGTGTTCACTTCGCCTCATGATATCATCACCAATGTAATATGTAACACAAAGTGTTGAACAGAATTCGAACATGACACGCAGTCTACAACTTCCTTTTCAAAACAACGCTTAGCATGCGTCTTATCATGATAATAGCAGGCTTTCCATTACACAAATGTTGTGTGGGCAGACGTTAAGCGATGGAAGCCACTGCAATTTACAAATCGTTTACATAATGACATTTACGATGGAAATATGAACAGGTTTTCATTGTCTCTTGCTTATTAAGACGCCTCGCGGCAGTATTATCAACATGCGGTGTCTTACAAAGTGAATAATGGAGAGATACATCAATACATACGCGTCTATTTGCAAGTAAGAACAACCAAATTACATTACTTACAGAGCAACTGAAAAATGATTAACATTTTTTAAAATCATTATATCAAGAAAGTTATGAACATCGAACGGGAGAAATTTGCTGGGGGCGGAATGGATTGTTTTATCAGTTCTCGGAAGACCCTTGGATGTTATTTCTTATCTCTATCATCAAACATATTCTCGAAAAAAATGATAGTCGATTTTAATAGTAACATTACTAATCTGGGCAAAATGTTAATTCCATCAAGCTGCTTCTATTTTTTAAATTACTATGATATTAAATTAAAATCTGTTACCTGTCGTATTTAATATATAACGTAAAGTTAGTAATTTTATCGCAATCAATAGATTACTTCTCTAAAAAATCCATATTTGATTCTACTTCGTCAGTTTTTTTTTCTTGTAGTTCGTTGCAGCATGTTGTTAAGAACAATAAGATGTAATTCGCTTGATTTCCTTCTATAAAATAATTTGAAATATTTTTGAAGGCCGGGACTTAATGCGTCGATACTTCTCTTTGATTGGAACAAAAAATGATGTTTAAAAAAATGGAGGCAACTGACATAGATGTTGCTAATATGGTGGTCATCATCGATATAATAGTCCCAATCGTTATGTTAACCGCTGTTTAAAATTCCTTTGTCCGATTTTCTTTGCACTCCAGACACATTAAGATTCATTTATTTATTATAGGCAAAAAGCCACTAGACGGGCGATATTTACTGTAGCTTCTTGAGCCGCGTTGGTATACTATCTAAGTATATCAATTCCCATTCTACCACTTTATAGATAGTACCAAGAAAAGTATTTGTGAAATTTTGTAGGAAAAAATAAACTACTTAATATTTGCACGAGAAAGTAATTACGTATTGCTATTATTGGCCGAAAAACACTAGAAATTGTCTTTTTTAATAATTCGTTTTGAACTAATGCTGAATACCCTTTATGTCTACGTTTTATGAGTTTAAAATATTTATGTAATGTTTTCTTCATGTTATTATGTTATGTCAATTTCTTTAAATTTATAAAACACTTATGAAGCTAAAAAATCCTTTAGACTTACATGTGATTAAAATTCGTGTATTGATAACCGTTATCTTAAATTAGTGAGGTAACATATACATTGAGTAAAATGAATAGTCTATAATAAATTAAATTCCATGTCTTATTGGATACCAAGCAATTAACGTCATCTTCAATTTGGGATGTGTGTGTATCTGTGCGTATCTGTGTGTGTTAGTGGTTGAAATTAGATCGCCCTGAAAACGTCTATAACTGGCTTATCTTAAAATCAAGTGATAAGCAATAATTCTAAAGTATGATGAAGTGATTAAAATCCGGAAACATTAGGACAGATATATAAATAGGATCCACGATAGAAAAACATGTACTATTAGGAACAAAAACATAAACTCGAAACAACGGAAGATGTAAAGCTACCCAACCGAGAAGTAATAAGAGCAATTGCTTAATAGGTGTTATTCGGACTCTTCGCCGTCGAAACAATAATTAAGACGTAGTATACTGACTTTCAACGCAGTCGTACACACACAAATGATGCTAGACTCTCAGGTCCTCCAAATTGTCGTCAGTTGTTCCGGAAAACACTTTTTAAAGTTCACTTACTCGGTTTGACCGATCGTAAATTGAAGTTGCGTAAGAGAGGAGTTGACGATGTCAGAAGGCAGTGTATTCACCATTTTTCATGAACATTTGTCAATAAGAAATCTTTGTTTTACGTGGGTGCTGCATTTTCTCAATCTTAAACAACACGTCGAGAGCATTTTTTCAACTGTTTCACCGGAACAAAAACGAATTTCATTTGCGTCAATATGTGACAATGGATGAAACATAGATTTACCACTTCAATGAAGTTAAATCGGCATTCAGCAGGTGAAAGCTGTCCGAACGACGAACCCATTTCAAGAGGTGAGGGGAAGCGAGAATGCAAACAGTAAGTCAAACAACCACCTCAAGCTTACCTCGCCGTTTAACTTTTTGTTTGTTTGTTTTTTATTTACAAACTCCTTACACTGCATAAACATATTCTGAAAGTACGTTAACCAGGGTACTTAGGTCAGTATAATTCATTATGACCAAAGGGATCTAACATTATCGTGAGGCCGGCATTCGTGCTTAATATTTTTGATGAAATGCGATGTTTTATTATATTCTATTTCATTTATATATTGAAAATAATAGAAATTCAAGAAAAAAGATAGAAATATTAATAAGGTATCAAGGGCTTCTAAAAGGAATGTACAGAAGTCCTAAAGTGTTCCGAAGAAACGTCGGGCGTGACTTGAGTTTATTTCGATTAATGTACCTTTACTTACATCGCCACTTACCTAATAAATGTTGCAGACATATAAAAATGTGTGTTTATGGGTGTGTGTAAGATGGTCGTTCAGAAATGCATCAATATTTTATAAATATAATGTGTTCATTTCACTTGATCAAACGAAACCCAAGCATTGCAAGACATTCCAGAATAATGTGACATTCTTTTCCTGAGAAATTACTCCATGGCACATACATCCTGTTTTGTTTTTAATGGCGACCACGCAGGTAGCATTTCAGTTTAAGAAATAGAAAGAAGTCAGGTGGATCTAAGTCTGGCAAGTATAGGGTTAAGTAGCCATTTAAAGTCACACTGAACACTGTGAACTAGCCTGTTATCCTTGATTAAAAGCACACATACCATCATATTTCTTTGCGGTTTCACTTGATTGCATCCTTTAATTATTTTAAAGTTCCATACATAGTAATAGTCCAATAATAATAGCTTTACCTTTTGTATATACGGCATAATAACTTTGGACATATCAGTTCCCGTTAGATCACTTGAGTTAAGCGACGTTTAGCCTGGTCAGTATTAAATGGGTGACAATTTGGGAATACTAGGTGCTGTATGTGGGAGGGTTTTCTGCTTATCCCGGCATTATTTATAGTCGTCTTTGATTACTCCTTGCCACTTGAGTCAAGCAATGCTTGTTCAAACCATTGCTTCACAATAGACTCTCAATGCAGGAACTCCGGATGATTTGCTGTAGTTTTTCTCTTTTGTCATGTAGTCTATCATGATTATGCCTTCTGAAAAAAATGTAAGCCACCACTGGTTAAACAGGCGCTACATATTTGAAGTTCTTCACCATTGTGAAGCATAATGTTTGCACTATTAGTTCTTAAATTGTATTAATATTCGAAGTAGTGAATCCAGGTTTCACCTTGATGTATTAATCTACAGTGTAATTTCTTAGTGTTCGAAGTGTTCAGGAAATACCAATACATTTCAGTTTATGCTCTGGCGTCACTATTCTTGAGACAAATTTTGCAGACAGACTTTTTATCTCCTAGATCGTAATTAAAACAACCAGTACCTATTCATATAGACAGCTCTCCTCTGGACTGTAAGACGTCTATCATTAAAACAAACATTGAAGGTTTTCGGACGCCCTGTTCGTCTTGTGTTCTATCTCCGCTACGTTTCAATTCCAGTTGTATTGGAGGGGGCTCTTCACATTCATAATCGATTGTGTATTTCATTATTTTCGTTAAATATGATGGTTTCATGATATAATATAAAACTTCTTTTGAGAAGCGAAATATTCTAATATGTTCTCCATTCATGAATTAGAATGTGTGTTTCCCCTTTTCTCAGTCTATATCTCTTTCTCTTTCTCGTTCTCTTTATTTCTCTGTCTATCTATATTACGTTCTCACATGTGCACTACATTCCATTTTTTTCCGGGAGACCGATAACACATGACTATCCTAGTGTATAAGGTCGTAGAAAAAGAAATCGGCTAAGCCGGGTTCAAATACAGTCCAATCTACTGCGTTTGCTTTATATGCTAATACCGTTGGAAAAGTTATTAAAACGCAATTCTGTCTTTATATCTATAAATCCATGATGACTTTCCGTCCAATGCAGCTCGACTCTAATGTATCGTTTGCTATGAATATTTCACACATATATAGATATTGCCTTTACATTCAATAAGTCAAACGTTTGTCATATCCCCCAATACAAACAAACGAAACATTTTTCTTAAAATCTTTTAAAGCCTATGAGAATGCGCGTCTTCACACGAACAGAAACGTATGCGCGTATTCGTAAAATACCGCGTTTAAAATGACGTTGGTTAAGACTATGATGTTCGAAATTACCAATTTTCGAACACCATAGATATGTGCGAGGTAGCAATTGATTAGATTGTTGTGAATATCTTCATGGCTAATTATAATTATTTCCTTACAAATAGTTCTTACACGAGAAACACTCGCTGAAAAAAACAGGTGGCGTTCCCTGGAGTTAGAATAACAACAAATATTTCCAGATTTTCAATAGCCTCTGCTTCTTTCAATGACAATTGAAAATGATTTTGCCTGCTAAAAACAGTCGTTTACCATTGAGTTCAATTTGTAAAAAGCTGATGGCTATCTTTAGAATTTTAATGACGGTACTGTCTGTGTCCTGTCAATGGACGTCTAGATGGTGCTTTCTCTATTCGGCCTTTCAATCATCTAAGACCTTGATTATAATTTCAGAGCGTACTTTTTGCGAGGGAGCTGGAGCAGAGTTATCAGATTATAGGAGTTCTTATATATCTACCTAGGCAGTCTCTATTTTCATGGCTTCATCTTAATCTGTTCCATCTATATTTCTAATTATATTTACGAAGTGCTATTAAACTTACCTGTGGTCGATAACTATGTGTGTTGGTTTCCACACTCTAGGCTCTTTTAAATATCTAAGCTGTTTTCATAAGTACAATATCGTGTCAATCTTCCTTTTGAAGCGAAGTTCTCTTAGTTTTTTGGAACGCTTTCAAGTCATCCTAAAATTATTGGTAATACGGTAGTTTTCTTTATGCTCGATATTCCCTTCAGCTCCATGTGTTCTGCTTCGGTCATATTCACCCTTTGAACTGCTGGGACAGTGAAATACATTATTTGGCAGGGATTTTTCTCCTTTTTATTAACTATTATAACGTCTAGTGTTCGTTAGGATTTCCATAAGAATTTTATATCTTTCAATTTTCAACAGTGGCTACGGCTTACGTTTCTACCATTTCTCTGCATGTTCAAAAGACAATAGGTAGCAATGTTACCTTCTCGACCGGTTTATTTCTGGTCTCATTTGCGACATTCACTTTTGATATAATTTACAATTTAGTATCTTTATCCACGGAGTCTACATTTATTATTTTCCTGCGTCTAGTCTATATTGACTTTCGTATAATTTGTTTAGATTGTTTAGGACGGCTGTCAGTGGCGAATGTGTTTCTCTTTTAAAGTGTCAATCTGTTTTGGTGCACTATTTCTTTATATTCCATGTAGCCGCTTCAAACATACGCAGTTATTTATGTTTACCGTGTTTACCAACTTCCCTCATCAACTCTTGATTGGGTAGTTTCATGCCTTCCGTTTATGTGAGTTTCTCTTCTTCATCTCGAGTAGTACATATTTTTCTATTCAGAAATTCATTCCTATATCTTTACTAAACTTCTAGTAGTGTTTATTAGTGTTCTAGCTCATTTTGTTTTTGCCAGTAAATTAAGATCATTCTAATATAGGAGTTGGTAGTTCATTTTTCCCTTTTATCCGTAAATTTGTATCAAGCATTACATTCCCCTAGTGAAAGGAATCGTATTTATGACGAACAATAAGTGAATAGAGAGCCTTTCTAGAAAATATCGCTCTTTATTCTGATCTCTGTCAGATGTTAACCTCCAACTGCCAATTCCAATCTAATTTTGTTATTATTTGAAGCATACAATTATCCATGTTTAGGGGATTATGTAATATGCAGTCTTATAGCCGAAACGTCCAATTACTTCCTTCCATATCTTATGGTCTATGTGTCGTAGGTTACTTGTCAATTTCCGGCCTCCTTTTTGTTTCTCGAGAATAAGTCGGCGACTATTGAGGGAATGGTAGATCTTTTTGATAAGTTCTGTCGTTAAGATTTTCCACGTGATTGGAAAGCATGTTATTGGCCTGTGTTTGCTTCAGCTCGTTACCGTCTCGCTGTAATTTTATATTAATTTTATATTACTTTTAATCATCAACCAATTTGTATGTTTCCTGTTTCGACAAAAAAAAGCCGCCATTGTATGGGTCAGATATTCCTCTCTTCCGGGAGCGGTTTTTCAACAGATCCAAAGATAAAAAGCGGCATCTATAACTGAGCTAATTTTTTTTCTGTTTCTTGTGTAAATATTATTCATGCCCTGACTATTCTCATTTTTATTTTTATTTAAATTATTTTTGCATTCATATATTTCGTTCTTTTACGTATTTTCTATTTGTTCTTCATTCTGTGACATAGCAAGACTGGTGGATTCCTCGTGTCCGTTCCATGTCTGATTTCAGTTAGTCTTAAGTGATTCAACCATGAAAGAAAAGTTCAAAAAAGTATTCTCTAGCTAGTGTAGTAAAAATGAGACCCCCACCTACTAAAATCTGTCTGTCCCTCAATATCTATAAAAATACGCCATTGAATAGGTCGGATATTCCTTTCTCCGGGAAGTGTTTTTTCAATAGGGGCCATAGCTTAGCTAAGTTTTCTTTTTTTCTTCTTCTTTTTTCTGTTTCTTGTTGTTAAATTATGCATGTCTTAACTGTTGTGATTTTTACTTTTATTTAAATATTTTTTTCATTCATATATTTATTTCTTTTACGTATTTTCTATTTTCTTCTATTCTGTGACATGTCAAAACTGGTGGATTCTGTAACATGTCAAAACTGGTGGATTCTGTGACATGTCAAGACTGGTGGATTCTGTGACATGTCAAGACTCGTGGATTCTGTGACATGTCAAGACTGGTGGATTCTGTGACATGTCAAGACTCGTGGATTACCTGTGTTTCTAGTCGGTTCCATATCTGATTTCAGTTACTCTTGAGTGATTCAACCATGATAAAAAGTTTTTAAAAATAATTATCTAGCTAGTGTAGTTAATAAATGTGACCCCAACCTACTCCCAATCTATAAAACCTGCTTGTCCTTCAATATCTACAAAAGATGTCATTGAATGAGCCAGATATTCTTCTCCCACGGGAGTTGTTTATGTACGGGGCCACCGATTTCTATCACCCGGCATCTATAACTTAGCTAAGTTTTCTTCTCTTTCTTTTTTCTGTTTCTTGTTATTAAATTATGCATGTCTTTACTCTTGTTATTATATATATACATATATATATATATATATATATATATATATATATATATATATATATATATATATATATATATATATATGAACATTTGTTATAACCTGCGGGGGTTCTGTACTACCTGACTAGTACAAGGGTGCAAGATTACTCCTCTCGGTATGATGGACCCGTAGACCTTGTCAGGTCATTTATCTAGGAGTAGGAAAACTCTGATATAAAAACTGTGCTACTCACTACTTACGTATTGGCAGCAAACCGTTGGTGGATTGAGGCTTCCTTAGTCCTGATCAACCACGTCCTAGAGCTAGAGGGTCGAACAATATATCCGGTTTGCAAACCTAACATTCCTTAAGAAGTAGATGGGCTCTGCTTATCGCTCGGCCATTTGCAATCTTTCTTTGTCTATTAACCAGGCGAAGAGGTACTGGCGCAGGGACACTTTCAAGACACTCAGTTTTTGGCATTGTTTCCTGACTAGGACAATGAACACACTCTCTTTCTCTTTACTTGGTCAACTTGGGAATTTTTTTGTAACTAAGTCTCACATGACTAGTCCTGGCCACTCTTGTTCCGACAGGTTAGGGATACATGTTAGACAGCTTGTCTAACTGCTGTTTCCGACTGGTAGTGCAAAAGCGCTAACTCTTAGGTAGCGCTAATAGTGTCTGCTCCATCAACAGTTGTATAATATCGTGGATAACAGTACATGCGATATCATGCATCAAAAGGGGCCCTACAGTTATCCCCGGTGGGATTTCCCGAGGCCACAACACCCATGGATCAAGTCTTGACTAATGGTCTGGTGTGTGAGCTTATTAGCACCAAACAAGCACTCATTTTGCCCTCCCCACTCTATTTAAAACCCAGATGACTATACAAAGAAATAGAAACAAACGTAAATCAGACACCCACCGAAAAACATCTTCGATTCCGCCCTTGAGGCAAGCATTCAAAAATATCCGGAGGTTGAGGACCAATATCAATGACGTAGTAACATTTCTCCTAGTTAACTCCCTCGATAGCTTAGCACAAAGTTAAACAAACCTATAATCGTCAATCTTTTCACACCATTCTCTTTCGAGCTAAGACTGTACACTATTAACTTTATCTCTGAAAGCATAGATACATCACTCTCACTTGACTCTAATGCCCAAATGCATGTAGCTTTCTTTTATCTACTCCACTTGTGCTTGGCCTCACTGCCCGAGGCTTTTGTGACCAATAACGCTGATCACCTTGTGGTAATGATTGATATCACTTTAAAATCGTGTCCCAAAACTGATGAGCCGTTGCTCAAAATGGCGAGATACTACAAGCGGGCTGAGTGGGAATCCATTAGAGATCATATCAGAGACGCCCCGTAAAGTGAAACCTTTTTCTCTCTGGTGATAAGTGCGTAAATTAGTTAACCGAATGGGGCAAATCAGGCATTGAATCACATGTCCCCATGCGAAATTTCTACAGCAATGGTCCATCTTGAACTGTGCAACTGCTATTTCTCAGATGCAGCAAGCATTCTGACAATTCAACTGCCATAAGTACAAATATATAGAAACTTATAGGGTCAATTAATCATTGTAAGACTGTGATAGATGAAGCCAAGAAAAGGTATACAGAGATGACCAGAAAACGCATACAGTCACAGAAACTAGGTATTCATGATTTCTGGAAAATCTTCAATAGTGTGGTGAACAATGGGCAATCAACAATTCTCCCGCTATATCAAACAATGATGTCGTTTGCACGACAACTGACAAGGCTGAACTACTTGCCTAGCGTTTCGCCTTAAACTTCATTTTAGACTCCATAAGCTACTTTCTCCCAAATTTCCCATTGCGGACTGATACCACATATGATGATCTGGCAATCACACCATCATGTTCGAGACAAAATAAAAAACCTTGACACTTCCAAATCATGTAGGCATGATCTTATACAAGTAATAGTAATAAAGAAATTATCTGTGAATCTAACCCCTGTCCTCTCCAAAGTCTATAACAAATGCCTTGCGGAATCTTGCTTCCCTGATAGCTAGAAAATTGCCTCTTTGGTACCAGGCTTCAAGAATTCTGAAAATAAAACTGACCCTCAGAATTATCGCCACATCAGTCTACTCCCGCTCTTCGCTAAAATCTTTGAATCCGTATTCAATCTAGCGATAATCTGTTACTTCGTTAATGCTAAACTTATTTCTGATCATAAGTATGGATATAGGCAAGCACGGTCTACTCTGGATATCCTAACGGTCATCTCTGAACGCATATGCCATACACTGGACAAGGCAGCTGAAGCTATGGCGGAAGCGCTTGTTATATCCTAAGCTTTTGACAAGGTCTGGCATAACGCTCTTCTCATAAAAATTAATTCATATGGTATTACTAGACAAACATTAAATATAATTAGATCCTCCCTATCCAAAAAAAAAAGTCCCAAGTTGTCCTGGATGGCCGTTCATCCAAACAACATGATATAAATTCCAAGTGTACTCCAGGGATCCATCCTTGGACCTTTATTGTTCTTGATTTTCATAAACGACCTCCCTGATGATATTGCGTCTGAGATGATTATATTTGCTCACGACACAACGCTCAGTTCTTGTCATTGTGGTAAAACGGACGCGTACATATCTGAGACAATGGCTGAATCCTTAGAAAGTGACCTCAAGTCTATAGTGGAATGAGATCATAAATGGATGGTAACATTTAATGTTGCTAGGACAAAGCTCCTTTCCTTCAACAACTAAGGTTTCTTACCTCTTCAACCACCGATTGGCATGGCAAATAACACCGTACATGAGAGTCCTACATTCAAACTCTTCAGCTTAACATCCATAGGTAACATGAATTGGAATAAATACATAGAAGACATTGCCAAGGCTGCTGCAAATAAAATGGGATCCCTCTACCATGCAAAGAAAACGTCGCACACCTGACAATTATCTATATCTATACAAAGCCACCATCCGCCCATGCATTGAGCATTGTTGTCACATCTGGACTGGTGCACCTTCTACTAGTCTCTCCCTCTTAAACAAGGTCCAAAATGAGTCGCTAATCTAATAGGTCCATCACTATCCACCAAGCTCCAGCTCCTGTCTCAACGCCGCAATGGATCATCCTTGTGCTTTTTTTTACAAGTATTTCAATAGAATGTGATCCGATGAACTTCCTGATCTGGTGCCTCCTCGACGTAAATACACTCAACCAACCCGACAATAATCTAAATCCCACAGTTGAGGTCTCTAGCTGCCGAAGAGCCTTCTACTCCAATAGCTTCTTTCCTTGAGTGTCTTGCCTCTGGAACTCCTTCCCTTGTCAATGTTTCCCCGACTGTACCGACATGCAGAAATGTTAAACTAATGTGAACCAGCATCTCGCTGCACAGCCTCCAATTTAGGATGACCCCCTTAACTTTCACACTAATTATCAGTAGCCGTAAGGCAATTTGGGGTGAACTAAGTTTTTAAATAAGGAATTTTTATTTGTCTTTCGTGTATAGTAGTAAATTTCTGAAACACAATTCATGAATCCCGTCGTGGCAAGGTGCTTTTCAGATTGTCATTTTCTTATGGTTGTCTTTAGCGTTTCTTCATTAATTTCGGTTTCGGTTCCTTCTTAAATTAGATCTTTAGTCATGTTTTTAGAAACTTAGCATTCTTGTTGTGAACTTTTTTCCTTATATAGATCTAGAAGTGTCTAGTTTTTGCCAGATCCGGTTTCTCTGTTTTTTGTATTGCCTCCGTCTACCTTTTGTTTGTAATATTCATTCACATTTCGCTCTGTCGATTATCAGTCGTCTTTCCTTCGTTAGTAATTCTTAATATGTCTTGTGTAGCATTTCTTCTTTGCCAGCTTTTCATCATTTCTTAAACATTCTACACCCGTTCACAGCTTCTCTGTTTAATTTATTGCTTTGAGATTCCACTCAAGTATATTATTCAGACTTTGATCAAGTGTTTCGCTGTTTTTTCTACATTTAATCTCATTATTACATATTGACTCAGAATAAAATAAGTCGTCTGTGGTATTGTCTATTAAGATGTCTGAGAGGAAATAGAACATCGTTCAGTGGGGTTCTCTTTCCTGGACACTTTTTTCTTTTTTATTAGCAATAAAAAATTATTAATATTTATTTATTGCAGTTTTTTCTACCTAAATGGTATTTTATCCCTGCTCTCTTCATTTAGTATTTTATTATTATGTGTCATTATAATCATTCCTAAGTGTTCGGTGCAACTATAGCTATTTTTTAATTTACGTTTATTTAAGATATGTATGTGGAAGGCAAGTTACGGGAAAATATTTATTAATGAAGTTTTCAAATTACTTACTAAGTTTTATTATCATTATTTGATTATATAACGAGATGAACCTAATAAATTCTCTGCTCCTCCTATTCGTATTATTTATAATTATATTTTGATACACATCTCTACACACTGTTAACGCAAATACTGTAAACAACTGTAAACAAATATATCAAGGTAATTTATAGAAGGCAAACTGAAACAAATTAAGACGTATAACGGTAAAATGTGTTTTGCAGTTTCCACCTTTTTAATAAATACAATATATATATATATATATATATATATATATATATATATATATATATATATATATATATATTGTGTGTATTTAGGCAGCATATTTTCATTTAGGCAAACATTATTAAATAACACGGAATGGTTTTGTTTGATGCGACTTTTTTTTATTTTTTCAATTTTCCGAATTGTCCATCTAATGTTTCGGTCAAATTGATGTAAATATGATCCATGGGTTTCTTGTTCCATTCTTTTTTCTTTTTTGCAAGTACTTTTGATTTGAATCGTCAAATCATCTTCAGGCGGTATTATTTTTAGTGTCTTTACTGTTGTGCTTATTTTTTAATTATAACGGCAAGTGGTTTATATTTGAAAACGCGTCTGTAAAGTTGAAATGTACATGAGAGCGTGATAGCGTTCTACACATACGAGAGATTTAAAGTTTGACTGTTTAAACCGTTAAGAAATTGATGACGTTAAATAAAGTGCATACAATTCAAACGCATAACTACCTAATGGCTAAGAATTTGGTAATGTTAATTATTATGCTAGACACTTTAAAATGTTGCGACTAGTTTCATAATTGACATTATTAATTGTGGGATGTTTAGTTTTTATGTAGAGGGCTTCGAGTATTTTTAATTTTTTGATATTGGTATCATGGTGTATTATTTTGGTATTGTTAACAAGGATGTTTCTATATTGGGGGGCGCAATTATGTTTTTTATGTGTTGGCATATAGAGCTAGTGTCGGAGAGATGTAGGGTGAGTCTTCGGGATAGTGTTGTGGAAGTGAAACCTATGTAAGAATTAGTTTTGTTATTGTTGTCGGAGATACATTCTCCCATAGGGCATTGAAACCGATATATTACATTGGTTCTTCCTAATGTATTTTGGGTTTGGGAAGTGTTATTTTTAACAACATAGTTTGATGTTTTCATTTTTTTATAATAAATGATAAATCTTATTTTATCATCAGAATTGGTGGGGGATATATAGCGATGTATTATATTTTTAGAGCTTTTTCATCCAATTTAAAGTTTGGATGCATTTGGTTACAATAGAATAGATTTATGTAGTGGGAATTATTTAGCTTATTATTAGTAGGATTATCTAAATTTCTAATCATTAATTTTATTTGTTCATCAACCATATAATTGGGAAAATGATTATTAATTCGGACTTATTTTATGTTTTTTAATTCATTAAAAAATATTTTTTTGGATGAGGAGATTAATTTTGCACGGTTTAATAGATTTTTGACCATAGCAATTTTATATCTATATGGGCATTCACTTTTAAAACTTAAAATACAGGTGTTAATAGATGTAGGTTTTTTATAGGGAGAGGTGATGAATGATCACTATTGGAGTCAATGAGAACATCTAAAAACGGAATGTTATTGTTAACATTAAGCTCATGAGTGAATTTAAAAACTGAATTATTTTGAAAAGTATCTTGTAGTTTTTTTTATTTCATCTCTACTATTTACTAAAATAAGAATATAATTAACGTAGCGGGCATAAATGGAAGGTTTAGTGATTATATTAAATATTTTATTTTCGAGGTCGGCCATGTAGAAATTACTAAAGGTCGGTCCAAGGACAGATCCCATAGAAACTCAGTCAATTTGGGTATATATGTTGCCCTTATGGTCATGGAAAGGAACTTCAGTTGTGCATTTCAACTTTACAGACGCGTTTTCAAATATAAACCACTTGCCGTTATAATTCTAAAATAAGCACAACAGTAAAGACACTAAAAATAATACCGCCTGAAGATGATTTGACGATTCAAATCAAAAGTACTTGCAAAAAAGAAAAAAGAATGGAACAAGAAACCCATGGATCATATTTACATCAATTTGACCGAAACATTAGATGGACAATTCGGAAAATTGAAAAAATAAAAAAAAGTCGCATCAAACAAAACCATTCCGTGTTATTTAATAGTGTTTGCCTAATATATATATATATATATATATATATATATATATATATATATAAGTTCTGTATAATGATATTTTGGGAAGAAAATTTATAAGATATGTGGTTAACTTTGATTCCAATGTGCATAGGAAGACCTATGCACGTTTTAATTAAGGTTGAACACAATTTGTTTCAATTTATGTTCATTCGTTACATCTCTGCATTGTATTGCATTCTAGAAATTACCTTTATATACACACTAACCAATGTTTCAAGCAAATTACGTTACACTTATATATATATATATATATATATATATATATATATATATATATATATATTATTTGATAATATACTATGAAACAGAAATATTTTATGTATATGTATATACGGTATTTTCGTTATTTTCCACGGCATTAATACCTTGAACACGGAAGAATCTTGTGGACACGAGATAAGAAGCCGTAGATGTCTCATCTCCTATCAGCTAGCATAATCACTTCTTCAATACGTTTCTGAGTTGGTAATGATAGAAGTATATCTTAATATCTGCGCATTAATTACATATAACTAATTCTCTGATAAATTCCATTTCAACAGACACTTGCGGGTTACGCTCACCCAAAATATACTGACAATAAAGTGAGACACCCTCAATATGTGTTTGAATTTACTCTAGATTGTGAATAACGGGCGCATAACTGGATTCCAATAAATAGTCACATATAAATATAGGAACCGTCCACTGGTGGCTCGTGATTTTAAGTCTGTAGTCGCGTTATCCGACGACAGAATCTGATAACACATTTTGCTTTTAGATTGAAGCGTCAACACCATGCATACGTATCAGGGGTGTCGCTGAAATTAATTCTCAGAAATCCTCTTTGATAATAACAATGATAAGCGTGTGTTAAGATATA
The DNA here is from genome assembly GCA_963556195.1 of Sepiola atlantica. Classification (NCBI taxonomy): domain Eukaryota; kingdom Metazoa; phylum Mollusca; class Cephalopoda; order Sepiida; family Sepiolidae; genus Sepiola; species Sepiola atlantica. The sequence continues at coordinate 57,867,032 of OY744541.1, forward strand.
TAAATAAAACATTATTGTTCAATGTAAGTATAAATTTGACGGACTCAGTTTGAAAATACGTAATTAAATCTCTTATGAATCCAATATCCAGTTTACTGTTCTATTTTCAATCAGGTTTCTTTGTGACAGTATTTATTTTTTAAATGCAAGAAGTATTCGAGGGTCTGAAATCTGAAATCAAGCATTTATTAAAGTACTAGCTAGATTTGCCGACTCGCTATCACTTCGCAAAGTTCGCTACTTGAAATACTTTAAACATTTATTAAAATAATAGCATTTCATTCGTAACTCTTTTATAAACACGAAGCAAAATCTTCCTCATTTATACATGCAGACATTTGTATAATTTCGACACAAATTTACTTTAAATCTATTTTAAATGTGACTGTGAATAAAAGAAAAGAAAAACATAAATCTACCTTTTCACTTGAACATTTAGAAATAGATAGCAACTTGTTAAAATTCCAGTCGTTCTCCCTAAATAAAGGAGCATTTCAAGACAACTGCTAAATATTTCTCTATGAAATGAAAGAATATTGCGAAAGAGACGTATTTGTCATATTAAAATCCAAACAATCACTGAATTAAAAAAAAAATCACAAATTATAGCTAATTAAAAATTGTACTTTTGCAAAACCAATATGCAAATTAGTTAACCTTGCAACTGATGTCACATATACATAAGCCGTAAATAAAAAAGATGGTGCGTTATTGTGTAAAGTTGAATGAAATTGAAATAGGGCGTTTTGGCTTTGTTGCGAGAAATGCGACCAACAGCCAGGGTATTCGAGTATTATGAACGCGTTCAGCGATAGCTATTTCATATAATATGAATGTTAAGTTTTTTATCATTTTGAAAAACAAAATTGTTTCACGAATTTTAAAATTGTGAACGATTTTGAGGAAATTAATGTATTTTAGTCGCTTTAAAAGAGAGCGTGAAATTCGTTGAGGAAATATGGAGGAGCACAAGTTTTGAGTTAATACTGCACTTGTTATGAGGATTCTATATAAAATTAAGCGAATATTAAACTTTAAAACTTTCAGTTTCTTAAAATAAAAGATGAAATAATAGTTTTTAAATAAACATTTTAGTAATTTTAACTACAAAAATTATGTTATAAACGATTAGTGATTATAGTATTAAATACAGTGCATAATAATAAACAAATAAATTATACCTACGCCAGTCGAATATGCCAGTTGTTAAGATACATATTACATATAGTGTAAGCTGAATAAAAGTTTTGTAAACTTATCTTTGACCGTGAGTTAGTGCTTAGAAAACAAAATATTTCAATTCTCTTTGGGTACTAGTCGTTATTATACGTTTGATGCTTGTTCGAAGATATGGCAAAAGTGAACACATTTTGAGGTTTGTCAACTAACACTAAAAATGAGATTCTTCTTTGTTCTGTGAATTACATTAAAGTAGCCAAAAAAATATCTGCCAAATATTAATTAAAGAACATAAGTTCGACTTTAAGGGGGATAAAACGTTCCTATATCTATTAACTAGCAAAACCTACCTGCTCTCCGGGTGGCAATTACTGACGCGGTAGTCTTCTTTACAGAAACCAAAGAAGTAATGTTCATTTGACATTTTGGTAATTTAAAGGAAATTTTGAAAAATGATGATTGTCGTAGTGTTATTTGATATATTCCAATGTGGGGAAAATATACTGTGAATGAACACCGTCAATTTTTTTTTTTTAGAAAAACAACAAAAAGGTTAATTGATATGGTCTTTAAGATATTCAACGTCGATTAATTTTATTTTGTTTCAGCATAAAAATGAAAATGAATTCCCCATTAAAACTGATTATATAATGAAATGAATAAACAGATTGGTCAGAGAAAACGAATTTATATTACTGAGTAATTAAAAATGGTTACTTTGTACTTTTCACCTCTATTATAAAAGAAAGAAAAAATATGTAAAAATGATTAAAGAAAACTACTTTTTTGTAATTTAGAAAAATTAGAGGAGGTTTATTTTTTTTCTATGACAAATGTTTAATTTATCGTCATCATAATCATCATCCTCATCATCATCATCATCATCATCATCATCATCATCATCATAATCATCACTATCATCGTCACTACCAACATGTTAACTTCTTGGATTTTTGGCTAGGAGCAAAATGTAGTATATGTACTGAATCTGCACGTAGTTTTTATGTTCTCTGTCAGTGAAGGAGCAATCCTTCTAGACCGAGGCAATTAAAATTTTTATTCCAATTCAGAGTGCCTATTTTGAGGAGCTTAATTCTCCCCACGTTAAATATTGACATTGTGCCTAATTCTGCTCTTGTGGAAGGAAGTAAATTGGAACAGCAACAACAACAACAGCAGCAACAATTTTATCAAAAAATAATAAACAAATGTATTTAATTATTAACAGATTAGAAAATATTAATTTATTAGAAACTTAAAAATAAATAAATATGCAAATGAGAGTCTGAGAGGATGATATCATGATAAACGAACTACATACACTAACCTCCTCAAAGGAGGGGTTAATGCCTGGGAGGATGATATGACAACAGAATAGATAGAACATTAACCCCCCCCCCTAGACACACACAAAAACCGGTAATCCTGGGGAAATGGTATCGTGAGGAATGAATGTATATTGTACGGCCTTCCCCCGAAGAGGAGGTAATGCCTGGGAGGAATGTATCATGACGAATGAAAATATACTACAGAGAATTAAATAAGCATAAACCGTTTCAATAGTTAGAATAGGTGGAACAAACTTTTAGATTTATTTATTTAGAAAACATTAAAAACCATGGCAAATTTCATTATCCACGTGAAACGCCTAAATGTAAATTACCTGGAAAAATATAGTCGACATCTTTATAAACAAATATGAATATGCTAGCAATAGAAGAACGATAACTTTCATAATTTTCTAGTTAAAAAAGACATGTTTATTATAAACTTGAGTTATTGTTCTTACTTAGCTAGTATTATGGTGAACGAACATATACTATACTGCCTCCCTGACAGAGGATAATATCATGATGAACGAAGACTACTTCCCTCTACCGAAAAAGGAGGAAGTGATTCTTGCGTGGACGTTCTTATGAGAACAAAACCGATACTACACTACCCACTTAAAAGATATTCTGACTAAATCGAATCCTGGGTTTTTTTCATTCTGTGAGGATCCCTCCCCCAAGCACCCTTAAAACAAAGGAGGTAATTCCTGGGAGGACAATCTTATGACAACTGAACCGATACTACACTACACCGCCAATTAAAAAATATTCCAATTTAATTCATTCTTATGTTTTTTATTTAAAAAATGCCGAGTCACAAAAAATAGTTTTATGGTACCTTGGCGTTTTAGCTAAGATCAAAGTGTAGTATATGTTCTCGACATCTCCGCGATATTTGACACTTTACTAAAGCCGGAAGTAAATTATCTCCCTTAAAAATAAAATTCTAAATAAGGTTTTAAGCGCTATCATTTTTCTTATAAATGCCTGTTTTATTTTATCTATAATTATAATATCGATAAAACGATTACGTATGTAGAAAACAATTTGATAATAAAAAAAAATATGCAAATGAGCAAAATCGAGATTTGTTTGAGTGAGTTGGAGATATATACGGTATTTCAACATAGTTTTATATCATTAGAATTAAATAAGCTTACTTTTAATTTTAATATAGTTAGGATAAATAGAAAAAAACTTTCGCATTTATTCATTTATATAATAGAGATTATGTATCTGTCTGTCCGTCTGTCTGAAGACGAAACGGTATTATTAGTTTTGATCGCTTTCTACTAATCAGCTTCTATATATACCCATTTCAAAACTTCGCCAAACATCACGCGTCTTTCAAATTTACATAATGAATTTGTTTTAAAGCTTCTAATAAATGAATATTCGGAAATATACTCATGATTGTTTTTCAGATTTTCAGATGTATTTAAAATAGTTTCCTCGGTAATAATCTTAATATAAATTATAAATAGAATTAATTAAAGACGTTGGTGTTTTATCTATATAATTGAGTTACGTAATTAAATTAGATTGTAATGGAATATGATGGAACAGCCGGCGTCCACTCCAACATCTGATTACCCGCACTCTGATTATTAAGTATAACGTTCGAACGCACGGAGTGTTCTATTTCAAGAAATAAACAGGTGTTAACATGACGTCAGACTAGAGAGAGAGAAAGAGAGAGAGCAAGAGAGAGAGAGAAAAAAAAGATGGACACAAGACAGGGACGCGTTATTTTATTAATAACATGTAAACAAAACATTCTCTGGGATTTATCGTACAAGTCACTCAAAAATAATATATTTACTTTGATTTTTTTATTAAAACATTTTGGGTTTGTTTGTTTTTTAATCTTATTAGATATTATGTTTTAAAGCACAAATTTATTGAATCAAATTTTTTAATTTAAAAAATAATTAATTACTATTTTTTGGTAAAACGAAAACGAACACATTTTACTGAGCAATTAAATAACTGAATTTAGAGTCGTGTTCACTGTATTTAATTTTTTAATTTTTGATTGTTTTTAGGTAAACCCTTTTTTCGATTTGAAAAACTTCAAATTTCATTATCTTTTTACGACCTTAAGAGAGTTTAGGATTTATTGTTGTTCATTTTACTCCGTAAAGGGTAAATTTTGTTTAAAAACAATGTTTTTATCATTCCATGTTTTATTTATAAAAATAAAGGATGGGATGATTTTTTTCTTTTTTTGTAAAAATAAAAAACAAACACATTTTACTGAGCAATTAAATAAAACAACTAGCAAAAATATGCGACCGGAAGGAGCATATATTTGCTAGTAAATTTAACGTAGAATGATTATCCACTTTTTGCCCAGAAAGCATTAATAATCATTCAGTTCCAGACCAGTATCCATTTGGGCGGGGTGTGAGTATGGTCAAATTAAGACATATTTTGAGAGGAGCAATAATCTTGGACATAAAAACAATTTACTAATAATTATTTGATGATGAGGACGAAAACATCAGCTTCATTAACTTCAATACTAGCCTTTAGCCCGATGGCGGTGGTGGGATTGGAGTCAAGACCTTAAATTTGACTTAACCTCGTAGTTACATAGGTGGTAATCGAGACGATTTTTCGATTGGGGGATACATGTCAATAATAATAATAAAACTTACAAATACTGCCACAAATCATGAAAAGATCTTGATTTTTTTTAAATGGCTATCTGCTAATTTTATGTCTCGGAATAAAAAACTGAAATTTATCAGTAATAATATTTACATAAAACATGAGTTTTCTATGGTGCTATATTCTGGGCTGTATATATAGAGTGCTCTTCGATATAGAACTATTATCAGGCTGGTTTTAATAGTCTAATGGTGGTTTGAGGAGTAATGTATGAAGTCGCTTTGTTCTTTTTTGTGGATGAAGATGTCGGGAAATGGTAACGAACTGTTTGGATCCGATTCAAATGTGACATTCATTGTTCTACTTTATTGAGGGTTTGAGCTCGAGTTTCTATTTTATATTCTTTGAGTGAGGTGAATTAGAATATCATCGATGTATCTTAAGTAAAGCAGCCCAGAATACTTTGCTAACCAATAAAACAGCATAGAATCTCCCCTTAAAACTTAAAACAACGATGTCCTTACCGCCAGAAAAAAAAGGCTATTGGCATTCACTACAACATCAAAGCAAAATATTCCATCATCACCATCACACCCACACTTACGAGTGTCACAATCTCCACCAATGCACACAACAAACACGTCTATTCGACTTTATCCAAACAATCTACTTCACTCTCTATAAAAACTTGTGATGGGACGATTCCACTATTTTTTCCGATTCTAATACAATTACCGATTTTGTTCTAAATTCCCGATTCCGATACGATTACTGATTCCGATTCCTTTAATATTAATTATAGAACTGTTATTTTTTCTATTGTTTTCTTTTCGTATTACCGTAAAAACTCATGTAATTTGTGCAAAAGTTAAAGTACACTTGTGTGGAGCAGTGCGTATATTACAGGAGTAGATATTTTTTACTATTTTTCTACAATGTTTCTCCCGTAATTAATTGAAAATAGATGTATGTATCTTATTAATCAAAGCTAATTTTGTCGTAAGGTAGAAAAATGTTTTTTGAATTATTTCATAAACAATTGAACATAGTCGCCCAGGACCATTTTTAGTAAAATGAAATTAAAATAAATAGACTATTAATTGACTTATTTTCAAAGTCAAAATGCTGTAAAGAGAAAAGAAAGAGGAAAAAATGGGCACAAAACTTCGAAGATGACAAAGTATACCGGTTTGATGTTCATATCTAACAACAAACTTGTGAAAATAATGTCGCGTCCACATAACCAACACATCTAACACCACATCCGATGTTGTACCTTCTATGAAAATATCCAAATGTATGTTTCACAACATTAAATTCGTCTGCTATTGGGTAAATGGAAATGTAATCCTAAATAACTAAATGAAATTGTGCTAAATACAACTAACTTTAAAACCACTTACGGGATGTAAGTGGTTTTAAAGTTAGTTGTATTTAGCACAATTTCATTTAGTTATTTAGCAAATGTAGCAAGCAATTCTGAAATGTTTAGGGTTGTAATTTTACAATTAATAGTTCAAATATTGTATTAAATTCTATACTAAGTCTACTTAGGAAACCATTGTGCTGCTTCGTTGAGACTTCTTACTTTTCATCGTTTTTATTGTCTATAATTTTTACTCCATCCCATGATAGTAAATGGTTTCCCTGTGTTTCCATATGTGGTCAGCCATACTTGACTTTACAACATTTCCACGTATTACTACTTTTTGATGTTCTTCTAGCCTTACTTTTAGTGGGAAACATGTCTGACCTTTCTATATTTTTCCAAACTTACGTAGAATTGCATACACACAGTTCTTGATCATGATTTTTCTTGGCTCCTACAAGATATTTTAGAAGGGTCGAGTCGCTTTTTAATTCTGTCCTTGATTACATATTCTTTGATTTTCTTTTTCAGACAAGCCATTCATATATAGTAGACAGACTCTGATGAGTTTACTCTCATGTTTGATCCAAATTTCTTGGAGCTGATGTCATTCTTTCAAGGTAGCTGTTTCGATGGAGGCTTCTTTTCTCCTCTTGATATGTATTAGTGTTAATACATATTACCTTTGTCATTATCGTGATCATGGGAATTAAAATTGAAATATTATCGTGAGAAATGAAATCGAGATATCATTCACTGAAATTTGGCTTTCGATATACGAGAGATCTAAACACATGATCAGCGCGAGTTACCAACACATCTAGGAAGTATAATGTGTTATGATGTTCTTTTTCCATGGTGAATTGCATACATGAACGGATTTAGTTTACATCGTCAAGCAATGCTTAAACATCTTATTGATGAGATTAGAGTATGAAAGCACCCACATTGATGGCTTTAGAGGAGTTGGTCTGAAGTATTCAATTTATACCGTCATGTTACTTTACTTATACGAACTATTCTAAATAAATACTGGAAGTATCTGCTTCTCAGTTCTGAGTCAACCCCAGTCTATACTGTAGTCAAGATGTGTTTCTCTGTTGTATTATATTTTATATTTTATTGCTATTCCGACACTGTTGTTAATTTTTAACAAGAAAGGGAATACATGATTTTTCTCTTATATCTAAAAGAGAAAATTCCTGCTGCCGAAAGACAGAAAATTAAAACCGTATTTTTATTTTCTCTGTTTACTAAAGTACCGACCGCAAATTCTACGGTTCCGTAGGAAGCGTACTAAAAGAATAAAAAAGGTTCTTTTTTTTTGGGGGGGGGGGATAAGGTTTTATACTTTTTTTATAACTAAGATTTCGTTAAGCAGAATAATATTAGAAAAAATAATTTCTAAAAAGCCGTATTCTAAAATGGCGCAGTTTTAAACATGGAAGATTTTAAAGCTACCATATTAAAACTGGTAAACAACGCATCTAAAGACTTATTAACTAGCCATGAAACACCCCCGAGCGAGAATCGAAGTACGCTGAGTAGACGTGAAAACCCCTAGCCAGCACACCCAAATGTCACCTGGAATTAAGTGGGTTTCCTGAATACAATATATATTAACTCCTAGGTTCTGAAGGTCTGTAGCAACTCGAAATTCTTCATTTTTATATATAATCATTGGAGGAATTAAATTTAAATTTAGTTTTTGGAATTGGAAATTAAGCTAAAAATTTTCCGATTTCGATACTCCAAAAAGTTCCGATTTTCCCGATTTAGATTAATCGTCTCAACACAGCGATCTCGCATTGTATACACACGTGGAAATATAGACAATACCATGTTGAGACTGTGATACATCGAAAGACTCAGTGCCCCATAAAAATGAATATATGAAAATAATAGGGCAATTAAGTGAGAAGACACATTGAAGTTGTTTATTGCACACATGCTTGATAATTATAATTTTGATAATAAAAAAAGACGCAACCGTTAAACCTGCACATGACGCTTGATTGAATTCTGTCTGATTTCACGAACGTTAAATAGTATTCCTCAACGTCCTGATATCACGGGTGAAAGAGTTTTTATTGAATACAAATTGACTAAATTTGATAATGAATGAATTTAACGGTCATCCACGCCTTTATTATTCCCACGTGCTTTCTCCTACATCTCACGCCTTTCATTGTCTTCTTCTTTCATTGTAAAACGTCCCCGCATTGCGCCTCCCTCGCGTACACGACTCACGCCAACACACACCTATCAATCTTTCTCCGCCTTTGCTTCCTACCTGGAAAATATTCCACGCTTTGCTGTATATAAGGCTTCTTTTCCTTTCAATAAAGCATTTTTTACACTAAAAATAAAAGTCGTTTAAATCAGCCGAAATATAGATATTGCTCTATAGAGATGTTTGTGGTCTTATATCGAATTATCTGTTGCTATGCTTATCTACTATTCACTATATTAAACATTCAATTTGTCTAAAATATTATTTACAGTTTTAAACTCCCTCATAAATAGATACGAAATTAATAGGTGACTTGTTAAGTTAATTATACATGACAGCTAATTAGAACAATTAAAACAGAATTGTTTGAAACATAACCCAATCTCAGAACTAAAGTATATCTTAGCATATATTTTGTGTATATTTTGTGTTATTCAACTATAATAAGGATAAGCAGAGAGAGACTGGCATTTTTTAAGCTTTTCTTCTCCTAGATTAGTTGCAAAACTAAGGTTTGAGACCGTAGTCTATGTAGCTAAAGCGAAGATATATACATTCGTACCGTTACCAAGAATACAGTTAAAAGTGATGCAGGAGCCCCAACAGAACTCGAACCCGGCACGAATACCAACTACACTTTTAAATATTAACTTGTCTCGTAGTCAAGATTTAAATGACCACATTCAAATCATCTATTGTTATCATGTGTGCTATTATCAAGCCAATACCGATGTCATGAGTCAGAAGATATGCCAGTCATCAATGTCGTATGTTGGCCCCCTTGTGCGCTCGCGTGTTTTTAATTAGAAACTAGACAAATTCAGGTCATGGGGAGCCGGAAATGTGTTAATTGATATATTCTTAATTTAATTGAACATGCTTGTTCATTTATCAGGTTTATTACTAGATTATTATGTTATACTCACTCAGAGTTATCAGAGTTTGTAAAAATCAGTGGATTTCCATAGAATATGAGTGACAGCAGGTCTCCCTAGATTTCTAATACTCTCACTTACTTTCCATCACATTTCAATTCAGTTAGTGGTTTCGCACCAGTCGTTTACCAGTGATGTATTACTAATCACTGACAGTATTTTTCTCTGTAACAAAAAGTTTCTTTAAGATTTCATATCTGTCAACGTATGGATAGTGCTATCCTTCAACCGTGTGTCCATACTTTCGCACCATCCACGGATATTTTTTGTGGTTCTAATCAGTTGGTGAATCTGATTTTTTGTGGGGGAGATGTTGCCAACTTATAGTATTGTTTTTATATACAGGGTGCGCAAAAATAAGGGTCCTATTTTCAAAAATTCATAACTTTTTTATTTATTGATTTTTTTTTTTGATTTTTTTTTAGAATAAGTAAAGGACCCCTTCCGAAGCAAGCATGAGCCGTATTAGCCCTAAGGAACGTACCCTCATTTAGAAAACATTATTTTTGCTTAAAAAACTCAAAACAGTGTAAAAAACAATACTTTAGTTTTTGTAAGTTTTAAGAAGTGTTTTTCGGCTAAAATTTGTTTTGTTTATTTCAAAAAATCTCGGAAGGGTCAGTCTACACACACATAAAGTTTGGTGAGTTTAACTTTTATTTTGTGGAAGTTATTCAAATTCAAGTTATTCAAATTTAAAGATAGGACCCTTATTTTGGCCCACCCTGTATTTACTAAATTAATATAAGTTCCTCGGGTTCCTTGGTATATGCTACATGTATATTTCTCTTTGTGCTTGGCGAGGTGCCATTCTTTTTCAACTTACATGTGGTTTGTCGGTGTCACTTGATTATGTAGTTTGGTTTCTGCGCTCAATGGTTTGTATTAATATGTCAGCTGTTTTCATAGTTTGTATGACTAAATCCTCCTCTTGATTCCAAATAATTATTGTCTTTTTTAAATTTTCTGAACTGATCATAGTAATTCTACAATTATTTATATCATCAAAGTTATTATTTGTCATAGTCTCTTCAACTCTGTTTCACGATTTCTGCATTCTTTAGCTTCATCTTGTGACTGCTAGGATGGCGAAATCTACTATGTTGTAATTTTTTTCTTGTAGACTATTATATTATGTCTTGTTTAAAGCTTGAAAATATTTGTTTGTTTGTATTTAAATGTCACAAAATATATCATACCTTTAATTTTCAATTTTGACTCCAATTTGTTATTACATTCACATTGCACAGTTATCATTAGACTATATGTCCAACTTAATCGTGTTTGTTTTATGATGTTTTCTTTTCGTTTCACTAAAATGCCGCCTAGTGAATGCTATATTTAAAATTGATGACATACACCTAGAAATTGCACATGATAAAATATGAATATCGCTGCGAAAACGTCACGTTAAAAAAGGAACAGAATCGCTACTGGTTTTTATGTAATTACATAAGTGAAACTACATAAAAGCCTAGACACAATCCAGGAAAAGCTTTCTCAATTACCAGTAGCGATTCTGTTCCTTTTATAACGTGACGTTTTCGCAGCGATATTCATGTTTTATCATGTGCAATTTCTAGGTGTATGTCATCAATTTTAAATGTAGCATGCACTAGGCGGCATTTTAGTGGGTTGCATGTTTGCAATCTATCCGAATAGTATACTTGCTATTTCCATTTTTTTACTTGAGAAAATGTTTCTTCGTATATGAGATTCTCTGTTGTGGTTATGACTCACCCAGTCTTCGAAATTTCATGACTGTCGAGAGACAGAGTCCCTGAGACAATAGTTTTTTATGTTCATGGATTAGCAGCAGATTTTCCTTTTAAAGTGGATGCTTGCTAGTCTTTCAAGTAGTCTTTCTGGTCTGGTCTTAGTGAGACACACATATATTCCAGCAGATGGGCAGGGCAGGTGACTCACAGTTGGCATTCGGACAGAGATTGGGCATTGGACTGTGATTTGTTTTGTCAGGCTAAGATTTTTAATTTGCAAGTGTGTTATTCAAAAGAAGAAAACGATAATCATTGTAAACTCAAAAAGAGCTTTGTTATTTGTTTTAAACTGGATCGCGATTTTATTTGGAATGAGAATTCTTCTGTTCCATCTAACAACGACTTTTGACCGGTACAACGAGCGAATGATCACACACACACGTTTATCTCTGGTGCCAGTGACCAGGATTCACTCTGAAGTATTCAAAAGATACTACAGCCATACATCTAGTGCCAGGAGACTGATATCACCTTTGCAGAATACAACAACCGTTAGATACACAGTCCTAGAATTAACCAAGGAGCGAGACAACCCAAGGTAACCCCTTAAACGAAACAAAAGAGAAACAAACACAGCTAATACGTCGCCGAAAAAGAACGACAAAATGCTAATTCGAAAACAATTCATTTTTCTTCGGCCTATCTTTCTCTCGTTTTATCTTGTTTCGTTCTAGATTTTTTTTTGAAAAGCCTTCCCATTGCTGCAGTATTATAGATAAGCATATGAATAGAAATGACGAGATATATTGTGATGTAATAATAAACCCTCTCTCTTCCCCTCTCTTACTCTTCTCCCGTCTCTCCATCTCTATCCTACCCCCTTTGTTACGAGCGGCATGTCCTCCGATCGATTTATCCCACACAGAGAAAGTATGCGATGCGAATGGAACTACAATGATTCCGTTTATAAAAAATAAAAATGTTTTTTCTCAGGTTCGAATATTTACAGAAATGACAACAACATGTGTGAATAACAAGCACAACACATTCCTAAATAACATTTATTGAAATAACTAATGAATTGTTGTCATGGGATAAACAGGGATTAAATAGGAACAAAAAATATAAATGGTTTGCAGCATTTGTATGTTTTGACAATAAAAGAAATGCTCTCCCATTTAGATCAAATGGGAGAGCGGTTTTTTTACTTTGCATTTAACTTCTCCTTTTTTGTTTTTGTTTTACGATTGTTTGTTTCGCTTCATCCCAAAATGTCATTTGTGCTTTCAAATTCTCTCATTGTAGAATATTTTGATTTTGGGGTTTATTCCTGAATATTCATCGCTTATCGTTTGATGTCAGTAGATTATCGGCTTTACATATTCTGGGCTATTCGCAAAAGAAAGCTTCTTGAAAAATAAAATTCTGATGCTCCACCAACTGCTAACATCACTTCGTTCTCTCTGTAGTTCATTTTGCTCACTGAGCAACAACCCATCTTCAATCCAAAAAGTACATTTATAATACTGATCAATCTACCCTATGGAAATTGACTCCCAACCAGAGCCATCTAGCGGTTAGAGATTCCAAACAGCTAATTTGCAAAGAGGGGATAACTCAATTGGCAACTAAACCACACACTCCTTTGATCTTCAAGATCAATAATTGCTTTCATAATCCGCCATCCACGTCGGCCGTCTTCGTTCACGTTGCAACCTTCGTACGGGTTCTTCTTGGGGGACTTCAACAACCTGATGGTAAGAAAACTCTCCGTATGTCTAATATGTGACGAGGCACTCCGTTAACTGACACGTTGTTTTCAGATAGTACATCAGTTACTGACGTTGGGCGGTTTCACCCACACCTCCTCACTCACAGTGATTTTCGCTTGCCCCTGTTCCACTCTCTACGTCATTGTCAGCGGATGTCGCCTTTCATACGTGAAGACAGATCGATGTGAAACTAACGTTTCGTCTTGGCCAGCCTTCGGTGCCATGTTATACCAAAAGATCGCTTCTTGAGGCGAAATTTAGCTTCTCGCTGCATCAGCTTTTATAGTTCGATGGTGCCTCTCTATGATTCCATTGCCGCTTGGACGGTACGCTGATCTAAAATATTGCCTAACACCCCACTTATCACATAGCTCTCTAAAGACCTCTGAGCGAAAAGACATCCCGTTGTAAATTAGGACCTCTTCTACTGACCCCCTCTCCATAAACACTTCCTCAACAACTCTCTTAATATCTTCTGCTGTTTCTGTTCTTATTTTTCGCCATATTGCTACTCTCCCAAGTCCACAGTAAACCATAGTTAAATACAGTTCATGGCTGTAATGCGTGATATCAATGGCCAGTCGCCTCCAATTGTTTGTTACATGCAGCTCTCCTTTTTCATGCCTGGATGGTGCAGGGTCAATGGACTGACACTCCCTACAGTGTTTAACTACATTCTGAACATCTTCCATTGCGATGTTTGGATTCACTTTTCTTGCCAGATATAACGTCCTCTCCTTACCAAAAGGATTCATATTATGCCATGCTTTATTTCATCTACTATACAGCACACCGGAGCCACATCTTTCTTCTCTCGTAGTCAACCTTCTTAAGTCTGATCAGCACGTCTGCCTTGCTTTTCTGTGATGGAACCAATATGACAGTTATTCTCAGTTTTAATTCTCTAATCAAGTCTTCAAGTGCCCCGAGTCGACGCTTAATAAGCATATCATCTGCTCCTTTCGTCCTGATCTGACTTAATCCACGATGCCACTGTTGCCGAGTCCGTTCTAATGTCTACTTCTTGTAGCCCCCATTTCAAAGCCAGGTTGATGCCCTTCATTGTGGCTTCGAGCTCCGCAACATTAATGTGGGCGCTATCATTCTTCTTTCGTAGCCAGGCAGCATCTTCAACATCTTCTATTTCCAACAATGCTCCTAATGCCAGGCTGTTAGCATCGCTCCATATCACCCCTTCCGGGCCCCTTTTTACGTGCCATTCTCACTTTACAGGGTCTACCGTTTTACTTCCGCGATCACTTCGTTTATCATATGCAACACCTCTAAGTCAATTTCATTCTCCCATCCGTCTGCCTTTTAATAAAGCTGCATGCAGTCCGCATCCATCCGACTATGGGATAATGACCAACCAACTTCCCGCACACCGACAAAAGATATCGCTTGGTTAGTCCGTCCGTGACTTCCGGGATTTCGTTGCCTCTTCCAAACATCAACTTTCCTACCTATTCCGCTGTAATTTTAATCCAAGAGCCATTCCATTTTCTAACTGAGTCTGTCAGTCCATATGTTTTAACATGGTATCTCACCCTTTCCGCAGTCACATCTGTTTTGTCAACCAGTACATCATCGATATAAGAACAGCTAGCTCTTTTCACTGCATCGTCTTCGGACAACGGTCTTACGCACTGCCGTCATAATTTTCGGTGCAGAATTCAGTCCAAATCCTAGTCTGGTCAAGCAATAAATCTGACCTTTATATTCGACGAATTGATACCGTCATTGCTTCTTGTTCACATGGATATGAAGGTAGGCCTATTTTAAGTGCACGATTTTGGTTGCTCGCTCTCTTTTTTCTCCACTCCCCATACGTTGATTCCATCTTTAGTGTGGCAGGCCATGTGCTTGTTCAACTCTCGGAAGTCCAATACTGACCTGACTTTCTTCTTGGTAGGCTGAACCATTGACATGAGTGGCAGAATTCCTTTAACCAGAGCCATCTAGCGGTTAGAGACACCAAACAGCCAATTTGTACTGGCGACTAAAACACACATATGTTTCTTTCGCATCGTCGACTTCGACTTTGTTTATATTCCGCCGGGATTTAACCGGTTCAACATGTATTTTCACATCGTTGCTTTATTGCTTTCAACGATCATGCCTTAGGCTTTTCGGGAAGAGTGATTCATTTTTACACCTTGCTTGGTTGAGGTCTTTTCAGGAACTAATTCCTTTCTTCGTTTTTCCTCGTTTCGGCGTATTCATTTATCCGTTATTTCTTTCTTTCACGTTCTGTCCATCTTAGACGCTGGTTTGCACGTAATTTGAAATGCACGAGCTTCTCGCCGCGCGTATCTGTTTATCACCGTAGGAAGGGGGTTTACGCTGCTGCTTTGTAAGAATAAAAAGGAAAGTGATACATACCGTTGCTGGAGCCAGCCTTCAAGTGGGGTGGGGAAACACCAACAAGAGCAGAAAATAAGAGGTGATACTTATATGTGTTAAGATGGGGGTGGCAGGTTGTTAGAAACCTATAAATAGAGGTTCTACCTCTCAGTGTAAGTTGTGCTCAGTTGTGGTGTTCAGTTCAGTTGAGTTGATGAGAACTGTTAGAAGTGTTATTGTGTTCCAGAGCTTGGAGGAGACCAGAATTAGTACAGAATTCGACTCACTATAGACCAGACACTGGATCGTTACTCCTGCAGAGAAATCCGTTCTCTGCCCCATTACATATTGTTACCGGACCTATTGGTTGGGTCGCTAAGGGAGCAATTCCTTTTGCAACCCACCCCCAACTGCTGCCTCGGCCCCTTTTAGGGTATTGACTTTGAAGTGGATCTTTTCTTACATAGGGATTTATAATCCCGACATATTGCAAAAGGAAGTTGATTTGACTAAGAAAGTTTTGAATTTGCAACCAACGGAAAAGAACGTTGCTGTGATACGAACTTGCCTTTCCCTTTAACAACCAAATGGCGGACCCAGTCAGCATGGGGGAGATAGAGAAACGAAGGACTCATCTTCAACGGAAGATAAGATCGACCATAAGGTGTTTAGAAAATGAACAAATGTCGATGAAAGTGTTTTTGTCCTTTGAAAAGGATATCGAAGGATGGCTAGAAGATCTAGAGGCAGTGTCCTGGGCAATGGAAGAAGAACTGGCTGCCGAGGAGGAGTCTAAAGAGTTAGCCGAATTGTTTCAGACATCATTCAAATTTAAGATAGATGTGCGTCAGCAAATAAATAATCTGAGGGAAACAAGAGAAGGAAAAACTCCAGTGGTCCCTTCTAAAAATCAACAATCCCCCAATGTAGACCAGCCATTAAACCCTCAAAGTCAGGAGACAGCTGGTACCCCTGAACCAGGTAGATCCTTCCACTTCAACCCAACAGCCCATTCGTCTTTTGTGGTGGAACCTTTTAAAATAAGGTTGAATGGGCCACGTTTCACTGGAAAGGAAATTGAAACAAATAAGAGAAGTTTCAAAGACTTTCTTACCAAGTTTGAAAACTGTGCAGCATCGATACCATCTGCCACTAGTAAGTTATATTTTTTAAGGTGTTCCATAGAAGGTAAAGCCCTTCAACTTATCGACCATCTTTCGGTTTCTGAAAGCAGCTACCCAGTGGCTCTAAAATTATTGAAGGACCAGTACCTGAATGAAGAAGAAATAAGGGGAGAAATTATCCAAGAAATGCTGGATTTTCGCCTTAAGAGTCCAAAAGATGTGAAGCAAGTGAAGGACTTTATAATAAAAACCCAGGCAGATGTGTGGGAACTCAGGGCTTCATACAACTGTGACCTGTATGATGATATATCTGCGGGAGCAATCATAATATCACAGGTATTGTTCGCCAAACTACCATCCGAGATAAAGGGCGAGCTAATCAGAATTTCTGGAAGAACCTACTCGACATTATCAGCCATCTTGTCAGAAACTCCAGAAATAGTTAAGAGGTTTTTGATAATTAGAAAACCTGAAAGGACCCAAATGGAAAAGCTATGGCGCCCTCCAAGGCTTAGGGTAGAAGAGGAAGATGAACCCTATTCTTCCCTGAAAACCTTTAACACAAAGGTGGACTCAAAACCACAGAGTTGTGGATTTTGTAGGCGGAATGGGCATTCTCCTGAATATTGCCCCTATTACACTTCACATGAAGCCAGATTTACAAGGTGCAAAGAACTCTGGTTGTGTTTTAGATGCCTAAAAAGGACCCACATGGGAAATATGTGTCCACTAAAAACGAAGAATAGCTGTAGTGGCTGCGAAGCTAAAGGCCATATAACAGCAATGTGCCCAACAGTCGGAAGTGGAGTGAGTGTGGACACCTGCCTTCACGTTAATGATTACCAATACAGTTACATGTCTCCCGTAATCAGGGTGGTGGTAGGAACGAGAGAGAAAAGTATTGAAATAAACTGCCTGCTGGATACGGGAAGCCAAAGAACCTACATGGACACCTCGGTTCTAGCAAGATTGAATTGCCTTTCTTCAGCAAAGGAAAAGGTGTTGGAAGTTAAAACTTTTTGGGGCTCGGCAACAAGGTCTTTTAAAGAAACCTCTTTGGATTTGAGGCTGGTTCCTGAAAGGGTTCACACCCTCCCTATTCTTTCCAGCAAATTGAACCTTTCTTATAGATTGCAAGAGCTTCCTCAGATACTCAAAAATCTAAAGAGACACAAACTGGCAACCCAACACAGTCCCCACGACAATTATATCAACATTGAGGGGCTATTGGGAATTGATGCCATTCAATTCCTGCAACCGTTTAAAATAGTACCATGCATGTACGGAGCGGCTTTTGCAACGCCGAAAGGACTAGTCCCCTTTGGTAACAGCCGGCAGTTCTTGTATGAAAATCAAATAAAAACAAGAAACGAACAAAGAAGAGGGGTTCAATTCCGGAGAGGGAGCATGCGAAACGGCTACCACATCCAAGGAAGGCAGCAGGCACGCAAATTACCCACTCCAGGCACGGAGAGGAGAGCACAGATAGCTGAAGAAAAGAAAAAACAAGATGCCTACTGTCAATTGTGTAAGAAACAATTTAGTACAGAGAAGGCGTTTCAGAATCATGAACAGTCCAAGAAGCATCAGGAAGCGGCATCGAAAATGACAGCAAACATGGTCGAGAAAAACAACCAAAAGAATTTGGCTATGAATGCCACTGGCGCAGCGGCTAACTCGTCCCAAGATGAACTGACCAAACATTTGGCCAATTTGAAAACCAAGAATTTGGAAAATACCAATAGTCTAAGAGAAAGAAATCTCAGGCCATCAGGCCTTTCTTTTGAGAACATCATCAAGAAGGGTGATATAGTGTTAATTAAGGACCCCCTCAAGACTAGGCCATTTTGGTCTATAGGCGAAGTCCTTGAACTGATCGAAGGTAGTGACGGATTGGTACGTTCCGCCAAAGTGAGAAAGGGGAACAGTTCTCTACTTATTCATTCCATTAAGCACCTGTTTCCACTGGAAATCTATCCGCAATCAATGGAACCTGCAGAGGAAGTCTTAAATGAAGAACCAGTTGACTCACAAGACCAAATCCTATCTTCCCAACCACATGAAAGCACCAGGATCTGGATATGTCCAACTTGCAACAGACCTGAAGATTCGAGATCAATGATTGCCTGTGATCAATGCAATGATTGGTTCCATTTTAACTGCGTGGGCTTAGTTGTTGCACCACCTGAAGAGGAACAGTGGTTCTGTGAATTTTGCAGGCCTCGGCGACCGAGTAGACCCAGTTTATTGGGGGTATAAAAAGAAACCAAAATTTACTGGTGGAGGACTAAGAGGACTAAGAGAAGACTTTAAACTGACTAAAAAGTTAAAATTGGAGTTTGTATACGATTAGCGTTCCTCTCGACAGCGAGCAGTTCTGTTGTGTGAACATGCCCCCAGAGAGCCGTTTTGCATGGCTTACATTTTTATTTTTTCGCATACCGGATTGGAGTTTGAAAGTTGAAAAATCGAGGATTTCGATACTTCTTTTTTTTTCTTCTAACTTTTTATTTTGTCTTTGTTGGGAGTGTGTAAGAAAAAAAAGGAAAGTGATACATACCGTTGCTGGAGCCAGCCTTCAAGTGGGGTGGGGAAACACCAACAAGAGCAGAAAATAAGAGGTGATACTTATATGTGTTAAGATGGGGGTGGCAGGTTGTTAGAAACCTATAAATAGAGGTTCTACCTCTCAGTGTAAGTTGTGCTCAGTTGTGGTGTTCAGTTCAGTTGAGTTGATGAGAACTGTTAGAAGTGTTATTGTGTTCCAGAGCTTGGAGGAGACCAGAATTAGTACAGAATTCGACTCACTATAGACCAGACACTGGATCGTTACTCCTGCAGAGAAATCCGTTCTCTGCCCCATTACATATTGTTACCGGACCTATTGGTTGGGTCGCTAAGGGAGCAATTCCTTTTGCAACCCACCCCCAACTGCTGCCTCGGCCCCTTTTAGGGTATTGACTTTGAAGTGGATCTTTTCTTACATAGCGATTTATAATCCCGACAGCTTATTATACGAGAATGGGCATGTTAAATTAACGTTGGAACGATGAGTTTCTTTGTGTTTGTGTGTTCGCTCTTGTTTTGGTTTGTTTTGTTTTTGAAATATTGGCGTTTCTTTTTTAACGATTTATTTCTTATTCTAAAGTGCTCTCATATGTCACAATACGTATATATTATCCTTATCCATCCACCCCCTCTATCTCTCGTCTCACTCCACTGTTTCGCTCTCTCTCTCTCGCTCGCTCGCTCTCTCATCTTCTTTCTTTTTTCTTTAACTATTTTGCTTATTTACATCATTCAATTTCTTTCGCCACCTATTATCATGTGCGTTTTTTACATTACTCGCCCTTCTTCTCACCATCTAAAACAATCATGTACAGATGAAGTGTGTCACAGTGACAACCAAATAAAATAACAAAACCATCAGTGTTTTAGCAATGTTTAACCTTTTTTAGTTTAACAAATCCCACCGTTTTTCTGGATCTTACTTTTCATAATCGAGTTCTTTATATCTAACTTATCTTTTCGCTTTTATTTGCATTTATTTCGCGCCACACGCTTAACCCCCTTCTCTCTCTAGCTCTCTCTATATCTCTCTCTCTCTCTCTCTCTCTCTCTCGTTTTCTCTCACTCCTTTGTCTTCTTTTCTATCTTAACTTATTCGTTTATTTCTTTTTTATCAGTCTTTACGTTTTCCTTTCTTCGTAAGCATAAAATTAGTGTATATTGTTTGGGGGTTTCTGTGCATCTTAAAATGGTCTCGCAATTAATAAAACAATTACAATATTATTAGCGATCTGTATTGGACGATTATCGTCTAGAATAAATTAATTATTTTGCTGTATGTTATGTAAAAATATGGATTCTTTGTTTTGACAAAATCGAGTTTATTTACATTTTAATTTACTAATTTTCTTAAAAGCTTATCTTTATTATTTTGATTTTTACATATTTTAGACATTTAAAAAATGCATTAACTCTGTTTTGTAGTGTTACAAATTGATTACAAAACGATTCACGAGCATGGCGGAAAACAACCCCCAAAAAACAGAACTCAGCGCTATTCGTATTATATGTATTATTTGAACTACTCTTTTTATCTTGAATGTTATTCTCACAATTTTTCGGTTCATGTAACTTCCGACCTTCTTCAGGTGCATCTTCTCGAACTCGAGAATCTTTACGGAATTCCGAACCGTTTATTTAAACTACTGGTGCAGCTTGGTCACGTTCCGTCAGCGATGGCCGGCAGAAGTCTTAAGTAATTCTTAGTATCGCCCGCACTGACGATTGAACCTTCAACCTCCAAAAGAATATAAGTTCTTTTATATTAGTTTCAACCAATCTATGAGATAGTCTGTCCGTTCCGTCTCTTTTAAATCGCACGGCTATTACTAAGCGCGCAGATTTACTGAACCAATCTTAGGAATGCTCGTCCCTCTTTTTTGTAATATAGTTTCATTTTTTTCTGAATTCCTTTCACATACAGAAATATGCAAGTTGTTATCCGTTAGTCTAAAAGAAAAATATGCGGTTGCGTTTTGGCTTCATTAATTTGATGAACGACTCGGTGTTTCTTTGATTTGACGCAGTCGATTCAATCGTCATTTTCTTGGTTGTAACAGAATTGAAAACGCCATGACATGTGACGTAATGTGTCATTTGTTTCCTTTTTATTTGTTGTGTTTGTTTTGTTGCTTTTTTTTTCGTTTTTATTAAATGAAGTGAAATCGAAAAGCGATCGGCGATATTAAAGCGTTTTGTTCCTGAAAAGGTGGTGTTTTATGGTGATTTATAAATATAAGAAAGAGTCAAAGCGAGCGATGAAACGTTTCCAGCTTTACAAGGTTGATAGGATTTATGATAATAAATGGTAGGTTTAACAATATGGCATCACGCTTATATCGACAGTGTAATCTACGCTTCTTTGTACGCTCTTCATTGAAAGAAATAGTAATAACATGAGGAAAGAAGAAGATGAAGAAGAAGAAGAAGAAGAAATAGTAGGTTAATCAGTAATAACAAAAATAATAGACGAGATAAAAGAAGAAAATAAAAGTAAAAATGAAAAGAAAAATAGATAAATTAATAGAAAAAGAAGAAGTAGGCGAATAAGTAGAAATAATAGAAAGAAGAATAAGAATAAGAAGATGAAGAAAAAGAGGAAATAGTCGACCAGTAGACGAATAAATGTAAGAAAATGTAGTAGTAGTAGTAGTAGTAGTAGTAGTAGTAGTAGTAGTAGTATAAGGAGCACTACATTTTTTAACGAAAGTATTATATGCACATGGGGACATAATTCACCTTGGATCATTAATCACAAAATATCTTGAACTTTGGGATCTAACCGGATCCATATTTACTGGCTTCAATTTCGTGTGCGGTTACCGTAAATAATAAATGAACGTGTCAACTCATGGACTTTACGGTTCCAGTGAATTCACCCAAAGACGTAAAAGAAACATGTAAAATACTGAATAGTTTAAATGTATGCTGGTTTATAGGAAGTCAACATTTGAATCAAGTGAGTTAAGTATGAGTAACAGATCAGAAGAAACCCGGATCGTGTTGAGAGTGGGGATGCCTTGGTCATAAAAGGAAAGAAAAAGATACACAAGTACAGCGAAGAAAAATCTATTTACATAAAACTGCGTGTGTTTGTTCCTTACAGGAAGCCTGGATATTTAACACGAGAACCAATGATAGTTTTGGCGTTATATGTAAACATTGGTAAACATCCAGGTTCTTAAATATGAGATTCTGTCAATATATCGGGTGACTTACAGGGAAATAATAATGTTGATCAATTTTCCAATATAATCGCCATTAAATAAAATCCATTTTCCCCATCGAAAACAAATATTTTGGATTTCTTCAGCATAAAAAGTGTTTTGACTCTTTTAAGCGCTCATGAAGATCTTCATTTCTAGGGATTTGGCCGACACTATCAATAGAATTGCTATGACCAAGCTAGAAGCAGTCTTCTCTGACAACCCATTACTTCTGTACTGACTGTAAATACATACTCTTGTTAACTCTATCACCTTGTTGCCTCATTTCTTTTCAGACCTGTAAGGCCACAACAAACCCTAACGACAACTGATCTAAGAAAAGTCAAGGGTACCATGCATAATCTTGTGTGCTGTACTCAGAGAAATTCCCATTTTTCTTTTCAGAAATATCCTTTTTGTCATTTTTATGTTAGCCAAATTGAACACATTAATTGAATCCGCCATTTCAGTTATACTCGCCATTTTCGGTCTATTTTACTCTTGAATATTTTTTCGGCTTTTCGTTAACAATTTCGTTTTACGATAATATGGTTTAATAAAGTTCACTTCGTTTGCAGTCTTAGTCACCACAAATTATGTGATAGACTTCTGTTGCAGCCTGTATATATGAAATGTGGTTGTCTTAGGATGTAAGGATTGCATTTATTCGAATGTTGGGGACGCCATCTTTGTTTAGAGCTTTATATATTCGACTCGTTTAAAGTTATAACTAAAATATAATATGATATATTTGCTATGGCTATGTATGTAAAAATTTAATAGTTTTGGATGGGGTGACAAGGAGTGGGCACAATATATAGAACAACTGGAAATGTATTTTTCTGTGAATGTCATCGCAGACGGCGATGAGAATTTTAGTAGACAGAAATCTATTTTACTCACTTTAAGTGTCACTAAAAGATATAATCTATTACAAGACTTAACAGCACCTGCCACGCCAGCAGACAGTAGTTACGAGGAGATTGTCAGTGCGTTAAAGAGACATTTTTAACCTAGAACTTTCGTGTAGTGATACGCTACAAGTTCGATACAGGTACTCGGAATAGCAACTAAAAATAGAAGATTATGAGGCGAATTGACAGCATTTATAGGGGGTACAATTGCAGATTTAACCTGGAAAAGATGCTACGTTTGGTGATGGGGATACAGTGAAAATTACTATTGGAACCGAGCTTTCTTTTTATAAAGGCGCAACAGTCTTACTACCAGTAAAAAGTCACATGACTGAAGACGGAACGGATCAGGACCAAACGAACATATACTTCATGTTCAAAGTGGAGGTAAAACCGACAGAAAACCATGCAAATGATTAACGACATGGTGCCAATGAAAATTGATACAGGCACCACCACAATGAGAAAACATAAAAATATCACAAACCGACTAACGCTAGATCAATCGAAGAATGAACTGTACACTCACACTGGAGATAGGTTACATGTCTATGGTTCTATTGATGTAAAGACTGATTATACAGATGAATTACATAAGTTACGACATGGCTTGTGTAACGGGCGGTTCTCTGGCTATCATAGATCAGATTTTATTGGAATGACATATTCCAAATAGGCCTAGACGAAAAGTATTGGAAAATATCATGCATCTTCAGAGACTATAGTAGGCAACAAAGCCCATATAAATGTGTCAACAAATATTGTGTCAAAATTCTACAAGCTAAGGTTTCTTGTATATGCACTACAAGAATCGATGTCTCGGAGATTATAGCATTTGCAGGACAATGGTCCAAGTTAAAATTTTATGTGATATGAAATTCGATAACAGATTAGTGAAAATCGTAAATCTGGTCATACGAGATAAAACCACGTGGGAGTATATGTTTTCGGCCATTGCACATGCACTCCTTAGCCCTGTTAAGATTAGTAACTGCTTTTTTATATTTCACTGGTTCAGAGAATGTATCTTCCCTCCATTATTGTTTGTTATTGAACCCCTTTCAAAATACTTACTGCCTACATTAATCTGTCCATGACCTCCTCAATTATTTCACCATAGAAATAAATTATCGATGTTAAATTCCAACATTTAGCCACGCTAAAATCTCCACTCCAAATTAGAAATCTTCCTGCTTGTTTTCGGTTATTTTTATAACCGAAAACAAGCCAGAAACTAGTAGGCAATCTGAATCTAGAGAATATCGGGAGGGAGAATTCTTACTAATCTGCCTCAGATTTCTTGACTTATGGTTTTCCATTGATTTTTTTTTGGGGGGGGGGGGGTATTTTTTTGTTCACCGTCTTAATTGTATGAATTGTCAAACACACATCATTTGGTATATTTAAAGCAAGGTTTTTCATAAAGTAAATGTGATAGTTGCATAGTCTGAATGTCATGGATGGAATAATACGGTTCGAATGTATTGTTTAGTATAATTGCATCATCATTTAGTTAAGACGATTCATGACAAGAGATTACTTTGTGTCGAATTGTATGATTTTATCTTAAAATTAACCGCTCCAGTTCGGTTTGTGGACGATCAATCTGATTTGTGTGTTTTCGCGAGTGTGAACATCTTATTGGGGAAAGGAGAATTTTTCATGTTTCCTTTTTCCTTCTTGTTTTCTTTGTTCTGAAGGTGTCTGCTTTTTCACAAGTGAGTGTGTTGGCTTGATATACTTAAGTTTGCTGAATTTTTATCAGAAAACAACCTGAATTTTCACCGTATTCCCACTAGTGTTTTTGTTATGACATGTTTTTTTGTCGCTATTCAACAATACATACTGCAACCCTCTGATGATAGGTCCAATTGATAAAAAGATACACTAATCTTATTTTGCCATGAAACGCGCGTAAGGCGTAGGAATGAATATTAAATTGGAATAAATTACTTTTCTGTGTAAAATGAAAGATGGAAAAACTCATCGAAGTACAAAAATATAGAAGTTGTTAAAACCAATAAAAAATATGGTTTGGGATTTGTTCCTCATAGTCTAAGGAATGCAAATATAAGATATATATACTCTGAATCCTGTAATGCAGCTTCGTTGATCTTACAATTGGATACATTTGAGATATTACAAGGACTATGTCATATATGTCTATTTTTTGTAAACTCAGATAAATAAATAAATATATATATATATATAAATATATATATATATATATATATTCAACAGAATTGTGTCTAATGCGAGTTCAAGTGGTGATAGTATGTAGTAACTTGTTTTATTAAAAATATCACTTTTAAGAATCGAAATGAAGAGGGTCAAATACTTTTTAATGTAGTATATATGTATATATATATATATATATATATATATTACTTGATATATATATATATATATATATATATATATATATATATATATATATATATATATATATATATATATATATATATTACTTGATTTTCAAAATATTTCACTTAAATAAATTCTCATACGTGCTTCAAAGATGTTGTCAATTTCCTTACTTAAAAAGCGCCATTCTGCGCATAACATCGACAGGACTACACTTATCTTAACGTCTTTTTGAACTTGACGTGCCTTTCTTCTTATATCGTGATTCGACCGCTCAGGGTTAATACCATTAAAATGAGGAAGAAAAGAAGAAGAAAACTATAAGACAGTCTCGCCTGACAAAGTTGTTCTACAACAAAAGCTTGCAAAAAAATTAGATAAATGCATTTTTTATTTAAATTGCACGATTGTTGATTTTGAAAATATTTCACTTAAATACATTCTCATGCATGCCTCAAAGACGTTGTCAATTTCCTCATTTAAAAGCGCCAATCTGCGCATAACATCGACAGGACTACACTTATGCTAACGTCTTTTAGAACTTGACGTGCCTTTCTGTTTATATCGTGATTCGACACCTCGGGGTTAATACCATCTACATGAGGAGCCAGAAAAGAAGAAAAAACTATAAGACAGTCTCACCTGACAAAGAAAGTTGTTCTACAACGAAAGCTTGCAAAAAAATAATAAATGATTTTTTCATTTAAGTTATACAATTGTTGATTTTCCAAATATTTCACTTAATATATATATATATATATATATATATATATATATATATATATATATATATATATATATATATATATATATATTACTAATTATTATATATATGAGGAACTAACACTTTTATGATTGGTATCAACTTTTCCCCATATTTAATGGCTAAATAGACACTTGTGTTCAATTAATCGTATTCAGCGAAATGAAGCGGCAGTGATTTCCCACTCGCCATGTTCGAGTTTGATGTTTGATGATTTAAATTCTTTATATCTTCAAGTATTGATATATTGTTTTGTTTTGTAAGCATATTCAAATTTAACTAAATAGTCTGCAAACGATAGATTTTAGGTAACTAATAGATATGACCGTGACAGCATTACCACTCGACGATCTGCGAGTAATAGCATCTAAGGGGTGTCATCAACCTCTTCACTGGATTCCGTTTAAAGTCATAGCGGGGAGGGTAGAAAAAGTTAGAGTAGTTGGTAGGGTTGTGAAATAAGGTAGGCTGAAGACAACTTCTTTTAATTTTAAAATAAAAATGGTAGAAAAGAATGGAAAAGACAGACATCTTCCTAAAACGTATTCAAGGTAGAAAATAGGAATTAATTATTTATCAACAGAGATTGGAATAGCAGATTTAGAAAATGTTACGCGATCTAATCCTCACCTCAGTCGATAATAAGAGGTCCTGTATGCGTTAAATGCACCTTGATTCAAAATAATCTCAAGTTTTTTTTTTCTTCTTTGCTTTGCTTTATCGTTATTTTTTTTGGGGGGGTATGTATTTATAGTTTTATTGAGGTTACAAATACGAAAACACGGAGACAGAACTTACTTTCAAAAATATTAAAACCTAAATTAAATCAAATTGTAATTTTTTATTATTATTATTTTATTGCGTATGAAATCGATACTAAAATTAAAAAACTCGACTACAAAATAAAAAAATTCAACTTCACGTGAAATAAATATAAAATTACAAATAAGAATATGTTCAACTACAAATAAAATTAATTTTTGAATTAAAAAATCAAAATTTGAAATTAAAAAGTTCAATCTTTCAAATAAAACAAGCATAAATACTATTTAAAAAATCAAAATTTAAAATTAAAAAGTTCAACATTCAATTAAAACAAGCATAAATACTATTTAAAAAATCAAAATTTGAAATTAAAAAGTTCAACATTCAATTAAAACAAGCATAAATACTATTTAAAAAATCAAAATTTGAAATTAAAAAGTTCAACATTCAAATAAAACAAGCATAAATACTATTTAAAAAATCAAAATTTGAAATTAAAAAGTTCAACATTCAATTAAAACAAGCATAAATACTATTTAAAAAATCAAAATTTAAAATTAAAAAGTTCAACATTCAATTAAAACAAGCATAAATACTATTTAAAAAGCTCAACTTCGATGTAAGAAATTCAGTTTTTATGAAACAAGCTTAACTTCCAAAAGATATCTTGACTTTACATGAAATAAAACTTCAAATTTAAATAGTTAAACTACAAATTAAGAAAACTGAACTTTAAATTAAATCATGTTATATATATATATATATATATATATATATATATATATATATATATATATATATATTATATTTGTGTCTCTGGTCATGTTTTTTAATTTGATGTTGATTTTCTTCAATTTAAAATTGAGTTATTTTAATTTGATTTTATATTTTCAATTTAATGTTGAGTTTTTCATAATTTGATATTGATTTTTCATTTTATGTTGATCTTTAGTAATTTGAAGTTGGGCTTTTTTTAATTTGAAGTTGAGAGTTTTTTAATTTGATCTTATTATAATTTCTTCTCTTGAACTTATTTAAATCTAAGCCTCACGGTTTGATTATTTTATAAAAGTTAAATAATATTGTGTTATTTGAATACGTGAGAATGTCTTTCACACCAATTTCTGACTCGCATGTTGCAGAAACGTCAAATCTATCAGCAGACATCCACCCGTAAACACCATGAGGTGGGGGAGTTTAGGATGCCGATGGCGCCTACAATTTATTACCAGAAGAACGCCATTCAAAGAGCGATGAAATGTCTATACTGCCATCGAGTATTTATGGGCTGCCATGTTGTTGTAGTTTGAATATTCGTCATTTGTAATTGTCGTTTTATTGAACTGTCATGAGAAAAGAAAAGAGAAAAAGATGAACCACAGCAGAAGGGCATTCTTATAAAACGATAGAACGAAGATAATAGAAGTGAAAAGAAAGAAGATAAAGAAACGGAAATAGATTTGTTGTAAAATACATCGCCAGTCATCTTGTGAGCCTGAAATCATTAAAGGCTTCGTGTCTTGCATAATCAGATTCCGTTACACAGGCACCTCGTTTGATACTGATAAAATACTAGTGTGTGGCCCAGTAACTAACTATAAAAACGTATAACATACAAACAGAGCAAAATATTTTGTAGAAAGCTGACAAAAATCAACTTATATATTATCTAGGAATCAGTTCGTGCATTCAGATGCAATTAGTAGGGGTGAGGGGTATAAATCCCCCCCCCCCAAAAAAAAAGAAAATGTTAAGATCCAATTTGTAAGTTTTTCAGATTCCATATACCAAGGAGATGTAGTTTGGATCAACTATATATAAGTAGACCGTTGTAAATGCTTAAATATCCAGGTATTTTGTTCTTCGCATAAAAATTATTAAGACTCAAACATAGAAATAAAGAATGACATGGAAAGAAAACCAACTAATTAAGAACGACGAAAAGACTATACAAGGAACATAAAGAATAGAAGAAATAGATAGAATAATTGATAAAAATAAGTTATGTAAAATGAAATTAATTGAAATACATGATATGGAAGAAAGCGCGGTACGTTTTTGAAATATGTAACCTATAGTTTTGAAATAATTATATTAGCTCTCACCCATCTGCGATCGATCACTTTATTGATTTATTTTCATTATAACTTGACACACTATATATATATATATATATATATATATATATATATATATATATATATATATATATATATATATATATATATATATATATATATCATTTACACACGGTAGTGTGTGAATAATATTCTTACGGTCAACATTTACCCAATCGTGACCAATTCTTGGTATTTTAACCAATTCAGTCTTCATCTAAACTTGATGCGGTTTTTGCACTAGAATTGACCTCTCCCAAGCCTTTTTTTAACGTAAAGAAATTAAAATACGGTCTAGTAGAAAAAAGTTATGCTAAAATATGTGTGGTAATTAATGTCTAAAATATGTGTGGTAATCAATGCGCACCACATTGACTTTGAATCACAGTAACGTTTTTATTTAATAATAAATATTTCTTTTTTATAACAAAAATGTAGCAAACAGCAAAATAAATTTAGAAATATAGATATATCGAAAGTCGTTTAAGAATACGGAAGCGCTGAGCAGGTTAAAATTATAAAAAATACCTATTCAGTAACCCCCATCATGAACTTTAACTCGACATAACCTTTTAGATCATAAATATAATTTTGTGATGAAAACATAGAAAGATAGAACTCGATTAGCTGATTCGAAATATATTAGTATTAAAACGATTGAAGTCATAGAAACTGAGCTGTGTGACTTTTAGTAGAAATATAATAAAAAAGTCATAATTGACTCTTACAATGAACTCATTTTAATTTTTAAAACACACCAACTTTGCGCCAATAGCCAATAGTCGCTTTCATTCAAATACATTAACACAATTAGTTTCCCAAATTTGAATCAACATTTTGTCCCCCTCATTCGGAACAATAATTAGTCACCCAAATTCGAAACAACAATTAGTCCTAGGAATTCAAAACAACAATTTGTCCCCCATATTCGAAACAACAATTAGCAACACAAATTTGAAGCAACAATTAGAATCAACTTCACTCCTGTGAGTTTTTAAGTATGCATTCTCATTTGGAATAAAAAGAAGAAAATTAGAAAAATTGATATGAAAAACAGTGAATTTGATGAAAAAGAATTGAAAAAGAAACATGCTAAAACCCAAGCAGAATATAGGGGGGAAATAATAATGAATTTGCATATAAATATGAGCAATATCAAAAACTATATAAAAAAATTATAGAGGAAAGAAAATGAAAAAGAAAAATCTAGAAAAAAAATTACAAATACAAGTGAATTTAAAAAACGATATATTGAATATCAAAAAAATAATCAGGAGAAGAAAAAAGTTAAAAATTCAAAGTCAAATAAAATTGAACGGCAAGAAAAATATAGAAAAAAATAGAATATATTTTAAAAAGAAAAAATTATGAAACAAATTATAGAAATAGTAAAAATATGATTTAAGAAAAGAAATTAAAAAATATACTAAAAAGAATGTAATTCAAACTTACAAGAAAATAACTTTTACGGGGAAAATAGATTGAACAAATTTTCTAATTTTTTGGTTCAAAAAAACATTATTATTATTATCAAATTGACAAAATCTTATTCAGTTTATTAAAAAAGAAATAGCAGAAGAAATTACAAGAAAGAACTTTAAAAAGTTACTCAAGTATACAATTTAGCTTTGGGCATTAGAAATGTCATGCTCAAACAAATCAAAAATACTGTATAAACTGTTAATTATGTTGTCAAAATGTTGAAAAGAATGGACTGTTAGCAGTTTATTGGGGGCAAGATTTGTATCATACTTTCACTATTAAGCCCTTTTTGTTTAAGACGAATACAGTAGACTATGTCCCATTGTATTTTCAGATGTCATGATTTCGAAACTACTGAATGTCAAACTAATGAATGTGAATGCAAAGATCCTGTCCAAGCTGATCAAAATAATGAAAATAAAATTAGTCAACATGAAATTGATCAAGAAATTGATAATTAATTTGTGATGGATGGATGCTTGGCTCGTCTTTGTGACACTAATTAAGGATGTCCTGATGAAGGAATTCAAGTTTTGGAAAAAAGAAAAATACATAAAGCAATTCAGGAAATTGTACCGAATTTGACTGTGAAGGAAATACGCAAACAAATTAAAACATTTGAAGAATGCAATGGCATTCATAGTGATTATATGTATTGTTATAACAAATATGACTGTACCAATAAACTCAAACTCATTAGGAAAACTGGCCCTTACACCCTCAGAATTCGAACATTGGTGAATCATGTCTACTAATTAATATTTAAAATGTTTTCAATGCACTTTATTGGCTTAAAAAGAACAATGAAATTTACAAAAACATTGAAATTAATGAAACTAATGATCTCAATGACATTGTCTTGTGTACTGGACAGAAGTACACAAAAGATTCTGATCATTTTTAAAATGAATAAATCTCAAGGAGAATTAATGTAAGACAACAATCCAAAATTTCCCATTTTGTTTCCTGCCGGGAAAAATGCGTCAAGATAGAAAATATAGAAATGTCAGACCTCATATGTTTGTCAGAAACAGACTTATGCATTCTGACCCTATATTTAGAAGAAACATCGAATATCTTTTTTACAATGTTAACAAAGCAGACAAAAGAGGTTTGTATGCTGGAATTTGTGCAATTATGAAGTCAATGAAAACGGGAAAAATGACTTTGGCAGAAGTCAACCAAAGATTACAAAATAATGACACATCTCTGGAAGGCAACCTCTCAATGATGGTGGAAAATGTTAGGGGTTCAAAGCAATTTTGGAATAGAAAGGCATCTGATCTTCACACTATGGATGAAAAATTAAGCTCCGCGATTCTGTTCATAACATTATCTTGTGCTGAATATTTCTGGCCTTATTTGAGAGAATATTTGGAAAAAATTGAATAGTGACATTGCAAATGTCAAAAAAGTCAACACTAGCACATTTCTTAATTATGTTCTTGCTGTTAGTGAATAATTTTACTACAGGCTGAATTCTTTCATGAATTAAGTGATTTTGGAAAAAAGTTATCCAATTTTTGGTAAAGTTTCACATTATTTTTAGAGACTTGAGTATCAACAAAAAGATGCCCAACCCACCCATATGACAAAGGAAATCCAGCAATTCATATCACATGCAGAATGCCTTGTTCGTTATCTAGTCCAACATATCACAATTTAGTGTCTGGATTTCACATTTATTCTTGCAGCAAAACTTTTTTAAAAGCTTTTGGCAAAGGGAATATGTTTCAAATATGTGCTGATCCGCGTTTATCCATAGTGACAGGATCGATTCGTTAGGTCACTATAAAGTCGACACCTTTGCCTAACCAAAGAAGAACCGTCTGCCTAGACCCTGTATTTGCGACTGACTTATTGTATGTAAGAAAGTATTCTTAATACATTCCTTCTATTCCTGTCTTGTGTTCTTATTTATTTATTGTTATTACTACGATATAACAAATCAGCGACGAGAGATTACGATTTAAAATCTATTTTGTTAACACATAACTAACTGACGATCTTACATCAGGACTCACAGGAAATATTATGTGTTTTACTATAACAAATTAGTGATATTTGTGGAAAAAAATCCCCGAACAGTGGATTTGAACTGTCGACAGTAGCATTAAAAAGACACAAGGAATTGCTTCTCAAGTAAGAAACCCATTTTTGTTTTTCCAGAGGAAATTGCCAACCAAATTGTTTTACAATTTGACAGTGATTTTTTGAAAGGATTTGAGAAGAAAAGATATTTTGTTTTCATTGTATTTGGACTGTACGTAATATTTTTCCTTTTATAAAAAGCTATAGTGTATTTTAAACAACTGTTGTCTGAAGCAAAACAAAATATTTTTTTAAATAATGGAATTTCAGCAAACTATGGTCCAATTTTTAAAAATACAAGTGGAACAACAATCAAGAAAAAACGGAAGGTTTGAAAGAATATTGGAATTTATTGTCCAGCGAACACAAGAACCGAAGCAAGCTGGATTTTTTTTCACTAGATACGGTTGCAAATTCGATTGGAGAATTCACGTATGACCCAAAAAATGGTTTTATTTTTTTTCCTACTTTCGGAGGTTTGCCGACTTTTTAACGGTAGAATGTTCGGAATTGTCGCAAGAAAAAAAGTTCACATACTTCTTTAAAAAGTGAAAACAGCGTGCCATGATAGGTACTGCAACTATATTCTATGAAAGGCACCGAGCTAAATTTAATTTGATGAAACTGTGCAAATTCTGACAAATGTTTTGGCGAAAAGTCGTCCCTTTTCAACCTACGCTGGAAATGTTTAAACCTAACAAAAAGAGACGACGAGTATTTTTTTAACTATGCCGAAATCTTAAATAAAGAATGTCAGCAGTTTAAACTGGAAGAACCGACTGCAGACAAATTCTAATGTCTAATTTTTGTGCAGGGCTTAACCGCAAGCAAAGATTCCGAGATGAGGGAAAGAATCTTGACAAAGTTGGAGCAGGGAACTAATTTAACGTTGCAAGCGATTGTTGACGAATGTAATGCAATCGTAAGGATGCGACACGATTCGACGAAGATCGAAGAAAAAGACGTAGCTCAGGTCCGATATGCGAGAAGAGACGGTTAAAAAATAGACATTTGAAACCTATTCGTCGCTACGCAGAAAGCACACAAAGGTGGAAACCAAAAACATGAGAAAACACAAAGAAGTGGAAACCAGACACATGTCCTTCGTGTTTAGGATTTCATATAAAAGGTAGGTGTCCCTTTAAAAACATTTTTTTTATTTTTGTTGAAGGTTTGGGCACTTAATACATCTGTATAGAGAAATAAGGTCGAGCGCTAAAAGTTATATATTCCTTCAAGGAAGTTAGGACATACGGACGGCTTGTCCCGATTAATTCTGAAATATTGTGAACCAATGGAAGATACCGTAATCGCATCACACAAAGCTGAAAGTAAAATAAAAGAAGTACTGGTTAGCACTGTGCGCAAGAAATACAAATAAAATCTAAAAATTATAATTTTATTAAAAATATGGTGGATAAAGGGGAAATATAAATTCGACGAGATTTTAATGAACGCCGAGCGCGTCGTGGTCCCAGTGGTATTACAAAAAAGAGACTGTTAAAGGAATTTCATTGTGGTCATCCAGGAATGTGCAAAATGAAATCGCTTATGCGTTCATACGTTTTTTGACCAGGACATTGAAAGGATAGTTAAGAGCTGTAGAGATTGTGTCATAGCACCTTAAGACCCACTAATAATTACAGCATCATAGGCAGTAGCGGACACGCTATGGTGTAGACTACATCTAGATTTTACTGAACCGCTAAATGGTGCATATTATTTGATTGCGGTGGACAGTTTAACAAAATGGCCAGAGATTCTGAAATGCAAAAGGCCAACATCTGCCATAACAATATTTTTTTGCATTAACTGTTTGCCAGGTTTGGATTACCTAATGAAATTGTCACAGATAATGTGACCCAATTCACCTCAGGAGAGTTTATTAAGTTTTGCAAACATTTTGGGATAAAACATATTACTACACCTGTTTACCACCAGAGAAATTACGGGCAGGCAGAAAGGGTTATAAATACCTTCAAAGGATATTTAAGAAAAGCTGGAGGTGGAGTAAACGAGTAGTTAAAAACCCAACAATTCTTAAGGGTTAACGGGGTCAAATCGAAGAGAAACATTGTGGCGAACATGCACCGATGGATATGGTGTTTGCAAGAAAAATAAAAACTATTTTTGACAAATTGTTGCTAGTGACAAAAAAATATTTTTAAAACACGAATGGTAAGACCAGACATTTAATGTTGGTGAAAAAGTGTTTTTTAAGAATTACAGAAAGGGTAAAATGTTCTGGCAAGACGGTATTGTCACCAGGAGAATCGGACGCCTGATATACATGGTTCGAGGTCCAAAGTGGAAAAACAAGCATCATGTAAATCAGTTGAGACGCAGATACGTAGAAAAAACAAACCTCACATGAGTAACCCATGGAGGTACTTTACCATGTATTTGATGTACCGATTCATAGAAAACCGTATAACTACTACTGCTACTGAAGTAAGACGTTCAACAAAAAGAAAGAGAAATTCAACAGAACGTCTAGAGAGTGACCCCAAAAAGAAAAATATATTTTTTCAGGGAGAAATAAATCTGAAAGGGGGACTATTTGTTGTTATTACTACGATATAACATAAGAGTGTCAAAAAAAAAAGTTAAATGCAAAGAAAATCAATTGAAAAATATATCAATGATTACAATTCTTTTGCTTCTTTTGATTTAGGCAAGCTAATGTTGATGTCCAATACATTGGAGAAAATAGCATGATCTTGACAATATATGTGACAAGTTATCAAACAAAAGCTGAAAATAAATGTTGAAGGTGTTGGGGAATATTTGGATGAAATTAAGTCAAAATATACAAGATACAAGTAAGCTGGTCTTCAGCTCATTAGTAAAAGAGATATTGAAGCATATGTTGTTAGAACACCATTTATTTGACTCATCTGATCAAGTTATTTGGATTGGTATTCCTAGCAAAGGAAGCCATAGGATTTGATCAAAACAAGAATTGCAAAAATGCCACAAGGTTCCATAAACATCTAAATAAATAAATGCTAAATATTTATCCTAACTATATTTATATCAAAACACGTTATTTTTATTTAATTCAATTATATATTCAAGTATTTCCAAACACATTATATATGGCCAACATACCGCTGTGTAAACACATTCATCCCCATGCTTCATTAGCATAATACATTTATAAACACTTTCTAATAAATTAATATTCTGAACAATTTATTTCTATTTTCGTTTTACAGTTTTCTTATATATATTCAAAAGTTTTGTTAATATTAATGTTATTATTATTCGTAGTAGTAATATTAATTTCAACGATTTTATGAAAAGAATTTAACGTTCGAAATGATTTTTTGAAATTCGAATAACTTCCGGTCACTTTTTAAGCATGCGTTTGTTTACACGAATCAACAACTTAGATTACCTGGAATAATTTGTTTTGAAAAATTACACTCCGCATTGAACGCAATGACTTACAAAGTTTTTCTTTAAAAACTAAATTTGTTGTTGTTTTCGACGACGACAATGACAGCGATGACGACCACTTAATAGTCGTCGTCGTTGTTGTCGTCATCGAAAAGAACATGACTATATTTGCTATAATAAAGAAAAAAGCAAACTTCTTAACCCCTCTCAGCTTTAAAAAAAAATAGATTCATATTTTTTTAAACTTTTTTTTTCTGTCTTTTAAATGAATAAATGTGAAAGTTTTTTTTCCATTTATCCAAACTATATTTACATCGAAACACTAATTAATTGGAGATGGATATAGTTAAAACAATGTTTGTACTCAGAGACTTCCATAATTTTAACAACAAACTTTGGGTAAATTTGCAGATTGACACACTCCGCTACCCCTCCCCCCAATAAATATATTTTGCTTTTTAGGCGGTTACGTGTGAACACCGTGGAAAATGGAAAGAAGGAAAACATAAGTTAGAATTTAGAGTGATGGATCAGTTTCATATATATTTAACCTAAATTGTACGTTATTCTGTGCGTTATTGTTTTTCGTGGGCAGGGGTCCACTTTTTTAGACGATTACGTACCAATCGGAGTAAGGGTTAGTGTTACAAATATATTAGTTAATTATACCTCCCTAATTAATTGCTATCTACCCGGAGGGCGGGTAGGCTTTGCTAGTATTTCATAAAAATATGGTTGAAAAATATTATACTAATAGACCATTGTTCTTAGAAGAAACTTCATTATATGAAGTTGCTAGTAATTATAAAGAGGTGTCATCTCCACCTAAGGAGAAAGAAGAAACAAAAAGAATAGTAATGACAAACAATAAAGGCTATTTCAAAATAGTCAAAGAAAAAGGTGTCAGGACTCCAAGTGTTCCTCTGAAAACAAAGAGCGCTGTTACCACAATATTCTCATGCTTTTTAAGCTTTGTAAAAATTAGGAATTTGATTTATTTAGTTCTTATGAAGAAGTATTTCAAAATTGCTATTCAGAATTGCCAGCATTGACTCAATATAAAAATATTAAAACAAGAATTGCTGATTTTATTGAATTGGCAAAATAAATGGAAATTGAAGGAGAAAAAGAAAGTAAAACAAAAAGTAATTGATGAATCAAATGATGAAAATGAAACTGTTGATAGTTTTATTGAAAAGCAAATGGAAAGAAATGTGACTGATGAATTAGTGGCTGAAAAAGAAGCTCAACTCAATGAAGATCAAAACTGAATTTACAATGAATTGATTTCAATTATCAGAAAACATGAGCTTCATTGGAATAAAGACAAGCCTCTACCCAGATGCAGATGTGATAAATGCTCACAGCTTCTCAAATTTGTTTCTGGTGTGGGTGTAACAGGCAAATGTTTTTTGATTGACACATTATACAAAATAACCCTTATGACTGATCCATCTAATGATTTTCCTGTCATAATTTGTAGACTAACAAGCATGTGTGCTTTTCAAATAAAAGGAACTACTCTACATAGAACTCTAATTATTGGAGTTCAGCAACTTACATAGAATTGCAGAAAGTGGACTTGAAAATTGTATGTGATATGTATGAAGGAGCC
Source organism: Sepiola atlantica (assembly GCA_963556195.1). Classification (NCBI taxonomy): domain Eukaryota; kingdom Metazoa; phylum Mollusca; class Cephalopoda; order Sepiida; family Sepiolidae; genus Sepiola; species Sepiola atlantica. The sequence continues at coordinate 57,904,936 of OY744541.1, forward strand.
AGACTGTTCATAATTGATGAACCTAGCATTATTAGTCATTTAATGCTGGCATTCGTTCACAGAAGCTTGATGAAATTTTTGGAGATCCTCAAAAAATGGCTCACCGTTTTGGAAAAATGAATGTTCTATTGTTTGGTGATTTAATGCAATTGCCACCTGTCAATGAAAAACCAGTTTTTTCTAGAATATCATCATATGATGCCAAAAGCACAGAAGTGGGAACTAGTGGACAATCATTGTGAAAATACTTTGAATATGATTAACTTACCATTAATATGAGACAAACAGAAGACAAAAACAACAATGTTAATATTTTGAGAAGAATTAGGCTTGTTTACCATCAAACCTTTATATTAGCATTCTTCAAAAAGTATGCCTATTTTCCTGATAGAAAAGCAAACTGTTTAAGTTGCTGAAAAATTGCTTGAAATATCTGCTATATCTGAATTTAATTGTGTTTGCATTTTACCTTTAAATAAAACTGTTGATGGGTTGAATAATGAAATGATAAAAAATGCAAAATAAATACAGTGGAAATTGCTGCAAAAGACTCTGGTGTAAGACAAGTAAATGGAAGAAAAAATGTTAAAATTGGCAAAAATTGGGCTTGAAACATTGCTAAAAGTTGGAATAGGAGAAATTGTGAGATTGAAAAGAAACATTGATGTGGATCAAGGATTATGCAATGGTGTTATTGGAACAGTTGTTGAAATAATTGGAAATGGAAACAATGTTGACAAAATTTTAGTGTATTTTTATGCTTATTAGACAAACTCATTTCAATTGGAAGAGTTTAAGCAGACTATGAAATTTCTGCTGGTGTTTTTGTCACTAGAACACAATTTCCATTGTCAATTGCTAACTCTATAACAATTCACAAATCACAAGCAATTTTTGTGGATGGAATAATTGCCGATTTATACAATCAGATATTTTCTGATGGTCAAGCTTATGTTGCTATTACAAGAGATAGGGAATTTTTCAATGTGTATCTTTGTTACTTTGATCCAAGATCATCGATGATGGTTGATAAATTTGCAGTGGAAGAGTACAACAAACTACGGACTAATAATGGAAGAGTAAATTTGTCTCCTTTGCCACCTTGCAGATAAAAGTCTCTTTGTGTGACAAATGTGTCTAGCGTGTTTCAAAAAGAACTAAAAGACTTAATTTGGAAGAAAATACAAACGAACCTTCCAAGAAGAAGAAAATAAATAAAATTAGACAAAACTTTAGTTCCTGTGCATCCTTTAATTAATCAAAGGACTGCATGTTTTGCCAATTCAGTTGTGCAATCACTGAATCAATTACCTGACTTTCTTGAGTATTTGCACAATTTTAACAACATGAATGGTGTACATCATGTAATATCATCTTTAATGATACTAATAATATTTATACCGTGAGAAGAATCATTAGAACAAGATATGGTGATGGAAATCAGCAATATACTCATGAATTTTGGAAAGAACTCTCACTTCCGTTAAACAATTTATTCAAACTGATTATACTAATTGCCATCGGATTACATCAGACAAATTTCCATGTTTTAAAAAACAATGTCTGAAATTTTAATTCAACACCTGGATGACGTATAGTATCTGAACTTCTATTTGAAATGAAAGAAGATTTGATATTAAATACTATTAGTGACACATAATTTAAATCTTTACTTTCAACAACTATTTTGATTAAATACTGTGATACCTGTTTAGAAAATACTGAGCATCAGTTAATTTGAAGAATTGAATTCACTAATGATTTCAAATATCTAGTCATCTTAATTAATAGATTTTAATTAATAATGAAATAGAACAAAGAATTAATTGTGATATTATGACTTTAGTTCTAAAAAGCCGCAAATATATGGAACTAAATATACATTAAAAGCTGCCATTCTTCATGAAATAGCATCATCTATGACAGGTCATTGTAATTGTCTAGTCATAAATAGCACTGAAAACTGGGATGAAATTAGTGACATTATTAAGAAAGGACACAATAAATTTTCTCCTAAATTACCTAATGTTGTTGTTATATTCATGGAAAAAAGAGTTAAAATTGAAAATATATTTTAAAAGTTATTCTGTAAATAATATTAAGTTAATAATTATATAACTGAAGTCAATAATATAATTTTACAAAAATAAAAATATTAAAATTTATTCTAAAATGTTAAGAATAATTTTTTAAATATACAATTTATTCTTATTTATAATAATATAGTTAAAAAACTTATTAGAAAATTTTATTTTGCAATTAATAATTAATTTGTAAATAATCCACTTATTATTTGGAAACTTATTTTGATTTTTTTCTAAAATAATTAAAAGATTTTTGGACTTATTTGAAACTCAGAAATTGAAATTTATTCTTATTATTCTTGTTAAATATAGGCAGATCCATAGCTGAGAAAAGTCAGCCACATAATTCACTCCACTCGAGATAATGTTGTAAAGATGCGTCCTATTTTGAATGATGCTTTAAGCAAATTATCATTTATTTAATACATTCCCATAATTCATTATTGTTTATTATTTGCTTTAGATTGCGAATTTTTCTCTACGTTTGATTCTTCAAATCGCAAGTCAATGATATATATATATATATATATATATATATATATATATATATATATATATATACTGTAAATATTTTTTTAATATTAAAACGTTTTCATCCCTACAGACGATATCATTTTGGGTGTTGTATTCTCATCAGTGCAGGTTGCAAGCCAAGCGGTCGCATAGGATCGAACGCAGTTCGTGTATATGTATATATATATATATATATATATATATATATATATATATATATATATATATATATATATATATATATATACACCCTTGGATACAATTTTCACTGTCATTTACTATGTCGATTGCAAACAGGATAATTTTTTTCGTTTTTGGACTACAATTCACCACCTGGATCACTTTTCAATCAACATGTTGGATATCTTTCCTGAATATGTTTTAAATTGTATGACTTGGATGAACTGTATAGTTTCAATAAAAAAGTATGTTTTGGGCTGATATATACTTTCATGTATTTTTATATATATTTTTATATATTTTCAAAGTTTAATTTTATTACCTGTAGTAATATCATTGCGGTAATGGTCCTCTGAGAAGCCGAATTTTCTTTTTAAACTCATGAGTTAAGGACTTTAAGGTACTTTGCCTGAACATTGAATTCTAATAAAATTTGATTCGCACCTTATTTTAGTATTTAATTTAATATCATGCTATATATATATATATATATATATATATATATATATATATATATATATATATATATATATATATATTTACTTAAAAACCCGCCGTGAACTAGAAATTTTAGCATGAACTCCTTCACCATTCTCAGTCATGCTACCTCGCTATACCATCTAAAAACCTTGGAGACGATCCACGTTCGTCTAAAACGTCCATCCCTTTGTAAACAAAGGGGGTGTCTATTAGGACTAGATGTGATCAGTCTCTAAGATGCACCCTTCATTGTATATATACCATAACGCTATTTTAATTTTTTTTTCTATACTTTCCATTTTCACCCCTTTTTTAAATCCCTTGTTTTTTTTTTAAATCCCTCGGTACAGCCTTTGTTAAGAGAGTGCGAAACCGGTCGGCTGACTTTTTTTTTCTTGGTTAACTTTTAATCATAAACCATAAAACTCGTCTTCTCTTCATGCTTTCGATATATATATATATATATATATATATATATATATATATATATATATATATATATATAATACAAGAATACACGTCTCAAGACAGGTAAAATTAATTCCTCGAACAGAACAGTTTTGCTTTTATCTCCTTACAAATATTTAAATTAAGATATAATGATACTAAACCGTATGTCTACAATCTTTATCCCAATTTTGATCTAAATTACAAGATTTTGATTCTATAAAATGTCTAAATGTTAAGGCTTCAGCTTAAGGGGGCTTAAAAAAGACGGAAAATCCAAGGAAATTTTGGCTAATAACTACGGATGTAATTCAATGGAGATTGGAAATATTTTAATTGTCAAATAAGAGGTAGTTTTCGATGTTATTGAGATAGACCAAAATAGCCACCTATATTCTGAAAGTACATTATACATGGTATTTAGATATGGATATTTCATTTTGAATAAAGAGTGTACAATAATACCCTAGGATGTCCATTGGCGCAAACATCCATGAAGAAGAAATACGAATCTTTACTTTATATTATTTCAATTTTAACTTGAAAATTTTATAAATTAAAAATTAAGAACAGAAGACGTAATATGGAGAATGAGTGGACACGAGTTACCATTCATTCCTAAGAAATGCCGGTGTGCCTCGAGGGGATTAAAGACGATAAATTTACAGGAAGTTATTTCAATAAATGTAGCTGTACTTAAATCATATTTTACTCAATCAATACTGAAAACATAATTGGGCCCCACTCCAAAAGTGTATCTTTATAAAATGTAAAAGATAAGAATAAAAATGGTGTTATGAAATGGATATCAAAATAACACAAGGTTCGATATTCAATACCGGAAAACGTCAGGTCTTTCTGATAGTTATGGCGTAGTGGCGTAGTATTCGTTCTTTGAATTATTTGGATGGACATTCTTTGTTTATTTGATCCGTTAAGTATTCATTCCCAAATTAAAAAAGTAAAACACCATTATTTGAAGAACCCAAAGTGAGAAACTGTCAGTCACCATATGCTGATTACTCTCTCTCTCTCTCTCTTACTCTCTCTCTCTCTCTCTTACTCTCTCTCTCTTACTCTCTCTCTCTCTCTCCTCTCTCTCTCTCTCTTCAAACAGATATCTGCATAATATCACTGATATTGAGCATTCTCCCTTCGGCGTGGGGAATCACAAACTCTTAAAGAAAAAAGGACAGAAAGAAAGAAAGTATTAACTAAAAAACAAATCAATTCCTGTGATAATAACATGTTAAGAATGATGAAAGTCGCCAAACAAGAAAGACAATGTGAAGTTGATTGTAATGAAATTAACGAGACGAAAACGCCAATTGAAAACATAACCTCATTAAGTTATAACGTGTTCCGTTATTTGAGAGGCAGTAAATAAGAGAAAAAGGATTCCGCTTGACATTACAGAAAACAAAATGGTGGACGTCATGCAAACAACAATAATAATAATAATAATAATAATAATAATAATAATAATAATAATAATAATAATAATAATAATAATTAATAATCAAAAATGAAAGAGAAAATTGGAAAAGAATATCTGAGGAGAATAAGAAAGCTCTTAGAAACAAAATTACATAGTAGAAACCTAATAAAAAGAATAAATACAAGGGTAGTATCTCTAATAAGATATTCTGGACCATTCATAAGCTGGACAAAAGAAGAACTGATGCACCTTGACCAGAGGACTAGAAAAATAATGACCATGCACAACGCACTACACCCAAAAAACGATAAAGATAGACTCTGCGTGAAGAGAAACGAAGGGGGAAGGGACTGGTAAGTATAGATGATTGTGTAGAAGACACTAAAACAGAGCTGGAGAAATACATAAACCAGAACACAGAAAGGCTGATCACCGCAGCAAGAGACATCGTCCCAACGCACAACTCAGGAAGCACCGAAACTAGAAACAAACAGACATGAAGAGAAAAGTGGGAAGACAAACAACTACATGGACATTTCATAAGAATTACAAGAGAAAAGACGCACGAAAAGAGTTGGGTATAGCTGAGAAAAGGACACCTGAACGGAAAAACGGAATCCCTACTGACGGCTGCACAAAACAATGCGATTAGGACCAACAACATTAAAGCTAAAATAGATAAAACCCAGGAAAACAGTGAATGCAGATTGTGCGAACAAAGAGACAAAACAGTAAATCGCATAATAAGTGAATGCCCAAAACTGACCCAAAAAGAATACAAAAATAGGCATGACTGCGTGGGGAAAGCAGTACACTGGGAGGTATGCAAACAAATTCATTTCGAAAACTCAGACAAATGGTACAAATATAAACTGGAGACAGTACTCGAAAACGAAAAACACAAAATCCTCTGGAATATGGAGGTACAAACAGATAAACTCATACAAGCAAGGAGACCGGGTGTCATAATAGTCAACAAGAAAGAAAAATCCTGCCAAATCGTTGATTTTGCCGTCCCAGCCGACAACAGGGTGAAGACCAAGGAGACAGAAAAACGAGGCAAATGCACTTAACTCGCCAGAGAATTGAAAGGGATATGGAGTATGAAAGAAAGTAAATATAATACCGATAATCGTATGGGCACTGGAACAGTTCCGAAGAACCTGGGAAAAGATTGGGAGAATTAGAATCAAAGGGAAAACTGAGACCATACAACTGACGGCAATGATAAAAACTGCTGACATCTTAGAGAAAATTTTGTAATGTGGAAACCTTTCCACATAAGCCAATCACATGCAAGGTGCAATACGAAGAAAGCAAAATCACCTAAAGAGCACCACAAGACCCAAAGCAACAGAAACTGCAAGACATTTCATAAATTACCTCCCCCCCCCCCCAAAAAAAAAATGATGGAACCAGCCCCGACTGATACCACACAAAACAGTCGTGAACGGTTAAGAGGGTGAAAGGACCGAGGACACTAACCAGGCCTTCGCTGGAAGAGTGCGGAGAGCACTGGGACATTGGGGGGGGGGGGTATTGCTATCCAAATCCTTAAGAAGGCCAATGGTTGTAGCCAACGAGAAACCGATGGTAAGCGTCTGTTGTGATAACACAAATTGATTTGCAGTAGTTATCTGGGGAGACTTGTTGACTCCAGAGAACACCACTGGTAATTATCAGTGAGCAATCACTGATGACGTCTGTGTGAGATCTCCTAGTGAGTAAACATAATAATATTAAAAATAATCTAAAGTAACAGAACTATGATGGTTATGATGATGATGATGATGATCCCTCTCCTCGCCTAACAAAAACGACGATAGCACACAGGAAATGATCGAGGCTCATAGTAGATAGTAAGACCGAGGAGGAGATGCATCATCCAGACCTCGAGTAGAAGTACATGAAGGGTAATATTATCATTAGATATTATTATCATTCAAATTCCATAGAAATCGATCGACCTTTATCAATTATCAGGACGGAAAGAAAGTAATGTCGTATTCTATCACTTTGCAGCCTGCTAAGTTGTACACAGTTCTAGATATTTTGGTGAATTGGTGGCTTAATATATTGCTTGCCTTTCAGATATAGTAATTAGTTGGGAAATATTAAGTTTAACGGTCTCAGCCGTCAAAATATGGATATTTGTCGGGAGCATCTGAGACATTGCATGCTCTATGAATTCAAAAAAGGAAACTCAGCTGCAAAAGCTACAAGGATGATTGGAACTGTCTATAAAATAAATGTGTTGAATGATCAAAAATGTCAAGGGTGGTTTGCAAAATTTTCTTCTGAAGATCGGCGAAGTTCAGGAATGCCAAAATTAATTGATAAAGACGCCATTAAAGACGCTGTGGAGACCAATTTAAAATTAACTAGCAGAGAATTCGCTCAACAATTCGATACAACCCATACCACAATTATTTCATGACTTCACGAGTTAGAAAAAAGTTTCAAAACTTGGACCCTTGGTTCCCCATGATTTGACCGACGCTCAACGAAATCAAAGATTGACTGTTTGCACATCATTGCTTTCCAGGAATTATCGAGGACCATTTTTTCAAAGAATTGTGACTGGAGATTAAAAATATGTTCTTTACAAGAATACCCAACGGAAAGACAATGGTTAGAGCGCAACCAAAGTCCACAGCCTGTTCCAAAACAAGGACTACACCCAAAGAAGGTTATGCTCTCTTTATGGTGAGACATGAGAGGAATGATTCATCATGAGTTACTAGAGCCTAATCAAACACTCACAGTAGCTGGATGATGTAAGAATTGCTCTATCAAAAAAACGACCAGCATTATTCAATAGGAAAGATGTAGTGCTTCAGCATGATAACGCGAGACCTGACACAGTAAAACTCACTCATGAAAAGGTCATGAGTTTCAATTGGGAAGTTTTGCCTTATCACCCTTATTCACCTGACATTTCTCCATCCGACTACCATCTATTGCAGTCATTGCAGCATCACTTGAACAATGAAATTTATGAAAATGACGACCAACTCAAAAATTACCTAAATTTGTTTTTCTCTAAAAAATCAGAGAATTTTTTTTAAGATGGCATGAATAAGCTAGTTGATCGTTGGACAGAAGTCATGGAAAATGAGGGAAATTATTGTAAAGATTAAAAATGCTCTAATATGAATGTTTCAGATTAAATAAATGTGTTGGACAAAAACGAATTTTAGATGACACTCTTCGTTTATAGTAATCGTACAATTGAAATATTAATGTTTATTTAATTTATTTATTTATTCAACAAGGTTCTGTTAATAGTTAACGTAGCTAAAACCAAGTCGCACACTAGTCCAAGCTACTCGACTTCAATTCCGCAAATGATGTTCAGGTCAAATTACGCCTGCATTCCGAAATAAGTCGTTAGCAAATAGCACAGCGTTTGCACTAATCTATTGCACCAAAATCCTTCTCTCTCTCCTTCTCTCTCTCCTTCTCTCTCTCTCTCTATATATATATATATATATATATATATATATATTTCTGAATTGTTTAAATGAGGATTGATAATGTGTATAATATTGCAAATTTGGACTACATTTCTCATCTTTAGTGTTATCATCACAACATTTCACATTTCAGACGCTGTAATCTCCAGCTTTCTTCAGGTGTATCTCTTCGAACTCGACGGATCAAGAGGATTGAATAAAGAGTTCTGTTCGAAATTCCGTCCAGATTCCCGAGTTCGACAGAAATATTCCCGAGTTCGAAGAGATACACCTGAAGAAGGCCGGGGGTTACAGTGGTCAAAACGTTGCGATGATAACCATCAAGATGAGAAATAAACTAAATAATAAGTAACTAAAATTATATATATATATATATATATATATATATATATATATATGTATATATATATATATATACATATATATAGTATACATTTTCATTTATACAAACATTATTGGTTACATATGTGCATACATGTTTCAGGTTTCAGTTTTACCCTCTATCGAGAGTCAACTTCCTCAGACCTTTAGAGATAATCAAATGATTTGATTTTCTCTAAAGGTTTAAGGAAGTTGATTCTCGATTGATGGGGCAATTGAAACATGTATGAAAATATATAGCCAATAATGTATGTATAAATAAAAATGTATACTAAAAAAACAGTTATACTTGTTATTGAGCAGTTTTCATTAACACTAGAGTTTCATTGGATTAACATCTATAGAAACATATATAATACATGTACTATATATATATATATATATATATATATATATATATATATATATATATATATATATATATATATAGTGTATCAGTTTTTATTGAAAAGAAATCAATAAAGTGCTCGATCGCAGAGAAGTAAGAGCTAATATAATGTATTTGAAAAGTATATGTTACATGTTTCAGAAACGCACCGCGGTTTCATCCAGATTGGCTGACTTTTTTCATTCTAAAAATTATTTGTTCGGAATATATTGAGTTTCATTTTATTTATTATTTATAGTTTTGGGATTTTTAAGAAGGTTTTTTATTTTATTCTACTAAGTGTTTTATTTGTTTATTTATTTGTAGTTTTGTAGTTTTATTTTTATTTAAGGTGTTTTTCTAGATCGTTATTGGTGACTTGAAAAGTGAAAATAGAAAGGAGTGGACGTTTGAATTCGTAGTTTAAAAGTTATAATACCGAGGTCTCTTTTTGATGGTGATACCGGGTTTAAATTCATGTATCTAATTTATTATTTATGTTATTTATGGTGTTGTGTTTAAGGTTTTATTTTGTTTGGTGTTTTATTTACTTATTTATTTATTAGTAGTTTCGTATTTTAAAAGATCGTCTCGAAGGAAACGAAAATAAATTGAGCTGGCGTCTGAATATACCGTAAAAACGGTGCCATTTTGACGTGTCCCTTTTCAAATAAATACTGGGTGTGGGTTGAAATAATATATGGACCTTAATCGTAATTAAGTTATATTAAAATTGATTTCATTATTTATGATGGGGGTTGTCTGTTCTACTGCTTCAAAAGTGGGTTTATATTAAGGGATAACTGGGTGGTATAATTTATTGATTACGCTCTTGGTGAGATTCGTTAAAATTCGTTATTTATTTATTCATTATTTTTTATTTTTTGCTTATTATTTGGAGCTTAGTATTTTCCCCAAATTTATTTTCATAAAATATTTTAATAATATATATATATATATATATATATATATATATATATATATATATATATATATATATATATATATATATATTGTGGGGTGAGTGGATTAATTGTTATGTAATGGCTGGACGTTGACGGAGTATATATTTTGTAAGTGAAATGGTTCATCTAGGGGTATCTCATGTTTTAACTATCATTACTATATGCATTCGTGTTGGGTTTATGTATTTTGTTAATTATGTTGGCTTTACCTAATAAGGTTTATGAATATATTATAAGGTATGTGTGAGGCGGGTGGTTAGGTCTTAAGCATCTATAATTCTGTTAATTCTGTGGGATTTGATAGTTATATTGCTAGGTGTTTAATTAGGGGCATTCATGTATTTAACATGTTAGAAAAGTTAAAAAGAGATGGGTATCTACTGATTAAAGTTTTATCTGTAGTAGATGGGATTAGGTTCTATTGGGATTGGTAGAGGTGATGTAGTTGTGGTTGGAGTATGTGCCACATATCGGGGGTATTATGGTGTACATAAAAATTAAGTATAACTTTGGCTATTTTATATTGTTTTTTTATTTTTATTTTTATTTTTTTATTTATCAAATCTTATTGAGTTCGTTGTTTTTAGGGGGTGATTGGTGATGTATGTATTATTATTGTCAGCCCATTGGGCTAGCACGAATTTTTTGTGTGTGGACATTTTTTGAAGACTTCGGTTTTGATGTCATGAAATTTATGCAAAGATTATTTATTGTTTGTAGAATCCTGAATTTTTCAGTGGTACATAGAGAGCAAATCTTGGATTTAAGGCTGTAGGACTTTGGTTTTTCGGTGATCCTCCATTCTATTTTATAGGAAGTGTTGGACCCTTTGAGTTCTCATATAACGGTTGCTAGGGTGATGATGTGGGTTTAGGGGGGGGGGTATCTTAGAGTTTTTGTTTAAAGGTTCATTGAGTCATCCCGATATAGATTACCTACCTCTTGGTATCCACACCGGATATGACTTTGGCTTCGTATATAATGTAACTGATTGTGCATCCTCCTCCTACGGTGCAGACCTCCACTGTTTTGCATGAGCAGTAGGGGTTTAAAGGATTGGTTGATGGTATTAGTTTAGAGGCTAGAATGGATTCTACGGATTGAAAGCAAGAATAACTAGTTTTGATTGTGTTTCTGTTAAAGAGTTTATGGAGCTTATTTGATGATGGGAAGTGTTTGTCTATTAATTTGAGAAACTGTTAGCCTACGCTATATTTGACACTGAGGGAACAATGGGGAGTAAACAAGATAATGTTTCTTTGTCTATTGCGCTTGTGTTGTCTAGTGGATTGAGTGGGTATTTAAGATATTTTTCGCTAAAACCGCTTTCGAGGAGGGCTTTGTTGTAATATGGGGCGGCTTGCTGGAAAATCTCGGAGCTGTATGAAAGGAGGGGGATTCTCTTTCTAATCTTCGGTACAATATTCTTAAATACTAGAGGGGGTAGTACGAGTTGGTGTTGACATATCTGAGCTATTCGGTGGGTTTATGGTATGATCTAGAGGAATAAGTAGCTAGGTCTAGAGTTGCGTCTAAGAAATCTACACTAGTTAGGTTGGTGTCGATGGTAATATAATTAACCGAGTTCTTTGAGGAATGCAGTAATTCTTTTTTATCTGTCAAGTTCTTGTCCGTTATTGTTGCGAGGTAGGCATAGACTGTCGTCTCGGTAGAGGACGAACTCTTGGTCAGGGAATCTAGTTTGTAGAGAATGTAGGATGAAGAACCCAATCAGGTGGCATATATCCTTACTGTCGTAGGCTCCCATGGGTAAATCAAACGGGTCCTTAGGGTCGAATTTTTTAACCCATGTTTGATGGTTTTAGAAAAGGCTTGAGTTTCTCGCATAGAGGATGGTATCTATTTCTAAGTCGTTTATTTTTACGAATGTGTTTGCCTATTTATTGAGGGGTATAAGTCAGCGATGTCAAATTGTGCGAATCGGCATTGTTTTTTTATTTGGAATGGTTTTGATCCATTCCAAATAAATAACAATGCCGATATATATATATATATATATATATATATATATATATATATATATGTGTGTGTGTGTGTGTGTGTGTGCGTGAATTTAGGAAGCATTCTTTTATTTAATCAAATATTGTTTAACACAGCAGAATCATTTTGCTTATTTATACCTTTTTTATTTTTTCAATTTAAAAAAATAATTTTCTTAGTTTCAAAATCGAAAATTAATAAGTGTATCAAGAGTATGGTTGATGTTTCGTCGAATCTTTAATTGACAAAAACACAAAAAACAAAAGCTGGAAAAAAGAAAATGTATAAGAAAATGAGAATGCTGTGATAGTTTCAGGTAAAAGTGTTTAAATTTACGTTCGGAGAAAGCGGAAGAATTAGCGTCCTAGAATAAATTGTATTAATGTTAAACTTTTTAAAATATTTTTACATATGCAACGTTATTTATTGTTGGTTGATGGATTTTAATATAAATAGCTTCAAGTATTTTTTAAATTAATTTCGGAATATTTCGCGTTGTTAACTAAAATTTGTCTAAATTCAAGTGCTGGTGAATTGAACTAGAATTTACCAGGTGCTTAGTGAGTCTACGGGAAGGTAACGCCAGTGCAACTATTAGCTTCTTTTATTATTATTATTATTATTATTATTATTATTATTATTATTATTATTATTATTATTAATATTATTATTATTATTATTATTATTATTATTATTTACTCACTAGGAGTTATCACACTGGTCATCGTCAGTGATCGCCCACTGCCAACAACCTGTGGTATTCCCTGGAGTCTGAGTGACAACAAGTCTCCTCAGACTTCCAGTATGCTCCACTTCTTTTCGTTCATCACCGCTGATGACCTTGCGGTATCGCAACAGCCACCTACCACCGATTTCCCGCTGATAAGGACCATTGGTCCCCTCTGGAGCCCGAGTGGCAACAAGCCTCCCCAAGGTCCCAGAGCTGTCCATAATTTTCGTGGTGTCAGCCTATGCTTGCGCCTGTCTCGTGCGGTGGTATTTTCCCCGGTTCTGTTGTCTTGTGCTTCCATGCGTTTGTTCTCCATTCGTTGCTTATGTGGGTTGGTTTCCGCATTTGAGGACATTTCTCAGGATTGTAGCTGTTTTGATCATTACTGTCCTTTGTATGGTCTCAGTTATCCCTTTGATTCCTATTTCTCCTAGTCTTTTCTCCATGTTTTTGGGGACTGTTCCTAGTGCTCCTATGATTATTGGTGTTATACTGACTTTCTTCATGTTCCATATTCCTTTCAATTCTCTGGCAAGTTCAGTATATTTGCTTCTTTTTTCCGTCTCTTTGATCTTCACTCTGTGGTCCGCTGGAACGGCAAAGTCTACGATTTTGCAGGATTTTTCTTTCTTGTTGATTATTATCATATCCGGTCTCCTTGCTATTATGGGTGTGTCTGTTTGTACATTCATATTCCATATGATTTTGTGTTTTTCGTTTTCTAGTACAGTCTCTGTTTTGTGTTTGTACCGTTTTTTTGCATATTCGAAATTCAGTTGTTTGCACATTTTCCGGTGTACTTCTTTCCCCACGCTGTGATGTCTGTTCTTGTATTCCTTTTGGGCTAGCTTGCTGCATTCACTTATTATATGATTTATCGTTTCGTCTCTTTGTCCACACAATCGGCATTTGCTGTTTTCCTGGGTTTTATCTATCTTTGCTTTAATAAAGTTTGTCCTAATCGCATTGTTCTGTGCGGCCGTCAGCAGAGATTCCGTTTCTCTGTTCAAGTGTCCTTTTCTTAGCCATGCCCATCTGTTTTCATTGGCTTCATCGCTTGTGAGTCTTATAAAGCGTCCATGTAGTTGTTTTTCTTCCCACTTTTCCTTTCTTGTCTTTTTGTTTCTGGTTTCAGTGCTTCCGGAGTTGTTTGTTGGGCTGGTGTCTCTTGCTGTGGTGATCAGTCTTTCCGTGTTCTGGGTTACATATTTCTCCAGCTCTTTTTTGGTGTCTTCCACACAGTCTTCTATACTTACCAGTCCTCTACCTCCTTCATTTCTTTTCATGTAGAGTCTGTCCGTATCGTCTTTTGGGTGCAATGCATTGTGCATAGTCATTAGTGTTCTAGTCCTCTGGTCAAGGTGCCTGAGTTCTTCTTTGGTTCAGCCTATGAATGGTCCAGAGTATCTTATCAGTGATACAGCCCATGTGTGTATCCCTTTCACTAGGTTTCTGCTATATAGTTTAGTTTCTAAGAGTGTCCTTGTTCTTCGTAGATATTCTTTTCCAATCGTCTCTTTCATTTCTGTATATTTGATTGTGTCTGCTTCCAGAACTCCCAGGTATTTATAACTAACTTGTTCTCCTAGCGCCCTCATCTCCTCTTGGTTGGGGAGTTCTATACCTTCTGTCGTCTCCAGTTTTCCTCTGTGCACTGCTAGAGATTAAACTCTAGCAGTGCACATTTTTCTATTCCAAACTCCATTTGGATATCATGGCTGAATATCCTGGTTGTATTTATCAGCTTTTCCAGTTCATTTTTGTTTTTTGCAAACAGTTTAAGGTCATCCATGTACATCAGGTGGTTTATTCTTTGTTCTGTATCCGTAAACCTGTATCCGGCATCATACTTTCTGAGTATGTAGTTGAGTGGCATCATGGCTATTATAAACAATAGTGGTGATAGAGAGTCTCCTTGAAAAATGCCTCTCTGTATTTTTATCTCAGACAGGTGTTGTCCTCCGGCTGTCAGTTTTAGTCTCCATGTTTCCATTGCTTTCTGGATCAGATTAATAATCCTGTCTGGTATCTTGTATATTTTTAAGCATTCAATTATCCATGTTTGGGGGATTCTGCCGTAGGCTTTCTTGTAGTCAATCCATGCCATGGTTATGTTCTTTTGTCTGCTCTTCACCTCCTTCAGGGTTTTTTGATCAATGTATAGTAGATCATGTGCCCCTCTTTATCCTTTCCGGCATCCTTTTTGTTCCTCAGGGAGCAGTCCACGTTTGTCCAGGGTAGATTTGTTCTCTCAGTTGTGCTGTGAGAATTTTCCACATTATTGGTAGACATGTTATCGGTCTGTAGTTGCTGGGGGTCGTTCCCTTCTTGGGGTCTTTTTGTATTAATGTTGTTCTTCCTTCCGTCATCCATTCTGGTACGTCTGTTTTGCGGATACATCCACTCAGTTTCTGCGCTAGTCTTTCATGCAGGGTCGTGAATTTTTTAAACCAGTATGCATCTATTCCATCGTGGCCTGGTGCTCTCCAGTTTGCCATTTTTCTTAGGGTGTTCTTGATCGTTTCTTTGTTAATTTCTGTTTCGGTTCCTTATTCGATTTCCTGCAGTTCATCTTTCATGTTTTTCAACCATTTAGGCATTCTTGCTGTGCTTTTTTGGTGCTTCCCATATCTTGCTCCAGAATTGTTTTGTCTCTGTTGGGTTCGGTTGCTCTGTTGTTGTTTTTTCTCCATTTACGTTTTTGTAAAACTGGTTTTCATTGTTTTCAAAGGTCCTGTTCTGTTTGCTCTGTTCTGATTTGTACCTGTATCGTCTCAGTCTTCCTTCTATTGCTGCTATCTTTTGTTTTATTTCTTCATGTTTCTCAACGCAAGGAAAAACTAAATAGTTTTTTCTTGCGTTTCTGATTTTTGCTTCTTAATCGTTTCATGTCCTCCTTCCTTCTGTTCACGGTTTTAGCTTCTTTCCGAAGTTTGGTGATCTGGGTTTCCAGTCTGATTTCCCATCCCGGTTTTGTCGGTCCTTTCTTTTGTCCATTCTCTTCGTTTCTTAGTTTCATACTTACCGATTTTGCCCCTGCATATATCAGGTTGTTTAGGTCTGTAATAGTTTCTGTTGGGATGTGTGTGAGGAGTCTGTTTACTCTTTCTGTTTCTGCTTGTAACTTCTTCGCTACTTGATTTCTGAGAGATGGGAGTTTTGTTTTGTTTTCTAACATGTATCGTCTTATGTTCTCCACTTCACTTGCTTCTTTTTCGTTGAGTTCTATCTCAGCAGGTTCTGTGGTTCCGCAGTCTTCTATCTCATCTGGTTGTGATTCCGTAGTCTTCAATCTCTTCAGTTTCAGTGGGTATGTTTTGCCCGTCCTCTTCCTGTGGTTTCTCCTTCGGTGGCGTTTCTTGCTCCGTTTCGCCATTAACCTTCTGTCTGATTTCCGTCAGTTCCATCTCCGAGAACCATCCTCGCTTGATGATCTGTCTTGCTTGATCTGCTTTCCTTTGTTCCGTTGTATGGTAGTCACTAGCAATGTCCCAGAGATGTTTCATTCGTTTTCGGTAGCCTCTTTCTGTAGGGTAGCGGCTTTTATAATAGCACTCCATCACCAGTCTGTTCTCTTTCGTGGCCCATTTCTTTCTATATCTTTTCAGTTTGCTGTTTTCGCTCTGGTTTTCCTGTCTTTGGTCTGTGTCCTTGTCATACCTAGAATCAGAGAGGTTGCTTACCTGGTTCTTGTCCGTTTTCTTGTTTCTGAAATGAGAAGGGCCAACATTCGCAGGATGCGGACCGGGTCCCCCATGTTGGCTAACGAGGGAACACCTGCCCATCATGACACTCAGGTCTTTCTCCTGAGTCCCACGGCTTGTATTGATATTATTGTGCATTATTCATACTTTTGGTGTGTGTGGCCACACCAGGCCCAGGCTTATTCTGCCTGTGGTCCTGTCACAGGGATAGTGATTGTCTCATTCATTTTAATGAGTGATATTGTGCACTACCACACAAAACAATATATATATATATATATATATATATATATATATATATATATATATATAAGGACATAGTAAAGTTTTTTTGGCTACTCCATGATAGCAGGGAGATTTTTCTGCTTTGTGTATTACCGATGTATTCTTGATTGTAGTGCTAAGGGATGGGGGGTTCGATTTCCGCTTCTATGAATTCTTCATTAATTAAAACTTAATTCTGTTAATTAGGGCATAAAATTTCTTCTAGAAGTGATACGCACATATTAAAACCACTTTTTTTTTTTTTTGCTAAACAAAATGCACACAAAAAAAAGAAGAAGAATTAAAAATATACGTCCACTTATCTATTGGGTTCCTCGTGTGTTTAAGTGCCAGTATTCCATTATCGGATGTGTGAGAAAGGGTCGATTTCCGCTTCTACGAATTCTACATTAATTAAAACTTAATTCTGATAATTAGGGGCCGATTTTTATCCAGAAGTTTGGGCATCAAATTACTTCTAAAAGTGATACGCACATATTAAAACCACTTTTTTTCTTTCTTTTGTTTTTGCTAAACAAAATGCACACAAAAAAAAGAGGAATTAAAAATATACGTCCACTTATCTCTTGGGTCCCTATTATTATTATTATCATCATTATTATTATTATTATTATTATTATTATTATTATTATTATTATTATTATCATCATCATTATTATTATTATTATTATTATCATTATTATTATTGTTCTTATTAATAATAATAATAATAATAATAATAATAATAATAATAATAATAATAATAATAATATTAATAATAATAATAATAATAATAATAATAATATGGAATTCGGAATGGAAACATGTGCACTTCTAGAGTTGTGGGGACGACAGAGGGTATGGAACTGCCCAATAAAGAGAAGATGAGGGTGCTAGAGACAAAGTATATAGCAAAAATCAAGTAAAAGGAATCAACACCTGGGCAGTATCGCTAAAAAGATACTCTTGACCATTCATAGGCTGGATTACCAAAACACTCAGACACCTTGACCAGAGAACTAGAAAATTACTGACCATGCACAACGCACTACACCAAAAAGACGACACGGACAGACTCTACATGAAAAAGAACCAAGGTGGAAAAGGACTGGTAAGTATAGAAAACTGTGTGGAACACAACAAAAGAACTGGAGAAATACATAACCCAGAACACGGAAAGACGAATCTGCGCAGCAAGAGGCACCGTCCAAACGAACAACTCGAGAAGCACCGAAACCAGAAACAAAAAAACAAGCAAAGAAAAGTGAGAAGATAAACAACTACATGGACGCTTCATAAGACTGACAAAAGAAGATACTAACGAAAATAGCTGGGCGTGGCGAAGAAAGGACACTTGAACAGAAAAACGGAATCTTTACTGACGGCTGCACAAAACAATGCGATTAGGACAAATTACATTAAAGCTAAAATAGATAAAACCCAGGAAAACAGTCAAATCTGACAGATTTTTTAAAACATAACCTAATCTCTAAACTAAGGTATATGTTAGTATGTATTTTGTGTTATTAAAGTCCCGGGCCTGACATATAAATGGCGCCACTAATTAAAAAAATCCCTATGATTTTTATAAAGTACTAACACTTAAATGACACGTATCATAATTTGAGCCCAATCAGATTATTAGTTTACAAATTACAGTTATTTAAGGGAAGCTACTGTTGCAAATTTTCAAAACAATTGAAAAATCTAAATTTCGTGTGTTCATAAAGCATTGTTTTCTGATAGATAAAATACTATTCAAGCAAAGAAATAGCTTAATGAGTGTTCTTCGGACTCTTTTCCTTTGGACACAATGGTTAAGAGGTTGTATGCTGACTCTAAACGCAGTTTTAAGGCATAAATGATGCTGAACGCTCAGGTCGCCCAAATGCAATAGTTGTCTCGGTAAACATCAAAAAAATTCACAAACTCATTTTCGCTTATCGTAAATTCTAGTTGTGTGGGATAACAGGGGAGTTGAATATTCACTAATTGATGTATAATGCCTATTGTTTAAATTTCATAAAAATCAGAGGTATCTGAATTTTAACGATGGCCTTCCACCTTCTCTCGTTCAATTAAACTTAATTAAACAAAATATAGCCCAAATTATCCACGCTTACACCTAGCGGATGTGTGTAAAAAATCATAATGATCGGTTTATTAGTTTAGGAGTGAATCATATACATAGGAATATATAACACATACCTACATTTATGTAGAGATACAATTTTCAAAGTGGAAGTTTGACAAAAGTTAAGTTCCGACTAGATGAACAGACATGCGCAGTAATATCTTTTTAAAATAGTGTTACTGTTAAAAGTGATCTATATATTTGTTTCGACAACATATTAAATAAGAGAAAGTAAAACTAAGGAAGCCTACCGGTTGTTGCAATTACTTATTATGCTGCTGTCTACCATGAAGCTTGAACCCACCATTTCGGTAGTCTCAAAATTATATAAAAAGTAAAATAATCGAGGGTGACATGAAGGCTCCCTTTTGATTAACTACAACACCTTGATGTAGGGGAGGGCGCAACTCCTTTCCTAGGAT
The DNA here is from genome assembly GCA_963556195.1 of Sepiola atlantica. Taxonomy (NCBI): domain Eukaryota; kingdom Metazoa; phylum Mollusca; class Cephalopoda; order Sepiida; family Sepiolidae; genus Sepiola; species Sepiola atlantica. The sequence continues at coordinate 57,924,522 of OY744541.1, forward strand.
TACTCCACTTACCCTTGATTCTTACATTATAATCTTCAGTGTTTAGCAAGGGGGCATCAAGTACTATTTTTAAGTCTTTCGTATGATTTGGCCGAAAATTGAACCTAATTATCCCGGCATATTAGCAAACGCTCTGACAATTTGGCCAAATGGGCCGGTTATACAATGTACAGAAATGTAATGTGTATAAATGTCGATATGCCATCACTTTAACTTTAGTATGTATTCAAATTCGCCAAATCCCTGGAGAAATCCACTGTTTGGGGGTAAATATAACCGATGTTGCGTACAGGTATCACCAGCCGTTTCCTCCTCTATATCACTTTTTAAAAATAGATATTGTGATTATATTTTCCAAAAAATAAAATAATTAAATCCATATCGTACTCTTTAAAAATATGCTTTAATTAAAAGTTCTCTAAATGACAGAAAAAGAGAGAATGTAAGTTTTGCAGTTCTTGAATCCGCTCTTCTTTTCGATTGTAAGCTAACAAAGTTATCGTTCCTTGTCACCCTTGTGACACTATGGCTGCCGCAAAGGTCGGGGCCCGGTCAGTAATAGGAAGTGACTAATCGACAAAGACAAAAGAATATACGGGATAGGAAATGACTCATCGAAAGAGACAAAAGACAATTTGGGAGTGGTCAATTTCCATTGTTCAGGACAGGTCACCAAGAAAAGAATACTGGACACTTTTAGGAGTGACAGTGTTTTACGACACCTGACTACAGTAAGGTAGGTTAGTTTTACGACAGTTGACGACAGTAAAGTTTATGGCAAAATTTGACGAGTTTAGGTTTCAGAGAGAAGACGAGCAGTTAGAACTGAAACTCCCGAGAGAGCAGATCGGACCGGGAAAACGATGAGATGAGCTGACGACTTGAGCAACGACAATGGGGGTCTCGACAGGACGGTGTCACACACACTCATAGTTCAAAGTAAATTTAACACAACGTATATGTGTTTGCGTTCTTTATCGTGAGTGGTGTTTCTTTTATTTTACTTGTGGACCAGTGCTGTGCCCTCGACGTTTCGTCAGTAGATAGACGACTCGGCTGGACGATGATGACAAAGAAGAAGGCCACAGAAACACAACGTTGAGGTTGACGGTCGTCGAGTGGGGGCGGCATGGTTCTACAATTGGTTGCCAGTGACCAGGCATGAGCGTAAGAAGACAACAGGAGGGTAGAGAACGCAAGGAAAACCAGAGAAAGGGCAAACGCAAGAGCTCACATGAAAAAAGGACAAAAAAATTAGAGACACAAAAATGTTCGACAATTGGCGCCGATGACCTGGGTCGACCGTTACCAGAAAAGAAAGACAGAAAGAGGCATATAAGAGAGCAAATTCTGTGTAAGCGAAAGAAAAAAAAGAAATTGATCGAAAGCAAAACAAAGAGAACGAACAATGAAAGCAAAACAAAGTAAAAGATTCCGAACGCAGGTGAAAACAAAACGAGATAAAAAGAAAGAAAGGAAGAAAGAAACCATAAAGGAACACACACGGACTCCCACAAAAAAGAAATTGATAAAAAGAAACAGGTAAGTGAGGAGGGTTTCTCTTCTTTTAACTCCGCACGCAAAAAAAAAATATCGGCTCTTTAAAACATTGTTTTTAAATTCTGTTGATGAAAAGTTGTTTTATTGTTTATAATTGTAATTGAAACATTTTTTTACCGGTAGCGATTAAGTTGCGACACAGAAAGAGAGGGAGAGAGAGGGAGAGAGAGAGAGGGAGAGAGAGAGAGTGCATACGTTTTCAAGTCCTCTAGATCGGAAAACCCCTTGACTTTAACGGTTCGTAACCTATACAAACAAATATTACGATTATACTTAATATATCATGCTTTTTATAGATATTTTTTTTTTATTTTTATGTTACTGAAAATGGTAGGGTTCACTTTAATCTTATTCGTATTTAATTTAAATTTAGAAAATATTTTAAAAGAATTTAATTTGAAAAAAGATTTAATTTGAAAAAAAAACTCTAGCCGCTAGATGCAATTTTTACTAGCTAGATTCAGTACAAAAATCTCCAGATCTAGCGAGAAAACCGCTAAATTGGCAATCCTATAAGTAGTCGCATGTTTGGTGATGGTATTTCAGACAGCGGGGTTTGAAAAGGTAGGCGCGATCGGCGATGAAAGAGGAGGGGCAGGAAAGAGTGAAAGAAGGATTGGCAAGATGAGAAAGAGAGAGATAGCCGACAACGGCAGCAGTAGGGGGGGGGGGGGCATCCAGAGAAAAATATAAGGTTTTTTTTCTTAATATGATAAAAGTTTATTAGTTTTTTTCCTGAATGTTTTAAATTGAATTGCAGATGTTTGGTTTAGATAGAAACGAGAATCAAGTCGTCTATTTACTTTGTGTTCAGAAATGAGATCGCAACTTGCTGAAGATCAAGTCGATCTCTATAAAGGAAAATCATTTGAACACAAAATGCTAAATGTTTGTAAAGAAATAAAAGAATCATTGAATTGAGAAGGAAAAGAAAGCTATAACAAATAATAGTTAGTTAATGAAATTTTTTTTTATCCATAAGCAGTATTGGATTTAGTGGGTTTAATGAATGCCTGTTTACATCAGAGGGTACAGACAGTATTAACGCTTGGAAGGTATGGCTGGCCTCGGAGTTTTGGAAAGTAAGGGTGCTAAAAGAGAAGAGAAAAGGGGCACCACGTTAATTTGCTAGGATAATAGCAGGTCTTATTGCGTGATTTGTTAAGAAATGTTACGAGGTCTCTGACTGTTGGGCGGGCTCATTGTGTGTCCCGTGTAGGTGGAAGGGTGGTAATTAAGATACATTTAACGGAAAGAGATGAACAATGAAGTGGATACTTGTATTGAAGTCATGGTGATTGACTTGGTCCGAGGATTTGGTGGAACACAAGCAGCTGGATGCTGTGAAAAAAGGCATCCGGGAATTCAAACATTAGATAGGGATATGACGCAGTGAAACCCTGTCGATGGGAACTGTGCCCCCACCTCGCACGGGAGGCGTAATCGATTCTGCGACCTAACAGCAGACGGAGAACGACCGAGAACCATGTTTTAAGGAATAGAAAGTAGAGAAGCATGCATGAGACAGTACCCGGAAAGTGGATGAATGCTTAGCAGAATGGGGGAATATTGGTTAGAGATTGTGTAATTGGTTAGTATGAAGTTAACTCAGTTGGTGATTTTGATAGATGTTAGCTGGTATGAGTCAGGAATCTGAGATTTAATGTTGTTATTTTCTGATCAAAGATGGTCCATAATACGTGTGATGGTAAACGTAAAAATAAGGGAGGTAAGCCGATGATCTGTGCGGAGAGGGGAGAGAGAGATCCCCTCATTTAAGAAAAAAAGAAAACAGGGGTCAATCAGAATAAAAAAAAGAACAGAGACTTATATGTATCATGTAACAATTGTATTTGTATCCTATGGGTCTCATTGTCTTGATTAACATTGTTATGTGTTGAAAAAAAAGTAAAAGCGACACTCAAAAAAAAAAGGGCCCATGTGTGTTATATATTTCAGTTGTTTTCTTTAGGTTGTGGGTTTTATTGTTTTGAATAATTTTTTCTTTATATGTAAAAAAAAAAGAAATAGAAACGGTAGAGATATTGTATTTTTATGTAAAAAAATGTAATTTGTTGTTGAAAAGAGACACAGTTTCATATTTGTCCGTGCAAAATTGTACAAAGACGTTGTTTTTATTGTCGGTAAAAAAAAAATAATAATTGCGGAAGGCCAGAAGAGTAGAGGTGTGGATAAAGTCCTCTTGGTAGGAGGTGAAAAAAAATCCTCCTGATTTATTTTTAGGGGGAGGGGAGAAAGCAAAATGGCGGAATGCCTGTTAATATGAGAGGTGATTGGAAAATCCTCTTGGTAGAAGGTGTGTCAAAAGTCCTTCTGTGGGAGGTGAGTTAAAATTCCTCCAGTTTTTTTTCTACCTCGATGGAGAGGCGTGGTTGATTTTCTCTCTCTGGTATGAGAAGCATGTACCAGTGGACAGGAGCCTGTCCGAAAAGTTGCTGTTGTTTTATTAAGGGTACTCAAATACCCTTGGGCTGGAGAGAGGGTTAAATGCATCCTTGTGATTCCAGTTCGGAGATCACCCAGTCGGTTTTTGATTGTCTGTCCTGTTTCTGTCGTTTCTTAACCTATGTAATATGAATGTATGACTTTGTTTTTAAATTATGTAATATGATTTTTGTTTGTAATTTATTTAATAAATGACAAGTTGGGCATGGGAGGTGTGTGACACTATGGCTGCCGCAAAGGTCGGGGCCCGGTCAGTAATAGGAAGTGACTAATCGACAAAGACAAAAGAATATACGGGATAGGAAATGACTCATCGAAAGAGACAAAAGACAATTTGGGAGTGGTCAATTTCCATTGTTCAGGACAGGTCACCAAGAAAAGAATACTGGACACTTTTAGGAGTGACAGTGTTTTACGACACCTGACTACAGTAAGGTAGGTTAGTTTTACGACAGTTGACGACAGTAAAGTTTATGGCAAAATTTGACGAGTTTAGGTTTCAGAGAGAAGACGAGCAGTTAGAACTGAAACTCCCGAGAGAGCAGATCGGACCGGGAAAACGATGAGATGAGCTGACGACTTGAGCAACGACAATGGGGGTCTCGACAGGACGGTGTCACACACACTCATAGTTCAAAGTAAATTTAACACAACGTATATGTGTTTGCGTTCTTTATCGTGAGTGGTGTTTCTTTTATTTTACTTGTGGACCAGTGCTGTGCCCTCGACGTTTCGTCAGTAGATAGACGACTCGGCTGGACGATGATGACAAAGAAGAAGGCCACAGAAACACAACGTTGGGGTTAACGGTCGTCGAGTGGGGCGGCATGGTTCTACACCCTATCACTATAGACATAAGAACTAGATATGGCTTACAAACATCTCTGTCAGTTCACAGTAACTACTCAGCTCTATGCTTTTTACTTTCTCGAAATAGTTATTCATTTATTTTAGAATCATCACATAATTCTATTGACCATTTCCCTTACCGTCCAATAACTTGGTCATAGAGCTGCACCTCAATGGTTGCGAACCCCTGATTTAGCACTTTCTACTTTCGCGTATAACGAATCTGTTCCACTGACTTAAAATAGCGAGAGATCTTCGACTAGATAAGGTCGCCTCGTGTGAAACGAATTTATACTTTTACATAGCCAATTATTATATGCTAATATTCGCCGATGTCGTCTCGACATAAACCGCCGTATTTTTCATTAATTATGCTCATCAACAGATAAATATAATAATGGGAGAGGAAACAATGAATCCACTACCGCAGTTGCTATAGCGACAAGTATTAGTCCTTCTACAAGAACACGTTATAGGAATTTATTTCCCACTATCATTCAATTATGCAATGCCATTAAACAGAGACAGTTTAATGATTCGATTTCTTTCTGGGCTTCTTCTGCTTCTGATGGCCTTGTCGAGACTAAAACCTCATCGAGATTCCCCATGGGGATTAACTGTTTATGTGTGGCATGGTTATCCTAATGAATAAACACAGGAAGATATCCTAAAATTATATAGTATATTAATCTAAAAATGCATATTTTATGGCTGTGGCGGACGGATATATATATATATATATATATATATATATATATATATATATATATATATATATATATATATATATATATATATATATATATATATAGTACTTGTATTTTTATTGTTTCCTAAGTGTTAATCCAATGAAACTCCAGTTTTATAAGACAGGTAGAGCCGTATTATAGTTTTTCATGAATTTTAATTATTTTTATTATTTTCTATTTTTATTTTTTGCCAATGATGTTCGTGTAAATAAAAAAAATTATAGTCTCTCTCTCTCTCTCTCTCTCTCTCTCTCTCTCTCTCTCTCTCTCTCTCTCTCTCTCTGGTTATATATATATATATATATATATATATAACCAGAGAGAGAAAGAGAGAGAGAGAGAGAGAGAGGGGGGGTGAACAGAGATTTTGAACTTTCGAGGTTTTCATGTTCAATCCGAATGAAAAGTTCGGTCTAATTATATGGGTTTATAAATATATCAGACGTAATGTGTTTAACTAGAGAGCTCAATGTATTTAGCGTACACAGTAAATAATTCAGACAACCTCTAACACATTTACAGAGAATAATTATTTCGGGCAAACAAAACCGTTGTCAAGTCTAAAGGGATATGAAATAAATTTGCATCGCATTCCCAATATATAACAACCATCGAAAATTTAAGGTGCCGTAAATCTCGGAGAGGGCGAATGAGTGAGGGCGTACCTACATGCTGAGAGGAGGGCAGCAATGGGATACACATTCAAAATAAACAAACTCAACCATTTTGGGGCAGTCTTTACAAGAAAACAGAAGTAAGTTGAGTTTATTGTCATGAGTCATTAAAGCTATGATTAGAATAGATGATTAATATCCGTGGAGGAGGGAAAGAGAAAACAAAATATCGAGATGTGAAGATGGGACCCGGTTGGGTACAGGTAATTGATATGTTAACACAGATTAGAAGGGTGGCTGATGAGAGAAATAAAGGGGTAAAAAGATATAAGTTTTTTTTATATATATATATATATATATTTATATATATATATATATATATATATAAATATATATATATATATATATATATATATATATAGAGAGAGAGAGAGAGAGAGAGAGAGAGAGAGAGAGAGAGAGAAAGAGAGAGAGAAGTGAAGTGAACGGAAAAGTTTAAAATGAAAACAAAATTATAAGTTATAGAGAGCATGGAAGATTTAGTTTGGGTTTTTTAACTGCATTTTTATTATAGGAAATGTTGTTTTTTTTTTAAGCCGAAAGAAAATCCACAGTAAGGGGGCGTGATGTAGAGTGAGAGTGAGAATGTAGTTAAGTTCCGAGAGCCGGGGAAAGAGGATAGAAAAGACGAAGGACCTGATCCTATATGTTCCCTTAAATAGGTTTAATATAGAAATGCTAGGTTTATCAAATTCAGCCAGGCTAGTAGTTAAAGCCAGTCGATACGCGAGAGAACCAACAGACAAAGTTACAGACACTCACCGAAACGATGAAAGACAACATCAGAAACCTCTATATCAGTGGATGAAAGCAGACGGTGTGTACATACCCAAGAGACAGAACTCAGAAATCAGAAATCAATTTTTCGCAGTAATGGCTTCAATACTAACAAAATACCTACTCTTAAATGGATATATCGACACTTCCGTACAAAAAGGTAGTTCCACTGGAATGGCAGGTTGCCTGAAGCATAGAAGCATGATATGGGAAGCTATTAAAAGAGCAGGAGTTTACAAAATTATTTGGATTTCATATGGATCGATTTAGCTAATGCATAATGGGTGCCTCATCAAATAATTCAACTATTTCTTCAAATGTACTGCATCTCAGAGGAAATACGCACCATGCTTGCAACATATTCGATGGGTTTCATATGCGGTTTACCACAAACGACTATATCACAAATTGGATTAGACTTGAGGTGGGAATTGCAATGGGATGTACTATGTAACATATATTTCCTTTTATCAATGCAGATAATCTTCAAAGCAGCAGAAATCAATGCAACTCAAACTATATTAGTGCGAGGATGCAAAATGTCACCACTGAAGGCTTTCATGGACGATACTACGATCCTCACACCAAAAGAAGCCGAGAGGCGCAAGTTACTCAGTATAATGGATGATCTGGTCGAGAATAACCTTAAAGTCAAAGAAGTCCAGAAGTCTCTCTCTCAGGAAGGGGAAAATACACCAGGATAGCTGTTTTGCAGTGGGTGATCAGAAAATCCCTATCGTCTCAGAAGAACCGATAAAGAGCTTGGGTAGATGGTATGATGATACCTTGAAAGACACCAAGCAGGTAAAAGTGACAATAAAACAGTTGATGATCGTCTAAAAACGATCGGGCACTGTCCACTGCAAGGTAAATACAAGGTATAGTATTTTCAACACATGCTCATCCCAATTCTATTATGGCCTCTTCTTGTATAGGAAATCACTATGAGCACAGTTGAAGCAATAGAAGCAAAGATCAGTAGATATACGAGAAAATGACTGGGTTTACCTCCAGGATTGTAAACTGTAACCCTATATAGCAAACAGACCAAACTAAAATTACCACTAAAGTCTATTGCGGACAGAAAGGAAATGGAAAGTTCGAGACGCTATAAATGAGGCTAAAAGTAAAGGTATGTATCAAGGAAGTCATCAGACTCACTCAGACATGATGATTTAGGCTGGGAATGACCAGCATTCAAAGATGGTCCACGGTTTCAGTCAAAGATCGCAGCGACCTGATCATTCAGGAAATAAGGAGCAAGGAGGAACGCAAAAGGCTCGTAAAAGGAGTCCAACTGTCACAGCAGGGACAATGGACGAACTGGGAAGAAGCTATCCAAAGATCACTCACATGGAATAACATTTGGCATATGGCGCCGCTTAGGTTGAGCTTCATAATACGCTCAACTTACGACGTGGTTCCATCAATAACCAACATCGTCAAATGGAAGAAACCGGACGATTCAACCTGTCCTTAATGTAAGGAAAATCCCCAAACAATAGGCCATGTACTTAGTTCTTGCAGATATACGTGACGACACTACCTGGTACTAGATGAACTAACGACTACAATTAGCAATCGTATGAAGCCCGAAGCAGCTAACATCAGCCCAAAGTTTTTTTACTGATAGAGGGAAGATTTGAATAGGTTTTAAGCGTACAGCAGGCAAATTATTAGTACCCGGCTAAAATATTCTTGGACTTAGTGGCGATTGGATGGCAGCCTCAGATCTTCCTGGCTGGCGCAATAATATCCCCAAGATTATTAGTGACAATGGGCAAGGGCTAGATATTGTTCCTTCGTTAAGTACAAGCAAAAGACGCATATTGGTTGAATTGACCGTACCTTCTAAGATCCGGGTAGAAAAACAACACCAACACAAGTTAGATAAATACGAAGACCAAAAGAGAGAGCTGACCCGTGAAGGTTATATAACACATCCTTTGAGCCGCCGAAATTGAAGTACGAGGTTTCCTTACAGGTTCTCTGTATCAGCTCCTAGACCAGCTTGAAATTAAAGGTCGAAAAAGAGCTAGCTGCAGCCAGCAAATGTCTCATAGAGATCACCGAACAATGTGCAATGTGGCTCTGGGCAAAAAGGAATATCACATGGTGATATAATAGCAAGTGTCAACTGGACAGTTATCTCTGTGAGAGGAGAACATTTGTTTTTTTTATTTAGTTATTTATCTTATTTATTCATTTAGCTATTTATTTTATTTCATTTTCTTATCTATTAAGAACGTTTTCATGCAATGAAGTTTCTGTTACTGTTCAGGTTGCTAGTTTCATTCTATAGAAATTCTGGGTTTATTAAATTAAACCAGGCTAGTAATTAAAGCCAGTCAATACGGTGGAAAATAACAGACAAACTTACAGATCACTCACCGAAAGAAGGAAAGACTACATCAGAAGAATACGTTTGAAGACATACTTTTGTTTCAACCCTTTGACGGACACAGACAAGAAGTCGAAGACTTGAAGTCTCAAAAAGCTCCCACAGTGAACAACTAATTTAGGAACCTTTAGAATCCGACTCACTGAATCTGATAAAAAACTAAGATTCAAAATATAGAACCATCCGTTTAAAGCTCAACTGACAGCTCCAAAATGTATGTCTTTAGATTAATTAAAACTGATTAATTTTAGATATTTTCTTGTGTTTATTCATTACAAAAAATATTGTAAATACCTGTAAAGAGATTTTTACCCTAAAATCTATCTATCTATCTATTTATATATATATATATATATATTCATTCTTTTCAGTTCACACAAAAGTTTATGTAGGAGTTCAATAGTGTACAATACGACTAGAGATCATATTGTAATATAGTAATAATTATTCAGAAAATATTTTAGATTTTACTAAAAAACACTTAATTATCACACAATTTTTCTGCCCAAACCGAAAAAATATTTTTTTTATTATATACAAAATATCATCAACATTTACAAAAAGGCTTCATCAGTGTATATTCGCCAAATTCAGCCTAAAAAATGCAACCATATACATTTAATTTATATATCCTTTATTGTTTCCTTTTTCACTCGAACCAAAGGAAAATTCTTACTTTAACCTATATATATATATATATATATATATATATATATATATATATATATATATATATATATATATATGTTAAAGTAAAAATTTTCCTAAACAAAACAAATATTTATTATATATACAAGCAAATATACGCTCCCTCCGGTCGCATATTTTTGCTAGTATGTAATTTGGGTAGAGCTTTTTATCACTACAATTAATATAAATAATATATTGCACATGATAAGTAACACTATTAATAAAAAGATAAATTAAGTTTGCATTATTTTGGTTTGTAGCAACCGTAAACAGTTTTTGCATTAAAAATAAATGTAAAGAAAATAAAAATTTTAAATAAAAATTGAATGTAGTATTTATTATATTGTAGTAGTAACGAATAATTGTTACCTTATATACGATTCTAAAAACAGTTATTTACTTGCCCAGTAAAAGGTGTCCCCAAGGTATCGTCTGCTCGCATTTCTTTACACCCAATCGTTTTGCGCCAAATCCAGGTCAGAATATAATAAGTAATATTTTATGTTTTTCAAAACGGAAAAAAGGTGTACGTAAATTAAAATCAACAATTAAAAAAACAAAATACCGACCCTAACCCTAACGACGAGGTCAAAGTTAGCGCGGGTCCTAAAGTGACAAACTAAATTCGTTATAAAGTGTGTGTGTTTTTAAATAGTAATTTTTAAATCAATTATTATTTTAATTAAGCAATTTGATTCAGTAAATTTAATCTTATTAGCCAATAAGATTAAGAAAATAAACAAACTTAGAACGGTTTAAAAAATAAATAAGAGGAAAATTATCACGGTGAATGCCAGCGTTGTTGTTTACATTTTACATAACGCGCCGTATTAACGCTGGCTGTTTAATCAGTTGCGCCATATTGAATTAACGGAGGGAGGGATGGGAACCACTGATTAAACAGCCAGCATTCATCCATTTGTCATAGTTATATTAACTACGTAACGCATTTCATGTACGTATGTATCTGTCTGTCTAAATTATAATTTATAAGTAAGATTATTGCGTGCAAAATAGCGTAAATACATGTGGAAATCTGAAGAAAACAATCATGAGTGTATATTTGTGAATATTAATTTATTAGAAGTTGAAAAGCAATTGATTATGTACATTGAGAAATGCGCATAGTATTTCCGCCGGTTTTTCTAGTAGTATATAATGAAGCTGGCGGACTTAGTAAATAACCATGCTACTTTGATGGACAGACAGACAGACAGATACATATACTCCATTATTAATAGATATAAATATATATATATATATATAGTTTGAAAATTTTTTAACCATAAAACTTTTCAAACTGCCATCTAAAAAAATATTTAGTTTCAAGCTGTTCGTTAGAAAATCCCGCACTTTGTAAGTCGGTAAATCTTTAGCAATTATCATAGTAGTTTGCTATCATAGAATTTACGTGGACCCTCACACAGAATTTTTATCTTACTAGTATTGTAATATTAATGTTATTGTAGGGATCACTATTTCTTCGTCATGAGAACTTCCCGGGGATAAAAAAACAGCCGTTCTATCATGATTCTCCAGCAGACACCACTTACGCCAAAATAAAATGGCAACAGTCCTGGCACTAGATCTAACCTCTACCCTGAACCAACAGCCACCCAACATATTTTGACAGACGTTCAAAAATGGATGACCGAAGGAAGAATTACGTTAATTCAAAAAGACACCGAAAAGGGAACGATCCCAAGCAGCTACAGACCAATAACTTGCTTACAAAACATGTGGAAAATCCTAAAGGCACAACTGAGAGAACAGATCTACCACTCTCTTAACAATCGTGAACTACTTTCCAAGGAACAAAAAGGTTAGTGCAAGGGAAAAGAAGGGTGCATGAGCTGTTATAGATAGATCAAAAGATCCTGAAGGAAGTAAAAAGCAGAAAAAATGAAAATAGCCATAGCATGGATTGACAAGAAAGTCTACGACATAACCCCTCAAGCATGGATAATTGAATGCGTAAGAATGTACAAGATATCCGACTAAATTATCAATAATACTAAGAAAGCAATTAAAACATGAAGACTGAAATTTGCAGCGAGAGGACAACACCTGACTGAGATAAAAATACAGAGAGCACTACGAACAAGGAGACACTCTATCATCACTACTGTTTATCATAGCCATGATGCCACTTGACCACATATTCGGGAAATGTGATGCCAGATACAAGTTTACATAAGAAATAATAAACTACCTCATGTATATGGACGACCTGGAGATATTTGCAAAAAGCAAAAAGGGAACTGGAAAAACACAGTAATACTATCAGAATCTTAAGCTGTGAATTCAAATAAAATAAGGAATTGAAAAGTGTGCACTGCTAGAGATTAAAAGGGGAACACTGGAGATACCGAAAGGCAGAGAACTGGCCAACGAACTGTCCTAAGAGGAGATGAGGACGCATGGCGAACATGATAACTATAAATATTTGGGAGTTCTGGGAGCAGACACCATTAAATCTACAGAAATGAAAGAGAAGATGACAAATGAATACCTGAGAAGAACAAAAAACCTTTATAAACAAAACTATATAGTAGAAATCTAGTAAAAACAAATAAACACATTAGCAGTATCACTAATAAGATACTCTGGACCATTCATAAGCTGAACCTAAGAAAAACTTACACATCTTAACCAGAAGACGAGGAAACTAATGACCATGCACAATGCACTACACCTGAATACTGATAATAACCGACTCTGCGTAAAAAGAGGCGAACGTGAAAGAGGACTGGTAAGTATATGACTGTGTGAAAGACACAAAACAATATTTGGAAAATACATAATTCATAACAGAGAAAGCCTGATCAACGCAGCAAGCGACACCGTCAAAAGTAGCAATACAGAAAGTAAAATAAAAACAGAAGGAACACCACATGAAACCAAAGAAACTGAAACTGCTAGAAATTTTATAAACTGTCCATTTATCCCCCCCAAAAAAAAAATAAAGGGCATCAGCCGCGGCTAATATCACACAAAATAAGTGCGAAGGGTCAAGGAGGATGGAAAGACCGACGATGGAGAGCACTAACCAGACCTCTATTGGATGAATGCGGAGAATACTGGGATCTTGGGGAGGCTTTTTGCCACCCAAATCCCAGAGAAGACTAATGGTCGTTGCAAGCGAGAAAGAAATTGTAAGCGGTTATTGTGATAACGCAAAGTCATTCGCAATAGTTATTGAATGAGGTGAAGAGTACTGGAAATCTGGAGAGACTTATTGTCACCCAGACTCCAGAGAACACCACCGGTTATTATCAGTGAGCAATCACCGATGATGACCTATGAGAAAATTTCCAGTCAATAATAATAATAATAATAATAATAATAATAATAACAACAACAACAACAACAACAACAACAACAACAACAACAACAACAACAACAATAATAATAATAATAATAATAATAATAATAATAATAATAACAATAATAATAACTCTGTGAAGTTATTGAACGACGCGTAACGAACGAGCGTCTATTACAGTAACAAAAAATAACAAACAAAATAATAATGTATTAAAAAAAGGAGATCGCTCAGTTGAGATAATTATTGATCCCCATGCGGATTTATGTATAAAACAGAGTTATTGAACGAGGTGTAATGAACAAGCGTCGATTACAATAACAAAAAATAACAAAAATAATGTATTTAAAAAAGAGGGAGACTCTTCAGTTGAGATGCCTATTAATTGCCACGTGAATTTCTGTATAAAACCAAGTTATTTGGCGGCTTGTTGTTTATAGCGGATCGTTCACTGTTAAAATTGTTGCAGCTGGTAAGTTATAAGCGCCTTCGTTTTTTTTATTATAAAAAAATGTTTAAATTTAAAAAAAGAATGTAATAATAGTTGTGGTAGTAATAATGATAATCATACTAAATAATGGTGATGATAATGATAATAATAACAATTATCCCAACCGCAGAGCAACTGATGGAATACAAAGGCAGTTGTAAATGCCAGTTTGACATCTGCCATAGTTTAACTGCATTTCATGGCCAGGATTGGGTCGTCAGCTTTGGATAGCAACTCTCCTAGAGATGGTATCTCAATAAAAATACTAACGAAGGAAATCCTTTCACAAACCATTCCTCATATTATTTCAATATGAGTATTCAAAATTATCGAACCGAAAACGACGTATGTGGGTCCAGAATGTCTAGTACAGGCCCCACGAACATGGCTTCCCAAATCGTCATCCATTGAAACACTAACACTAAAACTAGAATTAATTCGACTAAAGCCTTAAATAGAATTGTGATAAAATGTTACTTGAAGAGTGAACTTCAGAGACGATATAGACAGCGAAGTCACCAAAGCTGGAATGAGCTAGGCCTGTTTGAACTATCAGAACAAAAACTTGCAGGACAATATCGGGTGATTAGAACTAATGAATGGTTATCTGCTATTGAAATTGAAGAACTAAAAAGAGAAATTGAGAGAGAAGACTGAGACAAGCTTGGGGAGATAAATAAACTTGATCTAGTTGAAGATCTATGGTAGAAACAACAACAAACTCTGAGAGCGAAAATATTGTAACTAATGGAAATCAGGCGGTTTTCAAAGATACAATCGTAAAACATATAATATAAAATGAGATGACAGAAGAAGATATTGATATTTTAAGATTGTTAGACGAGAAGAGCTGGCAATTTAGAACATCCGCTGAACTTAAGATTTGTCAATAGGAAAAGACTTAAAACTGTCACAACCAAAGTAAATGATGTCTTGCCATTTTTATTAATAAATAATCTTGATCAGTGTAATAAAGTTATTAAAGCTGCTGTCAATACTGTATCAAATCTACTCGGAGTAAAAAACCGGAAAAAAGTAAATACAGCGCTCTGGTGGAGGAAAAGTTTAAATGGTCAGATAAAACAACTTAGAAAGGATTTAAGTAAAGTGAAAGCTGTCGAAAATGGCGAACTCAAAAATCAGAGCGCTAGTGAAAGACAAATCCATAAGTTTTACATACACTGAAAAGGTTCCAAGTGTGTAATTGAAGAACTAAAACAGCTAATCGTAGCTAAGACTGCTAAAGTTAGACGTTACATCGACAAAATAGACTGATAACAACCAGAAACTCTTTTTTTAACACCTAGAAGAAATTGAAAGAGGGAATGACGTTATACATGATGCTGACCAATCAAGTGAATTCTGAAAAGGCATTTGGGAAAAAGATGTAAAACATCAAGATGATGAAGAATGGATCAACGATATTGGAAGAGAGGTGTCCTCTAGATTAGAAGGACAAACCAATATAACAGTCACAATTGAGATGCTGAAGGAGAGGGTTAAAAAGCTTTCAAATTGGAAAGCACCTGACGGAATCCAGGGATACTGGTTTAAAAACCATCCGGCTCTTCACCTACGTGTTGCAGAAATAATAAATAGCTGTTTCACTACAGGAAGCTTCCCTTAATGGCTACCAAAGGGAACCACAGTCTTGATCATAAAAGATCAAACAAAAGGAGGTGAAGTGACAAACTTTAGACCGATCACTTGCCCTCAGTTATGTGGAAATTTTTCACAAGTATACTGTCTGAAAGTATTTATGGTCATTTGGATCAAAACAATTTGCTGCCTGAGGAACAGAAAGGCTGCCAGAAAAGATCGCATGGCACCAAAGATCAGCTTCTAGTCGATAAAATGATCCTGAAAAACTGCAAACGAAGAACTACTAACTTTGCCATGGAATGGGTGGATTATAAGAAAGCATTTGATATAGTCCCTCATTCATGGATATACAAATGCCTGGAGATTTTCGAAATAGTCCCAAACATTCAAACAGCTTTAAAGAATAGCAGGAGAATTAGGGAAGCAATTTAACTTCAGGTAGTGTTGAATTAGGTAAAGTGAAAATTAAAAAAAGGAGTTTCCATGGCGATAGTATTTCCCCTTTCCTTTTGTCATTAGTTTGACCTCAATTACACTTCTCTTACGTAATGTGAAGGCAAGATATGGACTTGGGAAAGGACTTCCTACAGTCAATCACTTACTCTTCATCGATGCCTTTTGAAAGAATGAACCCCAACTTGATACCCTAATGAACACGGTTAAATTATTGAGTGACGACATACAAATGGAATTTGGCATCACTAAATGTGCCATTCTTGTTATAAAAAAGGGTAAACTTGTCCATTCAGATGGTCTTACAGTCCCCAAAACAGATATGATAAAGAATTTAGACAGTGAGAGGGGCTACAAATACGTGGGAATTCTGGAGGCGAATAAGATTAAAAACAAGGCAATGAAAAACCAGGTCACAGCTGACTACAAAAGACGAGTAAGGAGTATTCTTAAATCACACTTCCACAGTCGAAATACAATCTATGCTATCAATGCCAGAGCAGTAGCTATTATTTGATATACTGCCGGTATACTTGACTGGAATGTAGATGAACTAAAATGTTTGGATACCAAAACACGGAAAATGCTTACAATTTATGGAGCTTTTGCAAAGAAAGGAGATGCAGATCGATTGTATCTACCTAGAAAGGAAGGTGGTCGAGGTCTACTTAGTGTTGAAGATGTGAATATAGAAAAAATTTGTCCATATAAATATATTTCTGAGAGTAATAAGATTCTTCTTCGTGAAGTGAAAAGAGAGGAAATACTAGATCTGGAGCGAAAAAGAATCAAAGGTTACAAGAGAGAGGGTCAAAATTATTTGGAAAGAAACTACACAGTGTATTCTTTAAGAATACTGCATTTATAGATAATGACAGCAGGAATTTGTTGGTCAGGGGTGATCTCAAAAGATCTACCGAATGCACCTAAATGGCAGCCCAGGAACGATTCACCCGCACTAGGTCCATCAAACATTACATTTGCAAAACTGCAGAATCACTGATATGCCGATTGTTTAATGAAAGGGAAGAAACCTTACCGCATATGGTATCTTAATGACCAATGCTAGCACAACACCAGTATAAAAAATGGAGACACGACAAAGTCGCTCGGGTACTACACTGGAATATATGCAAACTTTATGAATTGGACCACAATGAGAAGTGGTACAGGAGAACGACAATCTCAAACTCCCTAAACTCACCATGTTATTTATGCCTTGGCGAAAAACTTGAAATAATTAAATTTACCGATAGAGGAAAACTTTTAAACAAAAAAACAGGAAACATCGATCAATTGTAGGCATAACAGATCACATCTCCTTAGTAATCTGTACAATACCCCCTAACTAATACCATTAAAACCGAAAAAAACCCTCAATATCCACCAACCCCCTAAAATTAACACTTATAAACATCTCCAAACCAGATAATGTTAATCCTTAATTACAAGCATAATATAATTACCCTCCCCCTTTTTGGAATAAATATTATAACACCCTCAGGTGGAACATCTAGATATGTATGTGTAGGTATGTTTTGTGAATATATGTATATGCATGTGTGTGAAAATATGAAATTTGTAAGTATATGTATGTATATATATGTACATGTATGTATGTGTGCGTATGTGTATGTATGTATATGTATCTGTGTGTTCATGTATATGTATGTGCATATGGATGCATGTATGAGTATCTATGTATGCATATGCATGTATGTATATATATGTATATGTATGTGCGTGTATGCGCCTGTATGTGTGTATAGGTATTCCCCATATACTTAACCTTGACCAAAAATATTTAATTTACAAAATCCCACAAAGTCAACCACATATTACCAAAATCATCTTTAAAATTATATATTGCTTGCATTACTCAAAATTACTGGCTCCCACCATTTTTAGTCCCCCCACCCATGGACCATAATTTCTTTTTAACAACTTTAACTAAAACACCTTACCGCCAATATTATCTTTAATCTTCCGACAAGCTTTAACCCCACCATTCTTAATACAATTACAACTAATAATAACACTTATTAATACCACTAATTCATATATGACTTTTTCTAAAAATAAAAGTAATTACCATTATGTTTTATTAATTCATTACTAAATATTACCTAGAATTAAAATACACTAATTTATCCCCCAAAATAATTAAAACTAAATGTTAATAGGTCGAAATATAATAGTATAATTTATTAATACTACTGTCATGAATCTATATATGATTTTACTAAAAATAATCACCACTATATGTTATTAACTCATTTTCAAATATTATCTAGAATTAAATTTATTTATCACCAATAATAATTTAAACTAAATATTTTTTGTCGTGGAAATTTAGCCGTCTGCACTAAATAGGTCGAAACATCTTTATTCCCTTGACACGCGACAAAATATCGGTCGCGTTAAGCCAGACACCCTAACCCCCTCCCGTCCACAACAACTCTTAAATGGCTATAGACACCCTCCCCTAACATCCTCTCTACCTCTCTTTCTTTCTCTTCTCTTTCCCTCGTCCCCTCCTGCCCCAGCTCAGCGTTGAATAAAAATAAAAATATGAATTATTGTAAATTAAACTTTTCTAACGGCCAATCTTTTTAAAAAATTGGTCACATGACTATTATTCATTCTTCTTCTTTTTGCTCAACTCCATTCTTCCTGGATTCCACTGACCGGATTGGATCACAAAAAAACTTTCTGCCTGATGAGACCTCAGCTCTTGATAGCTGTAGATCGATAACATCGACATGCCAGTGTAGCAGTGTACATGTTTGAATAAAAAATAATTCTTATATATATATATATATATATATATATATATATATATATATATATATATATATATATATATATAATAAAATTGAAATAAAAGCCAAATTAGCAATACAAGATTAATTTTTTTTTTTTTTCTTACATTAATCCTATCGATTACGGAATAAAATTCCTTCTTCAGGGGTGACCAGTATTGAGTCATTTTTTTTTTTTTTTCCTCAAAAAACAAGAATAAAGAAACTTATTTCTTTGTTACTTTGATAAACGTCTTTGATGGTACGACGTCATCGCCTTGATGTTATGAAATGGCGGTAGGATTCAAAACCGGTGTGGAACGAGAGAAGCGTTGGCACGCTGTCGAGTAAAGTGTGTGTTTTTTTTTTATATATATATATATATATATGATTATTTTTATTTTTATTTTTTATTTTTTGTGTGGTAGTGCACATTTCACTTTATCAAAAAGAGATAAACACTATCCCTGTGACAGGATAACAGGCAAACTAAACCTGGGTCTGGTGTAGCCACATACACCAACATATGAGTAATGCGCAATAATAATAACGTGGGACTCAGACGAAAGATCTGAGTCCATGATGGGCAGGTGCTCCGTCGATGGCCAACATGAGGGGCCGGTCTGCATTCTGCGAATGTTGGCTCCTCTGATTTCAGGAACAAAATTACGGACAAAAAATAGTTAAGTAACCTCTCCAATTCCAGGTATGACAAGGACACAGATCAAACACAAGAAAGCGGGAATGAAAAGAAAAAACCTAAAAAACATAGAAAAAAGTTGACCCCAAAAGCGAACAGACTGGTAATGCAATGCTACTACAAATGTCGCTACCCCAGAGAAAGAGGCTACCGGAAGCGAATGGAACATATATGGAACACTGCTACTGGAACAAATGGTAGCACACCAAGCAAAACAGATCCCCAAGAGAGGATGGTTCTCGGAGATGGAACTGACGGAAATCAAACAAAAGAGCGGAACAGAGCAAGAAACACTACCCGACAAAACCCCCAGGAAGAAGACAAACAAAACATAAACCCAGTAACGGAAGATGTCGAAGACTACGAAATCACAGAACTTACCGAAGAAGAACTCACAGAGGAAGAAGCAAGAGAAGTGGACAACATCAAACGATGCATTTCTGAGAACAAAACAAATCTCCCATCTCTAAGAAACGAAGATTGGAAGAAGGTAAAAGTTGAAACAGAGACATTAAACATGGTACTCGCTTACATTCCAACAGACACTATCACAAACCTAAACA
>OY744541.1:57949621-58049621 GCA_963556195.1 Sepiola atlantica
ATAATTTGATTTTTTCTTTCGCTATAATTAAATCTGTCTGTGGAGATTTTCCGGTCCGTAATGGATGTGTATTCCTCGAAGTAAGGAGACAGTTTATTATTGTTAGTTCTTGCTTATTAGCTATGGCTATCTTGAACATTACAACTCCAAATGGCTACCAAATGTTTTGACTCACATTTTGCCCGGTGTAATGGCTAAAAAAGGCGCGAACCCGGAAACGCCCATTCACGAAAAGTTTAATTCATTTTTTTTTTAAAGAGGAAACGGCGGTAGGCGGGTTTGGCGTGCTCATTTGCATATGTGAGATATCGCTACTATAAGAAGCAAAAAAAAAACATGATTTGGTGAGATTCGTTGGCAGGTGAGCGTGAACGGAAGAAGAAGAAGAAGAAGAAGAAGAAGAAGAAGAAGAAGAAGAAGAAGAAGAAGAATGTGCCGCATTTATTTTTGTGAAGCGTTGCATTAACTCGTTCAAGCTATTTCGGCGTTAATATGACAAGCAAGCAGTTCGACATTAGATTGATTTCAGGGTTTAGTGGGACTGTCACTGATCTACCGATAGTAGAATGGATAGAACAGGTGGAACTTGTTTGTGAATTGTGCGAATTTTACGAAGTGGCGCGAGTCCTTCCCTTGCTGTGTATAGACAGCTAGGCAAGGAACAGAGGGCAGATATAAATCATGTCAAGCAGGCACTGATAACTGCGTTTGCAACTGATTCAGTTGTGGCATATGAGGACTTCACAACGCGACAGCTACAATCCGGTGAGGCTATAGATGTGTTTTTGGCTGAGCTTTGAAGACTTGCCCTCCTTGTTAGAAAGATACTCTCAGAAAAATGGATGGTGTGCGCTTTTGTAGCAGGACTGCCGTGTCACGTAAGGCAACATCTTCGGGCGTCGTCGAGAATGGATGATATGACTCTAGGGCAGATTTAAACTAGAGCACGCGCTATCATGGCAGACGAAAAAGAATTATTTGAGGCAACTATACCACCGGTTCAGGCATTACTCACTGTGCCGGCTAATGGTAGCATTAGATGCTATAAATGCTCTGGTCCAAACCACTTTGCAAGAGACTGCCAGTATCAGCATGGTAAAGGGCGTAATGGTCCCAGATACAAATTGCAAGTAAAGATGCAGTACTACAGATGCCAGAGATAGGCCACATTGAATCTGAGTGTCCGGGAAACGAAAAACGAAGCGAGATATCAGCGCCAGTTTCTCCTCAGTCAATTTAAGAGAGGCGTTCCTGTAGTTACGGCACGGAAGGAGACAGTCGTCACACCGAGACGCGAACCCATTAAATTACGAGACTGGGAGGGTTGCATTATGCAAAATCAGGTGTGGCAAGAAGGCTAAATAAAAGGCGGTGTTTTTTGGATCGCGGCGAGTTGAGTAGAGAACGTTGGCCTCGTACTTTCTTGTCTTCTATTATGTTGCGATTTTCCTGTTATTATTATTATTATTGTTATTATAGTTATTATTGTTATTGTTGTTGTTATTCGGACTCTCTTTTTTAGAGCCGAATTAGTTTGAACGCGCAACTTTTTTTCTGTGCTGGTTTTTTTTTTTCTTTATTTTCCATTTTTTAATGGATTCCCTTTTCGGCCATGGCAGCTAGTCCTGTGCCAAGGGAAAAGACAACAATAATGGGGTTGACACCTTCCCCCAACCTGGAACGTCGGGCTGGACAAAACCCCCGAATTTGGAAGAATTTCAAGCCAAAATGGAGACATTTAAAACTAAAGTTACAAAGACAGGACTAATTATCGACCTACCAAAACTTGAGGAAATTCAAAAGAAGACACTAACGATGTTCGTCATTGACAGGAAAATAAAAAAGGCTCAGTGGAGTTTGTAACCAAGCTGTTAGCTTCGGTCGGTCATAGACCGGTGAAAATAATTAAAACACGCGGACATAACAACTGGTTTGCACTTTTTGCATCAGAAGAGGAGTGCATGATACTTGCGAAAAAAGAAATCATAACACCGGAGTATATACTCCGAATGGACCACCTCGGAAGACGGAGGACTACGATATCTGTATTTAATGTCCCCTTCTATATTGAAGGCGCTCACATCGGAGCTTTTTTTACAAAATCTGGAGAGTTGATGTCAGTCTCCTGCGACCAGTATCTCTCCGTATGGAACTTTGATATTCTAATCGACCAGAAGACATTTAATGAGATACCGTATTATCTCGAAATTGAGGACGACAAACTGCCGGTTATTGTCGCAGGCAGACGACCGGCCTGTTGGAGATGTAATGCCTCACGTTCGACTGCCCAGAACGGAAAAAACATCAAACAACCCCAAAAATCATGTTGGAGCACATCTTGGCCCTAAAATTGGACATGTGCTCATAGAGTCCCCCCCCCCCAGGACAAAACCAGATATTGAAAAAGATTTTGCCGAATTCGACGACGAATACGAAAAAGGGGATAAATGGACTGGGAATAACGGGGAATAAAACACCCGGAAGACTCGCCATGGAGCAATTTAGGACGGAGGCGGAGGAAGAAATTAAAATATCGAAGGATCCAGGGAAAGAATCATATGTCTACGCAGTCAACCTTAATAAAAAAAACTACGAGAAGAAGCAAAACTCAGCCCTAACGCCCCGCCCAAAAGTAACAAAGAAGACCCTATATATATACCCCCAACAACACCTATTTCCCCACCCCCCAAAAAAGTCCTCACCACACAAGATGCCGCCCCCAGTCACCACCATAAAAGAAAGGGAATACAAACTGATACCTCTCAGCCCAGCTCTAAAAAAAGCAAGGATCAGCACCCCAATACCCTCCCCGTTCGCATCCCCACAACAGACCCCGAGACACCCCCCCCCTGCTTCCCCTAAAAAAACACCAATGCTCCCTCCCCCTTCCCCGTTTCTCAAGCACGCCCTAAGGCCCACTCCCCCCCCCCACTCCTCGTTGAAAACCGATATATACGCACCCCCTCCGCCGCCCCAAATTGTAACTGCCCCCGTCAAAAGAAAGGGGAGAAAAGACAGCCCTTCTACCCTGGTGAAGATATATGTAAGATTTCAACAGAGGTTATCACCAGGGCGAAGGGTCACCACTTCACCGACCTCAAAAAATTACTCGCTTTTACAGAAGTAAAAGGAAAGTCAATCGAAAACCCTTATAATTTCCCAAATGCCACCCGTTATACGATCTCTAGAGGAAGGAAAATCGGTTTGGAGGATGATAGAGGAGGCGAACATTACATTTGATATTTCCCCACAACTAGCGATTCATAAAACCCTAACTTTAAGAGAACTACGCAAATCATGTCATGGGAGGGTCCCTATTCTTAACACCCATCCCTGTACAGAGCTGTAAAATTAATCTTCCCCTTTGATGTCGGCGGTGTGTCCCAGGATGGCCTCATCAATACTGCGATGGGCACTTATTCCATGGGAAAACCCGCTGGTATCTTGACCCCATCAATGTTCGTTGGAGAAACTCAACCCTAAGACACTACAATGGCACTCTTTCTAGCAAGCGTGAATGTCCGAGGTTTGAGGGCCGATTCTCGGAAATTACGATTATGCCTGGACCTTCAAAGCATTGGAGTGGATGTATGTTGTGTTCAGGATAGTCACTTAATTCAAGGTGATTATTTTATTGCGCTGTCTAGGGATTTTGATGTCTATTCAGCGTACTTCAATTCTAACTCGAGGGGGGTTTCCTGGCTAGTGAAGCGAACTATAGATGCGTCGTGTGACCCTTGTTTCATGGATTCGAAAGGAAGGCTTTGCGTTCTGGATGTTACCATAAAAGATAAAGCGTTTCGAATGATTGGGGTTTATGCGCCCAACCTCCAGGCTGAGCGTGTTCCTCTTTTTTCTGCGAATCGAGCAGTTCATGAACACACCTCGTTCAGTTATCTTAGCGGGAGACTGGAACGCGGTCCTGGATCCCGATTTAGATCGCGCAGGGAATCCTTCTAGGGGTATTAACAGAGATTACGATGCAAAAACATTTCGGGATTTTGTCGATAAGTTTGATCTTATCGATAAATTCCGAAATCAAAAGCCTCGTGATATAGTGTGGACCTGGACAGCTAGACGCGACAAGTGTGCTGGCTTGCGCATCGGTGCCTGGAAGGGTGTATGCCTACAGGGACCCTTCAGCTGGACTGACGGGCCTTGCAAGCTACTCGGCGTCTGGTTCGGTCCTGATCTCCAGCTGGGTAAAAATTGGTCGGAAGTATTGAAAGCGATTCAAGCCGCAGCTGGTCTGTGGACCCGTTGAAATCTTTCATTAAAAGGGAGAGCGGAGGTGTGTTGCTCACACATTTATCCGATCATCCTATACCGTCTATCAGTACTTACACTCCCGTCGGATACACTGATTAAAATGCAGCGGGCTCTTTTCAAGTTTTTATGGCTTGGTAGGGCCCCTAAGGTTTGTCGCGAGATCTGTTATCTACATCCTTCTGAGGGCGGTCTGGGTATGCCAAGTGTTGAGATACGTCAACATACGCTTAGGCTATATTACCTGGTTCGAATGTGTACACCAGTTGAGGGAAACGGTGGCTTCTGGAAGGAAGACATCAAGATAGCCTTTCCGGCTTTGAAAAGTGTGCACTTTGATGAGGGGGGGGGGCACAGGTTGCCCCGAGGCGAGTGCTCCTTTTATCGCGAGAGTCGACGGGCCTTGAAGTTCCTCTTACGGGTGAAGGAAAGCCTCTCTGACACCCAGCTGTTGTCTCGTAAGGCATTGTATCGGGTCTTAGTGAGGGGATCTGTTCGAGATGAGAAGATTGAGGGGCTCGGTTTGTCGAGGAGGGGAGCTACGCTCAATCTGGCCTTGGGCGCCTGGGCTAAAGGTCTTCGATAATGACGAGGCATCTCTGGCCTGGCTGATTATTAGAAATGCTATCTGGGTCGGCAAAAAGCTTCATGCAGCTGGCATTAGGGATTCGCCTATTTGTTGTCGTTGCGGTGACGAGGACGAGACTGTTAGTCACGCCTTTGTTTATTGCGGCATCGTTGTGTCGCTCATTAAGTTAGTTGCAGGCCTCATGGTTCGCGTACTGAATTAACGTCTTTCGACCTGAAACCGATTAATATATGTAGCAATTGGGCTCCGACAAATGATAGAAAAAAACGTTTTGTATTCTATTGCTTACTAGCATTGTTGAGAAGTGTGATATGGCAGACACGTATGAAAGTTGTCTACGACGGTGAGACCTTCGCTGCTCTCGACCTTATTCGAATTTTCAAGTGTCGTCTGAAGATCCACATTACGGTCGAGAAGGCGAAACTCCCTTCGGCAGATTTTGGTGAAAGATGGGTGACAGTTGCACAATTGTGTCGAGTGAGAGGAGCTAGACTGGAGTGGTATCTGGACGTGCCTTAGGCAAAGGGTTTTGGGTTTCTCCAACAAACGTTGATCTTGTCCCGTCTTGTCCCGTTTAAGGCTAGATAAGTTGACCCGTTTTTTACTATTATTTTTGTTCATAATTTAGCTAGTGCATGAATGATTTCATTAGGGTCCTGTTTTACTTTCGTCCTAGCCCCCCCCCCCCCGTGTTTTTTCTCCCAATTTAAGTTTTTTAATTCCCCAACCCCTTTCCCGATTAGGTGACAGATAGCCTGATTTCCCAGAGATGCAGGTCACCTTTCGAGATTTTCGAAAGAGGTGATAAAAATAAAGCTTTCGGACCTGCATCGCGTTTCGACTGGCAAATCCGCATATCTGCCACAACTTAGAAATGTGGGATCCTTATACTAACACTAGGACTTTTTTCATTGTACATAAATTCATTTTCTTTTTGTATATAAAATGTTATTACCCAAATCCCCCATCTCATATTGTATAATTATGGGTTTTAAGTAGGATAGTCATGGTATAAATTCTTTTGTGTAAGGTGCATGAGTGTTGTATGAATGTGGTATTTTGGTGAATGATGGTCACGAATGAAACTAACCAAGTTAGACAAGTCAGAATAAGTTAGTGAAGACCGATCTTTTCCCATCCCCTTTGTGCCGCATTTCTGTATTTTTTGTGCAGAACGTCACGAAGTTCGCATGCATTTGGATGATACGGTTAAAAGAAGGAAAAACGTATTGCCTAGTAGAAAAAGAAACACTATTCACAAGTCACTATTACAAGCTATCTCGGCTTTTTTGCTATGGCGAAGGTACGCATACACAGTGACATGATAAAGCCATTTACTGGACGAGAGCGACCAACTGGACGTAGAGCAGATAGAGGCCCGTTTAAAGGAGGCGTTTACGGAAGGCGCGTTCACAGCCTATAGGAAGTTGACCATGGTTAGATGGGCTGGCGACAAGGTGGATGTCTATGCCAATAACATCACACGGTGGGTAGGACTAGCCGGTTTCGATGGCGTCGGACTGGAGAAGTTTGTCAAACTGTTTTTGTCACGGGATTCCCTGAGGCCATCTCTATTGGACTCCAACAGGCGCCAAACATTGAGACTCTAACCGTGGGAGATCTAATAGCGAGAGCAAGGGTGCTAACAACAGTTAGGGACCAAAGTCAACATGTGATTGCAGCCGTGCATCCACCCGGCAGTAAATCAGCAGTTCCCAAGAGCTACCCCAGCGCTGGTATAACCTGCTACAGATGCGGCGGCAGGGGTCACATAGCAAGAGAATGCCGAAGACGTGAAACACGTTGCTACCAATGCGGCAAGGTTGGACACTGGGCCCAGAACTGTTCGGGAAACGAGCCAGGGGACGAAGCATCAGCGCTAGCCTTCACCCCCACCAGAGTGTAAACAGAGCGCTCCCGGAGGTTATTATCCATGTTGATGGAATGCGGTGTTCGGCATTAGTTGACACGGGATGTTCACAAACAATAATAGATGCGAGCCGATGCCGATCCTGGCTGACAGCGAAGGTGGACATTTTGACTGTTGGAGGCGCGTCCGGTGCATGCTGCGGCAGTGGGGTGGTCACCATTGCCACAGATGAAGGCAATGCTGTCAGGATAGATGTTCTGGTGGTGCGTTGTAGACCACTGGGGTTTGATCTATTATTGGGGATCGATGCGATTAAAGCGTTGGGAGGTGTCACTGTGGGACCGACAGGAGCGGTTCGGATCAGCGACAGGAAAGTTTCTACGTGTGCGGCTATCTCCATCAATGAACCCGAATTTACTGCTACTTTCGACAGTCAGAGACGATCATGGACCGCGGCGTGGAAGTGGGCAGATAACCGCGCACCTGAAGAGCTGCGTAATGGAGTGTCCGAGTATCGGGTGGCTGCGGAAATTCGACCAGAATATGATCAGGAGCTCCGCACGTAGATGGATAAGGGTTGGCTCGTGCCATACCCGGAAGAAAGGCTGGGACCTCCCAAGGGTGTGATTCCTTTGATGGCCGTGGTACAGCGGAATAAGGCAAAGGTGCACCCAGTGATGAACTATCGCGAACTTAACGATCATGTGGACATATTCACGGCAAACGCAGATGTTTGCGCTGCAAAGATGTGTGATGGCGCCAGAAAAGAGCTAATGCGTCTCTGCTGGACCTCAGGAGAGCGTACCTCCTAGTACGAATCCACGAGACACTGTGGCCGTACCAGATTGTGGAGATCGATGGAAATAGGTACTGTCTGACGCGTCTAGGATTGGGATTGAATGTGGCTCCCCATGTCATGAAAGCTATCGTCAGCACGGTTCTATCGCAGAAGGAAGCCAAGGACCGCGCAACATCGACTTACATCGATGATATCCTGGTCGACGAAGATGTCATGCTCTCGTCTTGTGTCAAGGAACATTTGGCTCGGTTCGGGCTGGAATGTAAGGACCCGAAGCGGTTGGGGGACGGCACATGCGTGCTGGGATTAATGGTCTGCAGGGAGCGCGGCGTCTTGCGCTGGAAGCGAGGACACACAGTTCAAGAAGTTCCCGATATCGTCACACGACGAACCGTGTTCTCATTGTGTGGAAGGCTTGTTTGGCACTCCCCGGTGTGTGCATGGCTTTGTGTGGCATGGGGAGTGATTAAGAGGAGAGCCAGTTCGATCACAAAAGGCTGGGATGACAATGTGACTGACTCCCTCCTCCGGAATATGATGTGCGAGACTATGGATGCAGTGAAGCGGAGTGGTCCAGCTTGTGGAGACTGGTGCGTCAACGGCCGGGAAGTGAATGTATGGGCCGATACCAGCTCGCTAGCAACTGGGGTAGCATTGGAAAGACATGGGACAGTGTTGGAGGATGCTTGTTGGCTGCGACCTGAGAACGATGCCTAGCATATTACTTTAGCCGAACTGGACACCTTGTTGAAGGGCATCAACTTGGCTCTGCAGTGGCAGAGCAAAGTATTGCATATAAAGACCGACTCTGCATGTGTGTACCACTGGGTGTCGGACACTCTAGCTGAGAAAACACGAGTTCGCACCAAGGCAGCCAGCGATATGCTAATTAGGAGACGGTTGAGCACACTCAAGGAGCTGGTGATGGAGTACAAGCTCTCGGTGGACGTAACGTTGGTTGCATCGATTCAAAACGTGGCCGACCAACTGACGCGTGTGCTACAGCGGTGGTTTGACGCAATGAAAAGAGAAAAGGGGCCCGAGCCCCTGATCGGTGCTGTACACGTAGATGAACTGGACGCGGCCCGGATCATGGATATTCACAAACGCAGTGGACACCCAGGAGTGCGACACACGACTTAATTCGCCAGAAGAGTTTTTCCTGCAACGGCGAAAGCAACGGTTAAGTCGGCTATACGAACGTGCGTGGAATGCCAATCAACAGATCCAGCGCCGGTCCACTGGGAGAAGGGAAAACTGGAGGTGAGCAGCAACTGGCAGAGGTTGGGGATGGACATTACACATTACGGTGGTTATCATTTCCTAACTATCATAGATTGTGGCCCGTCGCGGTTTTCTGTGTGGAGGCAATTGGCACGACAGGACTCGGCAAGCGTGATTGGTCAACTGAGAGTTGTCTTTTTTTAGCGTGGACAACTGCGGGAACTACTCACGGATAACGACACAGCCTTTCGCAGCAGGGATTTCAGGATTTTCTCAGATGAATGGGGCGTGAACCTGAGATCTCGTTGCGCATATGTCCCAGCCGGGAACGGAATTGCAGGGCGGTGCCACCGTACCGTAAAACAGATTGCGGCTAGAATGAGCTACTCCATACAAGAGGCTGTCTACTGGCATAACGTGCCTCCAAGTGACGATGAGTCACATTTGACCGCACCAGCCAATGCGATCTACCGTTACGAAGTGAGGGTAAAAGGGGTTGACGTGGTGCAATCATCAGCAGGCCCTGAACACGGTCCTTACCAGGTTGGAGACTGCGTGTGGGTGAAGTCACCGGAGAATCGCTGCACCACGAGATTTGGCCAAGGTCGGGTAACAGAACTAATCAGTCCACACTCTGTCGTGGTAAATGGAATGCCCAGACATGTGAAGGGCCTGCGCCCCCGCTACAGTGTCCTCCTGTTATAGGAAGATTCTGACAGCGCAACATCTTCAGAGAGTCTGATAACTGACGACAACACAGAGTCGGATAATACATCCGAGACGAAAGTAGACGCCCGCGCCCCCGAAGAGTCCCACACCCCCGAAAAAGCCCACGCCTTTGAAGAAGCTCCACTTTTGCGAAGAAGCACCCGGCAAAGACGACCGCCGAGGTATCATCTTTGTGATCATGAGGAGGGGGGTGTAGTGACGGCACAAAAGGAGACAGTCGTCACACCGAGACGCGAATCCACGCCTATTAAATTACGAGACTGAGAGGGTTGCATTATGCAAATCAGATGTGGTAAAGAAGGCTAAATAAAAGGCGGTGTTTTGGGGATCGCGGGCGGGTTGAGTAGAGAACGTTACGAAGTTCGCATGCGTTTGGATGATACGGTTAAAAGAAGGAAAAACGTGTTGCCCGGAAGAAAAAGGAACACAATTCACAAATCACTATTACAGTTCCCTACTGTTGAAGTGTGGATCGATGGGAAGAAACGCAGAGATTTGGTGGACTCTGGATGTTCCTGGTCTCTGATAACTGGATCAATATGTAGTCCTCGAAGTCGTCAGAAATCTAACATCATGACCGCTGACGGCGAAATTATCCAGTCATGGCGTTGGAGCCATTTTGTTGGCAATAAACAATATAAGTCCTATAAAGGTCGATGTCTTGGTTGTGGACAGTCAACTATTAGATTTCGACATGCTGCTTGGGATGGATGTTATTAAAATGCTGGGTGGAGTCAGCATTAACCAGTCTGTCGAAGCCATCTTCTACAAAACAGATCCTCATGCTTGCACTGCGATTAAGATAGAGGAACCTTATTTTAGCGCTGTGTTGACGAACAGGCCAAGGTATGGACGGCATTGTGGAAGTGGTCAGGTGATCACCCGCCTGGTAAACTTAACAACAGGGTGCCTGAATACTCAGTGACCGCTTAAATCCGGCACGACTAAAGACATGGACAATGGCTGGCTACTTCTCTATCCTGAAGAAAAACTAGGGTCCCCAAAGGGCCTAATTCCGCTAATGGCAGTCTTCCAGCAAAACAAATCTACGGTACGACCAGTTCTAGATTTTCGCGAACTGAATGGGTACGTCGATGTCTATACTGCGCATGCAGACGTCTGTGCACACAAGCTGAGAGAGTGGTGAACAAAATGCTCCAATATGTCAGTGCTCGATCTACGGAGGGCGTACTTACAGGTGCATGTGAATCAATCCCTGTGGCCATACCAGACTGTCATATTAGAGGGGAAAAGGTACTGCTTGACACGCATGGATTTTGGGCTCAATGTGGCACCGGGACGACGCTATTAGGCGGGAAACATCAGCATATATCGATGATGTCTTTATCGACGAAAATATAGTGTCCGCAGCAAGAGTGAGGCAGCACCTGGTCAACTTTGGGCTGGTAAGCAAGGAACCTGAACGGCTACAGGACGGTGCGCGAGTACTTCGCCTGAAAGTTTGGGGAGGAGTGCAATATGTTGAGATGGGAACGAGGTAACGAGATCTCAAGTATGCCACGCCGCATCACTCGACGTTCTGTGTTCTCTTTATGCGGAAAACTAGTCGGGTACTTCCCGATTGGTAAATGGATTCGCGTTTATTAAGAGGAGAGCAGTGGGAGTCACCGAGGGATGGGATGATGATGTGTATGATGTTCCATTGAACACGATGATGACAGAAATCGTTCCGAGAGTGCACGAAGGAGACGCCGTGCGGGGCAAGTGGTGTGTTGACAGTCGTGAGGTCGATATTTGGGTTGACGGAGGCTCTTTAGCGACTGGGGTGTCACTGGAACACAATGGAGCTGTGTTGGAAGATGCAAGTTGATTACGCAAGGCAAACGATGCACAGCACATAAATCTGGCAGAGCTTGATGTTGTACTAAAGGGTGTTAATATGGCAGTGATGTAGGAAGTAACCATTTTCCATCTGTTTACAGGGGATTCTGTGGGCAACCAAAGCTGTAGGTGCAGACCTATACTTGCTCTTCCACATTACACAAAGACAATTATTTATTTCATCCAAAGAGCCGATTCTGCATGTTCTACAGCTTGTTTTGCTTTCCATTATCGGCCACGGATAGTTGAGCATTCTTCACTAGTAGGTTGCGAGAGTCACGCAGCATCTGGAAATGTCGCGCTATACCTAATGACGACGTTGATGAACTGTATAGTGCCACATTTGTCAAAGAATTAGGCACCCCCGACTATTTTTTCTATAAACATACTGATCAAGCGCTTCATTATATCGAGTCAAACCAAAGTAAATACACCACAAGTTGTGTTTGTCCAGGAGGTCACATTTATCAATTAAACGTAATCCATCCTTTAGCATTTTACTTAGGTCTTGCAAACAATGTCGATCAGTCAGAGGTGGGGAGTAACAGCGACAACGCTTCTTGACGTTTTTTTTTCGGATTGTCAGGATTTCGTTTCCATCGACGGAGAACCTTGTTTCTTTGAAATATCCTTTAACTATGGATAAACTGCGACATTTTGATGGCTTTATTTTCATCGCAGCCCATTTGAAGAGCTCCTGTGGTCCAGTTTTGTTCATGTGTGATCTGGATTCTGCGACTAAAGTTACATCATCCATGAACGCCTTTATAGAAGAGACGTTTTCTTATTGATGTTGTTTTCGGCACTACACAATATCATCTTCATTACCAACACAAACAGTAGTGGAGAGATAACACACCCCATCATGATGCCAATATTCAACTTTTTCCAGTTAGTTGAATATATATTATTAGAAAATCTCATATATGTACATTTAAAATACGCTAATATGAGATCTATAATGTCTTCCAGAATTCAATAGAACGCCATTGCTTTCTCAAATAGTTGATGTCTTATGCATTTTCTAAGTCTAGCCAAATGACGCGAAGTTCGCCTGATTTATTATATATATATATATATATATATATATATATATATATATATATATATATATATATATATATATATATATATCGAAACTAATACACTAGAAAAAGAGATAAAATTATTAATTTGTTTCATAGCATTATTGCATCATTTTTAATACGCCATTTTGTTTTGCGCCATCTTGTATTCTTATTACTTTGGTGTTTGATACGGTGAAACGACCTGTCACGATGCCCTGCATGCTCACTGAACTTGATGCCTCCTTATTTCTTCTGGCGGAGTTTCTTAAAAATGAAGTTTTCAGAAGAAACCCACAGAGAATTGATTAATTAAAATCATTTATTGAGGAATAACGTTCGAGAATAACTAATGAAATTTTGGGAAAAGTTATGCAATCATTTGTGAGCCGTTTGCTGAAATGTATGGCAAGTAAGGGACATTCGGTTGAATGATATATATTTTTAATATATATTGTTCACTGTGTAAGTTTTGTTTTCATCTGAAATACAGTTTGATGTTATTAAAATTTTTAAATAGATGACAAATTTTTAAAGACCTTATATAGATAGATAGATAGATAGATAGATAGATAGATAGATAGATAGATAGATAGATAGATAGATAGAAATAATTTTGTTGCAAAAATGTATACAAAAAATGCCACCTCAGGTTTCAAGGGCGTATGATGAAAGCATAGCTTGACGCCGATTGTTTATGTTTGACATGACATATTATATCTGGTTCTCTTCTCTTTCCAGTTGATTGTATATATACGCGTCTTGCATGATGAAGCGTGTATATGTTTTACGGTGAATGGCGAAATATATTGAGAACGGCCCTTTTCAACTATGGCTCACATAATGTTATCAGTTGGACAATTAAGGGGCACATGTGCAAATGCGTGTTGCTTAACAGGAACATCCATGCATGAACTTAGAAATAATACTTCGTTTATTTGCAAAAAAACTCACATATAGATAGGTGGATATAAAAGGTCATAGACACATATTTATACATATAGTTATACTGATAAATAGATTTCAATTTATTGATAACTCGCT
This sequence comes from Sepiola atlantica, assembly GCA_963556195.1. Lineage (NCBI taxonomy): Eukaryota > Metazoa > Mollusca > Cephalopoda > Sepiida > Sepiolidae > Sepiola > Sepiola atlantica. The sequence continues at coordinate 57,963,049 of OY744541.1, forward strand.
GTAGATGTCCGGGAGTGTTTTAATTGCAATTTTTTTGTTGGGGGGGGGTCTATTCCATATTTATCTAATATATCATTAATCTTCCAAACAAAGGGAAGTAATTACGTATTGAAGTTACGTCCTTTATTTAAGATGGCGTCCGTATGAAAACAGTTCCAACTCAGTCAGAGTATTTTCTGAAGGAACTAAATCAAATTACATTTTATTTTTATAAAAGAACTGACGAGCCAGAATCAAATATTTATTTTGTAGGAATAAATCTATCGGTTGCAAGGATCAAGAAAGAGACTGACTTTACTTTACATATTAGATTAGAAGAGTAAATAGACGGAGAGGCCTAAGAAATATACATGTGTTTAGAAAGTAGTAGTAGTAGTAGTAGTAGTAGTAGTAGTAGTAAATAAAGAAAAAGGAATGGGTGAGTAGAATATTGTTAAAAAAGAAAACGTAAATAAATAACATCATTTTTAATGATAGATGAATGTGTATAGATACAGAAAGCTCGACAGATATGTATATACGTCTACATAGAGATAAATATGTATACCTATATGTATAGAGATAGATAGATAAGTACATACATACATATATACATGCATACAAAATCCGGTTCTGCCATTGGCTGTAATAATCAGTTAACTTAAGGCACTTGGTGAGGCACGAAATAGTAGACAGCTGATCATGTGCGACGCTCTTCCCCAAGACAACCTCAATAAGAAAATGATAATAAAATTTATAGAAATATATTGGTATTGTTTGTGATACTGCGTTAATAAATTTTTATTATAAAAATATATATAATATTATTCTATATCGTTCCTGTTCATTAATTTATACAGGTAAATGTATCAGAAAACGAATATACAATGAAGATACAAATAAAGATACTAGTAGATGAAACTACAGGCGGTCATTAAGGTCATTAAGGTATAGATATTCATTTTATTTCTTATGGCTTGAAATAGCATTTTCTTCGATAGTGGGGAGGAGGTGATTCTTCTGTTTCCTGCAACCCCTTTCACATACAATAGACGTTGCTAGTCTCTCTGACTCTATTGTGATTTCTATGGAAGGGGCTCGGCTGAGCTCCAGTCTCGTGTTGCTCCTCGTAAAACATACATAGCAAGAACTCGTCTTCTACCACAACGAAAAAGAATGGCCTTTCTCCCTCTATGTGCCTAGCGTCCAGCGGAATTTTCTATTGACTGAGTTTTTTTGCAATGGTTTCCCACCCATGGAACACATTGCCGCGGGAATGCTTCCATGTTGATTAGAACTTAGCCGTATTCAAATCAAATGTAACAAATTCCTGTCATGGACCGCCCAAAAAGTAATCAAACGCAGTTCATACCATTGATCAATGACAGTACATACATAGTGTTCCTCATGGTTCGTCTAATATTCATTCACGTCACATAAACCCGTATCCTCGAGTAGCTATTAGCCTTGATAAGCGGTGACCCCGATAGTAAGGAATATATAACTTTTATCAATAAACGCACAAAATGAATGGATGCGTATAAAAGATATGTGTTCGTGTTATATTATGACTATCATATGTTATCATGAGTTAGACTTGATACATAGACTTCAAGGAGAATAGAATCGTTTGGATAAAAAAAACTCAACGGAAAGAAAAATGACATAAAAGGACAAAATTAGTATGCAAACTTACCGAGCGGAAGACACAAAAATGCCATTTTTTATGCATCAAAATTGGCGGGAGTATAAACGATCTTCTATTACAAACTTCGGCTGCGGCTGGAAAGTTATTACCAAACATTTACATAAAACATGAAATAAAGAACGACAGAAAAGAGAGTCGGAGAACTACAATAAAAGAGTAAGAAATGTAGTAAGAGAAGGAAGAGAGGGTGAATTGATACAAAACATGAAATGAAGAGTGACAGAAAAGAGAGTCGGAGAACTACAAAAAAAAGAGTAAGAAATGTAGTAAAAGAAGGAAGGGAGAGGAGAGTGATACAAAACAGGAAATAAAGAGTGACAGAAACAAGGAAGTTCGAGGATAACAAAATCAGAGTAAAAATGTTGTGATAAAAGGAAGAGAGAGTGGGGTGATACAAACCATGAAATAAAGAGTGACAGAAAATGAGGTCGGAGAACTACAAGAAAACATTAAGCAATGTAGTAAGAGAAGGAATGAAGAGGGGATTGATACAAAACATGAAATAAAGAGTAACAAAGGAATAGAAGATATACAAAAAAGAGTAAGAAATAACGTGTGAGAGAAGGGGGGGGGTATTACAAAAGTCTTATGTCCTAAATCAGCACAGTATGAAATCGGTTTTAGTCCACCAGTGAGAAATTGTTGAAGTGACTAATTGTTCATTAATTATTCGTTCTATAAACCATTTTCCATCAAATTAAGAAAATATGAATTAAACATTGTCAAAATCTGGATTCCGAATTAAAATCTTCTTTAAATAAACAGATCAAGTATTAATTTACAAACGATTTTATCAGATACGGATAATTTAAAAAAGTAACTTTTTTACACAAATGCCCCCGAATAGTGGCCTTTGTGCCAAAGTTGGAGAAAATGTGTCTAATTTAAATGTCATCCGGCTGACAGTGAAAATATTCAAGAGCAAAGAATGGCTAGGGTTAGGGTTAAAAATGGTGGTGATGCTGGAATGGCGAAATTGGAGTCGGGGGGATAAAGTGTAGGTGCTACGCTTAGATATTTCCTATTTGTGAATCTTTTGCTTCTTTGAGTCGTTTTGGAAGCTTGAACCGGTGGGTCCTGATGTCCCTTCTTTATGCAGTCTACGATAAGTTTGCCTACACAACTGTAAGACAAGCAAGCAGGTCTCCTGGTGCGGCACTCGTCCTTGGCGAGTTGAGCTGGCTTCCTCTGAAAGAGAAAGTTTCTAAAAAATGTTAAATTCATAAGCTGTCCCCAGTCGTATGTATATCTCAGCTAGGGGAGATGACGACGTTATTATAAATTACGAATTTTAATGTTACTTTCACCAAAATATCAGTTAAAATCTAAGAGGAGTCGGCATCAGGATTTGTAGTCCTTCGGTCGTCTTTGCCTCTGCGTGTGGCAAACAAATATATGTAAGACGAGAAACCGCAAATCAATGTCAACGTTACTTTTGCGCCAACCCTTCTCCGATTTCGCATGCCACCGCTGAGCTTGCTGCTCTCAATGTCGGGGTTACAAACCTGACATTCCGCAGCTGAACGAATATCAACGAGGAGGAGCATGTAGATCAATAACTCCAGAGGCACAATCTGCGAGAGCACTATGCAGAAGTCTGACTCCTTTAACAAACAAACAACAAGAATTCCACAATGAAAAACATTAAAAATTGTTTGAAACGTTCTTTCTTCAAAGACGGATGAGGAAGGAACTCCAATCTGTAGTAATAAAAGGAAGAGAAGGTGGGGTGATACAAACCATGAAATAAAGAGTGACAGAAAATTCTGTTGCAAAACCTATCCGATTTATTTCTAGTGAATCTTGATCTCAATCATTAGCTAATTGTTTCTAACGATGCTGTGGCATCGGCTCGTAATTTTACACACAGAGATGGAACAATGACCGCAGTGGCCCATGCGTTAAGATCACTGCCGCTACAATATTTTTCAAATCAAGAAAGTGAGTTTAGCAATAATTAATGCCATAAAGAATTCCATAAGAATATACATAGAATGAGTTTATTAAAGACTGCCCACTACAGTCTAATGCCATTTTTTTTTGGTTTTAAAAAGGTTTGCCAAACTAATAGACTGGGGAGATATGCTATTATACGTTTGCATTATGATTTTTAAATGGAATTTTTATAATGCAGTTATCATAGTCATGCTGACAGTTTATCATGTGTTATTCCTATATTTGACAAACCGTTAGAAGATACGGCGATAGCCGCAAAAAAATAAAAAATTAAATTAGAATTGTTTTAAGCAAATTCAGTGCAGACTTATCAGTAACTTCTGTTCATATATAAATAAAATCATGTAATTATGTTTTTATTAACAAAATAAAAACAAACGAATAAGGTGGAAATGAAATGAACAAAATAAGAAAGTTGGTTTTAATAGTGGACATGTATTACCTCCGCCAAAGCGGAAGTTAATTTTTCGGTGAGTTTGTTTTTCACTACGTTTCACAGTTGGCCTGTTTGCGTATGGCCTAGCGTACACATCGCTTGGTCAATTGTCACCAAACTTGATCAACATATCGGCCATGGCCTAAGTTAGAACTGAGTTAATTGAATATATATAGGTTAAAGGTTATGGTCAAGGGTACGGAATAGATGGAAGTCACACTTTTACCGATAACCTCGGTTCTGTTTATCGTAGTGACTCGTTGTAGTCAATGAAGGCCCGTATCTTATAAGATCATGACCATGAAAAGTTTAGTGATGGTCGAAATTTAGATATGGTTTGAACTTCCGGTTGTTTAATATGATGTTTGGACTTGATGCTCTTTGATAACAATAACCAACATACAAAATTCCAGGCTAATCCCATAAATAGTGTGAGTTATCAACGTTTCCGTGGCATAACTTCGGGGATACTTCATACAATTATTATATACTTATGCTCTTGTTTTCTATTAGTGATGGTGTTACTGTTATATTCAGAGTGAATTGTTATGCCAGTTTTTTTGTTGTTTTTTTTGCAGATACAGTTATTAAAAGATGTCTATTTGAGACATTCAGAAATTTCACACATCGAATCTCTCATGCGTAGTAAAATATTGATAAACATCGAACATTTGAAATCGTGTCCTCTGGCTGCTAAGGCACTGCCGGTAAAGTTTAGTAACTGGCTGCGTGAAGGATAGCTCAATGGGTTGTACTACTTTATCGTAGTTGCCGGTTTTACTAAATGACCAGAAGTGCTAACGTTTAAATAGACCGATATTAAGGGTTACGTTTTTGCATGAACCTTTTGCTAGATTCAGAATCCCAGACTGCACTGTCAATGAAACAAAATTTACGTCAAGATTGTAAAATGTTCTGTGATTTCTTTTTTAATTTACCCCTATAACAACGGCCCCTTTCTAACCAATATAAAATTAATTAGCAGATATGCCGAAGAAAGCTATAAAAATATAACCGTAGAGACTCAAATAAAATAGGAATTCAACAATTATTTCAAGTATATCGTATTGCATCTAATATTCATGTCAGGTGTGTCTCAGGCCTATATATATATATATATATATATATATATATATATATATATATATATATATATATATATATATATATATAGTCTGCGAAGTTTCTCAACCATTAAAACTATATAAAAAAATATTTAAGGGATCATCAGTTGTTTACCATGAAAAACTGTTTCGGGAATTTAAAAACTAAACAGTATTTTATTTCATGGCTTCCCAGCAGAGTTGATCAGACCCCACTTCCCATAAAAGACAAGAACAAAAACGTTCCGTATATTAGATCTAGGTTTTGTTCCAGATAAATGTTTTGCTAACTTATTTAGTTATTAAAAAATGTCCTCCTTACCTGCGTTGTTCGTCTGTGTCTAAGAAAATGTATCCGTTATTTACAAAAATGTTGCTGTATTTTAAAGTGTTCGGACGAATCCATTACACTAATTTTTAGGTGATTTATGTATTTTTATTTTTATGAGTTTATTATATTTAGTTTTATATTAAAAATATTTAAAAATTATACATATACGTAGATGTATTTTTATATGTGTTATATATATATATATATATATATATATATATATATATATATATATATATATATATATATATATATATATATACGTTTATACATATTCTACATTATTTTTATTTAGATAGTTTTGGATTTGCTCTATCAATTTACTTTGATTAATTTGATATAACTTGAAAGCATCAGGATGGCAAGTAATTGCCTTATTTAATTGTCTAAATATTTTATTATGATCGCCACCTTGTTTAATCATTCTTATTATTAAGTCAGAAATTGCGGGTATAAAATCTACTAATTTTAAGGTAATACGAGCAATCCTTAGAAATTCGGACATAATGCTCCCTTAAAAAATATACACAGGGCTAGTACTATTTTTATGTGGCATACGCACGATACGAAAAGGGAATTAATTTCTTTTATCAAACAAAAATTGAAGATAAAATATTATCTATATAATATGTTATCTTCAATTTTTATATCCAAATCAAGAAATGTAGCTTGTGTTCCCATATGTTCACAGTTTAATTTTAAATCTTTAGGATATATTAAATGTTTAGTATTTTCAAACTCTTTGTTATCATTAATGCATACAAGGTCGTCAATATATCGCCTACATCCATGATAACTATACGCTCTAGATATATCATTTTTTATTAATGATAACATATGTATATATATATATATATATACATATATATATATATATATATATATATATATATATATATATATATATATATATATATATATATATATATATATATATATATATATATATTCCAGTCTATGTAAATATACATTTCCCCAAAATGGTGAAGGATCCAAACCCATTGGAATACATATTGTTTGGAGTAGTACTTTATTTCCTATTTGAAAGTAACTCTCTTTTATAAGCGTTGTCAGACCAGTTTTAGAAACACTCGTCTTACCATTTTTTGTTTTTGAAAAGTCTATATATTTACTTTTCCCCCCTGCAAAAGCTAAATCTATAGTATTACCTAATTCTTTAGTAAGTTTGTATGTGGTATTTTTGTATATAAAGTACTGCAATCATATGTTGAGATTGATTTAGCATTTTTACGAGAATTTATACGATCTAATTTTTCTTTTACTAGATCTGAATTATTTACCACCCAAAATAGGTTTATCTCTGAGGCAACAATAAAACGGGCGCCAACTGGTGTTTTATGCATTTTAGGTATCCAATACATACATGGAAGTTGTTTATACTTTTCTTCTAATTTTAATCCTAATTTTTCACAAATAACAGTATTGTTTAGAATAATATTATCGATTTCACTATTACTTAATTTATAAGTATCTAACACCTAACCTAGTATTCCTACTTCTAACAATAAGCGTTGTATATAATATCTTTTACAGGTAAAAGCTATATTATTTGCCGCCTTAGCAATAGGAACTATTACAAACCTAAGCTCCATAATTATTTGTGGATTTCTAAGGAGGGGATTCGTGTTTTAGGGTGTTTGAATTCTTTTAAACGTTCTACTTTTTTATTTACGAATCTAAGTACATTATTTTTCCATGCGAAAAATGTAGAGTGTAATAATTTATGCTTTTTTGCCATGGATGCAGTGAAATTATCTAACGCTTTATTTATTTCCTTAACACATTTCGTATAATTTAAACATTTACGTTTTCAATAGTTTGGGCCTTTACTTAGGAGTTTTTTTAATTTAGAATTAAAAGATTGCCGTTAATTATATGCCCTATGTCAGTATTAAATGAAGGGCGGGGATTTACATTCACATTTTGCTATATTTTATCATAATCATTTATATTTAAATTCTCTACAGTTTCTTTATAGTTAAAAACCTTATTCCGTATAGTTTGCCCTAGTTTATATGTTACTATTAGATTCTGTTCTTCTATTTTAAGTTCATTGGGTAGTGACTGAATGATTTCTGGATTATTAAATATTTTAGGTATATTTATATCATCAAATCAATTATTTTCATACAAGACTACACAAACATTTCGAGGTTTATTTTTTATACCCTCAACATATATATATATATATATATATATATATATATATATATATATATATATATATATATATATATATATATATATATACATATATATATATATATATGATATAAAAAAGTTGACACAAGAAAGACGGATACAGTTAACTATTAGAACACAGGTAAAAAAATATTCTTTAAAATTTCTAAAAAGTATAAGGAACACTGGAAAAAGTGCAATTGAAAACCGTGATTAAAACTCAGAGTCGGGTACATAAACGACAAAACAAAGCTTCCTAACCGTAAAAATACAAGATTAGAAGAACCAATATTTGTATACTGATTTATTTGACATACAAGAAAGAAATCCAACAGAAATCCTAGACATTGACACAAAAAATGGAGTATGTCCTCCAAAGGAAGTGGAATCCTAAAATGGGAGGTGCTGTGAGAGATAATGTTTCCCTGAAATATTTGGACTGGCGAACAAAGGCAGAAAATACCGACTTCACCCAGTAGTAGTAGTAGTAGTAGTAGTAGTAGTAGCATTACTAACAAGTTTGTCGTTTTACGACTAAACTTAGCATAATAAATCATTTTTCCTATTTCTTATTTCTCATTATGTTTTTCTGTACAAAATCTAATAAAACTGATTATTAACCACTTCTGATGTTAATGTTTTAGTAATCTGTTACAACAGACACTATCTGTGTAATTTTCCAATTATATGTTATGCTTTAGTTTCACGAACGCTATTTTTATTAAACATGAAGGTGGTTTCGCTGAAACTTTATTACGTGGAGCCTTCGTTGCTTGGCGAGTCAACAGAGCTGACCAACAATGGTATTTCTTTATTTGTAGATTAAGAGTTGTTTTTGTTTTGTTATTTCTTCAAAATAAGTACGTTTTGATTTCCACTTGTTTCCTTGTATTGTCAGTTGTAATAGCTTTTGTAGATTCATGTTGTTCTGGCTCCGTAAATTTTCTTTTTCCCTAGCTAAAGAATAATTATTTTTATTCTCCATGTTCTGTTTATTATCCGGTAATAATTTCGTAGCAGCCAGATGGGGTTCGGCCATGAATATTTAAACAAAAAATAAACAATTACCAAGACAAAACGAAAACATACGAATATGTTTTATTGAATTGATGACGGATGTATGTTCTAAAAAAATATAAGAGGGTTTTTACAAATGTGACAAGAACATAAGTCAGTTGTGAGACTGTATAACCTTGCCTCACAACGTAAGGATGGACCAACCAAATTTTTCTCCATATTCTATGAAGTATTCCGAAGAAACGTGTACAATTAAAGTAAACTATTTATGTGATCAGGCTGTAGTTTTTCATGGTGGTTACTGTTTTCGAGGAAAATCAGATTTGGAAGAATAAGAAGTTGAAATTTCCGCAAAATTTCGATCTTGTATTAATGTATAAGATGCGGGAATTCATTGGCTATAATATTGGCCAATGAATAGAACCGCACTTATCGCCAAAAAACATGTACTTTCACTTTTCCGTGAGGTTTACTCTGACTTTTGACGAAGATATCCAAAACATTAAATCAGTTCTAAATGAGAAGATGACTGATATTTTAACCAAGTTTGGTGACAAGTAGTCAAGCGACGTTGACGCTCGACTGTACGCAAACATAGTGACAAACAAACTCGACCGGAAACATGACCACCCTTAAAGGGATAAGTGACCACAACCACACTGACCAATAAGTGATAATGTGTGCGCAAACACAACGACTATGTTTATATGTTTTCCAGTGTTCATAGAAAAATATTCAAAAACCTTAGCATCAAAAAGAAATAACAAAGCGCACACTAGAATGGATAGAATTTGAAAGTTTACTAGACACAGACTTCGTCTGTCTTCGGTCTCTATAAAGGGGTTTACTTATATATTCTAGCATGCCCCTGCAAATGGGTTTGTCGGGATATGCAGATATGAGGATGCTTCCTAAAAGAAGTTCACCCTGACCATTTTTTTAAAACAAAAATGAATAGGAAAATAACAAAGAAAAAAACAAACACTGGTAGGACGTCGTCCAAAATTAAAAGGCCCTGTTGTCATTGCTATGCACATGTTCATACGCAGAAAATAACAGTGCCGTTTTTCACAATGACACTAAGCTGGACAATCTACCATACCAGACAAATTCTGATCCTGGAAACCAGCAAAACACAACTAAGATAACAAGAAAACGAAACGACAAAATAGTTAGGTGATCTATTGAGGAAAAGAAGATTATTTACTGCTTCAAATACCCAAGATTTAGAAAATGGGGTAGAAAAGAATATTCGAGGCTCAAATCCAATGGATAGACCTACTAAAAAAATGGGAAGCCACTACAACCAAAAGATTGCCATCCATTGTATCACTAATAGAAAAATATATACATCAAGATGCGATCAATGAGGCACGTGTTGACTTCGATTCTCAAAAAAACAGAGAAAATATAACCAAACCCATTGAGGAAAATTGGACTCTTATATGGGCAATGAAGTATGCATGGCTTAAAGAAAGATGTGCAGAATGGCAGACAATTTTCTATCACAACTGGCAATACAGGAAGGATATCCCAAAAGAAACGTTAACTTGCCTAATATCTAACTTTTGGGCGAATGGGATATTTTCCCATGATGAGACTGCAAAATAAAAAAAAACACACTCACCAGCCAAATGTACCCGATAAGCAACATCATTCCTATGCTTGAAGTCTGTATGACTCCAGCTACAGATAATTTATCAAAATAATCTGCATCCCATCAACCTGATACACAGAATAACTCTTCACTATGGGAAACAATATTTTCCCAAAATGTGCTCCCCAATAAATTCCCTGCAATCTGAAGAATCTGCTGGCCAATACAATTGGAAAAACAAAAAATCTGCCATTTGGAGATCGACCCAAACTGGTTCGAATAAAAATGTTCAAAGCCTTTAAGAATGATGTTCTAAAGGTTGGTCTTCAACAGAAATCAACTATTTATCCAAACAAAACTCTTCCTAAACGACAAAAAAGAAAAAAAAGCAGACTGGAAATTTAAAGCAAATCAAACATGAGTCTGGAAAAGAAAAATCCAACTGAGAATTTAGAGTCTCAGAAAAGAGACATCCCAGATTTCTAATGTTCTCTCGGTCAGAATAAAACCTTATAAAGAAGGTAAAAAAGAACTAGCATCTATATATTCCATTCGAACCCCAAACCAGTCACGAGATTTTATAGCGAAAGACAAATGGAAAATAAAAGCCTTAGCTACATAAATTAAAATAAGCAGAAGAAAATTAAATCGAGGTTAATAAACAAATTATCTGACAAGACCCCCCTGGATGGTCTACGAAAATCTCATTATAGATGAAATCAAGGTAATATTCCAACCTACAGAGGAAGAAGTGAAGGGATTCTGGAGGTCATTGTATGAAGACCTAAAACAACACCAGGGAAACCAGTGGATCGACACAATAAAAGAAGACGTCAGGGGCAAACAAAAATTTCTAACTTTAGAAATTATTAAGGAAATTGTTTGCAAAGAAATCACGAATTTCAGCAACTTTAAAACAGCAGGAATAGAAAACAACCCAAATTTATGGCTGAAAAAGTTAGCAGCACTTCACCACCACTATAGCAGGGCATTTAATAGGATAATTTGTGGCGAAGAAGAGTCACGAGAATGGCTCACTGTCGGCAAACAAACTCTTATACTTAGGTATTTAGCTAAGAGACTTATTTGCCCAACAAATACAGGCTTATATGGTGTCTTACAACTACTTGCAAATAGCTTACAGGGATAACAGTTTATAAACACCTGGTCGATGGCGATTACCTTGAAAAGAAGCAGAAAATGTGTAGCAAGAACAAACTTGGTACAAAAGACCAAGTTTTTTGTGGTACACTCTTACACCTTATAAATAAAACCATCCTAGAGGATTCCAGAAAGCGACAGATAAACTTGCCAATAGCTTAGATAAACTACAGAATAGCATTTGATAGTGTGCTTCAAAACCTGTTGAAAACTTTGTTGGCGAAATACTGGAGAATATTGTCGAAGTCTATGACGAACCTGCAATCCGGATAGCGTGGAATACAGAAAGAACGAGATAGAGACAAGAATCAAGAATTAGAACAACACAAGAAAGCAGGTAAGTACCTGAAGGAGCTTAACCAAAAGTACATAGACAATGAGGCTTAACTCCAATAGCTCAAGAATGATAGACTTCCATTTGATGAGGAAATAATTATTATAGCCGCACAAGACCAATGCTTATACACAAATGGATTTTTAAAATGTCTGGCCTACAAACAAATTGCCAGTGTCATTCAACAATTAGGAGCCCGAGCCATCTAATGTCTAGATGCTAGATCCAACTGACAGATGGTCACTACACTGCCCGCCACGACGAAGTATATGAATACCTCCATTGGAAGAACTGCGGAAATATGAAGCTTGACAGATGGTCGAACATCTGGAAGAATTAACTTTCACACATAACATCAAACGGAAAGGTGACAGCGTTGTATGACAAAGACATACAGGCGGTCAGATACATAAAGGGCAAGGCCATCAAGCCAAGCATTGCTATATGAAACAGATCTGAAAGGATATCTCTCATTATTGATGTAACCGTCGCGAATGACAATGGAATCAATAGAGCCTAACGCGAAAAGATCACTAAATATCAGAACTTATTTTTATATTTTATTATGATTTTAATAAAAATATCTGCATCTAACACATGGTTTTTATGAACGCATTTTGCCTCTTTAAAATGAACTTTCCCAAATTTATACCTACCAGCGACCATGCGCGATTTAAGTTCAATTTAAAACAGACATTTGCACCGTTAGTCCACACAACATCGGGCGTTACTTCTAGAAGACCAGGAAGGATTATTACGAGAAAAAAAAGTTAATACCTTTTATTTGTTCAAAGCTCTGTCGAGGTTTGTTATATCAAGCGAAATATTAGATAAAAAAGTCAAGATGAAGAAAAAAAAAGAAAAAAATATTTTGATTTTTTATTTTGATTTTAATAAAAATATCTGCATCTAACACATGGTTTTTATGAAGGCATTTTGCCTCTTTCTTTATGTTTAAAATTCTGAAGATGCTTAAAAAATTAACTTTCCCAATATATATATATATATATATATAGAAATGTAATATTTAGAAGGCAATACAATGCAGAGGTGTGACGTCACACCGTCACACCTCTGCATTGTATTGCCTTCTAAATATTACATTTCTATATACCAATAAACAATGCTTCAAGCAAACTACATAAACCTCTTATATATATATATATATATATATATATATATATATATATATATATATATATATATATATATATATAATTAGTTTCTTGGCTAAAAATAATTAATTTCTTCAGGTTTCAAAAATAAAAGATAATAAATAAAACATAAAAGCATGTAAAATTGTAGATGCTATTATAATTTTAATATTTCGAGCGGTCCTCCGTTCTTCAGCAAAAAATAATTTAAGAATGAATGTAGTTGAAACTGTAAGAGAAATTTGAATGTTCAACTTTGTACAGCATTAATTCTTTGTCTTAACATGCAAGTCAGTTCACCCGAACTATTGCTAACGATTGGCAAAGAAAAAATGAACGTGCACGTGTTCATTTCGTCCTGAATTTCCTTTTAAAATCAATTGATTATTTCAGTCAACAAAATGTAATTCCAGAACAAAGAATTCTTCTCAGTCTGTAAAATATTTATACATATTCCACTTGTTTTGTGCATATTCAGTTTTATAATTCATTTTGTTTCTTTCTCTTTTTTATGTTCTCATAATTTTGTTTTTGCCAGGGATGAGGAATTCTATCGGATACCAGACATTCACCTACTATTTCAGAGATTTAAACGAGGAGATATTTTAAGATTCTAACCGTCCCTTTAAGCGCAATTGTTTGTATCTTTCTTGCACTTGGTTCACCGGGTATATTTACCAGGTAGTTTTTATTCTTTTTTCATGATCCCTGTTGCTTCTATAATTACTAGAATGATGGAGAGTTTCCTAAGATTCCAGTTTCTTTTCATGTCGTACATAAGACCTTTGTATTTCGTTATCTTCTCCCTCTCAGCTCTATTTAAGCCAGCATCATTAGGGACACTGACTTCAACTAGGGTTGCTACTTTCTTTCTTTTGTGCCATATCACTATGTCAGGTTTACTATCTCCGTTTTCTAGGTATGTAGCTGTAGACATCACATAGTCATAGTGGATGGTGTATAAAATATTTCCAACAGTTCTTTCTGGTATATGTTCCCAAGACTTGCTGCTACAGTTGATATTCAACCTTTTACAGCTGGTCTATTGAAGATATTTACACACTTCATTGTGTCGCATTGTATAGTAACCCTAACCCCCAAGAGAACCGTACAACTGCATGTCAGGTGACACACACACTCTACTGAGACCACTCATCTGCTTAAAAGCATTAGTCATCAAGCCTTGATCTTAGGAAGCTATTATCATCTTCTTCTGATCATAGTGGGGCGATTCTCTTTACAGCCAGTATACAGAGCCTTCCTTATCTATATATTCCTGGGATATTTCACCCAGAAAATAGTTGACACGTTGTTGGTTGGGACATTCTTCCAGTTTTCTGCAATGGAAGGTCTTGGTATATTTCTGGCAGCTCTTTAAAGCTATTTTCGTGACAGGCTTGTTTGGTGTTTCTGTCTCATTTGTAAGACAATCTTGTCTGAAATGTTTGGCCAGTTTTGTGATGAAAGTTGTTCTACTGGATCTTATTTCTTAATGCTGATGTACCATCATAAGTTTTGGGTTCTGAGAGCTTATCTATATTGGCTGGTTCTCACAATAATGGTTTGATTTTTGAGAGACCCATACATCTTGTTCTTCTGGGAAGATACAGCTTTGGTAGACACTGGTTTCTGTACATTACTCTGTACAATGTAAACATTTTTCTCGCTCTAGTGTTTAGCCTGTTATTGGTCTTTTGTGGTAATTCAATGATGTCAAAGCTGCATGTTATCACTGGCATGGCAAGTTGGTTAATACAATTACTTTGCTTTTTGTCTGTAACCTGTGTTTTGTAAATTTTTATTACACGGCTTACATATACTCTGCCAATTTTTCTCTCATTTTGGAATGTTGAATTGAATCGTTTTCTTCTATGGCTAGGTATTTGTATTGTTCCTGCTCTTCTAGGTCTTCATGCCCGTCGGTTCATCAAGTTGTATGTTTTCCGCGAGGATCTTCTTCCCAGTTCTGAGGAAGTGCGTGGAACATTTGTCCATGCCAAACTTCATTCTAATATTTTTGGAGAAGGTATATACAATCTGCAAGCGTCGACTTAAGTCGGCGTCTTAGCTGGCATACAGCTTGAGATAATCCATTGAGAATTAGTGGTTGACTCTTTTGTTTGGGTCTTGTTGGTGACCTTGGGTCAGGTTGTAGGCACTCCGGCATTTATTCAGTCGTTTACCTAGCAGATCTATCGTCAGGCAAAAAAGTAAAGAGAATAAGCTATCTCTTTGGAAGATTCCTCTTCGGATCTTGACTTCAACGATTGTTATTGTTCCATTGGTGTGACTTAATGCCATGGTTGTTTGCCACATCTTTATATGTACTGCCATGGTTTTCTTGATTACCGGATGGATCGTATATAATTCAAGGCACCGTAGTAGCCATGTGTGGGGCACACTATCATATGCCTTTTGGTAATCGATCCAAGCAACACTTACGTTTATCTGCCTCTTCCTACAGTTCTCAGAGATGATCTTATTAATCAACAACTGGTTCTTGGTGCCAAAACACTTCCTCATGCATCCTGCTTGTTCTTTTTCTATGTATGCTTCAGAAGAGAGGTGCTCATAGATGCTGTTTGCAACCAGGCCAGTGAAGAGCTTGTAGGTTGTAGTGAGACAGCAGATGGGTTTGTATTTACTAGAGCGTTGTGTCTCACTCGGTTTGGGTATGAGGGTTGTATCGTCTTTTACTATCCATGCTAATTTGACCTTCTCACTCCTCAAAAGTCTGGTGAAGCAGCTACTATAGTGGCTATTAAGTGATATTAATTCTCATACAGAGTGCCCCAGTAGTCTTCTTGCTCTTGCTTTTTGGGTGGCGTTTCCACCGTGATTTTCTCTCTTATGAGATTTATGTGGAAGAGTTTTGCATTCTTTTTGAAATGTTTGTTGTCGACTTTCGCCCTGTTCTTGTCCTTTGTATTCTTTTTGCAAGTGCTAGAATCTTCGTTTTAAGATCCTTCGCAACGTTTTTTTTAATCCCTCTATATTTGTCTTATATTTTGAACTGAGTCTGTAGATGATGTTCTTTCGCCGCCCGTTCACTGTAGGTGGTGCATGAAATTGTTTGATCTGAGACAATTCTTTTCTGCATAGGTTAAGTTGCTTTTGGAGCTTAAGTTTCCAAGGTAGTGGTGTATTTGGTGCTCTGGACTTCAATTGCTTTTGGAATTGATGGAGTGCTTCCTCACAATATAGAGTCCTGCAGAACATGTAACCTGGTTCAGCTCTGTGACGGATGTGTTTGATGGGCAGATCATTCGAAAGCGATATTTGTTATTTTTATTACTTCCTTGGTTGCTCTTGGGATTTATATTTTCGGAAGTAGTTTTCCTCCAGCCTAATCATCTGAACTTCATCTATTGTGTTACCAAGTTCTTCCTCCAGTGTCAACTGTTCATCATCTGACCTCGACAATACCTGATGTAATGGTGGTAATTCAGGTGTTGGTAGTGGTTTCGGTGGTAGTGGTGAGGAAGAACTATGGTTCTATGAGGGCTATCTGGTGGTTGTGAATAGACAACTGATAGTGGTGGGAGGCCAGTCGGGGAGCCATTTGATAAAAGGGATTCCGGTGGTGAAGGTGATCTATGGTGGTAAGTCATTGCCCAGACTGTTCGGCTGGATCCACGGGTGAATGGTGATGTGGTTTTTGCTTTACTTGTCGTGTGGTATGTTGATGGGAATTGTGGGAATTGTGATAAGGGTTTCCAGTAGACTATTTTTGTTCCTATGAGAGCTGATATTTCAGATATTGAGCCAATCAGAATTTTCTCTTCATCTGCGCCATATTGGAATTAAAAATGGCAGCCATTTGAAATTTACAGTTGCGCTTATCTGTGGATTTAAAATTGCTATTGACTTGATTCTGGTACCTAAATGTAGGTTTTTGATGGCAAGAAATCCAATGGTAACACTATGCATTGCGTATTTTTACCACTTAGCCGTTATATTGGAGTTCAAAATGGCAGCCATTTGAAATCTTCATTTTCGATTATCAGTGGGTCTAATGCTGCTTTTGACTTGATTCTGGTGTCTAAATGTATGTTTTGGGGGGCAAGGAAGCTAATGATAACAATCTGCATTTTGTATCCTTTAGCAATGAGCCGCCATGTTGGATTTCAAAATAGCCGCCATTTTAAATCTACATTTGCGATTACATTTGGGTTAAATAGCGCTATTGAATTGATTCTTGTGTCTAAATGTATGATTGGGGGCAAGGAATCCAATGATAAAAAACTGCAGTTGGCTAAGCAGATACAGTGGAAGTGGACACATAGTTATGGTGAAGACCGCATAGTGGTGATGTTTGGTGGTCTCCACATTGAGATGGCGGCACTGAAGACAATAGGGGACTGGCTGAAAGGAAGTGGTTGGGTGCAAGCAATGGTGCAAGCTGAGATATCGACAGCAGGGACAGCAGACTCATTCTTGCGAGCATCTAATGTCTTGCGCACTAGAAGAGCACATCAAGTAACTACAGCAGCACTATGCATCCTGCAACACCATGTCTACAACCGCTTCTTTTTGGGAGAAACCAGAGATACAGAAGACCTTCCCGCGTTTGAAAACTGGTGTCGCCATAGACGAGACAACATCTCCCGGTTTCGTTACTGGGCAACTGTGCTGGAACTATAATTGTTGCTTCAAGTATATGTGGGTTCTCTGCGGCAGGGATCGTTTGTGATGTACCTAGATGCTCTGACAGAGCTGTTCCTCTGGTTCCACGCACTAGATCATACCCATTATGCTAGGTGGATACCAGTGCATCTGAAAGACATGGCCGAGCTAACTATCAAACACCCAAACGTAGCCAGAAAATACAGCGACGGTCACTTCACAGTTAAAAAAATGCAGAGGGTGTTCTCTTCAAATCCGCCTTACCAGGCACATGAACAGAGTAATGCCTGCATCAAACGGTGGCGCTGTTGGGCTTACTGACAACCCTAGTGCCCTTCGTCGCTGGATGGTTGCAGGACCAGAAGTTGCTAGGGTGATCGAAGAATTTCAATACTGTAGACGGCAAAAAGCAGACACACGCCATCATGATGAGGCTCCAAGATTTTAGGCCTCATTTGTGAGAGATGTCTGCTCTCTCGTTGTAATATAGGAGATGAAGAACCCATTCGAAGAGGAGAGCCAGGATCTAGTCATACTAGATTCAAAAGTTATTGCAGGTTCTGCTACCGTGGAGACCGTGATGAATGCCAAGAAGATTGGCCAAGAGCAGTTCGAGGCTTTCACCAGAGAGTGTCTATTGGACAGGACAAAGGCAGTGGACAACCATACCTCGTAACAAGCTGAAGGTGTTCAGCACTTACACTCCAAGAAGACAGAGCAAAGGTCAGCAACAGCTCACCTCCGTCAAAAATGACCATGAATTATTTGTACGCTTGTACATTGGCTGCCAGACGAGGGGAGGAAACCTTGAGGAGTTCTTTCGTCATGAGAACCAGACATGTCCTCCTGCACTGTCCGATGATGGAAACCTCTTCACTGGTACCAAGAGTGATCTCATCACATGTTTGGAAGAAATCTCCGACGCAAAGACAGAGACTCTTGATTGAGCGGCTATCGTCCAGATGCTGAAGCCGGCTGCATCAAAGACCTTTGAAGAGTACGCACATCAGATCTTCATTCCGTATATATCTACTAAGATGCAAACAGTGTCACGCCTGCATCTGATCTGGGATACTTACCTTGCTGATTCACTGAAAGGTAGTACACGTGCAAAGCGAGGACAAGGTGTGTGGAGACGTGTGGTGGCCGCCACATCCATACCAGTAAACTGGCAGCACTTCCTACGAGTGGACAGCAACAAGACCGAACTGTTTAAGTTTCTCTCAACAGCTCCTTTAGAATGGTTTGACCAGGATGACAAGCAAGTCGTCATTACTGATGGAGAGGCAAGCCACTACTACCAAATCTGACAGTCAGACGTTGCTGCATGCATCTCACGCAGCTAAGCACGGACACCATTCAATAGTCATCCGGACTGGCAGTGTCATTGGTACAGGAATTGCAACCAGAAGACAAACTATGGCTGGCATTCAGAACAGGCCCAAGTTTCCGATACCTAGCAGCACATGTAATAGCAGCTGTACTGGGACTAGCACTATCAATGTTCCACGCTCTTCCTGGATGCGATACTGTGTCAAGTTTTGCTAGACATGGCAAGAAGACAGCATTGGCAGTCTGAACAGTACTACCAGAGTTAACTGAGGCGCTGATGCAGCTGTCTTCCGCATCATCGAGAGGTTTGTGATCCTGTTGTACGATCAAAACCAGGAGGAAACTCTTCGGAAGGAGGAACAGTGTACAGCTGATCTCTCCAACGAAGGGGGCTTTAGAGGAACATGTCAAGAGGACGGTATATCAAGGTGGACATGTGTGAGGTCAGATACTACTTCCAGCACCAGACCTCCCACTACCAACCAACTGCATTAAGCTAGTTTCTTGCAAATGCCAGAAAGGGTGTGTGAGACGCTGCAAGTGTAAGAAGGCTGCCCTTAAGTGTACAGATCTCTGTGCGTGTGTGAAGGGGACTGCACATGAAGATGAGTCTACAACACTTATTTACTTGTGGCGGTGCTGAACTGATTAACATGACACTGTTTATGTATACATATCTTCAGTACCGATGTATACCTAGCCTCAAATACCAGACCATTGTGGAATGTCAGTACACGCCCAACCATATATATTACACCATAGCATGTCAGAATTTTAATTTAGATATTTAATGACTTAAGACATGTATCAAAAGTATAAAACTCAAAATTAGTAGTTGAAGTAAATTGATATTTGTATTTAGAGTTATACAGGGAAAGGTAGTTTTGAGAAATTTACGTTGTTTTGTGTTAATGTTCACACTATTTTTCTGGATATTCAGACGTAACTCCGAATTGATCATTTTGTGATATTGATTGAAGGATGGAGGAGACTAATCAACCAAATCTCTTATGAAAGGTGCCATATCAAACCTAGAACAACACAAAATCTAATCAATAACTCAAACTTGTCAAAACAATTTTTCTTCACAGACTTTAAGTAAAATGTTGTCTTGTCACAAATACATGATGATGAATATTCATCTCTCATGAATTAAGTGGAGTACTGTAATAAAGTATGTGATTTTGAAAAATTTATTTTTTATTTGTCATGTACTATAGAAATATTTGACCCAGAGGTAATCGCACATGTAAAATTAAAGTGGCGGCCATTTTGAAATCAAAAATGTTGGCTTATTTATAAAGATACACAATGCAGATTGTAACCATAGAATTCCTTTTCTCCCAAAACATACATTTGGACACCAGAATCGAGTTAATAGCAGCAATAGACCAAAAGATAATCGAAAATGTAGGTTTCAAACAACGGCCATTTTGAAATATAATATGGCGGCTCTTTGGTACAACATATGCGATGCAGATTATTACAATTATATTCCTTGTCCATCAAAACATACATTTAGACACCAGAATCGAGTCAATAGCAGCATTAGACCCAAAGATAATCGAAAATGTAGATTTCAAATGGCGGCCAATTTGAATTCTAATATAGCGGACATGAAGGGAGAATTCCAAGTGGCTCAATATCTGAAAATGTTTGCTATATATCAATGTACATTTGTGCCGAATTTGATGCTTGTATCACAAAATGCACAATCTTTTTGAAATTTCGAGCTACACCGCCCCACTAATAGTCTAGTTCAGCCTCATTGAACACATTCATGCTGTTATACATTTGGCCGGTTATTTTACTAATACTTATAACGTGCGACCTGGGCACACACACCACTTCGTTAACAACAGAATGACAAGATCATGTTGTTTAAAAAAGGAAGAAAATAAAATATTGATGAATATTCTTGTGTGAATCAAAAATTTGAATTTAAATAAATAATATGTTTATTTGAAAAAAAAGTCTCTGAATTTTACTGGTTTCAAAAACCGTTTCAAATTATATATATATATATAGAGAGAGAGAGAGAGAGAGAGAGATAGAAGAAAAAAGTGATAAATATGAGACGATTGTCCAAATTTATTTCAAATTTCAATTGTTCAATGCAAGGTGTATTCAGTAATAAACTAGTGTTTATTATTCTTTCCTTAAGCCAAGGCTTTTCAAAGATCGAGATCTTATCATCAGAGGAGAAATACAGATGGATAAGTTGGCTTTCGAAAAAAATAAAGTTCATATATATATATATATATATATATATATATATATATATATATATATATATATATATATTTACATATATATATATTTATATATATAGATATATATAGATATCTTTATATACATTTATTGGAATTTTCCCGCTCCATCTGCACCTTAAAGTAACCTGTTGAAGAATTAAGCAAATTTCCACCAAAATGTTGTAAATGTGTCCCTATGTACTTGCCTCCCCTTGTGTGCTCGTTTCTACAATTAAATATTTATCATTAAATATATATATATATATATATACTCGCGGCATTGTCGGATGGTGTATTTACTTGCAATTTGTTTTGTATTTTTATATTGAAACTATGGCTATCCGATTGACAGAATAGTCTTACTTGTTTTGTTTCCTTTATCCTCCATTCTTTAGTCCGTCTTACATCACTTCGCCTTTAAAGGCATCTGGGTTTTTTTTTGCTCGTACATTCTGTGACGTTATATTGACATCCTATTTAAAAGATCAATCATCATTGTTGTATCATTTGATTTGCTTCCAGCTTGGTATAAGGCTACTAAGTGTGAGCGTCCCTCATCGTAGACATAATAGGCGGGATAAAATACGCAGCATCTTAAGCACTATTGATGCCGTATTAAAACTAGAAGTGAGTGAAAGAGAGAAGTGAGAGAGACAGAGATAAAACGGATGAAGGAGAAACTGACATAGATACGCAGAAATGCATGTCTCAGGTTTATTCGTGCTGGACGATCTCCGGTCCTCATGGGGCCAGAAGACATGTGTGTGAATTGTCATCGATACGACCGGCAGGTGTCATAAATGAGTCTCGTCACGAATAAGCAATAGAGATCAGGTTAAAAGTTCGAACTCTCTCATTTTCGTCGATCCTCGTCTAATTGCATTTGCCCCGTCGCAGAATGATGAGAATAGAAGCAATTACTTGTGTGCATGTCAGGAGAGCGGTTTCCATCTTACCAGCACTTTGAACTTTGGACTAGATGGGAGCTTTCACTTCAAAATTCCGAAGTCAATCCCCAACCTTAACAACTCTAGTCGCTACCTGAAACCCAATTCATTTAGAATCACTATTTTCTCATTCTTAAATTTTCCTGAAAATTTATAATCGGCATGATTCAATCGAGTTCACAATTAAATCACGTTGACCCAACGACGTTGGATTTAGGCTTAGTACTTAAATTGGTGACTATTTCGGAATACCAGCGCGTGTAAGCTAAAGAATTCACTCAAGTGTATAAATAAGTACCACACTTGATCGGAGTATAATCGCTTAAATGTTTAATTGAAAAAGAAAAGTTCCACCATCCTTGGCTACCAGAACTAAATAATTCTCGAGGCAGCTGCGTGTGCGTCAGAATAATTGTCCATGCTAGAAAACCACAAGTTATCAAATCACCGGTTCATTTAGTAATATGAATATTTTCTAGAGATATCTTGTCTTTCAAAAAAAAACGGTAATCAAAATACGAGATATATCGGTAAAATCCGGGAAGTGGTTTAAAAATCGTCCCGAGGAGGTTTAGTGCTTTATTTTTCCTTTTTTACTTTTCATTACATCAACCAATTAGAGATATATGAATAAATACATACACTATAAGATAATAATAGCCTGAATATCACATCACTGAAATATGTGGAAAAAACAGAGAGACAAAAATAGATATGAAATAGATATAGAATATACGAAGAAATTCAAATGGATGTATATATAGATATGAACAAACTGTGATAAATAGGTTGAATATTGTATGTGTGTGTAATAGTGGATATACATGACAACAGACTAGTAGAAATAAGAACACATACGTATCTATAAAGCAGAACCGATCTTTTGGTCGGTTCAGATTTTGGTGTAGATTCCATATATTAAACATTTCATTTATCTGAAAATTTAATGAGAAATTATGTAGAAACTTTAAACATACATATATATCTAGAGAGAGAGGAGGAGGATAGAGATATAACAATTGTAGATCCATCATAAAAAGAAGTGTATATTTAAAAATTTGAGATCACGAACATTTAAAAAAATTTATTTTCATTTTCCATATTTTAAGCCACTACTACCAAATCTGACAGTCAGACGTTGCTGCATGCATCTCACGCAGCTAAGCACGGACACCATTCAATAGTCATCCGGACTGTAGACATCGATGTAGTGCTGGCAGTGTCCATGGTACAGGAATTGCAACCAGAAGACAAACTATGGCTGGCATTCAGAACAGGCCCAAGTTTCCGATACCTAGCAACACATGTAATAGCAGCTGTACTGGGACTAGCACTATCAATGTTCCACGCTCTTCCTGGATGCGATACTGTGTCAAGTTTTGCTAGACATGGCAAGAAGACAGCATTGGCAGTCTGGACAGTACTACCAGAGTTAACTGAATCACTATTTTCTCATTCTTAAATTTTCCTGAAAATTTATAATCGGCATGATTCAATCGAGATCACAATTAAATCACGTTGACCCAACGACGTTGGATTTAGGCTTAGTACTTAAATTGGTATTTCGGAATACCAGCGCGTGTAAGCTAAAGAATTCACTCAAGTGTATAAATAAGTACCACACTTGATCGGAGTATAATCGCTTAAATGTTTAATTGAAAAAGAAAAGTTCCACCATCCTTGGCTACCAGAACTAAATAATTCTCGAGGCAGCTGCGTGTGCGTCCATGCTAGAAAACCACAAGTTATCAAATCACCGGTTCATTTTGTAATATGAATATTTTCTAGAGATATCTTGTCTTTCAAAAAAAACGGTAATCAAAATACGAGATATAGAATATACGGAGAAATATAATTTCAAGATGGGAACCAATACTGTAGACGGCAAACAGCAGACACACGCCATCATGATGAGGCTCCAAGATTATAGGCCTCATTTGTGAGAGATGTCTGCTCTCTCGTTGTAATATAGGAGATGAAGAACCCATTCGAAGAGGAGAGCCAGGATCTAGTCATACTAGATTCAAAAGTCATTGCAGGTTCTGCTACCGTGGAGACCGTGATGAATGCCAAGAAGATTGGCCAAGAGCAGTTCGAGGCTTTCACCAGAGAGTGTCTATTGGACAGGACAAAGGCAGTGGACAACCATACCTCGTAACAAGCTGAAGGTGTTCAGCACTTACACTCGAAGAAGACAGAGCAAAGGTCAGCAACAGCTCACCTCCGTCAAAAATGACCATGAATTATTTGTACGCTTGTACATTGGCTGCCAGACGAGGGGAGGAAACCTTGAGGAGTTCTTTCGTCATGAGAACCAGACATGCTTTACCGCATAATCTCACAAACGTGTGTTTCATGTCCTTTTTACATTCGTGTCAGGCTGTTGTCCTTCTCCTAATGAGAACTCGTTTGGTGGTCGTTTAATAGTGAAATGTAAAGTGTATGTGTGTGTATAATCGGTGTGCATCTATTTTATCACATTTTATTTATGTGGTTGTAATATTATTAGTTTTATTACTTCCTTTCTTATTAACGACATTTATTTTAGCCGTGTAAAGTGATATGTGTGTCTTTTCTCTGTATGTATGTGCGTTTATTACACTTGGTGTGTGTAGTTGTGTTTTTTCAATATGTGTAAGTATGCGTGTGTACTTTAACTTCTCCTATCTTGTGTGAGTGTTTATGCTTTCTGTAGTGTGTATCAATGTTATTCGTGTGTGTGCTTGATTTTGTGGATGTATGCGATAGAGTTGTTTACTTGTAGGTATGTATATATTTTTCTTCTCTATATGTATATGTCAGATTGTTATAGGGGTCTGGTAATAGTTTCTACTTGTTGTATTTATCGTGTGTTGTGTGTGGTTTGGTCAGTTTGCTTATTTTGTTCAGTGTATTTATGTATCCCTGCTATTCACACAGGCCCATTGTTTTATTATATAGAATTTTTATTGTAAATATAAACATATATCCAACATGTCTATAACTTTTTATGTGTACATGTTTCCATGTTGCATTAAATCTTCATCCTATGTTTAAGAACTCATAATGAAAGATGCTTTAACAAGTGCATCAAACACAGAATAAATGTGTCGTTAGGGATAATTGTGCCTTTAAAAAGTCATTGTCCCTGATCACCTGCAGATAACAAATGCTGATATTTTGTGGGGAGGCGGGGAAATAGAATAAAATTACCCAAATCTAATCACATGTCATAATTCGATGAATAGTGGCTTTTGTGCAGGCTAACATGAGTAACGCATACGGGAAGTGTCTGTTCTTTCTTGTCAGCTCATAAGGTACGCATTTGCTTAAATTCCATTTCTTTCACAAATGATGCAAATGTCATCTTAAAGTTTATTGGCTTACATGACATAGAAATATAAGTTTTAATTAAATTGGACCTGAAGTCATTTTTCAAATCATCATCACTTAAGGTAATGGATCTTCGATGACTTCCAGGTGAATCTTATACGAAACAAACAGAACGAAATTTTCTAAACAAATATGTAACATTTCTTTGCTTTACCACATAATCTAACAAAATATCATCCCCAAATTTCGAGAATTTCTGTCTTTATGAAATCATCCCAAAATCAACATCCCAAAATTTCGAGAATTTCTTTCCTACACCGCATCATCCCCAAAATATCATCCCCAAATTTCGAGCATTTCTTTCGATTAGCGGATTATCCCTAAAATATGATCCCACAATTTCGAGCATTTCTTTCCTTTACTGCATCATCTCCGAAATATCATCTCCAACTTTCAGGCATTTCTTTACTTTATCGCATCATCTCCGAAATATCATATCCTAATTTAAAGCATTTCTTTTCTTTTACTGCATATTCCTCAAAGTATCATCCTCAAATTTCGAGCATTTCTTTCCTTGACTGAATAATCACCAAAATATGATCTACAAATTTCGAGCATTTTTTTCTTTACTGCATCATTCCTTAAAATATCATCCAAATATTTCGAGTATTTCTTTCGATTATCTGATAATCCCCAAAATATGAATCCCAAATTTCGCGCATTTCTTTCCTTTACTGCATCATCCTCAAAATATCATCCTCAAATTTCGAGCATTTCTTTCATTTACTGTATCATCCGAAAAATATCATCCACAAATTTCGAGCATTTCTTTCCTTTACTGCATCATCCTCAAAATATCATCCTCAAATTTCGCGCATTTCTTTCGTTTACTGCAACGTCCTTAAAATATCATCCACAAATTTCGAGCATTTCTTTCCTTTACTGCATCATCCTCAAAATATCATCCTCAAATTTCGCGCATTTTTTTCCTTTACTGCATCATCCTCAAAATATCATCCTCAAATTTCGCGCATTTCTTTCCTTTACTACATAATTTTCAAAATATCATTCTCAAATTTCGCGCATTTTTTTCCTTTACTACATAATCCTCAAAATATCATCCTCAAATTTCGCGCATTTCTTTCCTTTACTACATAATTTTCAAAATATCATTCTCAAATTTCGCGCATTTTTTTCCTTTACTACATAATCCTCAAAATATCATCCTCAAATTTCGCGCATTTCTTTCCTTTACTTTATTATCCTCAAAATATCATCCTCAAATTTCGCGCATTTCTTTCCTTTACTGCATCGTCCTCAAAATATTATCCTGAAATTTCGAGTATGTCTTTCGATTACGTGATAATCCCAAAAATATGCAATCCAAATTTCGCGCATTTCTTTCCTTTACTGAATCATCCTCAAAATATCATCCTCAAATTTCGCGCATTTCTTTCCTTTACCGTATCATCCTCAAAATACCATCAACAAATTTTGCGCATTTCTTTCTTTTATTGCATCATCCCTTAAATATCATCCACAAATTTCGAGTATTTTTATCGATTACCTGATAATCCCAAATATATGAATCCCAAATTTCGCTCATTTCATTCCTTTACTGCATCATCTTCAAAACATCATCCTCAAATTTCGCGCATTTCTTTTCTTTTACAGCATAATCCTCAAAATATTATCCTGAAATTTCGAGTATGTCTTTAGATTACCTGATAATCCCCAAAATATGAAATCCAAATTTCGCGCATTTCTTTCCTTTACTGAATCATCCTCAAAATATCATCCTCGAATTTCACGCATTTCTTTCCTTTACTGCATCATCCTCAAAATACCATCAACAAATTTCGCGCATTTCTTTCCTTTATTGCATCATCCCTTAAATATCATCCACAAATTTCGAGTATTTCTATCGATTACCTGATAATCCCAAATATATGAATCCCAAATTTAGCTCATTTCTTTCCTTTAATGCATCATCCACAAAACATCATTCTCAAATTGCGCGCATTTTTTTCCTTTACTGAATCATCCTCAAAATATCATCCTCAAATTTCGCGCATTTCTTTCCTTTACTGCATCATCCTCAAAATACTATTCACAAATTTCGCGCATTTCTTTCCTTTATTGCATCATCCCTTAAATATCATCCACAAATTTCGAGTATTTCTTTCGATTACCTGATAATCCCCAAAATATTAATCCCAAATTTAGCGCATTTCTTTCCTTTACTGCATCATCCTCAAAATATCATTCTCAAATTGCGCGCATTTTTTTCCTTTACTGAATCATCCTCAAAATATCATTCTCAAATTGCGAGCATTGTTTTCCTTTACTGCATAAACCTCAAAATATCATTCTCCAATTTCGCGCATTTTTTTCTTTTACTGCATCCTCCTCAAAATATCATCCTCAAATTTCGAGCCTTTCTTTCCTTTACAGCATAATCCTCAAAATATCATCCTCAAATTTCGGGCATTTCTTTCCGTGACGCATCGTTATCAAAATACCATTTTCCAATTTCGCGCATTTCTTTCCTTTACTGCATCATCTTCAAAATATCATCCTCAAATTTTGAGCCTTTCTTTCCTTTACAGCATCATCCTCAAAATATCATCCTAAAATTTCGAGTATTTCTTTCGATTTCCTGATAATCGCCAAAATATGAAATCCAAATTTTGCGCGTTTCTTTCTATTACTGCATCATCCTCAAAATATCATCCTCAAATTTCGAGCTTTTCTTTCCTTTACTGTATCATCCTAAAAACATCATCCTCAAATGTCGCGCATTTCTTTCCTTTACTGCATCATCCTCAAAACATCATCCTCAAATTTCGAGTATTTCTTTCGATTACCTGATAATCCCCAAAATATGAAATCCAAATTTCGCGCATTTCTTTCCTTTACTGCATCATCCTCAAAATACTATTCACAAATTTCGCGCATTTCTTTCCTTTATTGCATCATCCCTTAAATATCATCCACAAATTTCGAGTATTTTTTTCGATTACCTGATAATCCCCAAAATATTAATCCCAAATTTAGCGCATTTCTTTCCTTTACTGCATCATCCTCAAAATATCATATTACAAATTTCGCGCATTTCTTTCCTTTACTGCATCATCCTCAAATTTCGAGCATTGTTTTTATCGCATCATCTTCAAAATATTATTCTAAAATTTTGAGCAATTCTTTCCTTTACTGCATCATCCTCAAAATATCATCTTCAAATTTCGCTCATTTCTTTCCGTTACTTCATCATCCTCAAATTTCGAGCATTTCTTTCTTTTATCGCATCATCCTTAAAATATCATCTTCAAATTTCGAGCATTTCTTTCCTTTACTGAAGCATCCTCAAAATATCATCCTCAAATTTCGCGCATTTCTTTCTTTTATCGCATTATTTTCAAAATATGATCCTCAAATTTCGCGCATTTCTTTCCTTTACTGCATCATCTTAAAAATATCATCCACAAATTTCGCGCATTTCTTTCGATTACCGCATTATGCCTAAAATATGATCCACAAATTTCGAGAATTTCTTTCCTTTATCGCATCATCTTCAAAATATCATCCGAAAATGCAAGCATTTATTTACTTTTACTGCATTACCTCCAAAAGATCATTCTCAGATTTCGAGCATTTCTTTTATTTACCGCACCATCTTCAAAATATCACATCAAAATTTCGTGCATTTTTTTTTCTTTTACTGCATTTTTCCCAAAATGTCATCTCTAAATTTCTAGCATTTTTTCCTTAACCGCATCATCGTAAAAATATGATTAAAAAATTTCGAGCATTTCTTTCTTTTATCGCATCATCAACAAAATATAATACAGAAATTACGAGCATTTCTTTCTTATTTCGCATTATCCTCAAAATATCATCCCGGAATTTCGGGCATTTCTTTCCGTTACTGCATCATCCCCAAAATATTATCCTCAAATTAAGAGCATTTCTATCTTTTATCCCATCATCCTCAAAATATGATCCCACTATTTCGAGCATTTCTATTCTTTATTGCATCATATCAAAAATATACTCCCCAAATTTAGGCATTTTTTTTCTATACTGCATCATCCACAAAATATCATCCCCAAATTTCAAGCATTTTTTTATTTTATCGTATCATCCTCAAAATATGATCTCACAATTTCGAGCATTTTTTTCCTTTAGCGCATCATCACCTAAAATATCACCACAAATTTCGAGCATTTCTTTCTTTTATCGCATCATCCTCAAAATATAATCCTCAAATTTCGAGCAATTTTTTCTTTTATCGCATCATCCTCAAAATATCATCTACAAATTTCGAGCATTTCTTTCTTATTTCGCATCATCCTCAAAATATGATCCACAAAGTTCGAGCATTTCTTTCTTTTATCGCATAATCTTCAAAAAATCATCCCCAAATTTCGTCGAGAGAGGGGGAGAGAGCAAATCACTACCTTATCGTAGTTAGTTAACAATGTTTCTTAACCATTCATAGAGAGGGGGAAAGGATTTCTCGCGCTTGTATTCCCTTAAGGGAAATATCCCTTATTTTTACATCGTGAATCGCACGTCCTGCTCGGTTCGCCTTCCGAATCAGACTGGAGAAAACTCGCTTCTCACGAGAACGAGTAACGTCACGGATCCTCTGTTTCCCACGCAAGGCCTGCAACGTCACAGAGCCTCTTGCAGGTGCAGACTGACCCTTTATCTGTGGTCTCGTCACACAGTAACCTTGTCACGTCTGGTAGCTCTGACTGTGAGAACAGGCTCTAATCTGCACTCGACTGCACCCGCGTTAATTCGCGCAAGTAAAACCAACAATTCCCAACAGATACGTCCAATCTCATAGGGCCATTATCTAACAGTAGGAGCAGGCTGCAGATTTCCAAATGAAAATGAAAAATAATTTCTTTTCATCAAATTGTTGTACATAACCAAAAAATATCATTCTAAACTAAACTATTTTAAAGATTCGTAATGCGACACAAATAAATACAACTTCCAATAAACACTAATAAACTTTTATATAAATTTTGACATTGTATCTTATCTACTATAACCTAGAACTGTCACTGGAATAATATAAATACATAGAAATATTGATAGAGTTACTCATCGGCAGACATATATATATATATATATATATATATATATAGAGAGAGAGAGAGAGAGATATATATATATATATATATATATATATATATATATATATATATATATATATATATGACAGATCAGAGTAATATCATGCTGTGATTTAATGTCAATTCTGGAGAAAATGAAACTTACACGCGTTTCTGAGGGAATTCAAAATATACTTGAATAAATTCAAGAAGCTACACGTAAATCCCGTCTTCGGAGTGTGTTGCTAAATTAATACCATACAATATCAAGGCGAAATTTCATGCAAAAAGCCTTCAGAAATGTTCAGGAAAGCACCAAACCTGTAATGACGGTGACATATGCTAAAATCTTGATTCTAAGAAAACCTAAAGACGAATGTTCAGAAAAACTTTCTCAGTTATTTTAGCTTTGACTTTTCAAAGCAAACTCACCCAAAATAACTGAGAAAATATCAAAAAGAAATTCTTACATCGAGCACGATGCACAACCGATCTTTTCTTCCATTCAGTAGACTTTTCAAAGATTTCCCAACCCCAATATGTGCACCAGAGAAGCTTGAAACTCGGAGTTCAAAATAAGTGATGTCTAATGGAGGGAGTATTATAAACGCGAGTTACAGACCTGGACAAACAACGGTTGGTTGCTGCCATATAATGAGGATGAGTTTGACCTACCCAAAGGATACAACTGACAGCCGTACTGCAGACCAATAAAAAATAAAGTGTGTAAAACATCTATGTTGATGCATTCACTAGCGATGCAAATGTCTGTGCAAAGAAAATGCGAGAAAGAGGACAGCAGGCAACGAATGTATCGATTCTGGACCCCAGACAGGCATACCTACAGATCTATGTTGAAAAATTCTTCCGGTCGTACTAGACAGTAAAATTTAAAGGATAATGATATTATCTACCCAGGATATGGTTCAGCTTCAATGTGACCCCTTCTGTTAATGCGGGATGTGTACGAGGCTCTGTTAGCCTAGGATGAAAGAAATAAGGACAGCAACGTTGACGTATATTAATGTGAATGTGGCGTCGGCAGAATCCGTGAGGAAGCATCTGAACCTGTACAGACTTACTAGTAAGGGTGTGAAGAAGCTGCAAAACGGTGCTAAGATTAAAAGTCTGGGAGGAACATGGTTGACTACGATGGCGGCGAGGAAGCAATACTGTTAACGGATCTATAACCATGACACGAATATATATCTTCTCGATGTGTGGCAAACTGGCGAGGCACTTCGCTGTGTATGGAGAGTTTCGAGTGACGACAAGCTTTATAAAACGTTGCGTTACATCTGTCACGTAGGACTGGTATAACAAAGTTAGAGATGCTTATCTGGAGTATATGATAGAGACACACCTGCAAATGGATTTTGTCAAAGGAAACTTGTGCGTAGACACGACGGAACTGGATGTGTGGGTGGACGCAGTTCGCTGGCTGTGTGACACTGATTGAGCCGCTATCAGGGATGCGTGCTAGTTATGACCGACAACTGATACCAAACATATGAACGTGACAGAGTTAGATGCCGTACTAAAAGGAGTAAACTTTGTGCTTAAATGGAAAGACAGACTTCCTTTGTGTGTACCACTGGGTGACCAGGGGAAGTCTATTGTGCACCAAGGCCGCATCTGCTCATAAGGTTGAGAATTGACACGATAATCTGACTTGTGGAGGAGTATGATATTTCAGTCGATGTAGTACTAATAAGATCTCACCAGAACGGAGAAGACTCACAGGCTGTAACTCAATGATGTGAAAGGAGAGATTAAACCCACACAACCAGTGTTTGCTCTTGCTACAGGGAACGTGAATCCAACACAGCTGTACGAAGTTCTTCGACATAGTGCGAACTCTGGAGTCAGGCGAACATTATATTTTGTGCGTTGAATCGACCCGTTGGTGTCGAAAGGCATTTGTACGGAATTGCAGGGAATGTCAGACAATAGACCCAGCTACAATGCAGTAGCAAAAGGGAAGGCTCCATATGCATAAAGTGTGAAATTTACTAGGCATGAACATCACGCACTACAAATGTTGCCATTTTTCAAAACTTGTATTGATTGTGGCCTCACGCAGTTTTCAATCTGGCGGTCGCTACAACCACAAGACACTGCACGTATGATCTGGCAATTAAAATCAGTGTTCTTACGTGTTTCCTCAGCTTTTGCTGCTAATTGACATTTTGAACAATTATGGCTCAAGTCTTCTAATTGTTGGTTAATGTTTTGCTAGTGGACATAGTTACGTTCTAATCCCTTCATTCGGCTAATACCCTTGTTTGTTAATGTTTAGCCAGTAGACACAGTTACGTTCTAATCCCTTCTTTCGGCTAATAGGTTGATGCCCTAAATGAAATTGTTGTACTACAACATTTTACAATTCTAATTGAACAATCACATGTTCTTCAAAAATAATTCACCTATAAACCTCAGACAACGATGATTGGCACTTAAAAACGGTTTAATGTTTTTGTCATTAAATATCTTAAGCTATTTTGTAAGTAACGGGTCGTATTTTCTGTATCTGGCCGTCGACATTTTTTGTCAAAAATGAATCCCAGATATTTTGTGTTCGAGAAAATACACATTTTTCAGCTTTTACATATAATCCATACTGTTATATTTGCTCAAATATATAAATCAAACGCTGTAACAGTTTATGCTGTGTAGTAGCGACTGAAGGAAAGCATCCGAAAAATCAATTTTCACGAATCAAATTCCACCATTTAATTTTGTGAAAAGATCCCCTGGTAAAGGTAACAAGTACTGATGTGAATCTAAAAAGTTGTTCAATCCAGTTGAATAATAAGAACATATTCTTACTCTTCCATTCGCTTTTTTAACAACAACAATGGGAACTGCCGCCTATGTGGAGTAATTGGTCGGTTGTAGTACTCCTTTTTTCTGAAGTTCGAACTCTTTGTTCACTATGTCAAGTGCAGCATAGAGTACCATAGTCTAAAAATAGGTTTTGCATCAAACTGTAATTTGAGATTTGCCTTTGTATTTGGTGCAGAATCTAAGACTCTCCTGCCCAAGCATTGATAACGTATTACTGTGAATTGTTTTTCATTACCAGAAATAGAAGAAAGATTGTACGTGTTAAAAACACGCTTGAGAGTAATATTGAAAAGATTTATGCGGATTGGAAGACCCAGCCGCAATCCGGAACAAACTACGGGAGACATGTACACCGGAAACGAACAGGCTACTCTTAGAACTAGTAGGACCAGAAACGCTCAACTCTGCCACGGAGGAGTACCTTTTATGTCAGGTACGATTGGTGCCAGTAAGAGGATAACACAATGAAGTCCATCGACAGAAATTACACTCCATGAGGCAGAAAGAGGGTGAGTCGATAACACATTTTTATTGAGATATGTGGCCATGCTAAATTTTGCAGATGCAGGGTTCCATGTCCAAATGAACAAACTTGCATGCAGAAAGTAGACTACTCAGACGACATGGTCTCCGGACAAATGATAAGAGGACTTAGCAACGTAGAATAGCAAAGGCGAAGGTAGCGTCACTTGACTTTTTGGACCAGAATTTCACACGGTTGGTCTGTCTGGAGGCAACAGTCAACTCAACCCCTCACTTCTACAACGCCACACTCCCTCTTACATTATCCAACGTACAAAGGTCGAACCAGGAACAGCACTACCAAGGGACCAAGTGCCTCCCAACTCCACTATACACCAAACCTTGCAATGGATGTGGAGAGACTTCACACTCTAGAGGGTCAATGAACAGGAAAGATTGTCTGGCAGTTGAACTAAAATGCCACTTTTGGGCAGTAATAAGACACATGCAGGAAGTATGCCGTAAACTTGTTAAGTCCAAAACAGAAGCCACGAGCAAAATGTCAAGAAGTGGGGAGTCGTTCATGTTCACCAACAGTGCTCCGGATAATTGTTCTACTCACAAAGGCAGCAGATACAACAAAACACAACCGACGAACGTACCCCACCTCGAGTGGGATGGGGAACAATTTCAGATAAGCGCCACAGAGCTACCCTCCTCGGTGACAGTGGAAGTCACCATAATGCCTGGAAATCATGCGAATTTAGACCTATATCAAAGAAACCGGTGGGCAGCATGGTCATCGCATCCTAGCCTTTGCAGACACAAGGTCGCAGACTTGATCCAGTGGACCTGAGATTCAGAAACTCCTTGGGTACCCAGATGGGTACCTCGTGTCAACTACCCATCGGATACGGGACACAACAGGCAACTGATTACAGATCAGAGGTGTCTTGTTTCTATGCATGAAAGTTGGAATACAAAGGACACGACAGGCGGTATATGGATCAGACAATAGATCTGGATTATATTTGTCATAAACTCCATTGGAGGATCTGGATTTGTTGCCTTCCAATTTCCCGACTTCGTTGTTGCTGAATAGTTTGTTAAGGAACATAAATGAAATGGCTCCATGTGGACGCCCGCGTAGAGCGTCTGTTCCGATGAAACCAGAAACCAATAAACGCCAACAGACACGAACTCGAACATTGGTTAGTGGAAATGTTAAGTCAAGCGCATTTAAGACATGCCCACATCAACCACTGCAAACAATGGAAGGTAATCGAGATAAAATTCGCCCCGAGGGTAGCACCGACAGCAATTCACACACCGATACCCGTTCCTCATCACTGGAAGAAGAAGGTGAAGGAGAACCTAGACAGAGACGTCACGCTGGGGATTATAGAACCGGCACACCTACTACCTGGCGTTAAAGGATGGTGGTCCCGCCGAAAAAAGGATGGGTCTCCAAGGCGCACGGTGGACCTACAAAAGTTGAATGATGATACTATGAGAGAAACACATCACCCCATTCAATCAGGCTTCGATGATAACGAGACGCACCAGGAAAACGATCTTAAACGCATAGAATGGATACAAAAGTCTACCGCTATCCCCAGACGCACGGGACGCCACTACATTCATTACCGAGTGGAGCCTATATAAACACTGTCGGGTCCCTCAAGGATTCCATAAATGAGGGGACGGATACACCCGTCGGTTTGATGACATCACAGTGGATATGACTCGTAAACCCCGATACGTAGACGGCAGCCTCACATGGGACGATTCAATAGAGTCATCGTTCTAGCACACGGTTGACTACATCAGTCACTGCGCAGACAAGGGGATTGTATTTAACCCAGACATTGCTGAAATGGAGATAGAGTTCGCAGGATTTCTGGTCACTGCAAATAGTGTTCGACCCACAAAAAAGATGACAGAAGCCATCCTTCAATGTCCTACCCCCACGAATATCACTAGGGTTAGGTCCTGGTTTGGACTTGTGAATCAGGTGTCG
The DNA here is from genome assembly GCA_963556195.1 of Sepiola atlantica. Lineage (NCBI taxonomy): Eukaryota > Metazoa > Mollusca > Cephalopoda > Sepiida > Sepiolidae > Sepiola > Sepiola atlantica. The sequence continues at coordinate 57,998,954 of OY744541.1, forward strand.
TTTGCCTTTCCACAAGCAGAAGTTATGGCCCCTTTCTGAGAACTATTGAGGACTAAGAACTGAAAGTTCTATTGGGACGAAACACTTGAGCGTATATTCCAGGAATCGAAGAGAGTTATAGTGAAGAGGATTGAGAAGAATGTCCAAACATTCGAAATTAACAGAGTGACAAGGATGGCGACAAATTACAGCAACTTAGGAATATCGTACTTCCTATTTCAAAAACACTGTAGATGTGAGAACGAAGTAAACATAAGTTTTGGGGATGGCCACTGGAAACTCATTTTGGTTGGGTCCCGTTTTAACAGCGACGTAGAATCGCGATACTCACCAGTAGAAGGAGTGGCTTTAGCCCTTGTCTACGGATTAGAATCCTGCCGAATGTTTATATTTGGATGCCGGATTTTCTGAGAACAGTGGATCACCTGCCGCTAATAAAAATATTTTCTAACCAGGCCCTGGAAAATATTAAAAACCTCGCCTGTTGGTAAAACATTGCCCGGAAAACTTAATTAAGCCCCGGATTCTGCATTTCGATACCCATCAGGTACCCCACCAAGAAACCCTGACCAAATGATCGACACTGCCGTCAAACTCGCCTTCACGTCGATGTACGAAAGCGACCCTAAGTTGAAGGCTTTAACATAAGAAAAGATTGTCACCGTGGCAGCCACAGATGAAGGATGTAGGACCTTAAGAGATCTGATCCATAATGGTTTCTCCCAATCACGCAATGGCCTCCCACCCATAGCTTGGGTTTTCTGGCCTATGTAGGAAGGAATATACTATCTGGAGGCAGTCATTATGAAAGGCAACAAAATCATGATACCTCGACAACTTTGTGCAGATGTATTGGAATCCCTTCATTCCGCGCATCAGGGCGTAAACAGTATGCTGACGAACGCGAGAAAACGATTGTTCTGGCCGGGTCTGGATGCTAGCATCCGACAAACCAGATCCGAGTGCCTCACATGCAACACGATTGTGCCATCTCAGCCCAAGGAGGCCTTGATGTAAACACTAGACCCGGATTTTCCATTCCAACAAGTTATCGTGGACTTTGTTGATATACAGAGTAGGAACTATTTAGTATATGCTGATCGATACACGGGATGATTGGAGTGGCCCTAATGACATCGCATGTGAAACCTTGAGAACTTGATTCTGTACTTATGGATCACCGGAGGAAATCTCTTCGGATAGAAGACCACCATTTGAGTCACAGGAGTATGACTCCTTTCTGAGGAACTGGAGTATACGTAAACGTACCTCATCAGCATACTAGGCACAAAGCAGTTAGCCGTTAAGACAGCAAAACGAATACTAGCTGACAATATGAACAGTTACAGACGCCTATGCCATGATAAGGCTGCTCGAGCGTTAGTAACCCATCGCAATGCTCCCGTCCAGGACCTTAAAATGCTATACGGTCGAATCATTAAAGACCATCTACGAGATAAATATCAAACCCGGAAACAATGGAAAGAAATAGGCGAACAAAGCGAGTTGGAGAATTCGTCCAGATTCAGAACCAGGGAAGTAATTACCCTCGTCGATGAACGAAGGAGAGGGTCGTAGAGACACATAGAAACCGACAGTATCGAGTGCGAATAGATGGGAGCAATCGAATAATGCTGCGCAACCGTCGGTTTCTCCGTGAAGTCCACCCAGTTATGGATGACTCACATTATTTTCTAGATGAAATCTGTTTCAACTAACACATTGCTAATTGAATTTTAGGTCAATTACTTAAAATCGGAAAATATATCTTTCTCTTTCACACGTGAAAGTTGGATTTTTTATAAACCGACACACGTTAAGTATTATAAATGAGTATTATTAGACATGGGAAATGGAATATATCTCAATTATAAAAATAGAGACTATTTATTAGGTTTAACTATTTTATTAGAGAAAAATCATTGGAATTTAACTTAAACCTCAAAAATAATTAATACAATTAATTCTAAATATGGAACTCACTTTTTAAATGTCTCTTTTCGCGCTGCAGTGGTATTGACAAGAAAGATTTGAAAAGGCAAATCTAACTAGCGCACAATTGAATTGTTTTCTCGTCGAAACGTAGGAGAAATATAGAGATGAATATAGAACTATAATATAAGTCTAACTCGAAACGGCGAAGACAATAGTGAAAATCTATGCAAATCGTGAGGAAGAAAAACTTGAGGAAAAGGGAAGTTAAGATGACGTAAGCAGTGCCTCCGTTGCTGACGTCATAGCATTGTTTAAATCAGACGCAAACATCTGCCGAGGAAACGGATAGACAAGAATAAGAAACGAAGGAAATGGCTAACGCAAAGAAAGGAACATACAACGATAAAGAAAACCAGAGAAAATAGGGGGGGAATAAAAACAAAATTGGATATTCTTAAACAATCTACGCATTTAGCGATGAAAATTCTTTCAAACTGAAGTGTTACACACATGCCTATACTGAAGATGTTAGCTCCCAAATGAATCGACGATTTTTTCACGACTAGTTTTGTCTGTTTTTCGTAGCGATGACAAGTCAAAGTTGTCCTCTTTTGAAATTAAATCTTTCTCCCTTTTCCTTTCCACTTCTTAATTAAAATACTCGAATTTCTAGTTTAGTAAATGTTCAAGAACACTTTTTAACTTGTTTTCTGCTTTTTGTAGACTTCTTTTTTTATTATTTTGCAAATATAACGATTTATGATTAGAGATTAGACTTTTTTCACAACTTAATAAAAACTCCATTAACACTAAGTCTGGGTGGCAATGCACCCCCCCCCCCAATTGTAAAAAAACAACTCTTTTTCTTTCTCGGTTCATTCAGAGATTTTGTGGGGGAAGAGAACCAATACTTAGTATTAGTAGTAGGGTTAACGAAGGAGTTTTAATTTGCTGATCAAGGGTTTTAGGGGCGGCCATACTTAGTGGCAGGGTAAAGTTGTTGTTTTTAAATTTAAGTTTTTAGTTAATCATAGACGGCAACGTATCACTTTTCTTTAAAAAATAATTTTACAAAAACGAAAAAAAAACATATCAAAGGAGCGCCCAAAAATAATTTGCCAAGTTTAATTTAAAAAAAGGACAACTTTAACTTGTCACTACTACGAAATATAGACAAAACTAGTCGTGAAAAAATGGCTGCCTCATTTGAAAACTAACATCTTTAATATAGCCACAGACAGACAAAGCGACAGACTAAACTCTCTTTTGTACATTGTTAATTTTCATTCTTTCTTTAATTCTATTCCTTCTTGAACTTTTCTTGTATTTATCCAGAATAACTGACTGGCTTGTCTCTGTCCATCTCAAGAAATACTTGATACTTTCTTCAAGAGTACCTGCGCAGTCAGAATTGTTAAGTGAGTCTTACACAATTTCTATCTATATTAGCTCAAGTCCAATGTTAAGGCAAACGGAGAAGAAATAATATTATCTCGGGGTTGTCCTTCTTCTAGACTAGTTAGCTACAACGGCTTGAGAGTCTAATCTATCTTATTATTTCATTCAAAGCTAGTGGGAAGTTATAGATGGGTGTATACCTTTCCCATGGTTATTAAAGAAAGTGAAATTACAGTTATTTCTATTTCCAAATTTACGGCACTCTGTATTGACAAGATGGGCACCTATCTATCCAAAATAGGAATACGCTTCTGTGAAATTTCAGCAAACGCCATCGGTTATTCCTGAATTTTATCACGCATTTTTTATTCGATTTTATTTTGTTTATCCACCTTTAGATAGCTAAGTTAAGCAATAGATCTGCTATAAGTCCCAGGTCTGACATATAGATGGCACTACTAATTAAAACATCATGTGATTTTATAAATTACTAACCTTCAAATGTCACATGTTTAAATTTGAGCCAATTCGAATTATTCGTTTACAAAGTAAAGTTAATTTAAGTGAAGTTGCTGTTGCAAATTTTCAAAACAATGGAAAAATCTGAATTTCATGTATTGATAAAGCAATGCCTTCAGATGAAAAAGCTATGGTTTATAAGTGTGCTTCGGACTCTGATTCGTTGAAAACAACGGTTAAGAGGTGGTATGTTGACCTTAAACGCTGTCGCACAGACAAATGATGATGACCGCTCAGTTCGACCAAATTCAGAAGTTGTCATGGAAAACATAAAAAGGTCACAAACTAGTTTCCAAAGCTGTATCCAAAGTGACTGCTGCGTTTGCTCACAGTTGGTCAAAAATAACGCGCTGACGATTCAGCGTTGTTTATAGCTGTTTTAACGCAACAAGAAAGAAACTTTGCATCACAATGTGACAACGGATGAAACATGGATCCACCACTTCACTCTGGAATCAAACTGGCAGTCAGCTGAGTTGACAGCAGCAGGTAAAAAAACGTCTAAATAGAGTAAAGATTCAAACAGCAACCGGATTGGTCTTGTATTCGTATTGTTTCAAAGTAATCAATAAACAAAATACCTTGTGTATATTGTTCATCGATTACCTTGAGAAACGAAGAACCATCAATAGCGAATATTATTGGTATGTTTGAAGGAGAAAATTGCCATAAAACGGCTAAAAATGCAGAATAAAAAGTGCCCTTTCATCAAAACTATGCACAGTGCCACAATTTGATCGCAATGATGGTAAACCAACATGAATGGTAATTCGACTTGCTGCCGCACATACTCTATTCTCTAGATCTGGCTGCCAGCAACTACTGACTGTTTGTAGACCTCAAAATCATGATCCGATAAAGAAATTTGGTTCCAAGGAACAGGTGATATATTAAAGTGAGACATATTTTGGGGCAAAAGACAAAGCGTACTACAAAGAGGGAATTGAATTAGTGTATCATCCTAGAATGAGACTATGTTGATGAATAAAATCGAATTTTGCCTAAAAATTGTTTATAAATTAGTTAAGCCCGGGACTTATTTATTCCGTGCCCTATATAGTCTGACTGCTTACTATATATGTAGTGTGAGCGGCAGCAAAGATGGATGTTGGCTTACCACAACCTCCGCTTACAAGAAATAGAATAAATGAAATCAATGAAAGACGTGTGATTAATAAAAGGGAACAAAAAAAAATCGAATGTTAGAAGTGAATATGTTTATGTAACATTGTGAGGGGATTAGGCATTGTGGGTGTGTGCTGCCTTTGTTAGTGTGTGTGCATGAAAGAATGTGTTGTATGCGTGACAGAGTGTGTGAGTGACTTTAGTTGGTATTGTGTGTGCTCCATTTGTCAGTGTGTGTATGCGTATTATACGATATCTAAGTTCGGAATAAAAGAGCAGGGGAAGCATGTCGGGCATAATATTGTTTGTTAGGTTGTCCTGTCTCTGCCTCTACTATGTGGAATGTTGAAATTCTGATCCTTTTATACTTAGTGATCGAGGATTGGGATACTGTTATGGTGCCGTACCTGTACGAAGAACAAATGGACTCGTCCATCCATAATAAAATGCGAGAAGCATTCCAACTCACAGACTTCTTTCACTCCAGTTCTATACTAGCAGTCCAGAATACCACTTCTTGTATATATATTCTTTTTCTTCAATAATATATCTTTGTTCCTGTAACCCCGTGTTTCCGTGTCTTTATTTCGCCCCTAACCGGGTCACAACAGATACATGTCAATCCCATATATCTATCTCTCATTCGCTGATGTAATACGACCTAACCCAGCCAATCAAAATGTAACAGAAATTATATTATCTTCATGTCAAAGTTGCGAGGTTCGAATCTCAAAATAAAATTGTTCAATTTATTAATTGAACGATGAATCAGTCAGAATTGGGATTAACACTAACCTCAAAAGAGGAGCTGATTTGCCATTAAATAAACATGCAAAACTATTCTCCCACTGTTTTGTCTCGGGTAGGGGGCGAGTAACAGGATTGACTCTTCCTTTTTATGACAATACTGTTTGAACGTAAATGCCTTCTGGGGTTGACAGCTGTTACTTATATTGGGAGGGACGATGGAAACTATCGTCTAATCGCAAACGTTAAACAAAACGTTGTGATGATAACACTCAAGATGAAAAATGTAGTCCGAAGAATCAAAAATATGCAAATTAAACTAGTAGTTACAATGGCATATCCGTATGCTCACAATAGCATCCCCTAGTCTTTTTTACTCGTTCCTTTTCACGCTGTTTTCGGTGCTTTTCTTATTATGTGGCTTATTATCGATACACACTTTTCCTCTACTGGTTTTTCTATCTAATGCTTTTACGTCTTAACGTTAATAATCTGCGAGAAAATGGTTGTAGAGAAGAGAAGAGGACATTGCCACTTGATTTCGAAATCGGTTTTGTTCTCTATCAAGGTAGGAAAGGGGTGATTGGAGCGGCACCTCCTCAGATGTGGCAACATTACTTCATCTTAGGACTTATTTTACACTTATACAGGTAGAGGGTTGCGTCAGGTGTGAGATATTTTTGGGAGCGGTAGAATGATACAACCATTTTTCCAGTGACCTGCGAAAGTAAGTTTTCCATTTCAAGTTTGAATTGAAGGTCAGTTCCAGAAGTTTATCAAAGTAAGAGGCTTTCTCAAGGAGAGATCCATTTATTTCAATTGGGGCAAAGTGAAGATCCGGGCGTTGGTAGTGAAAGGAGAAAAACTTGGTTTTAGATATATTAATAGTAATCAACCACATTTTCCCCTATAGCACGACGTGTTCCAGGTAGGAAAAGAGAGAATCAGAAATATCTTGATCATTAATGTTCTTCGAAGTGTTGCTATAGATAGTTATGTCATCGGCATAAATGTCGACGAATGATTTCAGAATGTGATTTGGGAGATCATTGATGTAGATCAGTAAGAGGGTTCGGCCCAGAATGAATCCTTGAGACACGCTGGCGTTGATACTATGTGCTTTAGATTCTGTCCATTAACAATTACTTTTATAAACCTATCAGAGACAACGAAGGTGTATGGTTGAGATGACATTTCCAGATATTTCATAGCTAGCAAGCTTGTGAAGTAGACCTTTATACCAAATTTTACTAAAAGCCTTTGATGTGTCAAGAGCTATTATTCTAAAAGCGAAGATCCCGTTTATAGATTCACTTATCTTGTGTCATGTTACAGTCAGCAGGACAAAATCCATAGTTCTTGTCACTAAGTAGTCTATTTCTACTGAGGTGATTGACAACTTCTTGATTCATCACAGATTCAAGCAACATGCTCATGACGCACAGAAGACTGAATGGTCTGTACAGAAGACCGATCTCTAGTATTTTTAAATACAGGGAAGATTGACGACGTTTTCTAATGTGATGGGAAGCATTTCTCCTTTAAGCAACTAGGGCCAGTTGCTTTGCTGGCATCAAGGTTCTTGATACGTTTGGCAACATTCCGGACAGAAATATAGATGTCGTCAAGGTGTTTTCAGTCATTGTGGGTGGGATTCAAGTGGTAGACAACCCTGATCACAAAGGGTGGAATTTGATGACAATGGTCTTTGCAAAAAGTCTGGCTTTATCGGATGCTGAGGAAATCACCTCTGATTTATTGATGATGATAGGGATTAAGGTCACGCATCTGTTTAAGACCTTATTTGTTATTCGCCAAAACTTGTGGGAACCACGTCTTTGCTCGGCCACTCTTAAGTAAACGGCTAGACATATGATTCTCTCGCGTTTTCTATAACTCTTTTGTGTTGGTTGCGGGCAGTCGTAAATGCGGCTTTGGTTACAGAACATCTATTTTGTTGAAAGCAATTTAAATAGTGGTTTCTGTGAGCAATGGCACCGGCACATTCTGGCGGTTTGGTTTCTGTTGAATTTCTTTCGAAGGTATAAAGCTCAATATACCAATTAATCAAATCAATTTAATTGGATGCGATACAGTACACAGTCTTTTCAAGCATGAAATACAGAGGAATTTCTGATATGAAAGATCTGAGGCTGTCCCAGTCAGACATCGAGTATGGATACATTGTGTCGGTTGAGAGAGAATTTAGAAGTCTTGTTGCACTTTTTTTTATATTAATTGATACAATTGAGTGATCAAAAGATTCCAGCAGTGACAGAACAGTAGATGAGCTCAGTTCAGGACAAGTTTTCAGTAGAAGACCAAGAACACTTGAATAATGTCCGTAAGCATCGGTACGCGAGTGAGTTTGTCGATAATCTGTCTTAGATCATAAGCAATGGAAAATCATGACAAAACCTCCCTCCATCGTCAGTCTTGTAGAGTGGAGTAGAAATTCAACATTAAAATCACCACATACATTATTGCGAGCAAAAGAGTTAGCATACTGGGTCTTATTATTTTGTCGGAGATTTGCTCAATGACAGTAACCCCATCGGTAAGGATGGGAGGGCGGGCGATTGCAAGAAAAGATTATAGCGGTGCTGTGCGTAAGTGCAACGTGGAAACACATATAGGACAAATGAGGGTCTTTATAGGAAACCCGTCCATGGAAAACCGTCTTTGATTATGGCGAACTCGGAGGTCGGATTTAGAAGTCATATTTAAGTATCCTGAGATCATGAAGTCATCAGTAAAAACTGACGGGTCCATGTCGGTTTCGCATAGATACAACAGGTCAGGTTTTGTCTGCTGTAAATAGATTTCAACCTTTAAAGGTTGGAACGTAGACCCCTAATGTTGGAAAAAGAGATCTGATAGTAGGAATTTACGTTAGAAGTTGGTGTTCTGGGTTTACGCTTATGTTTTGTTGTGTGACTTATCATGTTGAAATTTGAGGATTTTTGGAAGATGTCAGCAGAGGAGTTAAGAGCAGAAAATAATTATCTGTGTAAACAATTTTAAAAAGTCATAGCAGTTCCTACTAATATGTCATTGAGAGGTTCCACCAGAAACTACTGCATGGTCTAAAAAATCTTAATATATGTTTTCATGACTCTTATAAATGTTAAATAAATATTAAAGGAAATTGACAACATCTTTGTGGCACGCATGAAAATGTATTTAAGTGAAATATTTTGAAAATCAACAATCGTGCAATTTAAATGAATTCATCTAATTTTTTTTTTGCAAGCTTTAGAAAAACTTTGCCAGGCGAGACTGTCTTATAGTTTTTTTTTTCTTCTTTTCTTCCTCCTGATATTGATAGTATTAATTCCGAGGAGTCGAATCACGATATAAGCAGAAAGGCACGTCAAGGTATAAAAGACGTTAGGATAAGTGTAGTCTTGTCGATGTTATGCGCAGATTGGCGCTTTTTAAGTAACGAAATTGACAATATCTTTGAGGCACGTTCAAAATATTTCACTTAAATACATTTAAGTGAAATATTTTGAACGTTCGTCTCACATTATAGGCTTGCTGAGTAGGAACATCATCCTAATAAGGGATCTGGTAAACAGAACTAAGAATTTGGGGGCAGATAACCATGCTGAACTCCTTTTCTTTTGAATCTTCATTTATTTACTCCTACATTCAAAGAGCCTAGCTTACCGAAGTCTAAGATTTGGCTCGGACTGTTTGTTTTTTCCATTTAAAGCGGTTTTAGCGTTGAAATATTATGCAAAAACTTTAAAACAATAAAAATAATTTTTAAAGCAGGCGAGAACCAGAACACAAGGCGGATAGAATTGTCGAACTTTGAGAAGAAATTCAAATAAAAATACAAAAAGAAATTACATTTCTTTTAGCAAGATCGCTAAAAAAAATAGTAAGAAAATAAGTGGCTGTTCTTACCTCGTAGAAATCCATTCTAAGAAGGAAAGATGTTTAAAAATGATAGGTTATGTGGGTGATCTATAATTATACAGGTGTGATTTTAATAAATAAATGTAGATGTATTATTAGACTGCTCTACTGTTCAGGAGAGATGAAGAACAATGACGAGTTATTTGGTTTACTCGTAACTATAAGAATATGATGTTCCTATATAAATACTTGTGAGAAGACCCAATATGTTGATGAAGATCGTTTATAGCCTCCCATATTTCATTACGTTTTTATATTTTTGTTTTATTATCGAGTTGTTTTCAGTTGCAAAGTTTGTAAAGTTGAAAACATTGGGTTTTAGTAGGCATCTAAAACAATCGTTTCAACAAGTCACAAAATCAAAAGTGAACGAAACCACTTTTTATTTAATCAATGAATATCTTAAATCTGAATCTGAAATTGGTCTGACATCGCCAGCCAGTGACTGATTGGCGCTAATCACAATCAACAGCCCGGAACTGTTCGTTGTAGTTTCATATTTGTGGCTGCTTCCCGGATTGCTAGACCACTACCATCGGGTTTTACATACAGTATCGGATTTTGAAATGATCACCCATCTAACATCAGCGCTTAACTTTGAAAGAAATTATTTCTTTTCCGTTCTATGTTTGACTTATTGGGTTCTCTTCCTCTTTAAAAAAAGGATGGAGGCGTTTGGACAAATCTTTATTTGCATACATGATTTCGTTCAAGAAACGATATCACGTTAGAATTTAAAAGAAAAAATGGTCAGTCTTTGGTGGAAAAATTAATGGTTACCGTCATGAGGCGAAGTTGTTGGGAAAACCTTCTTAGACAATTTATTCTTGTCAGCTGCATTAATTCCACTCTCAGATTGACTTATAATATGGCTCCTCTGAAACTCTGCTTCTCTGGCCTATATCATTCTTAAACCGTGAGATATGATATATAGTGTATATTGATATCTGAAACACAAATAAATGTCAATTAGTATGAAATAAAGAAATTGATGAGCAAATCAGGTGGAGATTTTTCATAACATTCTTCCCTACTGATGTAACAATGTTTATGAGGCGGATCATTTTTTCTTCATAATTTCTACTCTTTAAATCATATCTACTCAACTTGTTTTGTGTTGTGAGCAAAAGAAAGTTAGTAATTCAATGTCTGAATTGAAACAGCTATTTTAATTTTTGCAACAAAAACTTTACTCATTTCTATTATTTATACATTTACTGCCTTTCTGTCTAAAATAATTGAGTCCCAGTTTATCATAACTGTCCTGGCGTAAGGACTACACGTATTATATCTATATTACAATGTTCTTCTCCTTTGAATTTCCTACATTTTTACGATGTAGGTTATGTTGTGGGCATTAATTTAATCTACATTTCGTCTTTTGGCCAACATTTTGTGACGATTATTCGTTGCACTGTGTTTTTTAACAACTTCATAGCTTAACTTCGGCGATCTGACGAGAACGGGTAATCAGTGAATAGATGTTTATCTCTTTTGCCTGTTAATATCTGCACGTTTTTATGTGAACCAATAGTTACCACTTCTACCCTGCAGCAAAGTAGGGCATGAAGTCAGTTTAAAGTGTGAGGGAGAGCAGCTTTCCCGAAAAAAAATTCTGGAAGAGTAAATAAATAGCTGAAAACGGACCCTTCAGTATTTCCTGTGGGTGCGGCTCGTGCGATCTGCAATTAACCAACCTAAGGAGAAGGTAATGCCTAGGACAGTGCCAAACTATAACTCATTCCCACAAATAAGCGGCTGATGGTTCAGTAAAACTCCTAGGTTAGCAGACTGATTCCAAGACGAACCCCGGCTATAATGGCAACTGTGAATATGTGTATGTTTTTTTCTGTATGTTAATCTGTCTATTTATCGATGCATCTAAGTCCGTTCATACCTACCAACTTATCTATGTCTGTTTATGTGTGATTTTATATGAATCTATGAATTTATATCTCTATCTCTATCTATCTCTTGATCGATCTATCCCGGTCTCTTCATATCGATGTATGTCTCTTCATATGAACAGACGGTTTTTTTTTATTTAATCGTTTTGAATGTTAATTTCCTCGCCGTAAAATTTTTGTTTATGATCCTATTATATCTGCTAAAGCATATCAACTTTTTGACGTTAATTAATGGCAACACACAATACCTGTTATCAAGGATTAATTGGATACGATTAGTTGAAGAGAAGCCATTCTTTTGTCCATAGTTGGGAAGGAACCGTTAGTTTATAATTTATCCGGGCTTCATTACGTTCACATTTTTTTTTGTAAATATGTATTTGTTAAAGCAACGCTAATTAGCTAAGAGAAATAACTCTTATTCTTTTAGTAAAAATTATTCTCATGAGCTGATATTTCCTTTAAGGTGATTTTTTAAGAATTTCTATATATTACCACACTTCCGTACCGGATTAAGTTTCTTTAAATAAACTGTAGCACATAGCTTGATTACTCACTGCTGCATTACTTTCTGTTAGTTACATATTTATCTGGTGAGACAATACGTAAACCAACAAACAATCAAACGTGTGATATAGAGCCGAAAGTGAAAAAATAAAATGTTAGAAATAAAACTTAAAATCGTTACTACAAACTAAATTGCGATTTTTTTAAATTGGCTCAGTGTAGATAACTCTGGTTTCATAGATTTAACCTCACTTCGACGTAATAAGATTAAACAAGTGAGCATGACAATATGAACAAAAAGTATCCAACCAACATACATAAATCTAGCACATAACTGCCGACAAATGACGGCGAATATGGAGGTTATATTTTACCAAAGTGTCATATATAAATGTTTATCGTTAAGACGTTTGAAAATAGCTAATAAAAGCGGTTAATTTTAGTAAAATTATTATCTTTAATAAGCTTCTTTCAACTAACATTTATCTGCATTAGTATATAGATTTATTGGGAGGCTATATTAAGGACAACGCCGTCGAAATGTCCGTCACAAAATGATGTTTTTCTTGGGCATTACGACATGATATATTAGGTTGTTTATTTTCATTTGGATGGCATTGTACTTGTTAATACCCTTTTTAAAGTGTCTTTGAGATTAAATATCAATGTACATACTTTCATGTGTGATTACCAGTATACGTGTCTATTTATCCATTTATTTATTTCCTTTCATATCGTGCTGTTTTCCTTTCTGTCTGTATGTATGTCAGGCACGTAGCCAGACTTCTAACTTGGGGGGGCGCAAAACTAATATTGATATTCTAATATGAGTGACGTTTTGGTTCAGTGTGTGTGTACTGATATATAAATATAAATAAGTAGTAAAAAAAATGTCAATTTCTTTTATATAATCTAAATAAATTGTTGTGTATTTCGGTAGGTACATGTAAATAACAACATAAGCATAGTAAAGCACATAAAGCATAGTAAACACAGTAATAATAACATAAAGTTCGTAAATAAGGTAGCTACTTGCCAGTTCTACAGAATACTATTATAACCTCCTATTTTTACAGTTATTGAAATGCGAAAGGATGCGCTCTCTGTCAATGTTTCTCAGCAAATTATTTTCAAAGGATATGAGGCAGAGTGAGGTCAGTCTCTCTGTTGACATCAAAGATCGCATTCTTGTTTTGATGCGCTTCACTGAAGAGAATAGTCTTTCAACGGTTACTGAGGTCTGTGGGATGGTAAGGAGCAATTGCAATACTCTATGCACCGATGGAAAAATATCCCTGTCAAATTGTTCGAATAATTCTGAAAGTCCAAGACTTTCGGTAGGGAGACGTCGCTGAATGTAGTTCTTGACTATTTCCATCTCACTCTCCTTTACCAAAACACCAAACAGTGGACCTAGCTGTTTCAGCGCCTCACTGTCCATGAATGATTCTGATGACGTGTTACACACTGCATCAGCTTTCATCACTGCACATTGAGCATTTCCAAATCGAGCACGGAGTTCTCCTCTAATGTGCCCCAGCAACTGTCGGAGTACAAATCAAAAGCTTCCATTGTACCTACACAGTTATGGCCAACGGAACCAGTCACTAATGCGGCATCTAATTTTCCGGATAACTTTCGTGCCCTTCCAGATTGGCCGAGTATCAATATCCGTGATATTGTACTTTGTGGCAAGCTCCAATGCATACTTCACCACCTTCTCTGTATCGAATGATTCTGCGTGTTCAAGTAGTGTCTCCACCAAGCTAATAGCGGTCTCAGCATTTGTTTGTTTCTTTTGCAGACCTTTGGTCACAACATCTGTATAGTCATATAATCTTCCAAAAAAGATTAGGAGAACTAGGAACTTCTTTGTCTGAATTGCCTTCAGTAGAGCAATAGCAGAAAGTTTTGTTTCAGCAGCAAGATCATTTTAAAAGGATGCCAGAGTGTCCAAAATTACATCAAAACGGCGCAAGAACTTTTCAACCTCTAAGGAAGACCACCTGGTTGTAGATGAATGGGTCAGTTCCAATTGAGGGTCTTTCGGATACAACATCTTCTGGATTTCCAGGTATCGGGAATGACGTTTTGTACCTGTCATGAAAGTGTACACTAAATCCATGGTCTCGAAAAATGTCTTAATGGCAGGATCAATCTCAGTGACAGATGCGAGAACTAAATTCAGCCTGTGAGATGAACAGTGCACATACTGGGCATTTGTATAGCCAGCCCTTTTCATCAGCGCTTGAACACCACCACGTTCCCCTGACATCACACTTGCACCATCGTATCCTTGCCCAACACACATCTCCTTCTCCAAGTTCATAGACCGCAGAATACCTTGCAGCTCTTCCGAAATACATACAGCTCCATGAAACCATGGACTTTTCCTCCGTGCAGAAACCTTAATGAAACACCAAGTAATTCTTTGTTAGAGATGTCCTCATCAGTTAAACCCGCATAATATACGGCTTCATGAACCTGGTCCCTGATTTCCTCTAACAGAACCTTCTGCGCTGAAAAGAGCTTAACATTTGTGCATTTCTCGGAAGTTTCTCCAAGCGTTGTTGAATAGTTGGGTCATACTTAGATAAAAGTGAGAGTAACTCCAAAAAGTTTCCTCTGTTTAGTGATTCTTTGCTTTCGTCATCACCTCTCAGTGCTATCTCATTCTCTGCACAGAATAATACTATGTCCAGTACTGTAAGGAGATGCTGTTTGTGCTCACCGATTAATTTCTTGTCTCGGTAGCATGGATCCAGGAGTTGATCCACTCTCCCTACTTTCTGAACATTTTTTAAGGTGATCCGAACCTTGTCCGCTTCTTTGTGGACATCAGTGTCATTATGTACTTTCAATTTTTGTCCAATTTTCCTCCAGTCACGAAAGCCAAACTCTGTCCAGACTCTACTTTCCTCCCGTCGTAAATGTCCAAAATTCCTTAATGTGCTTATATTTTATATTAAATATTAAATTTCTTTTAACGCAAAGACGCCACAAATAATCTTTTGTTAATAGTTGTCAATCAATGAAAATAGATTTTAAGACCGTCCTGGAGGGGGCTCTCTCCAATTAAGATATTTAAAATATTTTTTTAACCAAATTATTTGTTTTAAATATTTTTTCAACCAAATTATTTTTTTAAATATTTTTTAAACAAATTATTTTTTAAATATGATTTTGAAAGTTAAATTTAATTTTTACGGTATCGTTTGGTCATTAAATTATTAACTGAACCAAATTGTTATGGAACTATAAATAATGATTGTTAGTGTACTGTGGATTTAATCTCTATTCATAAAATTATTGGATGTAAATAGCGTCCAAAACTTTCAATCTTTTAATACATGAAGATTTGCTAAGAATCAAAATTCTTAGCTAAACCTTATGTGCGAAAATGTAATGTTCTACGATTGGTGACATTTATTGGATGTGTTTCTAAGAGTATTTTGTTCTAATTGCCGATTTTTGTGCGCTTCTGAATGATTCCCGGAAGCCATGTTGGATGTCGCTTTCGAAATGAAGAGCCGACACTTGGTTTTAAAACAACCAAAAACCCTTTAAAATAAGTTAAAACCCAAATAAAGTTATCCAGCTAGGTAGAATAGTAACTTGTCTTGCCCTTGCTAACATTTATTTGTTGCACATTTGTTTTTTCACCCTTTTTTCGTTCTTCTGCTCTGTTGATTATAGTAAAAGATTCCCCAATTTTTACTATATCTTTTGTTTATTAAATTGTTAGGTGAAAGTACAAAATAGTTAACAAAGCACCCCTCTCTCCATGTTAAGAATGGCTTTCTAAATAATGTTATTATTTCAACCCGGTTTGTAATTAAATAACGAGATTAAATCTATCATAATGCATTTAGGTTTCTTCGTAAACAAGTCAACCATTTTAATATTTTGTTAATAATTGAAAAATATATCAATTACTTCGTCTCTGTTCGAAATTTGAAAGGCATTTGGAAGTATCTAAACTATCGAATAGAAAGTCATTTGAACTGGCTTTTAAATGCTTAGAAAATCATGTATTTAAAAAAGCAAAATTGTTTGCCTTGTCATGAAATTAATTTATTAGTTATTTTTTTGTAAATGTAATTCAGTTTTTTTTTATCTCTGGTGGCTATCTTGCCTAAAAGTAAGTTTATTTACTACTTTTTAAATTTGTTTACTTCTTTCAAATTAATCGTTGAAAGGTCGGAAAAGAATCAGAAAATACAACCAATTTATTGTCCGCTATTTTGGCTATGAAACGTCGAATTAACCACTTCATCTTACAGTGATTTACCAATTTTGAAGTAAAAAAACGACTTGATGAGCGGCCGATTTTCAACACATCCTCTTTCCCGCTGAATTACAGTTACAAAAAATAAATTAGAAATGTATTTTATGACAAAGAAAACAAATTTCCTTTCAAATTTCGAACAGACACGAAGTAATTGATATTTTTTTCAATTATTAACAAAATATTAAAATGTCTGACTTAAACAAGTCAGACATTTTAATATTTTGAAAGAAACCTAAATGCATTATGATGGATTTAATCTCGTAATTTAATTACGAACCGGGTTGAAATAATAACATTATTTAGAAAGCCATTCTTAACATATTCTGTACTTTTACCTAACAATGTAATAAACAAAAGATATCATAAAAATTGAATTTAACTTGAAAATCTTATCTAAAAAGTATCCCGGTCCGTAAACTGCACAAGTACCAAAAAGATAACACAATAAGTGTTCTTTATTGGTAGGGGGCAGACCCGTATTTACAACTATATCCCCCGCAAGTACGGTTCTAAAATCTTTTTTCAATCGATATATCTTCCCTAATTAATTACCGACTTTTCCTACTTTGCCAAAATTGCCAAATGTTCCTTTGTCGAATTTTCCGTTGCCGAATTTTCATTTGCCGAATATTCAGGGACCGCCTTTTTTCTTTCAATTTACAAAATATCTATTTCTTACATTGTTTTTAAATATTGGTGTAAAAATATAAGTCTCGATGTATTGCTTCTAAATTTAGAAGCAAGACATCGAGACTTATAGTAATTTCTCCTTTCTCAAATAATATTTATTTAAAAAGAATCTCACAAGAAAAGACACGTTTCACAAGAAATTTTAATCTAGAACTCTATAATTAAGTTTATAATTAATAATTAACATTATGATTAGATTAACTTTATTGTTTGACATTGTCTTTTGAACTAATTTTGAACATTTTGCTTTTTTTTTTGTAAAGACGGGCTACTTTTCGTTAAGTTTTATTTTCTTTAAACAAAAAATGTCAGTTGTGTTGTTATTTATTGTTTTGTTGTAAAAGTTACAGTAATAAATGAATAGAGTTCTTCAAGGAAAATTCCAAACAAATGAGACTAGTTTTTGCTTCTTTAAAAAGAAACTTAATGTAGATAAATCGATTTCATTTGCTTTAAAACAATAACGTATTAATAAATACTTATTTAAAAAATATTTATTTACAAAATTGGAGGATGGCATAGCCTCTTAAGTGAACCCCACGATTTTCAGTTATTTAAACATCCAAAGATTAAAAAAATGCTATTAGTAATTATTTTTTTCTAAAAACACATTTTAAATTTCTTTAAAATAGAGTTAACAAAAAAGAAAAGAAATATATACACTTACATTTATGTTGGTCAAAATTTCTTTTGGTCTCTAAGAAAATGAAAATGTAACTAAACTGTTTCAATAACCAAGAATCTTTTTTATTATTATACTTTTATTCTATCTCCATATCCACTCTTTATTTATTTTGACATTTCTTTTCACTATTAGTTCACACAGACATGAAAAATCAAAATCAAAGAAAGAACTGACGCCAAAGTCTTCGACTTCCACTTCTAACATAGGTGTGAAAAAACATTGGATTCACTAATTCACTTAATCCCACCCTACATCACAAACCTTTTTTTGCTCGCCTCTTGTACGTGGGGTTTGTACCCT
Source organism: Sepiola atlantica (assembly GCA_963556195.1). Lineage (NCBI taxonomy): Eukaryota > Metazoa > Mollusca > Cephalopoda > Sepiida > Sepiolidae > Sepiola > Sepiola atlantica. The sequence goes on from OY744541.1 coordinate 58,016,985, forward strand.
ACCAATGCTGTTTTTTCTTTCAAGTTCATCTCGGGTGAAATCTAGGATTTTTTTCTATGTTAATTTAAAAAAATGTTAATGTAACATTCACAATTTTTTTTAATTAACATTTGCAACTGACAACAAAAAGAAAAAACGTATTTGAGATTCGTGATAAAATACAAAAATAATTTTTTTAACTAATTCCCAGTTTCATTTGAAAATAATTTAGGTTGCTATTATCAGGACCGGCGGGACAGTTATAAAAGTGAGGGGGAGGTTCTCCTAAAAAGTGGGGGTGCCCGGCCCACATTGCGCCCAGAATGCCAAATATGGGAATAAATTCAATATCTTGACTAAAAATGATCGTCCGATAGTGGTTGAGAGCTCGTTAGAATTCTCTTGGTGATAGAAAAATAAAAATTCAAAATATTTCAATTTTTTGGCGTCTGGGCTCAAATTACCTTATTTGGGCATATTGGGGAAAAATCACTGTTTGGGGCATATCTTGGTTTAAAATGATCGTCTGGTAGTGGTTGATGGCTCGTTAGAAGTGGAATGGCATACTGTTGGTGATAGATAAAAAAAACATTTTTAAAAATTCAATTTTTTGGCGTCTGGGCCCAAACTATCATATATGGGCATTTTGGACCAAAAATACCTTTCTTGACATAATGTAGACATGAAAGGAGCTTCTGATAGTGGTTGAAGTCTTGTTGGAAACATATTAGCAAGTCGCTTCTGGTGAAAAAAGACCAAACAGAAATTTCAATTTGGGGGGGAGGGCTGGGCCCAAATGACCATATTTTGTCATTTTGGGCCAAATATACCTTTTTGGACTTAATCTAGACATAAAATGATTTTCTGACACTGCTTGATGGCTCATTTGAAACATATCAGCAAGTCGCTTCCAGTAAAAATGACAAAATTCAAGAATCAATTGGTTTATCCAATATAGAGAATACATAAAGTTAAAAGTATTAACTGACAAGGGGCATATAAAAGTACAAAAGTAAAAAGTATAAAAGTTTAAATGTATGTATTGGAATTGGAATAGCTCGTTGGAAGCGTATTAACAAGGCAGACTTGCATTGTTTCTCTGTTCTTCACTTCAAATTGCGTTCATTGGACTTTGCTCAAAAGATACTATATCGGTTATTCTGTGGACAGAAGGACTGGAGGGAGGATGGAATGAATAACAATGTGAAAAAAGAATGTATCGATGAAATCCGAAAAATAACCGGTATGTTAATGGATGCACGATGTGCGAGTGGAGGAAATACAAATAATGGTCCGCTTTGCAACAGATTTTTCAGCCCTCAAAATCGCTTTTACGAATGTTCTCTCATCCGTAACAGCGTCGATCGCGAAAATTTTGAAACGTTCATGAGTAACACCAACATCATCCTGGCTATCACCCAGTCTGTCACAAACAAATGTGTGCATGTGGAAGCATTGAAAATCTTGGGCATCGAGATAATGCTTCATCTCAGAATTACCTTCGTCGATGAGAAGGCTAAACCATGGATTATGATAATCCCGAGCTACCATCAAATTAATTCCGGAATAATTATAAATATAGAAGTCATAGGTAGAAATAGAAATAACGTAATCTGATATTCGCAGAAAATCATCGGAGTGAACGGGAGCGGTCATTAAGTCTTTGCGTATTGCTTTATATTATGTAGTAAATTAATACCAGGCAAATGATAAATAAGAACGGAGTCTGTTCTGAAAATTAAACTGTGTTTAATAGTTCCCGGTGTCGATGAGTGGAGTGACGGTACAGAATTGTTAGGGAGAAAAGTTTTTCCTACCACCTATATGGAGTTGGTTTGGCGGAGAGTCGTAGATGGTGGGCCTAATGTAATATTTAGTGTTTGTTTGTGAAAAATAATGAAAATTTACTATAATATGCTCGAGTGAATAAACGTAATGAATTGGTGAGTTTAGTAGCCTGTGATGTATGTGGTTATTTTCCTATTACGCAAATATGTACAGGGGAAAAATCCTCTACTTTATATATAATAATAAAAAAAAGAAAAGAAGATTTTGTATAAAAACTCCTAATTCTGTTATTCCGGTTGATTGTCTGCCGCTGTCTTCAAAAAAGGAAAGCAAATAAATTGTGATTGACAGCTAAACTAAAGAAATGCCAAAATCAGTTTAATTCATTGCTTCCCCGACCCCTAATCCTTCCAGCCCAACCCCCAACTTTTTTTTCACTCTCCCACTACCCTGAGAAATATTTTAAGTTCAAAAAAAAAAATTTGGCCCGACCCCTAAAAGATATGGCCTGACCCCTAAAATTTTCCCCGACCCCCTAATCCTACTAGCCCTACCACCAACTTTTTTTTCAATCTCCCACAACCCTGAGAAATATTTTAAGTTCAAAAAAAAAAAAATTTGGCCCGACCCCTAAAAACTTTGGCCTGACCCCTAAAATTTTCCCCGACCCCCTAATCTCTCTAGCCCCACCCCCAACATTTTTTCTATCTCCTACAACCCTGAGAAATATTTTAAGTTCAAAAAAAAAAAAAAAAAATTTGCCCTACCCCTAAAAAATTTGGCCTGACCCCTAAATTTTTCCCGGACCCCTAATCTCTCCAGCCCCCCCCCCCCCTCACCCGCTAACATTTTTTTCACTCTCCCACAACCATGAGAAATATTTTAAGCTCAAAAAAATAAAAAAAAATTTGGCTCGACCCCTAAAAAATTTGGCCTGACCCCTAAAATTTTCCCCGACCCCCTAATCTCTCCAGCCCCCCCCCCCCAACATTTTTTTCACTCTTCCACAACTCTGAGAAATGTTTTCAGTTCAAAAAAAAAAAAAAAAATTTTGCCCTACCCCTAAAAAATTTGGCCTGACTCCTAAATTTTTCCCGGACCCCTAATCTCTCCAGCCCCCCCCCCCCCTCACCCGCTAACATTTTTTTCACTCTCCCACAACCCTGAGAAATATTTTCAGTTCAAAAAAAAAAAAAATTGTCCCGACCCCTAAAATTTTGGCCTGACCCCTAAAATTTTCCCCGACCCCCTAATCCTTCCAGGCCCCCCCAACTTTTTTTCAATCTGCCACAACCCTGAGAAATATTTTAAGTTTAAAAAAAAAAAATTTGGCCTGACCCCTAAAAAATTTGGCCTGACCCCTAAAATTTTCCCCGACCCCCTAATCCTTCCAGCCCCCCCCCCCTCCAACTTTATTTTCAATCTCCCACAACCCTGAGTAATATTTTAAGTTCAAAAAAAAAAAAAAAATTGGCCCGACCCCTAAAAAATTGTGCCTGACCCCTAAAATTTTACCCGACCCCCTAATCCTTCCAGCCTCACCCCAACTTTTTTTTCACTCTCCCACAACCCTGAGAAATATTTTAAGTTCAAATAAAAAAAAAATTTGGCCTGACCCCTAAAAAATTTTGCCTTACCCCGAAAATTTTCCCCGACCCCCTAATCTCTCCAGTCCCCCCCTCACCCGCTACCATTTTTTTCACTCTCCCACAACCCTGAGAAATATTTTAAGTTCAAAAAAAAAAAAAAAATTGGCCCGACCCCTAAAATTTTGGCCTGACCCCTAAAATTTTCTCCGACCCCCTAATCCTTCCAGCCCCCTCCCTAACTTTATTTTCAATCTCCAACAACCCTGAGTAATATTTTAAGTTAAAAAAAAAAAAATTTGGCCCGATCCCTAAAATTTTTCCCGACCCCCTAATCTCTCCAGCCGCCCCCCCCCCCTCACCCGGCAGCATTTTTCTCACTCTCCCACAACCCTGAGAAATATTTTAAGTTCAACGAAAAAAAAAAAATTTGGCCCGAAACACCAATATTTCTAGGGACCGTTATACTTAAGAAGCACCAGCATTCGTTTGAAAATCAATGACCTGATACAACCGGACACAATTTAGGGCAAGACCGGGTACATCCGGCAAGGGATTATGGGATGATTATTTCCAAATTAATACTATTTAACATTGAAAAAAAGTCTGAAAAATATAGGAAAAATGCTACCCTCTGTCGGAAACTGGTCCGGTTGACCCTCAGCAAGTGAATCGTTTTTTGCGATTTTGAGATATTATGATCCCAGGATATGTACTGTGCTAAAGATGTCAACTTTTTGACATGTCGTTGCTTAGTTTTTGAGAAGTAGCTGTACATTACATAAATACATTAGATAATTTCCAAATTAGTACTTATTAACATTGAAAAATAACTGAAAAGGACCCCCCCCGATGAAATCTGCCCCATGGACCCCTAAGACGTGGGTTTATAGATTCGGGAATACGACCATCAACTTACTCTGTGAATTTTACATAAGAATACACTTTTATATTGTATCTATATTCTCTAACATTTTTTCTATAGGGCACACACACACACACACAAACACACAAACATACAGACATTCAATTTTATATAGAAGATATATATATATATATATATATATATATATATATATATATATATATATATATATATAGAGAGAGAGAGAGAGAGAGAGAGAGAGAGAGAGAGAGAGAGAAATGTGATATTTAGAAGGCAATACAATGCAGAGGTGTGACGGATAGACACAAGTTAGAGCAAATAAGACATATAATGGTGGAACAAATGAATTAGTTTCAACCTTAATACAATGTGTACATACACATATATATATTTATTTATTTTTTTTTGTTGTTTTTTTCCCTTTCAAAACATATATATCTGTCTATCTACACAATGTTACAATGTTATGTAATACCTGTATCAAGGTGGTCTGGTGGAAATTCCGTATGATATAATATTTTTTTTTAAATTTTTGGGAACTCTTCACTTCTTCAGAACCGTGTTAAACTCAAGTTCAAGCGTGCATATGAAGGTAGCTGTAAGATTTAGTCTCGCAGAAAATACCGGTTAAATTTAAATACCAAACCAGATTCAAAAATAAAATAAACTTTTTTTTTGTTTTTAATTATTATTAATTTATTTTATTATTTTATTTTTTTTATTAATATTTTATTCATCTACTTTTTATCTAATTTATTTATTCATCTATTTACTTTATTAAACTGTTTTGTTTGTTTGTTTTTACTTTTTAGAATCTTTCCTTTTTTTGTCGTAAAATTTTAAATTCTAATCTAAATCTTTTTTTTTCTAACCAAGTCTATTCGTTTAAATTAATATGTCGGTTAATACTGTCATTAAACATTGCATTCTCTGTTCGTTTTAAATTATTGTGTATATTAATATTTAGATTATTTATTTATTTTATTCTATTTTTAAATATGTATATTTCATTAATTAATTCAATATTATCTTTCGTGTAACGCTAAGACAACAATGAAAGGGAGGTAATTCAGTTCATTTGTTGTTTACGTCGCTTATAAATTATACATATTCATAAATTACAGATCAGCACTCCCTCATAAGGCTAAAATAGGCTATGCTAGGAATGAGCTAACTCGCATCCGTAAGAAATGTAACATTGAGGCTGACAAAACCACCTACAGCGATAAATTCCAACAGGTACTAGAGACCAATGGATACCCTACATCCATCATTGAACACCTTAGGAAACCCTGGAAAACCCGAAGACGGACGCAACACGCTCTTTCCAACACCTGCTTCCTGAAGTTGCCGCATTTCAACGACAGGATCACCACAGCTATCCGCAAAGCTATAAGGAAGGAAAAACTCGATATTCAACTAACACACACCGGTCCTTCTCTACGACAACAATTGACAACACGGAACACCAATTACAACAATACTCCCTGCACCCTAGCGAACTGCCCCATGAACACCACGGACAAATGCCACCGTACTTACACTGTATACCGTTTACAGTGCACCACATGCAACAAAATATACATTGGTATTACGGTGAGACCCATACATATTAGAGTCAAAGAACACCTACAAACACGCACCTCTTCCTTCCACAAGCACATCCACGCATGTGGCAACACCAGCAAATCATTCAAGATTGATATCCTAGCTACGGAGAGAAACGTTGGCAACCTTCGAATAAAAGAATCGATACTAATAGCAAAACTATCTCCGCAAATAAATCACCGACTCGAATTAGGATCTTCATTTCTAGTCTGATATAGTTTTACATCTCACTCTTGTTGTATTGATTTTATCTTAATTTAACCCTTAAATGAATACTAAAAACTAATAATCTAACAAAAACATCACCTTATAATAATAACAAATAATATAACAACATAGGTCAAACACTCACTTAACAAAAAAAAATAATAATAATAAATAAATAAATAAAAAAACTGGGAAAAAAAATTAAATAAATAAATAATAAATAAATAAAAAAATAGATAAAGATAAATGAATAAATAAATAATAATAATTAAAAAAAAAAGATAAATAAATGATTAAGTACAATAAATAAATAGATAAATAATAAATAAATAAATTAAAAATTAATAGAAAAATAGGAAAAGATAAATAAATAAATAATAAATTGAAAAAATATTAACTTAACCGAACAAAAACATTAACTATAATAATATAATAATAGTAACAATAATAACAATAGCAACAACGACGACAACAACAACAACAATAATAATAATAATAATGGATGAAATACCGGAACCACCCCAGATAACATTAATAATAATAATTTAAAAAAAAAAAAAGGAAGGGAAAAAAAATGAGGAAAAAAAGGAATGAAACATTTTTTTTATTTTAGCCTAACAATTAGAAGTAACTAATTTATAAGCGACGTAAACAACAAATGAACTGAATTACCTCCCTTTCATTGTTGTCTTAGCATTACACGAAAGATAATATTGAATTAATTAATGAAATATACATATTTAAAAATAGAATAAAATAAATAAATAAACTAAATATTAATATACACAATAATTTAAAACGAACAGAGAATGCAATATTTAATGACAGTATTAACCAACATATTAATTTAAACGAATAGACTTGGTTAAAAAAAAAAAGATTTAGATTAGAATTTCAAATTAAACGATAAAAAAAGGAAAGACAAACAAACAAAAAAGTTTAATAAAGTAAATAGATGAATAAATAAATTAGATAAAAAGTATATAAATAAAATATTAATTTAAAAAAATAAAATAATAAAATAAATTAATAATAATTAAAAAAAAAAAGTTTATTTTATTTTTGAATCTGGTTTGGTATTTAAATTTAACCGGTATTTTCTGCGAGACTAAATCTTACAGCTACCTTCATATGCACGCTTGAACTTGAGTTGAACACGGTTCTGAAGAAGAAAAGAGTTCCCGAAAATAAAAAAATAAAAATATTATATCATACGGAATTTCCACCAGACCATCTTGATACAGGTATTACATAACATTGTACCATTGTGTAGATAGACAGATATATATGTGTTTTGAAAGGGAAAAAAACAACAAAAAAAATAATAATATATATATATATATATGTACACATTGTATTAAGGTTGAAACTAATTCATTTGTTCCACCATTATATGTCTTATTTGCTCTAACTTGTGTCTATCCGTCACACCTCTGCATTGTATTGCCTTCTAAATATCACATTTCTATATACCAATAAACAATGGTTCAAGCAAACTACAAAAACCTCTTATATATATATATATATATATATATATATATATATATATATATATATATATATATATATTTGTGTGTGTTTATGTATCTATCACCGCTGAGACCTAATGATAGCATGAGGTGCTCCATTGCACTGTCCTTTTTAAGTGGGTGACTACGATTCCAAATACAGCTCCTACATCAGTTGTGATTCGCTTGTTGTTCTAGGAGTTGATTTTCTGGTTTGAACAGGAGTTTTTCTTGTCAGAGAAGAACCACAGCAAGTCTGGTTCCACTGGTTATGGTTAGGGTTAGGGTTGTGGTCAGCGTTAAGGTTTCAACTTGTTGATCAGCTTCTTTATGTGTGGTCTCTTGCTTTTCTTTGCCACGAAGAAATCCGTCTCTTTTCCACAAATAGCAATCCACAGTCACGGTGTTCATGAAGATAAGACTGAAAACAAAAAGTAAAAAATACATGCATAAAATTAACAGCTTAAATTGCGAACAAATATCGTCCGTATTTCATGTTTTAACAGTTGAAATTCCTTCTTAATGAATGAATGAATGAATGAATTAACGAACGAATGAATGAATGAATTAATGAATTAACGAACGAATGAATGAATGGATGAATAATGTGTCGTTGTCAGCTTTAATTTCCTTTTTAAAAATAGAAAATATTTTATATATCAAGTTACAAATTTTTAATTATGTGAAGCGAACTAATAAGAGACAAATCTCATGTCAGTTGTCAATGCATCATCGTTTTTGACTGTCGCGATTTTTACTATCGGGTTGACTGGAAGTGTCCAACTAAACAAAAAGATAGTCTGAGATGATGCAAACTGTCTGTTTCAGTAAGGCACTGTGGCGATGTTGGCGTCACCTATGTGCTAAAAATGATAAAGGCGAACCAACTAATTTCAATGATGTTGTATATCAAATATAGACTTTTGCCAATTATATATATATATATATATATATATATATATATATATATATATATATATATATATATATATATATATATATATATATATGCAGGGCTTTACGGAGCCCTCCAAAAAGGAGCGCGCTCCAGGAGCACGCTCCTTTTTGCTGAAGCGAAGGAGAGGAGGGCTCATTTTATATTCAGCGGGAGTGGAGCGGGAGCAACTCCATTTGAGGCTAAAGAGCGGTGGTTTTATCGCTCCGCGCTTCTCGCTCCAAAATTATTAGATTTTTTTTAAACATTAGTTTTTTATTCAGCAATAAAAAGGAAAAGAAAAGAAAGTCTCATTATTCTGAGTTATTTTTTTTAATTATATATCTGGTAAATGTATATGAGAGAGAGAGCGGAAGAGGGGGAGGAATGGAGAGAGGGAGAAAGCACTAGAGAGTTAAGCATAAAAACAAAACATTTGAAGTTTCACACAGACATGTTACATTTTTTATGGGACAGCTTTCTTAAGGCAGGAGACAATTTCACGACAAATGTCTTTAAATGTGCCAGTGAGTCTATAGATGTCTTTGAAGTTATTTTCTTATAGATTTGAACTTTTTTTGTATTTATGACAAGGATGTTTATTGCTGATTGAATAAATAAGCCAATTTTTCTTTTAATTTGTGTTTTTAAATAAAGAATTGTAGGTTCAATTATACTATAGGGGCCGTTAGTTTTTCTCGCCCATTTCGCTCGGTATTCACCCAAATGTTCGATAAAATCGATTTGGGGGATAAAATGGTACATTTTGCCCTGACAAAAAATACTAATTTATTTTTTAGCATATATCAAATTGAACTTTTATGCCACATTTTTACCCGTCGTCTTTTCGGACACATTTTGTTATTCTTAAATTCACAACTAGTATGTTTTAACCTTTTCATGTTTGCTTTTGTAAATAGAATTTCAAAGTTTGTTTTTTGTGTGTAATAAAATGTTAAAGCAGTAAAAAAAATATCTTTAGTCCAAGGAAAAAATATCTTTAGTCCAAGGAAAAACAATAAAAACCAAAATGACCACCAGCGATTAAAACCTGGAATTAAAGTTAGATTCTCAACACTTTAAAAAAGTAAACGAGAATTTTATTTCAGGACTAAAAATATAATGAAGACCAACAATCAATGTTATCCAAAATTTGGGCGAATACCAAGCGAAATGAGCGAAAGAAAACAGCGGTCACTATTCTATAATTAAACCGATGTTTAAACTTAATAAAATTAAAGAAAATATCTTAAATTTTAATTTAAAAAAGCAAGTAATTAGACTTTCTGACTAATTAGTCGTCTTTTTAGAACCGAAAGTAGCATAGATATCTTTCTTTATCTTAAACAAATCTATTATCGAATATTAAAATTGTAAACCGTTTGCTTTTGTTAGAGATTCACCTTTTTTTATTCAAATTTTTAATTTTAATAAAAGTTTTTGCTTGACCTAGGAAAACTTGCTCCAGTTAATTTTTCGTTGGAGGAAAATCTGACCCGATATTTTTTCAACTCCCAAGGTCTAGGCCAAATATTTTGTATGAAATTTTAAGACATTAAATGGATATCTGAATTGTTTATTGACAATTTATTGATATTTTTTGGCCAACTTATGAGAAATATTTTTTTTTATTCAATCTTTAAAAAATAAACTTCATTGGGTTTTTTTTCGCTCCAAATTATACTATTGAAAAGAAAATGGATAAATCGATTTGTTTGAAAGTACTTGCGCGTTTCTCTGTTGTAAATAATAGTATACATTATACAAGATCAAAGTGTAGTATCTGTTCCGATGGATGCTCACTCTGTAGACCGGTATTGTCTTGGCCTTCGGGCCTTGATTCCGCCGGTCTGAGGTACTGTCCTGTGCAGTTCTAGGAGGTCCACCCTTCCAGGCTTTGCCTCCCCTCTTTGGGTTGGAGTAAGTTGATTGCTTACTGCCTGAGGCGCCCCTACTGGGGAATGCCGACGAGGCTGCACTGGCAATTTTTTTATGGTCAGAGTGCTCACCGTCTCGGGCGTTGGCTTTTCAAGCCCCACTTTCCCGACCCGAGCTTGGGTGACATCTTACCTTGTGGGAGTAAGATAAAACTGGACTTGTGCCTAACCTCCTGAGGAGGTAAATAAAAAGTGTAGTATCTGTTCCGATGGATGCTCACTCTGTAAACCCGTATTGGCTTTGCCTTTGGGCATTGATTCCGCCGGTATGAGGTACTGTCCTGTGCAGTTCTAGGAGGTCCACCCTCCCAGGCTTTGTCTCCCCTCTTTGGGGAGGAGTAAGTTTGTTGCTTATTGCCTGAGACGCCCCTACCGGGGAATGCCGACGGGGCTGCCTAGGCAATTTTTAATGGCCAGAGTGTTCACCTTCTCGGTCGCTGGCTTTTCAAGTCTCACTTTCCCGACCCGACATTGAGTCACATCTTACCTTGTGGGAGTAAGATAAAACTGGCCTTGTGCCTAACCTCCTGGGGAGGTAAATAAAAACTTATTGGCCTTTTGGCCAAGATCAAAGTGTAGTATCTGTTCCGATGGATACTGCACCGTATAGACCGGTGTCGTCTTAGCCTTCGGGTCTTGATTCCGCCGGTTTGTAGGTTTGTCCAGTGCAGTTCTAGGAGGTCCACCCTCCCAGGCTTTGCCTCCCGTCTTTGGGGAGGAGTAAGTTTATTGCTTACTGCCTGAGGCGCCCCTACTGGGGATTGCCGATGGGGCTGCCCAGGCATTTGTTGTAGGCCAGAATGTTCACCTTCTCAGGCGCTGGCTTTTCAAATCCCACTTTCCCAACCTTGTGTCACATCTTACATTGTGGGAGGAAGATAAATAAAAACTTCTTGGCCTTTTGGCCAAGATCAAAGTGTGGTATCTGTTCTGATGGATACTACACCCTATAAACCGGTGTCGTCTTGGCCTTCGGGTCTTGATGACGCCGGTCTGTGGGTGTGTCCTGTGCAGTTCTAGGAGGTCCACCCTCCCAGGCTTTGCCTCCTCTCTTTGGGGAGGAGTAAGTGTATTGCTTACTGCCTGAGGGGCCCTTACCGGAGAATGCCAACGGAGCTGTCCAGGCATTTTTTGTAGGCCAGAGTGCTCAAATTCTCGGGCGCTGGCTTTTCACATCCCACTTTCCGACCTTGTGTCACATCTTACCGCTGTAGAAGGTAGATAAATAAATAATTACGTTCGTAGAACAAACAAATATTAAACAACAGTACGACAATTCATGTTGCCCTGGCTGTCTTTCCTCTCCCAGAGAAATGTTTTCTTTAAAAAGAAAATAATCGCTAATAATGTTTAAAAGTAAAACTTTATTTACAAATCTAAATATATCGGGTCAAATTTTCCTTTCCTGAAAAAATAGGTTGTTAATGTAATGAATATTAAAATTGTTTTAAAATACTTCAGGGATTTTTCTATTTCTATTTTATACCTCAGCAAACGAAAATTTACGTATAATCTTATACTTCGTCCGACATGTTCTCCTATAACTCTCAAAATATTAGCGAGATTTTGTCAAATATTATCTTATGGTCTTACACTTAAAGTGACATCCCAACCCATATTGATGAGATCCTTTGACACCCACCCCTATCCTTCGACCACTCATTGGCAGAATAGAACGTTTATGAAAGAAGGTACATTTTCATTATGGAGCGCTGAAAAAGAGCCGCTCCTTTTTATAGGAGTTTGAGCAGGAGCGGCTCCTTTTTGAAAATGGGGAGCGTGAGAGGAGCTAGCTCCAATTTTGGGCGTTGGAGCAGGAGAGGGAGCAGCTCCAAAAGTAGTGGAGCGCGTAAAGCCCTGTATGTATGTATATAACAGACTTTGTATATATAAAGAGCTCAATATATTTTCAGACAGAAAAAACTTGCCAAGTACAGATTTCGCTATCCCAGCACCTCACATTGTGAAGATCAAGAAAGCAAAAACTTAAGCATATACTTGGAGTGTGCGAGAAGGCTGAAAGAAAGATGGAACTTGAAGTCAACTACTGTAAAGCAATAATTATGAAAGCACTAGGAAAGACCTTGAAAATGGAGACTAGGAGAAATTGGAACCAAGGGGAAGATTGATACCATTCAAAACTCGGGGCTGATGAAAATTGCTTAAATATTAATAAAAATCCTCGAGTGCAGAAACCAAAAGATATAATCAGGTAACATCAACCAACTGTAAGTAAGTTAAAATAGAATAATATAGCATAAATACAACTAGAAACACAAAAAGAACATTACGCAAATCAAGCTGCCAGGGTAGACCTGTACTGCAGCTCAATAATTCGACCGATAGAAGGCGGCCAATGGATAAAGTTCGTTTCTCTATACAATTCCAAGAGTGAATTTGTTTATTTTGGGCAAAATTTCCTTCATGGTGAGGAAACTTAAAGTATTATTTACCTCCTCTTCAGGAGGTTAGGCACAAGGCCAGTTTTATCTTACTCCCACAAGGTAAGATGTGACCCAAGGTCGGGTCGAGAAAGTGGGACTTGAAAAGCCAGCGCCCGAGAAAGTGAGCACTCTGGCCATTACAAATTGCCTGCGCAGCCCCGTCGGCATTCCCCAGTAAGGGCGTCTCAGGCAATAAGCAATAAACTTACTCCGGTGCTTAAGCATATCCGCCCCGACATTAAAAATTTTAAAGAATGTATAAACGTTATTATGTACTTACGTGTTAGCTGAAAATAAGATTGTGCAGAAAAAATTACGCAAATTCATTCAGTAGTTATTTAATTATAAGAAAAAGAAAAAAAATGATTTAAATGATTTTACGTAGATTTTGACATTTTTGTAAACAAGGGAGATAACTTCCTCAATGTCATCCCTCTTGTGATCATATCTGCTGGATTATGTGTAGTAGCCACATACTTAAACAGAGGCCTTAGACCATATCGGGACTCCAACTCTTGATTCATTTGCATGATGTCCTTGAGTCTGTTCTTAGCAAAGATGTTTTTGCTGGTCATAGATTGGGATAATAGCCAGGACAACACCACCTGTGCATCGGTGGCCACACATAAATTGGTTGGGACAAACAGCCCACAATTGTCTAAGATGATAGGCAAGCACTTGAAGGCAAGGTAAACTGCCATTAACTCTAGAACGGGCAGACTTTTATCTTTTATTGGTGCACCCTTTGCCTTTGCAAACATCAGGTAAGATTGTTGGTTCTGTACAATATATACGGCAAACCCATATGCCTCCTTAGAAGCATCGCAAAAGATGTACATGTCACCAGGTAGTCCTTCAACCAGCGTCTGTCGATTATAATGGAAATCACTTAACCCTGACAGATCTTTAGCAAGTTCCCTCCAGCCACTCAGAACATCAGGAGAGAGAGGATCGTCCCAACCAGAACCATTCTTCCACATAGTCCTAATAAGTATACGGCTGCGGATCGTAACTGGGGGACAAAGAGACAATGGGTCAAAAATCTTTGCTGCTTCTGAAAGGATCCTCCTCTTCGTTGTCACACTGGGATCGCACTTGACGGGGGCCACATGTATCTCCTCTGAAAGGGGATTATATCGGTACCCCAGTACCCTCTCCCATTCATCATCATGCATGCTCAGTGTACCATCACTTTTCATCCTATCTCGAAGGGCGTCATCATTGGTGTTGCAGGACTGAATAACAAATCCTCCCTCCAGCAAACGTTCCCTTGCCAAGGAGTACAATTCGGCAAGTTTATGAGGATCTGCTTCTGATGTGACGAAGTTGTCCACATAGAATCGATCTTCCATCATCTTGCGACATGCATCTAGTGGATATTGAGCTGCATGAAATTTTAGAATACACCCCAATATAAACGGGCTAGAAGTGAACCCGAAAATCAAGGTTGTATACCTAAAGCAGCGAAGCCGATCCCCATCTTTAAGGAAAAAACAGAACCTGTTTTTGTCAGATTCCAGTCTGAGACGTATCATCAAGAATGCCTTTTGGATGTCTGCCAGCAGAATATAGTTATTAGCTCTGAAGGTCATTAATAATTTCAACGGGTCTCCTGTGAGGTTGACTCCAGAGTAAGCAGCCTCATTCAGGGACATCCCGTTACTCGTTTTCAAACTGCAGTTGAACACGGGTCTTATTTTAGTAGTAGCTGTTGGGTCAGACTTAAAAACAGGTCGATGAGGTATCCACACATATTTATGAAATTCGTGAGGGGGCACGAAGATCTCCTCAATTATTCCATCCTGTTCCTGCTGTTGGAATACTCTCAAGTATTTTTGATACATCCCCCTCTTCATCAGGTCCTTAGCTACTCGGTCCAAGACACGCAAAGAAACAACATGATTGGAAGGAACTTGGGCCAGCTTGTCAGTATGCCAGGGGAGCTCCACATAGTATGTTCCATTCCTGAACTCTATAGCCTCCTGGAAGTATTTGATCTGCTCCTGATCATAGTCAGAGACGGTATCCTTGTCAGATATTCCCAGTGATTCCATACTGAACATCCATTCCAACCCCCTTTGCACTTCACTGTTTGGAAATAACTCTGCCAAAGGGTCAAGATAAGTGGGTTGGTGATCCAGCACGAAACACAAGTGTGAGGAACTTACTTGGGGAGTCTGCTTCAATACAGAATTAAATGATAGGTGGGCCACCTCATGAGTGGTTTGGTGCTCAGAGAAGAATGAATCCACGGCTCCAAAGGGTACCAGACCTGCTGGGGTGGAAAAGGCCCAGCCATTCAGACAGGGAACCAGTTGAAAGGAGCCCAATTGATGCAGGAGATCCAACCCTATGATACCCCTAATCGGTATAAAGTCTGAACCAGCCTCAAAGCGCCCAGCCAGTGAACACTCAGCGTCCCTGAAAGCACTTAACAGGGGTTCCAGATTGGCCAGTCGGACAGATAGGTCCATCACATCAGCTACCAAAACAGGAGAATTCAAAATCTTACCGCAACCCAAATCAATCCCCAAAATCACTTCCCTGAATCTCTGGTCACACTCACCAAGAAGGGTGGACAATCTAAGTTGGCAATCAATGCCAATGGACTCGAGTGAACCCAAGGCATGCAGCACATCAGCAGACAAATATGACCGCCCACTGCCGGTGTCCAAAAGGCAGTTAACAGCAACCGTCGTCTTTCCCCTGATGAATGTCACAAGTAGAATGGGGGGCAAGCTGCGAGAATATCCAGGAGAGGTTCGGGGGCTGGTGTCTATGTGAAAGGAAGAGGTAGTCCGAGCCCTCCGCGCAGATCCCTGAGTGGAACCTCGGCCAGCGTCGAACGTTGTACTGGTAGATGCACCACCCTTGACCAGTAGTCTTTTTATGGCTTCCCCTGTAAGTTCAAAAATAGACGACAGTGACGGTGATCGCTTCCCCGTCAGTCCGATCATTTCCCCTTTAAGTTCCCTCGGGAATTTTCGGAACAGGATCTTGGCC
The DNA here is from genome assembly GCA_963556195.1 of Sepiola atlantica. Taxonomy (NCBI): domain Eukaryota; kingdom Metazoa; phylum Mollusca; class Cephalopoda; order Sepiida; family Sepiolidae; genus Sepiola; species Sepiola atlantica. The sequence continues at coordinate 58,032,865 of OY744541.1, forward strand.
ATAAGTCGAGCCCCACCCGAATCATCCACCGAGAAGTCACACCCATAGGAGCCTCCCAGCTCTTCCAGCTAAGAGGCAGTCCTGGGAACAAATTCGCCGAGATCCGCATAGGTAGTATCCTTCCCAGGAATATATTCCAGTATATCCTGAAATATCTGGTCGATTATTTCATCCACATCCAAATATTCTCTTTTCAATAATGACAGAGCACGCTGGTAGTTTATGTCTGTGCAGCTCAGATGGTTGATCAACCGCAGCGCTCTGTCGGACAGGGAACACTTTAGAAAATTGAGACGTTCAGCGTCATTGGCCATACCAACCACACAGTTTTGAAATCTTGACAAAAAATTTTGGAAACTCATGTGGTCGGTGGTCATCTCAGAACCACTGATTGTTGGTCCAGTGATTTGAATCTGGGGGGGTTTTACCACAAAGGAAGCAGAACTTCTTCCTGGAGTTGATGCAGAAACTGGGTCCGTAAAAGAAACGGTAGGTGAAGCCAAGGAACAATCTAGTCCATCCAACTGTATGTGATATTCCATAAGTTGGGACGCCCAGCTAACCTCGGCTTCCAGTACGTCACTCTCAGGAATTGGAGCCAGCTCAAGTTTAGTTGTGTAGACCTCAATTTCGTTGATATACTCCAGAATATTCTTCCGGAAGACAGAGTAAACATGAGGGGTCACTCTGTCCCCATGGCACAGCCTCAGTCTCTCTTCCACCTTAATTTTCAGTACCCTCATCCGGCGAAGGATCTGCTCACTGGAAACCTCCATGATGAGAACTTGATCACGAACGTTCAACAAAAAGGAAGAATCCACCGAATTTCTTTTTGCAATTTGATGGAAAAAATATTCAGAGGCGGTACCCAGAAGGAAGTCTGCAGCTGCTGGGGTTGCAAAAAGAGTGCTCCTTAAGCGACCCACGCCAACAGGGTCTGGTATCAATCAAAACTAGAACTGTAATGGTTAACAACAACAGGAGAATTGCACCCGTATTTATAGGTGAAATTACTTTTAATCACATCGTTCATACAATCTTCAATACTTACTTTTTTTCTTTTTACATCCTTCGTGTGCAATGCGTTATTTATAGGCATTAATTTCCTGTTTTTTATCCACGTTTCTGAGTTATTCTTTTGTCCAGTTTATGAAAGGTCAAGAGTATCTTACTAGGGATACTGTCCAAGTATTTATTCTTTTTCTTTAGGTTTCTACTATATAATTTAGTTGCTTGTTCTTCTATGATACTCCCTTCTAATCAACTCTTTTCTCTTTGTGTATTTATGGTGTTCGCTTCATGAATGACCAGGTATTTGTAGTTTCACGTGTACTAAGCACACTTATCACCTCTCGACTGGGCTGTTCTATAGCTTCCGTTGTTTCGAGTTTTCTCTTCTTTATTTCATTCCGAATTCTATTTTTATATATTATTATTATTATTATTATTATTATTATTATTATTATTATCATCATCATCATCATCATCATCATCATCATCATCATCATCATCACCATCATCATCATCATCAGGCATTTTCCAAGGAGACTTCCTATCATCACTACTGTTTGTAATAGCAATGTTGCCGCTCAACAACATACTAAAAAAATGTGATGCCGGATACAAGTTTACAGACACTGAACTAAGAGTAAACCACCTGATGTACATGGACGACCTGAAACTTTTTGCAAAAAGTAAAAAGAAACTAGAAAAGCTGATAAATACAACCAGAATCTTTCAATCAGGACATCCAAATGGAATTCGGAATGGAAAAGTCTGTACTACCAGAAACGAAAAGAGGAAAACTGGAGACGACATAGGGTATGCAGCTCCCCAACCAAGAGGAGATGAGGGCGCTAGGCGAGCAGGATAGCTACAAATATTTGGGAATTCTAGAAGCAGACACCATAAAATCTACAGAAATGAAAGAGAAGATTGGTAAAGAATACTTACGAAGAACAAGAAAACTCCTAGAAACGAAATTATATAGCAGGAATCTAGTAAAAGATATAACCCCCTGGGCAGTATAGCTAATAAGATACTCTGGACCATTCATAGGCTGGGCTAAAGAAGAACTCAGACACCTTGACCAGAGGACTAGACAATTAATGACCATACACAATGCCCTACACCCAAAAGACGATACGGACAGACTCTACATGAAAAGAAACGAAGGAGGTAAGTATAAAAGATTGTGTGGAAGACTCAAAAAAGAGCTGGAGAAATATATAACTCAAAACACGGAAATCCTTATCACAGCAGCAAGAGACACCGTTCCAACGAGCAACTCGGGAAGCACCGAAACCAGAAACAAAGTGACAAGAAAAGAAAAGTGGGAAGTAAAAAAAAAACTACATGGACGCTTCAGAAACCTGACAAGAGAAAAAACTAACGAAAATAGCTAGGCACAGCTAAGAAAAGGACACTTGAACAGAGAAACAGAATCTTTACTGATGTCTGCACAGAACAATGCAATTAGGACAAACTACATTAAAGCTAAAATAGATAAAACCCAGGAAAACAGTAGATGCAGACTGTGTGGATAAAGAGACGAAACAGTAAATCATCTAATAAGTGAATGTAGCAAACTAGCCAAAAAAATACAAGAACAGACATGACTGTGTGGGAAAGCAGTACACCGGGAACTGTGCAAACAATTGAATTCCGAATACGCAGACAAATGGTACAAACATAAACCAGAAACAGTACTGGAAAACGAAAAACACAAAATCATCTGGGATATGGATATACAAACAGACAATCTCATACAAGTTAGGAGATCGGATGTTATCATAATCAACAAGAAGGAAAAACCTTGCAAAATCGTAGCCTTCGCCGTTCCAGCAGACCACAGAGTGAAGATCAAAGAAACGAAAAAACGAAGCAAATACACGGAACTAGCCAGAGAACTGAAAAGAATATGGAGCATGAAGAAACTCAGTATAATACCAATAATTGTAAACGAATTAAAAAGAAACAAATAAAAACGAATGACAGTGCGTATCCAGAAGCGGTTCTATCGACGCTTTTTGCATTGCCTGAGGTAGAAAAGACACAACTACCAGACGTGTTCGTCACGGAGTATATGCGTTTCTTGCTGAGAAAGACTCAGAAATGCAAATAAGTGATGTATACACTAGTCTGTGACTGGTTTTTTAAATATATGTTTTTCCATGTGTTTACTTGTCTCACGCTGAAAAAGATTTATTGGGTGAAAACATGTTAACTCTTCTTTGTCGGGTAAATGGATTAAAACGGCTGATATATCATAAAATAAACAAACCAAACTAAACGAAACTAATTATCTACGTAACCCTAACTATATTATCTGCCTTCCATCTACTTTCCAAACTCTATCAACTTCGAGAAAGTGACACATGATATCTTTTACACTTTCGCAGGAAATCAATGCTCGTCTCTCTAATTTAAAGATATTTTGTTGTCAGTGTTTTTCTTTGTTTTTTTTTAGTTTTCTTTTTGTGTTTTTTTAATTCTTTGCCAATAACGAGGGCGCCCAATTTAACCGCAAAAACAGGAAGTCTGTCGACGTCGCTCGTCTTTTCCAACTGGACTTAATTAATCGATGTGGTAAAACCAAGGTCAACGACACCTGCAGATATTGATTGATGTACTGATACTCAGACAGATTATGAAAGTATAAAACAATTTTGATATCAATTATATTTCAAACTTAAGCGTAACAGAACGACCGACAATAGACGCATCTAAAAATCTGCCAAATTTAAGTAATTAATTTAATCTCATGTTTCGGAATTTTTTTAGTGGAGATCGCGTTCCGTCAGCCATGACCGTGTAGAAGTCTGCAGAAATTCGGAATTGTATTCTTAGTATCGCCGCAATGACCTGTGACGTGACAAATATAAATGCTAAGTAATAATCAGTTCTAAGTAATAATCAGTTTTAAGTGACAGTCATCTGGAGGTTGAAGGTTCAATCCTCAGTGCGGGCGATACTGTGACTGCAATTATGGATTACTTAAGATTTCTACTTAGTAATGGATGACGGAACGAGAGCAAGCTACCCCCGTGGATTAAATAAAGAGTTCCGTTCAAAATTCCGTACAGATTCCTGAGTTCGGCAGAAAGATTCCCGAGTTCGACAAGATACAACTGAAGAAAGTCGGAGGTTACATCAGCCGATACGTTGTGAGAATAACATCCAAGGTTAGAACAGTAGTCTGAATAAGTCAAATAATACTAATTGCATTTCGACGAGGCCTCCACACAAGGTTGGTTTAGTGTGAGACTGATTTCATTTTTTTATCAACTCATCTACTGCGTTTTCTGAACCCACTCGTTTAGTTTGATTTAGTGTTCATATTTTATCGTATATCAACCCTTCATATGATCTCTATGTTCTGTGTATTACATTTGGTGCGCAGTTGACGAATTATTGGAATAATGGATACTATTACGATATATATATATATATATATATATATATATATATATATATATATATATACGTTAACCTCGTGATTCTAGTCTGAATCTACGAACTGCGTTCGGTCCCATGAGACCGCTTGCAACCGCCACTCCTGCACTGATGAGGGTAAAATATACGAAACTATGGACACGTGTTTCTGGCTCACAGCCGTCATCAGCATGGCTAACTTAGACAAGGAAAGAACCTTTGATATTTTGTCTATAGTCCAGCATTTTACTAATGGACTACAACGCCCTGTCTAGAAATGTGTACGATTTTTATCACCTAAATATTTTCATGTAATTGTTTTTATTTGGGTGATAAAACTCGTACATATTTCTAGACAGGACATTGTAGTCCATTGGTAATCCGCTGGACTATAGACATCAATAGGCAACTAATAATGCAATGTTGTTCCTCTCCGCCGTCGCGTTAGATTCAGCAGGTGTTTGTATAAGATGCGATGGGTGTCACACAAATTAAGGAATGGTTCCACCGATTAAAAAATGTCGAACATCAGCGGAGAATGACTAGCGTTCTGACAAGCCCCAAACTGCTCGGAGTGCAGCTGTTGTTGAGAGGATGTGAACAAAGAGATAATGCAGAATGCAACGGCGGAGATGAACACCATTCCAATAGAAGACTTCCAGGTGTGTTTCCGGCAATGGATGGATCGGTGCGCTAAGTGTGTGCAAGCATAAGGAGCCTACTTTGAAAAAGAGTAGGGTCCCAACACCGTCACGTATTTGAAATATTTTTCTGGCCTAAGATCGGATACGTTTTAGACAAGTATATATATATATATATATATATATATATATATATATATATATATATATATATATATATATATATATATCAAATATTGGTTCTTTTTTATATAAGCATTGATGATAAGTATTAAAATGACAATAAAAGTTCTTACAATGACAGGACAGATTTATTTATTTTTTTACTTTAATCTTATATATTTCAGAAATATTCTCCATTTTCAGAGATTAATTTTCTCTTTTTGTTTATAAAATAAACAAACTTATAGTTTTGTTTATCGCAGAGACGTCTTTGTGTTGGTCTGACGTATTGTCCGCTGTGATGGAAGTCGCGGTTCTTAGGTAGAAAAGAACGGAAGCATCGGGCATGCTGGGAGTTAAATTTCAAATATTGGTTCTATTTTTTTTCATAAGCATTGATGATCAGTATTAAAATGACAATAAAAGTCCTTACAATGCAAGACAAATTTTTTTTTAATTTATACTTTAATCTTATATATTTCGGAGATATTTTCCATTTTCAGAGATTAATTTTCTCTTCTTTTTATAAATAAACAAACTTATAGATTTGTTTATCGAAGAGACGTCTTTGTGTTGGTCTGACGTACTGTCCGCTGTGATGGAAGTCGCGGTTCTTAGGTAGAAAAGAACGGAAGCATCGGGCATGCTGGGAGTTAAATTTCAAATATTGGTTATTTTTTTATTAGCATTCATGATAAGTATTAAAATGACAATAAAAGCTCTTACAATGCAAGACAGATTTTTTTTTACCTTAATCTTATATATTTCGGAGATATTCTCCATTTTCAGAGATTAATTTTTTTTTATAAAATAAACAAACTTATAGTTTTGTTTATCGCAGAGACGTCTTTGTGTTGGTCTGACGTATTGTCCGCTGTGATGGAATTCGCGGTTCTTAGGTAGAAAAGAACGGAAGCATCGAGCATGCTGGGAGTTAAATTTCAAATATTGGTTCTATTTTTTTCATAAGCATTGATGATCAGTATTAAAATGACAATAAAAGCCCTTACAATGCAAGACAGATTTTTTTTTACTTTAATCTTATATATTTCGGAGATATTCTCCATTTTCAGAGATTAATTTTCTCTTCTTTTTTTTATAAAATAAACAAACTTATAGTTTTGTTTATCGCAGAGACGTCTTTGTGTTGGTCTGACGTATTGTCCGCTGTGATGGAATTCGCGGTTCTTAGGTAGAAAAGAACGGAAGCATCGGGCATGCTGGGAGTTAAATTTCAAATATTGGTTCTTTTTCTATAAGCAATTTGAAATTTAACTCCCAGCATGCCCGATACTTCCGTTCTTTTCTACCGCGAATTCCATCACAGCGGACAATACGTCAGACCAACACAAAGACGTCTCTTCGATAAACAAAACTATAAGTTTGTTTATTTTATTAAAAAAAAGAGAAAATTAATCTCTGAAAATGGAGAATATCTCTGAAATATATAAGATTAAAGTATAAATTAAAAAAAAAAAATTGGCTTGCATTGTAAGGGCTTTTATTGTCATTTTAATACTTATCATCAATGTTTATGAAAAAAAAAACCAATATTTGAAATTTAACTCCAAGCATGCCCGATGCTTCCGTTCTTTTCTACCTAAGAACCGCGAATTCCATCACAGCGGACAGTACGTCAGACCAACACAAAGACGTCTCTTCGATAAACAAAACTATAAGTTTGTTTATTTTATAAAAAAAGAGAAAATTAATCTCTGAAAATGGAGAATATCTCCGAAATATATAAGATTAAAGTAAAAAAAAAAAAAAGAAATCTGTCTTGCCTTGTAAGGGCTTTTATTGTCATTTTAATATATATATATATATATATATATATATATATATATATATATATATATATATATAGTTCATTATGACAATATATGCATTAGCATATACTATCAGTGCCTTTTTAATTAGCAGTTTCTTTAAAAGATTCAGCTCAATGATTGTCAATAAGTAACAACAGAGCATATATAAGTCCGGTGCATTTTATATTCCAATAACCATGTTTTTATTTATTTATATTTTTTTCACATTTTCAAAAAACATAACATTTTTGTTAGATGTATTTTTTACGGTCCGTTTCATTTGCCGTGAGCCAAACAACATTTTTATGTCAATATCGCGCATGTAACGGATTTGGTAGGCCTTTACATCCTGAAGGAGTTCCATAAAGATCTATCACGTTTGAGGGGCGGTTCATACCAAGATGACGCACTATTCTTCGTCAACTCTGGCAATAGAAGTTTAGAGAATACCAAAAAATATATACATAACTTTTTCAGAAATTTGGACCTTAAGGTAACAATAGACATACACCATAAGATAGTTAACTTCCTAGACATCAGCTTAGACCTAAACAATAGAACATATGAACCATATCATAAACCCAACCAAACTCTCTATTATGTAGATTTTAACTCAAACCACCCGGGACCCATTAAGAAAGCCATAATCCCTAGTCTACCATTCAATAAGAATAAGAAATATTTTAATGAAGTGTTAGCCAGATCTGGATATACTGGGAAAATAAACTATATGAAAGTAATCTCGGTAAATCACAATTGGATTCTAATACAAATAGAAACACACCTCACATAATATCATACAGCGTGGCTATGTGAAATGCTAGACAAATCAAAAATAAATAAATACTAATAATACGGGGGATACTGCACCTAATACTACACTTAAGACTAGGGGATAAACAAACTCACCATAGGTAGAGAATATCACTAGGAAGAAAAATAGACGTAGAAACTCACTCTGGTGCTAACCTACTTATGGCCTAAACATTCTCAATAACATACCTAAACAGTTCTACCAAATTATTGAGAAAAATTGTCCTAGGTAAAATTATAAATAAAAATACAGTAAAGCTATCCTTTTCAACATCGATAAACTTAACATCGACTATAGTAAGTTCAAATAACACAAAAATCAATAAGAATAGGAATTTAAATACTAGTAAAGTCCAGAACCAAAATAATAACTCCCAATGTAACTGTAAAAATGTCAATGAGTGCCCTTTAGAAGGGAGATGTTTAGCTTCAGAGATAGTGTATAAATGTAACGTCACAGAAGAAAACAGAATTAGAACACATTGGGTCGACGGAGTAGTTTCAAGGGCAGGTTTAGAAACCATATACACTCTTTCAAAGAACCTAATATAAATTCAAAGAAGGCCTTACAAGGTTAGCTAAACATGTAATAGAACTAAATAGTAAAAATATACAATACAGCCTAAAATGGTCTATATTAGCAGGGAAATACAACCCTAACAAATCTAAGAGAGGTAACGTCTGTATTCTGGAATCCTACAATATAGTTATGTCTAAGGAAAATTTATTAAATAAAAGACAGGAAGTGGTTCAGAACTGTCTACATAGAACCGCATACGTCCTATCCCGTTACAGACCCATATTAACAATTTTGGCACAAACCCTTTCATCAACGTAAATATTAAAATATCTAAAGTATAGGAATATTATAAGACTATGTAGCCAATAGAAACTGTAAACCGAATTAGTAGATGACGGAATAGTAATACCCCAATATAAAACATTTAAATATAGAACACATCACATAGCAAAAATAACCGAAGCGACATAGCTTAAACCTAGCCTATAGAAAAGGAAATGGTAAGAGAGCCAGATTATGGAAATATCAGAAGATAATTTTTTAGATTTCAACTAATTAGTGAAGTAATGGTAACTAAAAAGATAATTTAAGGAAAGAGTAACCAATAAACCAATAAAACAATTATCATTCAAAATATAATGCGAAATAAATGCTAAATATAGTGGAAAAAAGTAAAAAATTTAAAAATTTAAAAATTAAAATAAATAAATAAGGAAATAAAGAAAATTAATAAATATTAATAAAAAGTGCACCCACTCCAACATAAATATAGGCATACAATTAATGTAGAGAGGTAATATGGGTATTGATGATTCACGTTATTTCCTTCACAACACGATTAAATTACAAACGTAATCACAAATCATTTAAATACTTTTGAATCCTCATAATACTTTATAATGAGGTAAATAACATCATTTAATAGAAAACTATATATATATAAAAGCTCTTTTCGGAGGTTTGATCATGTCGAGGTATTTATAAACTATTTTCGTTGTTAGGAACACCCCCCCTTAGTTTCGCATTAAATAGAAACTTACTACTTAAGTGAAGAAATCTGGGCAATGAATCTTATCTTAGTGTTAATTTAAACGGTTTATAAATAAATACTAAACATCTTCCACCAAAACACCGAAGTTTAACAATCTTAGTAATCCTTGAATGGATGGCTGAATATATATAGCTAGCTCCCAACTGATTAAGTAAAAATCGATCAGCTCTGAACATAGTTACGTATTCAAATGACCTAAATAGACATTTGCAGGCGAATTGATGTAACTTTAGAAAAGTAAAAAATTACCCTCAAGTGAATTCGAATTTTTATAGATAAATGATAGAATTTATTAACTATTTTACTCAATTAAAATGTATAAATGTCCGCATAACTTTTAGGATGTACTAGCACTGAACTGAAAATTTCAAAATGGCGTACTAGTGAGTTTCCCCTAGTGAGTTTGCTCTTTTCTTTGTTTTTTATTTGTTTTCGTCCAAAAATGAAATACTGTATATTGTAGGTTCTTTTCAAGACATTTCAATCCAAGAACTTGTTATTCTTTGTGGATTTTTCTGATGATTTTGTAGTGTTGCAGAGACGATATTGACATAAGATGTTGTTTGGGTCACGGCAAATGAAACGGACCGTAAAAATACATCGAACAGAAATGTTATGTTTTTATGAAATGTGAAAAAGTAAAAATAAAAATAAAGAAATAAAAACATGGTTATTATGTTATAAATTGTGAAAACATGGGATTACCTGGCAAACGGTCTCGATGCGCGCTCTGCAGGGCTGGACCGCCCAAAGAGCGGCAAGATGGCGTCCTAGGCTTAATATCGCCAGGTAATCCCGTGAAATCTCGTGTTCTCTCGCGGAGACGAGAGTCCAGTTTGATATAAAAACGGGTCGCTGGAGGCAAGACGGCAGAAGGCTGAGAGCGTAGTCTACGAGGGACGACGTGGAAAGAAGAAGAGAAAGAAGAAGAGAAAGAAGAAGAAGAAGAAGAAGAAGAAGAAGAAGAAGAAGAAGAAGAAGAAGAAGAAGAAGAAGAAGAAGAAGAAGAAGAAGAAGAGAAAGAGGAAGAAGAAGAGAAAGAAGAAGATAACGAAGTAGAGAAAGAAGAGGTGGAAGATTAATTTTTTCTGCTACAAGCTATTTTCGGCATTGTTATGGAAAGATTCGACATCAGATTGATTCCGGAATTCGACGGCTCTCCTGCTGGTCCATCGGTGGTCGAATGGCTGGAGAAGGCCGAGCGTGTTTGCCGGTTGTGCAAAATTAAAGACCCAGCTATGGTCATCCCATTGAGACTCACTAAGGGGGCTTACGCCGTGTACCAGCAGCTCAGTAATGATGCGACCATGGAGCAGATTGCACAGGCGCTGCACGGGGCATTTGGTGCAGATCCTTTTGTTGCCTGGAGGCAATTTTCCGAACGCCGGCTTGGGCCGGGGGAGACAGTGGACATCTACATGGCCGACTTGAAAAAGCTTGCTGCTCCCTTCGGCGGTGCGAGTGACCGCATATTGGCATGCGCCTTTTTGTCTGGACTTCCGGACGATGCAAGCCGACTGCTGCGAGCATCATTGAGACTCACAGAGATTGAATTGGTGGAGTTGTTGGCGAGAGCACGAAACATCTTGAAGGACGATCGAGAACTGGTCTCTGCAGCGGTTGACACCTTGGACTCGCCAGCAGAGGGCCTACGATGCTATACATGTGGTGGCCCCAACCATTTCTCCAGAGACTGCAGAGGCGGCACAAGGCGCACCCCAAATTATGGAGCACGAAAAGTAATACGGTGTTACCAATGCAATAAGCCAGGCCACATAGCACGGAATTGTCCGGGAAACGGGCAAGGGGAGGACGCCGCAGCGCTAGCACCCTCCCCAAAGCGGCATTGAACAAAGCGCTTCCTGCAGTGACAGTTCAAGTTGATGGGTGTAAACGTTCAGCGCTGGTTGACACCGGCTGTACCCAAACCCTCCTTCGAAAGGAATGTTGCACCACATGGAAGAAACGACAGATCCCCGTCCTGACTGTCGGCAAAGGCTCATTAGTGTGTTGTGGATCCAGTGTTGTTCATATCAGCATTGACAATGGCCCCCCGGTGGCTGTGACGGTGTTGGTGGTCGATGGGGAGCTGCTCGGATATGACCTTCTCCTTGGAATGGACACTATTACACAGCTAGGCGGAATTACTGTAAACAGCGTCGGTGATGTGAGATTCCCTCGACCAGACAAACAAATGTGTGCAGCAATCACTCTTGACGAACCCGATTTCCACGCAGAATATGACAAGGGCACAAACACATGGACAGCGTCCTGGAAGTGGGCAGGCGACCAGCCACCAGTGTCTTTGCGGAATCGGCTGACAGAGTATCCCCCTCCTGCATGGCTTAGGGGGCAGTACGAGGCAGAACTTCAAGTGTGGCTGGATAACGGCTGGTTAATTCCATACCCAGAGGATGAGCTCGGGCCCCCGCGGGGGCTAATTCCCCTGATGGCTATCAGACAAGAGAACAAGCAGAAAGTTCGACCTGTTCTTGATTACCGGGAACTCAATGAACACGTTGACCCGTACACTTCGGGGGCTGACGTTTGTGCTCATAAACTGCGAGAGTGGCGACGGCAGGGTGCGGAAGCGGCCATACTGGACTTGCGAAGAGCTTACCTACAAATACGTGTTGAGAAATCGCTGTGGCCATTCCAGTCGGTGGTAATCAAAGGAACTCGCTATTGCTTGACCAGGCTGGGGTTCGGCTTGAATGTAGCCCCGGGCATCATGACGGCGATCATGCGGGCGATCCGGCGTCAGGATAAAGCTGTGCAACAGGCGACATCGTCTTATATAGACGACATTTTTGTCAATGAGAGCCTGCTGTCTGCCCAGGCGGTCAAAGAACACTTTGAGCACTTCGGGTTGTCGTGCAAGGAACCGGAGCGGCTGCAGGATGGGGCGAAAGTGCTCGGGCTGCAGGTGAGCGGAAGTGCAGATGGCCTCCAATGGGGAAGGGGCGGTGAAATCCCGGAAATCCCATCTACCATCACACGTCGGAGCACGTTTTCCGTGTGTGGAAAACTGGTGGGTCACTTCCCTGTGTGTGGGTGGCTCCGAGTGGCTGTGGCGGCTATAAAGCGACGGGCAACTTCTTTGTCAACAGGATGGGACGATGAGGTGCGTGATCCTTCCCTGCGAGGCATGCTGGTGGAAGCTGTGGCCAGAGTGACCAATGATGACCCTGTACGAGGGAGCTGGTGCGTCGATGGGAGTGAGTTTACAGTTTGGGTGGACGCCAGCTCACTTGCCCTTGGCGTTGCTCTGGCAGTCAACGGAAGTATAGTAGAAGATGCCTGCTGGCTCCGGCCAGAGAATGACGCTAAGCACATAAACCTAGCTGAACTCGATGCTACACTGAAAGGAGTCAATCTAGCGCTTCAGTGGCAGGCTAGCGTCCTCCACGTTATCACGGATTCCACGTGTGTGCATCGGTGGATGACCGATGCCTTGAACGGAAAAGCACGGCTGACAACGAAGGCATCGGCCGAAATGTTAATCCGGAGGCGGCTTGCTACCCTAACCGAAACCATCAATGAATACAACTTGGTCATAGATGTGACACTGGTGCAGTCCTGTTTGAATCGAGCGGATCGATTGACCAGAGTGCCTCGCCGTTGGCTGGACCTGCAGAAAGAAGTGAACGAACCAGCACCTGTAAATTGTGCTGCGGTGGGACGTAGACTCAGCCCAGAGCGTATCGCTGATGTCCATTGCCAAAGCGGGCACCCTGGTGTAAACCGAACCTTTTACTTCGCCAGGTTGGTTGACCCCTCTGTGTCACGGAGGGCTGTGAAATCTGTTGTGAGAAGTTGCAACACCTGCCAATCGATCGACCCAGCACCTGTCCGGTGGAAGAAGGGCACACTCGGTGTGAAGTATAACTGGGATAGGATTGCGATGGACATAACTCACTACAACGGGGGGAATTTCTTGACCCTTATTGACTGCGGACCGTCCCGATTTGCATTGTGGCGGTCCCTTCGCCGGCAGGATACGGCTGCCATTGTCCATGAGTTGGAAAGTGTGTTCCTTGAGCGTGGCCCTCCTTCTGAGATATTGACCGACAATGGCCCCGCTTTTGTTAGTGCACCGTTCAAACAGTTTGTAGATGGCTGGGGTGTCCGTCTGCGTTTTCGGTGTGCCCATGTGCCCAGTGGGAACGGAATTATTGAGCGCAACCATAGGACTATCAAGACCATCGCAGCGCGGAAGGGGTGTACGGTGGCTGAAGCAGTCTATTGGTATAACGTCACCCCTAAGGACGATACTTCACCCTCCACCGCGCCAGCTAATGCGCTACATACATACCATGTCAGGGCGAGAGGTTTGGAGAGCAGCTTACTGCCCGAACCAGAACCTCCATATGAGAAAATGAAAAAAGGAGATGTCGTTTGGGTTAAAAAAACCCGAGGCCAGTGCACGACTCGTTACGGAACCGGTCGTGTCACTGAAGTGATCAGCCCGCAGGCGGTGCGAGTTGATGGAGTACCCCGTCACATTAAAGACTTAAGATCGGTATTCCAAACGCAGCTGCCATTTAACGAGGATAATGACATTGAATCCGTGACCAGCGAACCATCATTCTGGTTCATGACGGCTTCATCGCGCAGCGACACTGAGAGTGATGGCCTTGAATGTACTGACCCTCCTACTGCTGATGAAAGCCCGGACAGTGATGCTGCGATGCGCAGCCTCAGGTTCGCTGACCTTCCTGCCACGGAAGACAGCACGGATGACGATGAGGCCCCGAATCCCCCTCCCCGAAGAAGCACTCGAAGAAAAAGGACACGGCCTCCCTGCTCTTTCTGTGATAATGAGATCAGGGGGGAGTGTGTTATAAATTGTGAAAACATGGGATTACCTGGCAAACGGTCTCGATGCGCGCTCTGCAGTGCTGGACCGCCCAAAGAGCGGCAAGATGGCGTCCTAGGCTTAATATCGCCAGGTAATCCCGTGAAATCTCGTGTTCTCTCGCGGAGACGAGAGTCCAGTTTGATATAAAAACGGGTCGCTGGAGGCAAGACGGCAGAAGGCTGAGAGCGTAGTCTACGAGGGACGACGTGGAAAGAAGAAGAGAAAGAAGAAGAGAAAGAAGAAGAGAAAGAAGAAGAGAAAGAAGAAGAAGAGAAAGAAGAAGAAGAGAAAGAGGAAGAAGAAGAGAAAGAAGAAGATAACGAAGTAGAGAAAGAAGAGGTGGAAGATTAATTTTTTCTGCTACAGTTATTGGAATATAAAATGAACCTGGCTTATATATATATATATATATATATATATATATATATATATATATATATATATATATATATATATTTATATATATATATATATATACCAGCATGAATACCCGACGTTGCTCGGGATTTAATGTCCCCTTTCACTATGGTAATAACTATATTACAATTTTTTACTGCTCCCCGTTTCGTCCCCTAATATAGTCGGAAGAAAATGACGTTTCAGAGCACTCTTTGAATTAGTGTCTTATAAGTATAGTTCAAATTTCATTTAAATCGGATATATACGTTTTAAAGGGGTTCTACTCCCATATATACTTGAGATAAGGCGCATAAATATTGCGGGGAATGTAGATATTTGAGATCGCTTCCATTTTCTTCCCTGTAGAACTTTATACATATGATTTTAATGTCATCAAAATAAGATATATTCTAAGTTTTAAGCTTTTTTAAACCATAGCTCCGTTAAGGGAAGCGCACTCATACATTTGGGACCACTTTCATCGTTTTCCCCTAAAACCTTTATACATAGAATTTAAAGTTCATAAAAATTGAATACATTTCATGTTCTAAAAAAAAGTTCTTCCTCTATCGATCTCTTCGGCGGGCATTTAGAGGTTCGGTACCACTTTCATTCTCATCTCCGGAAAATGTTACATATGAATACACTTTTTTATGTAGATTCTGTAAAGAACACACACATAGCCACTGAGTTTTATATATAGAAATATAGATATATTCTTTCTTGTTAGTGTCTCTCCAAGCAATACTGTTGCTTTTCATGACATAGTATTTCAAAGATATTATTCTACTTCTTATCTTACCAAGCCTTGAGAATCTAGTCTACGCTAAAATTTCACCCAAAGTTGTTAGAGTAATAGATATGTCCATACCTATCCCAAGCATATTAGCGAATGTGATGTAATAGCCTCGACATGATTCGAACACAGAACTCACAATTCACAGTTTGTGCCAGTTAACGGATAAATGGATTGTGATGTTACTGACTCCACAGTCTGCACGAGTAATCACCATGATCCTTATTTTGCAAAGGCCTGTGACTCGTAATAGCTTCGTTTTCTCAGCTCAGCTAAGCCAGAGAGTCATTAGACACGTGAAAAGTAGTCGCAATAAAGTGACGAAATGCTGTAATAGGATAAATAGTTTGAATAAATAGATAGCTTCACTTTCTCTTTCCCTTCTCTCAACAAATAAAAAGGAAAACAGCTAAAGAAATAAAGACTCAAATTCCTTCCGCGATCTCCATTCGTGAGAAGCAAATAATATGCGACAAAAAAAAACCAGAATAAACGGAACTGGGGATGAGTAATTACAAGACGATGGATGATTCCACATTCATCTTGTTGACCATGATTGTCGCTCATTTTCTGCGCTTGCAGTAGAATACGGCTTGGACACACGACTCAGCGAAAACGGAAGGGTGGCAGACAGAGAGACGATGAATCATTTTGCTATTTTTTTAACGATAGCAAAAAAAAAATGTCGCAGAATAGCAATTGCATGTTAGTCAAAATGGTGAAACCTGATTCCTTCGATCAACTTAGCCTACATTAGAAAGCGCCGCTTGCTATCACGCAGTTCAAACAGTGGCAACCAACAGCAAAGGCAATATGCAAACGGCACGCGAGGAATGGCCTCATTGAGATAATGGCGCCAGAAGTAACCTTCCTTTTCAGCTACCAATCATTTATCTTCGATTAAAATAGTCCCGGTGAGAAAAAGAAAATATATAAACATCCGTGAAGAGAATAACGCCTTACCTCTAAAAAGACTTCGTGTTTTGTTCGCTATTTGCAGAAACTGAAAGATAGACTCGTGGATGGCGATGTTTTTATAAATATTGTATTTTCTCATCGAATAACTGTCCGTCACAACAAATCCATTAATGTATTCTTTTATAAAAGACTGTTATCTTTTGCCAAAGGGGTTCAATGGAATTCTGTTTGTAAACGAGTTAGATTTCGTTGCGATTTGTGGACATAATTGGTTGTGATCTGCGAAATTTCCTTACTTGTCGGCTTTCGATTAGATTTTCAATCGCCGTTGTTATTATTATTGGTCCCCCG